>CM074728.1:22454373-23666873 GCA_037306005.1 Rhinophrynus dorsalis
AGAGGTTTGGGCTGCCTGTGTAGTATGAGTGGATGTGATGTACATGTACATTATACCCCTGTATTAGGAGGAGTCATGTAGATATCTGCTATTAAGTGGAGGTGAGAGGTAGATTTCCTGATACATGAGTATTATGGAGTGGTGATGGTTGTGTGTCCCCCCAAGGATGATTTTCTAAGAGTGAAGGAATAACTTGGCTCCAAACCTCTAATTGTATATTGTGTTGTTTGCATACAATGTGTATTGCTCTTCTGGTGTCATGTAATGGTATGTTGCACTGCTGGTGGCATGCAATTCTGTATTGTGCTGCTCCTGGCTTGTAATGGTGTATTGTGCTGCTGGCTGCATGTAATTGTATATTGTGCTGTTGATGGAATGCAATAGTCTACTGTCCTCTTTGCGGCATGTAATGATGTATTGTGCTGCTGGTTGCATATAATTGTGTATTGTGCTGCTGATGGAATGTAATAGTGCACTGTCCTCTTTATGCCACATAATGGTGTATTGTGCTCTTGGTGGCATGTAATGGTGTACTTCTATGATGTATCCATGTTATGGTGTTTTGTTCTTCTGTTTTTTTCAGTACCGGATAAGAAAAGTACTGGGTCATTGACCTGGACTGACCTTGCTTAAAATCAGCCCTGGACTGATATATGAATAGTATACGTAATAGGATGTGTTTGAGTCTGTGTCCATAATGCATCTGTAGGAGGACAGGAGGCTTTTGTTGTTGTTGTATGGGGAAATAAGAGGTATGTGCAGCTGATGTGTTTATAAGAAGAGTTCTGAGAGTCTGAGGTAAGTGTTCCCTGATATCTGTGTACTAGAAGGGAGATTAGTCCCTGTTTTATATACAAGGTAAGTCAGCCTTTGGACCTTCTGCTGTTGTAGATTACAACCACCATCATCCCCATCCAGCTGGTTGTGGACCATGGCAATTGTAGTCTCCAACAGCTGGAGAACCAAAGATGAAGTACCCCCTGATCTAAAGGTAGTTTCCACTGAGGAATGTATAAGAAGAACACGTATCAGCCGAGATAACAGTTGTTAGATTTGTGTTTTAGAAGTGGATGTGGTTTTATTGGATCTAAATGAGGTGGTAAGAGGCATGTGTCCCTGATGTTTTTATGGGATGAAGCGTGACAGGTATGTGCTTTAATGTATGTGTGATAGGAAGGGAGAGATGTATGATCTATAGGAGGAAGTAATGTAAGCAATGTTGTGTTGGCTGTCATAGTCTGCTGTGCACACCAAGGAACCCTGGTCCAGATAAGGGGATGCGTTTAAAAGCTATTTATTAAAAGCAATTTAGCATTTCAGTCAGGGCTGGATTTACATCCCTGGTGCCTCTAGGCAAGGCACTCTAGGCTCCCTTAGCTCTGTCCATGGCCACACCCCTACTCCTCACACGACCAAACCACCAGTCCCAACCACTGTTTCCTGGCCAAGAAAATACCTTTATCCTACAACAAGAATGTACAAAAAAGCTTTTAACCCCTTGGTTGCTAGAGAGATCTCCAGTTGGAGATCTTACTAGCATCCAAGGGGGTTAAATAATAGCTTGTAAAGGGCTGTATAAGCATCTGCATGGATACTGAGATTGCTCTAACCCCACCCACAATTCAGAATGTGGGTGTGGCCAGCACAGCTGAGACGCCCCTCAAAATTTGGAGCTATAGGAAGGTGCCTAGTCTGGCTATTGGGAAATCCGTCCCTGATTTCAGTTCATCTGAGATAAATAATATAAGATGAAGTGACAGATATGCATACAAAAGCATATATCTATGGCAGTGGTTCTCAAGTGGGGCGTAATGCCACTTTGGTGTGTAGTGGTAAAAAGTACACCACTTTTTTCTAAGAAATAATGTGAATTTTGAGTTTCAGTTGTGTATATTTGGACATTTTTGTGCACAATACAGATGACTGTCATTCTGATTGTAAGACACAAGAATAACAATATATGTGTGTATTTGTATTGTTTTAAGCTTTTGACTAATAACCTATAAAATGTTAGGGGCCAGGAATATTATAGGGTCACAAAAGATGGACGGGGGAGGGATATTAATATAGAATTCTGAAAAACAGGAGCTGGAATTCATTTACTATGCTACTTAAGTCGAAAATTCGCCCCTTAAAGCCCCTTGTGCCACGGGATGAACAATGGGTACTCTATTGGCATTTTGGGGCTCTATCCTCTATGCCATATATATAAAACAATATATAATATTATAGATTAGAGCACACTCTACCTTCAGTCTTCACATACTGGTTACTGCCCGGTGCCTGACTTATAAGGTATTAGTATACAAATAATTCAAATGAAGACGGCACTCGGATTTCTTACAAACGTATAAATAATGCTTTTATTAAGCCTGGTCAACATTTCGGCCACTTCTTAGGCCTAAGAAGTGGCCGAAACCTTGACCAGGCTTCAGGTGAGGGCTGGCAACTTGTGGCCCAGGGGGCAAATTCAGTCAAGTGGCCCATTTCTATATCGTTCAAGTGCACTGTCCCAGCCCACCCCCTTTTGTTAATTTTAAAATTGGCATTAATGTTGTGATGTAAGGTAAGTGATACCACATAGCTTACAGTTGAAATTGGGCTACGCTAGTGAGCTACTACTAAGCTTAACATTTAGGTAAAGCTACACTAGCGATACTATAGAGCTTACAAAGGAATGGGTTATGGCGTTATGCTACTAGTGTAGCTCCATTTACATTGTTCCACTGCGGTGTCATTTATGTAGCTCCATTTCAATTGTAATATCTTTGTTATCACTAGTGTAGCTCCATTTACAGCAGCAATTGGGAGATTTAGTGAGGAGCAGTGGCCCACCAGCCCAGGGGGCAATTGCCCCCCTGCCCCCCAGGCCAGCCCTCCCCTGCCAGGCTTAATAAAAGCATTATTTATACATTTGTAAGAAATCTGAGAGTGCCGTCTTCATTTAAACTATATATATATATATATATATATATATATATATATATATATATATATTTTTTTTTTTTTTTTTTTTTTTTTTTTTTTTTTTTTTTTAAACAAGGCAAAAAGTGACTCAATCAGGAAAAAGGCGGTGAGGCTGAGGTACTAAGGGATGATAATGAGGTGACAGAGATAATTTCACCACTGTGATAAACTCTCCACATCCTATGCTACTCTATGGAACCTATGCACTAAGATCTCTCTACCTTGAGAAATCCTAGAGCACAGTCTCCATAAATTAACATAGTAATGCAACGCATTGGGCACACCTCTGGTTGGAGCAATTCTGGAGTAAACCAACTGTACCAAAAGATAAAAGTAAAAATCCCCAAATTCCTTTTAATTTAAATGTGTCTTTTAACTCCTTGAATACTAGAGGTCTACAATCCGTGGATAAGCAATGAATTGGAGGCCTCTGTATCATTCATAATGTTTAAAAGCCCCATAAAAATCAGTGTTAATTTGCATTTCTCTTCTATAGTACAGCTGGTTTACTCCAGAATTACCACAGCACTTCTCAATAGATCAGTGCTTTTAAAAGGATAGTAATACTTAAATTGTAAAAAAAAAATATGTTGTAGGGTTTATCCCCCTGAGTAAAACAAGAGTACTCCCACTGCTGAAAGGTGTTTCATTCAAAAGTTATTAATTTTCAAAGTTGAATTTTTTAGGTGCAATATCACAGTGGCCTGAAATTGTACAGTGGCGCTGTTACTACATGATCCTATGGACAGCTCTGGTACCGGGACCATTTACTCAGGGGGATAAACCCTACAACATATGTTTTTTTACATTTCAATTATTACTATCCCTTTAATTGCATTAACCATTTGATTACAAGAAGAGTACCTAATGCATTGAGAAGAGCTAAACATTAGATACATTAACACGTTTTACATGCATGTTTTCTTGATTTTCCTAGTGTAAGTAGAAGATATCTCAGTACCATGTTGTTCCATTTCCCCAGGTTTCTGGAGCCGTCTCCTTTCTCCACACATATCTGCAGCTGATGACAGCCCAAGGTGTGACTTCCCAGGGGGAAAGCTGAATGGGACACCAGGAGAATACAGACATTCTTTTACAAGACTCCATGTGCCCTTGTATGGAAGGAGAATGGGAGACAAACAAGCCCAAGTTGGATGCCTGGGGTCTAAACATGAGTTTCTCTCCTCTGGAAGAGAAAAACCTTCTTTGTCAAACCTGTTAGTGCTTTTGTTCTGAGGATAAAAGCTAAAGACAACTTGCACAGCCTGAGCTGGGAACTCTGCCTTAAATCCGGACCTGACACTATTCACAGCCTCTTGACAAGGACAAAAAAGGGGAAATTAGGCCTAAAATCTCCCAGGCAGATGTCCAGGGTTAAAACAGGTTATTTGTTAATTGCTTTTGTGTTTTTAAGGGGAGGGAATTAAGGGTTGAGGAGAAGACCTGTTAGAAAAATAATAAAATACAAAAAGTTAGCACTCCACATGCTATGTGATTCATGTCAGTGATTCATATTTCTAGCTATTAATATGGATGAGTTTAATGAGGCACAAGCTGCACTCTGTCTGCCTACCAATGTTAATGGATTGATGAGTAGGACAAGCTAAATGGCCGTATCTCTTCCAGCATGGGAAAGCAAAGGAAGGGATCAGCGAACACCATATTCACTAAAACACTGTACTCAACACGTTTAAAGGGATAGTAATACTTCATTTTAACTTTATTTTATTTTGTAGGCATTAAAAAACATGAAGAATGATATAAGTCTTATCTCTGAAACCGTTATGGTTTAAGAGATATTCACAAACAAAGTATCCCCCCCCTGTTCAACCAGATCAGAAGGGAGATGCCCAGGTAGACTGCAGAGAGGGACAATCTTCAATTAAGATAAGGGAAAAAGCTGAAAAACTTGTCAAGGGGGGAAGGGCTTTCATTGTTTTCATACAAAGAAGATTGTCCCCTTCTGTTATCTGTCCTGTCATACAACCAGACTCACATCTGAGAAGAGATGGCTTACACTAGGAAAAAGGGGCGGGGAGGGGAACTTTGCTTGTGAATATCTCATAAACCATAAAGGTTTGAGAGATAAGACTTATATCATTCTTCATGTTTTTTTAATGCCTACAAAATAAAATAAAGTTAAAACGAAGTGTTACTATCCCTTTAAGCTTTTCATGTTTATTCTTTACTGCATGATGCTCATAAGACAAATCAGAATTAACACGGTTACAAATATGTGATTTTAAAGAATTTTCAAAATCCTCTAGATTTAGTTTAGTAATTTTTATTTAAAATAATGAGATATCTAACTTTATTTATTTATACAAATTAGATAGTACTAGCTGACAGGTCATCCAGATATGAACAGCCTACACTGCGGTCCCCCCCCCCGCTACTCGCTGCCATCCAGACACTAGCTCATTTGCATAAACTGACAAATAAAGCAAAATATCTTAAGTACCAGGGTCCTGGGAAGTAAACTTCCCTCAAGGACCACTTTGGTCTTTCCGGCATGCCAGTACAAGTGACCTTTTGCGTGCATCGGCGCGCCCGGAGGAGCGCTGTAAGTAAAATGTACATGACGTGATATGGCCGTCACCGGTCCTTAAGGAAAAAACAGTGTGACGGTCACAGAACAGCACGTGGTCCTTAAGGGGTTAAACTATTTTATTTTATTTTTTTTTAATAAAATGGATAACATAAATACAGGTGATTTTGAAAGTTATTTCAAAATCACCTGTTAGTTACAATGTGACAGCTACACTTCAAGATTTCACTCAAGTTGAGGACTGATATAGTTTGGCCTGTGTATAATGGTAAATGTTATATCATCCATGTCTAAGAAGCTGAGTTATACCTTTACATTACTGGAGAAAGGCTCCCTTTAAAGGGATAGTAATACTTCGTTTTATCTTTATCTCCACTGACAAATCAAGGTGTTCTAGTCCACAGGTTCTCAACCCGTGCCCTCAGTGGCCACTAACAGGCCAGGACTTAGGAATTTCCCTGCTAGAACACAAGTGTGGTGATCAGAGGCTCAGTCATATTGATTAACTCACCTGTGCTCTTAGAAGGAAATCATTCAATCCTGGTCTGTTAGTAGCCACTAAGGGCACGGGTTGAGAACCACTGTTCTAGTCTATACAAACAGAAAAGAAGATAAACCTGTACTACTTTACATAGCTTGCGTACATATGAACCTGTATTTTCCAGACATCAGCATGTCAAACATGAGGCCCACTAGCTAATAAACTGCGGCCCTCCACCAGGATTTCTTATTTTAATAACAGTGCGGGCCCTCCAGTCCCAATTCCAATTTGAATCAGCTTGCTTTTCTGTCACATCTTATAGCAGGGGTATTCAACCTTTGACTCTCCAGCTGCCAAAAGGTTACATACGCTGTTTTGGAGATACGTTACTCGCTGAACTGAACAGCCACAACAAAGCAGCAAACTATTTACATTTCATGCCTCCCTACAGACCATCCCAAAAAAATAATGGTTCAGACATCGGAAGCCATTGCTGTGGCCCTCCTTCGAGGGAATGGTTAAGTATATGACCTTAAAGAGTACTAATACTTATAGTGCAAAAAAAAAATATGTTGTAGGTTTTATTCCCCCTGAGAAAAACAAGGGCATTCCTATTGCTGAAAGGTATTTTATATAATAGTTATTACAGCTCAAACTTTGAGTTTTTTAGGTGCAGTATCAAAGTGGCCTGAAATTGTACAGTGGCTATACCATCCTACGGAGATTTATGGTCAGTTGAACAGAGCTGTTCATAGGATGGTGTAGCAACAGCGCCACTGTACAATTTCAGTCCACTGTGATACTGCACTAATAAAATTCAAGTTTGAGCTGTAATAGTTCCCAGCAGTGGGAGTACCCTTGTTTTTCTTGGGGGAGGATAAACCCTAGAACATATTTTTTTTACATTTTAAGTATTACTATCCCTTTAACAAAAATTAGCAGTGGTCCACTTCTATGGTAACTAAGAAAAAATGTTACATTGTTTTGTGGTGCGAACATCCCAGGGATTATTCTACAATGCCCAAACATGTATTCTAGATCATAACACAATTAAAAAAAATACATACTCAGAATACAGATTATGTTTGCAATCCAAAAGTATGTTATATAGAAAATGCAAGAAAAAAACATATCCATAAATATAAAACATATGTGAAACGCACACATAAATACAAGGGTGTATATTTTACTGAAAAGGCTAACGTAAACATGATGGGAAGTATGAGGAGACTCAGTGTATCAAGAGTAATCTGTTTGTTAAGACGATCTTCTGCATCCTGCACTTTCTGAAAACATTTCTACTGTTGTGCTATAATCTAATCAGTGGTTCTCACTCTTTTATTTTCGCAAGACAATCTGGAGTTTTCAGAACACCCCTATCATATTATACGTCACTTGTGAAATGAAGTATATTTAGTTATTCTAAGCTCTCACAATCAGAATAATAAGAACAAACCTACGGTGTGCATAATCCTATATAATAATTTGCTAGGATGTTTGTCAGAAGCCGTCATGTGCAGTAGAGACTGCCCGAATGCACAGAATGCTGGGATCATGGAATGCAGGGAGTTCTGTGCTGGGAACATTCTGTGCTATCGGCCAGTCTCTACAGTACATGACTGCGCTGGCGGCAGGACGCAGAGCAGGACCGGCCTCTTAACCCTTTGAGTGCCAGAGGGGTACGCAACGCATTGCAAAGCAACGTGTTGCATACCCCTCTGGCACTCAAAGGGTTAACATCACCCAGACCTTGGCCCATGTACACGGGCTTTACACTAGTTTTACATAAATACACAATTTAAAGTCAACATCACGTTTGTCAAAGAGTTTGCGGGAAGAAAAGGGGCACCCTAAGTGCATGCTCATGAGGCACCAAAGTGCTATGGCACCCTGGTTGAGAATCAGTGTTCTAGACTAGAGAGTCTCACCTCCAGTAATTGGGACACACCAACAGGTCACTTTTTTATGGATATCTCTATTTAAAGGGGAACTATCACACCAACTAAAGTTCACCCCACCTAATTAGGCATCTAGAAATAAGCTTAACAATCAAACTGTTATGTAGAATAACGACAGCTTTAGTCAACAATCCTACCTCAGCCAACACTGCCAGCCTGGCAACAGTGCAGACCTCTTTGCTTGCAGACATCTGCGTACCTGCACCATCAGTCCCGGTCTCCACTAGGAGGAGTTGCATGGTACCTTAAGGTACTGGAAGGGACTGACGGCACAGTTTCGCAGATGCCACTAGAGCACTGTTGCCTAGCCGTCAGTGTTGGCTGAGGAAGGATTTCTGACTAATGCGCTCTTTATTCTGCATAACAGTTTGATTGTTAAAGTGATAGTAATGTCAAAGAATAATATTATTTTGTATTGTAGATGAAAAAAAAAATTATTTGCAGCAAATCCCATCTCTCAACCCGCTATGGTTTGAGAGATATTCACTTTGAAAGCTCCCCCCCTCCCCTTTTCCTGATGTCAGTTTTAAAGCTGACAGCAGGAGATTCAAGTCGCCTGACTCGAGGAGACTCTTCAGCAGAGCCGAAATCACATTATTTAAAAAGAACTACTTCATTGGAACAGTCTACAAAGTGTGATTGCAAACCAGGCAGACTTTGTAGACTGTTCCAGTGAAATAATTATTTTTAAATAACGCGATTTCGGCTCTGCTGAAGAGCCGCCGGCTGGTTCCTGGCTTGGGATCTCGTGCTGTCAGCACAGCGCTGACGTCAGGAGAAGGGGAGGAAGGGGGGAACTTTCAATGCTTATATCTCTCAAACCATAGCAGTTTGAGAGATGAGATTTTCTGCAAATATTTTTTTTTTTTTATCTACAAAACAAAGTAATATTATTCTTTGACATTACTATCACTTTAAGCTTATCGCTAGATGCCTAATTAGATGGTGTGGACTTTAGTTGGGGTGATAATTCTCCTTTAAACTAAGGGATTGCAATCAAAACAGACTGAGCCACTGGTTACCTTCATGTGAACAAGCAGGGATGGACTAAATGACCTCTTGGTGTCCTGAGGACTAATACTGAGAGTCACTGTTCTAGCACATGTCAATTTTAACCATTTGAGTGCCAGAGTGGTATCCGACGCATTGCTTTGCACCTGCATCTCTGTGCAAAGAGACTGATGCACTACATAGAATTTGAGTATTTCTGGGGCAAACCAACTGAACTGCAGGGGGCAAATTAAAAACTCCCATTGATTTAAGTGGAGGATTTCAATCCTTGAATTCTAAAGAAGTCTCCAATGCATTCAGTGAGACATCTATAGTATCCAAGGGGTTAAAAGCCTTATTTATATCAAAGGGAGATTTTAGGGATGTTTATTTGTACCCTATGGTGCATCTGGTTCGCCTCCAGTTCTTTTTAGTACAACAGCCTCAATTACCCTGCAAATGGCCCTTAACGCTACACATGACCACTCCCCCACTGATCCTGGCCCCAGCCATATTAACCCACTACCCCTTCCTGTCATAGCAAAGACTCAACATACAACATAAAAGCACCAAAAAGTTTATATAACCACCTTGGCTGTTATGCTGACCTCCAATGCTTTGCTTCACAGACTGTTAGAGGTCTATCTAGCGCCCAAGGGGTTAAAGGGATAGTCATGGGTGGATTGTCCTATCGTGGGATCAGGCATCCCCCTGTGGGCTGCTAGATCATGGGCCGGTGGGGAAGATCAGAGGATCTCACCTCACCAACCCACAATATTTTGAAGGAGAGGTCTGTGTTGCTACAGGCACTCTCTGTGACAGCCTTGTTAATGCAGAGCGCCAGGATATTATGTCATATCCTGGTGCCTGCTCTCCCATGCCGCACAGGGACCACAAGGGGGCGTCGATAGGGACGTCAGTGCAGCTAGTGGGCTGTTTTAAAAAAAAAAATGCCCTGGCTGGTATTCCCCTACAATCCACCCCTGGGGATAGTAATGTCTTTGTAAAAGAAAACAAAATAGTGTAGCTATTAAAAAAATAAACGAAATGATCCCAGTCCCATCTCTAAAAGCTTTATGGTTTGAGAGATAGAACATTTTAAACTTTCAGCCTCCCTCCCTTTCCCTGACGTCAGCTGTATAGCCTGTATAGTCCTGGGACCAGCAGGCGGCTCTTTAGCAGAGCCGAAATACCGAAATCTAAAACGGTCTTTAAAGTGTTATAAACGGAAGGGGTAGGTACTCAGCGCCACTCAGAGTAATTGTATACTTTAATTGATATGTGTCTATGGAGGTATGTTATTTAACAGGGTTTGATTCCCTTAGATAGTGTGTGGTTCAACTTTATTCTATGGATTCAATTATTACAGGTGTCCTATATATATATATATATCTTACAATATTTCAAGAGTTGTAGTCCAGAGAGGAATGTTTTGTCACCTTTCCCTACACACACGCACAGTCTTAAAGGGATAGTAATGTTTCACAATAACAGCAGCTCTAATCAATCATCATAGTATTTGGAGTTTGGAGAGTGTTATTTCAATTCTGTCAGAGTTGTAGTTCAAGAGTAATTCAATGACAAAGTATCCCCCTCCCGCCCCTTTTACTGATGTAACACTGCTTAGCCAGATCAGAAGGGAGGTGCCCAGGTAGACTGCAGAGAGGGACAATCTTCAATTAAGATAAGGGAAAAACCTGAAAAGCTTGTCAAGGGGGGCAGGGCTTTCATTGTTCTCATAGGAAGAAGATTGTTCCCTGCTGTTACCTGTCTGGTCTATGGACTGTATTGCGCATCTGAGAAGAGATGGCTTACACTAGGTAAAAGGGGCGGGAGGGGAAGCTTTGCTTGTGAATATCTCTTAAACCATAAAGGTTTGAGAGATAAGACTTATATCGTTCTTCATGTTTTTTTATGCCTACAAAATAAAATAAAGATAAAACAAAGTATTACTATCCCTTTAATTAGTATAGCCTCCTCAAAACACACTTCCTGCTGCTGGTCTCAAAGTGAAAAGAAATGCGAAGTCCACAGGATCATAGCCATGCAAAAAATGAGAGGATGGGGCAGAGACAATGCATGGAGAATCTAAGTGTAGTATAAAATTTATATTTTAGATGATAAATAATATTAAAACAATGTAGAGCACAAATGTTTAAAATATCCTCAAATAAAACAAAGCATACAGTATTCTCAAAGAGTGCTCATACAGAGAATGATTAGATAAAAATACTAAAGTTCTTAATGAGATAGCGATATATTCCTGGGTATAATACAATATGGTGTGATGAGACCATGGAATTGCACAGTGATTACAGGATTCTTTTGGGATAATTTAAGTAGTAAATGGAATGGTTTATAAGACAAGCTGTCCAAGTTTAAGTATAAATTGGCCTCTTACTGGAGAGTATGCATATAAATGTGTGCTGTAATGCAACTTAGTGCAGAGCTCCACTAATGCTCCTCCATCCGGTATTTAGATGGCCCTCTACTTTATTATACCGATGGATCTTAGCGTATCATATGTATGACGAAGCCCAGTCTGTCTTTTTCTCGTGTTTCTCCTTTTTCTTTCTTCTCCGTATCCCATTTCGGTCCTGGTGCGTTCGGTGGTTCAGCGTCTCTGTCACACGTGGCAAGTGTTGTCTCTTCTACGCATTTCACCGCAGTCTTAGCAGCTTCATCTGGAAAGTGCCTGAGGTGGCCAATAAGCTCTCCCTAATTTATGGATGTTTTAACCAATCAAATAGTACAAATACGTGTTGTGTAAAATTAAAAGATTCTTGTACATAAGAACAACGATAAACAAATAAAAGATTATCAAACGCCTTAATGTTAAAATATTTTATGTGTTTAGAAAGGAAAATGTATGAAGAGATGTTTCTGTGTCTAGTAGTATTTCTTTTTAGATTTCGGTACCTTGGCTCTGCTGAAGAGCCGCCTCCCGGTCCCAGGACCGGGATTTCCTGCTGTCAGCTATACAGCTGATGTCAGGGAAAGGGAGGGAGGGGGAATTTTAAAATGTTATCTGAGATGGGACTGGGATCATTTAGTTTATTTTTTTTAATAGCTACAATATTTCATTTTCTTTTACAAAGACACTACTATCCCTTTAAGTACAGCCAGTAAAGGGGGTATGTAAACGGGCTGCCATAAACAAGGGAAACTGGGATTGCACTGACCACAACGACAACTCAGAATGTTGGTGTGTCTAGCACAGCCCTATCCCCTCTCAAAATGTGGAACCCTAGGTAGTTGCCTAATCTGCTTATTGGGAAATCCAGCCCTGTATGTTACACCCATACCAGCCACAAAATGGGCAGTAATATATGCTCTACACAGGCTCATGTTTAACCAATCTCTTTGAAGTAGTGAAGGACTGGTTTCAGTTTGGTTTGTAATTAGAGATTTAGATTAGAGTCCTTTCCTTGCTGCACTTCATTCATGGGGTACTAATGTATGTGACTACTAGAGTAGGGGAAGGCAACCTGGGGCCCTCCAACGGTAGAGGACCACAAATCCCATCATCCACAGTCAGTCACTGGCTTAATTGGGAAGGACACTTCAGCTGTATTGGTCCCACCCACAGTGCTGTTTTGTAGGTATGGACAGCATCATCCCAATACCCTTACAGCAGACACCAGCTCTCTTTGTTGTATTCAGCGTATTTACTACTTTGGCCAGTTTATATCCATATTTATTCACGAGGGTTATTATTGGCTGGTTGAAGATGGGTGGGAATTGTAGCTCCCAACAGTAGGCGGTCCAGCAATTAAATATCCCAGGGTTAAAGGAACAGTCCCTAATAATACACTTTGATTTACGCTTAACCATCTGGGTGTCAGAGGGGTACGCAACGCATTGCAAAGCTTTGCGTAGCCCTCTGGCACTCAAAGGGTTAACTCAGGAAGGATATCCCAATGGACACTATTATTATCCACTATTTGTGGATTGCTTCCCTAAAATTAATTTTTAAATAGTACTAGTTATCATATCCACAGAAGCAGCCATGGGTATTTTTTGTGATCCTTTCTTACGCTATGTATTAGGTGGTAGTACTGGGGGTGTACCTGGTGGGAAGGGAATCACCAAGAATTTTTAGATTATTTCATGACCTACTGACACCTCTGTGTAAGTGAATAAATTATTAGAGCAAGACCAAATTATTTTACTTGCACAGACTAATTTATAAACAAATATAATAATGTTTAAGAATTTTAGTGTGAGTTGTATTGCTGTGGAGCAATGTGATGAACTTATACTAAAGAGAGGGAAACCAGGGTGGGAATGAGGGACATAGTATTTGGGTTTTAAAGGGATAGTAATACTTCGTTTTATCTTTATTTTATTTTGTAGGCATTAAAAAAACATGAAGAATGATATAAGTCTTATCTCTCAAACCTTTATGGTTTGAGAGATATTCACAAAGTTTCCCTCCCGCCCCTTTGACCTAGTGTAAGCCATATCTTCTCAGATGTGGAATCCAGTCCATAGTCCAGACAGATAACAGCAGGGGACAATCTTCTTCCTATGAGAACAATGAAAGCCCTGCCCCCCTTGACAAGTTTTTCAGGTTTTCCCTTTATCATAATTGAAGATTGTCCCTCTCTGCAGTCTATCTGGGCACCTCCCTTCTGATCTGGCTGAACAGTGTTACATCAGTAAAAGGGGCAGGAGGGGGATACTTTGTCATTGAATTACTCTTGTACTACAACTCTGACAGTATTGAAATAACACTCTCCAAAGTCCAAATACTATGATGATTAATTAGAGCTGCTTTTATTATGAAACATTACTATCCCTTTAAAGAGAGACACATGGGAGGTGTGACTTTATCAAGTCATAAGTTACCCTAATGATTTCAGTGAATAGGACACAGTGATGAAGATGGTGTACTAACAAAAACTGGAGTAATTCTGGAGCAAACCAACTGTTTTAAAGGGGAGAAATAAAAATACTCCAAATTGCTATTGATTGAAATGGACCTTTGAATGCTTTGAATGCTAGGGAGATCTCTACCGTATTCCTTCACAATGAGTTTGAGTCCTCTCTAGCACTAAAGTGGTTAAAAGCACATCTGAAAATAATAGGATTTTTATTTCTTTCATATGTGCAATTGGTTTGCCCCACAATTATGCCAGTTTTCTTTAGTAAACCATCTTCAATTTGTTCTGAAATTGCAGATATTCAATAATGCATGTGGTGCTACAACTAACGACAGTACCGCTCTAGTACCACTTGATAAATGCCTTTGATAGTATTTGCTCATGTGATGAAGGGCACGTTTAGTTTGGTAAGTGTTCCAAGGTGGGACAATACAACAAGCCCTACTACTATAGAATGCAACACAACAAAACAACAAGCCCTACTATTACAGAATGCAACACAACACAACAAGCCCTACTACTATAGAATGAAAGTAGACTGGATTGCACTTTGTCAGGGAATTTGCTCAGTTCTCAAAAGACCAGGGCTTGGTCAAACCTAATGAATTAATAGTGAACCATACAGCCTTACTGAACCATTAATAATATGGAGATGAACACTATTACATGTCTCAAACTGGCAACAAGACCTGGGGCTTTAAGCAAGAGACCTGCGGCTTTAGTACCTTCGGCCACTACCTAGCATCTCTGCCATAATTTGTATTTCCATCTTCCAAATCAGCTCTACATCAAATTGTCCTTACCTATAACTTCAAGATATTCTCCAAAGTTAAATTTATATGAATATCCTATATTATAATTTGCTAAAAAGTTTGTCACAACGCAATCATACGCAGTACAGACTGCCCGTGACGCGGCTCATACAGAGCGGGGCGCTCCGAAGTCAGACCGGAGTCCTGCACACCTTCAGGTGCACAGAGAAGACCCTGGTATGAATTCGGAATGCCCCGTTCTGTATCAGCCGCAGTGCAGGCAGTCTCTACTGTGCGTGAATGCACCGTGACCGACTGGCACTGTGGCCCATGTACACGGGCTCCTCAACTAGTATACATATATAGCAGTTCAGAGATGATCATTGTTATGGAACACAATGCCATTAATCTATGTGTTCTGCTAATCAAGAGGACCAGCTGCTGATTATGTCATTAGGGACAGAGATGCCTCTTACATGTGCACATAGTCTGACGAATATAAAATTATGGGACAGGGACTATATAATAGAGCCTTAATAATCTTCATGTGTCCAACTCCTAGATCCAGATTTCTTTACACTGGGGAGTTTTGCCCAGTACATGAACTAGACATCCATTGCAACTCTCCCCCACTACTTATTTTCCCATTTATGGGACAAGCAACTCCTAGGGAACAACAGCTTTTCTAAATCTAATGATGAGTGTACAGTTCTGGTTCCAGATAGCAGTCATAGTCTACAGACAAAATATCCATAAAGGTTTGAGAGATAAGACTTATATCGTTTTTCATGTTTTTTTAATGCCTACAAAATAAAATAAAGATAAAACGAAGTATTACTATCCCTTTAACTCACAGATTGCTATTGAAGTCTACTGAGAAGCATAGATAACATCAGCGATAATGTCCTCCCCTGCAATGGAATCTAGGGCACCATTTGGAATGATACCTTTAATGCAAATCCCCCCTCTGAACTCAAAACGGTTAAATTTGTATTTTGTATCCTGTCCATTTATTTTACCATGAGTATTTGAAATATTCTGATTTAATGTCACAAAAAAGCATAGGAAGTGCAGCCATTTCTTTTAAAACTGAATTAGAGTTTGTTTACTACAGTTATTTCCTCTCATTATATACCCTAAACTGCCACATTAGGCAAGCATAACATCAATGAGAAGGTGATATCAATTATCTTGCTGATTATACAACACATTACACACAAAAATACCAAGTGAAAAAATTGTAATTTGAGATAATCACAATGTGTACATGCCTCCTAGGTACTACTAAAAATGCCCTTTAGAAATCAAATTAACCCCTTGAGCACTAGAGGGGTGGGTGCACAACGCAACGAAAAGCAATGCATTGCACATCCCTCTGGTCTGCGAGGGGTTAAAGAGCTATATATTTCATGCTGGACAGTTTATAATTCTCCAACACAAAAAATAGCAGAGACCAAGCTATCTTATGTTTTTCATTTAAAGTGCAAGTTAAGTCAGATTGCCTATACATACATTTATTTTTATGAAAGTATATGACCAGAACGGATACACTGAGATTGTTTCTGGTTTTCTAGTAAGTCTTGGGCACTCATTTTATCTAACAGAAAGGTGAAAGGGTGAGCTTGCCAGGACTCAAACCTGAAACTCTGAGGTTTGACCAGAGTGCATTAACCGACTGATCTATCTATCTATCTATCTATCTATCTATCTATCTATCTATCTATCTATCTATCTATCTATCTATCTATCTATAGATCAATCTACCTAATCTATCCATCCATCCATCCATTCTTTAATGTCTCGGACAGTGAGATCCTCGAATTTCTGTTTCCAGAAAGCTTTAGTAACATAGTAACATATATGGGCGGATTGTCCTATCGGGGGATCAGGCATCCCCCAGTGGGCCACTAGATCATGGGCTGGTGGGGAAGATCAGTGGTCTGTGACAGCCTTCGCGTTCCTTGTTAATGCAGAGCACCAGGATATGACATAATATCCTTGCGCCTGTTCTCCCATGCCGCACAGGGACCACAAGGGGGCGTCAATAGGGACGTTGGTGCAGCTAGTGAGCTGCTTTAAAAAAAAAAAATGCCAGGGCTGGTATTCCCCTACAATCCGCCCCTGGTAACATAGTTGACGAGGCTGAAAAAAGACATGCGTTCATCATGTCCAGCCCATGCCATATCACCCCCGTTGTCCAAGAGGAAGGCAAAAAAAATTTTGAAGCAATTTCCAATTTAGCCCCAAGTTGGTAAAAAAATTCCTTCCAGACTCCAAATGGCAGTCAGTTATTTCCCTGCATCAACATCCTATCTGCTTTAAAGCAACTGACACAATTCTCAATATTGTTCTGTGCTTGATAGGTGTCCATTACTTTTTTGAAAGCAGTTACAGTATCTGAAGCACAGCACCAAAAGGCAAATAATTCCTTAACTTTACTGCCCTTACTATAAAAAATCCCTGCCTTTGTTTTAGTTGAAAGCACATTTGATCTAGTTTTCATGGAGGACCTCACATTCTTACCTCAGCTCTTTGAGTAAATCATTAATTGGAGAGTTCTTTGTATTGACCTTGAATATATTTATAAATGGTAATCATATCACCCCTTAGATGTCTCTTCTCTAATGTAAACAAACCCAGTTTCTCTTTATAACTCAGATCCCCCAATCCCTTTATCAGATTTGATGCACTTCTCTGCACTATTTCCAGTTTAATAATGTATTTTTTAAGAACTGGTGCCCAAAACTATACTCCATATTCTAGATGAGGAATAACCAATGATTTATATAGAGGTAAAATTATATCTGTATCCTGTGCATCTATACCTCTTTTTATGCAGGATAGAACACAATTTGCTCTTGCAGAAGTTGAGTGACTCTGCACACTGCTGTGAAGTCTATCAGTACTGCCAAATCTTTCTCTAATGAGGATTGTACAAGTTGTTTCCCATTTAGTGTATATGTAGCATGTTTGTTTCTACAGCCCAAATTAACAACCTTAAAGAGATAGTAATAGTTCATTTTATCTTTATTGTATTTTGTAGGCATTAAAAAAACATGAACAATATGTGTCTTATCTCTCAAACCTTTATGAGTACTCTAGTTGCAGCTATCCAATAATACATGTGGTACTGCAGCTCACGACAGTGCCGCTCTAGTAGCACTTGATAAATGCCCGTGATAGTAATTGCTCATGTGATAAAGAGTACTTTTAGTTTGGTGAGGCAATACAACAAAACAACAAACCCTACTACTATAGAATGAAAGTAGACTGGATTGCAGTTTGTCAGGGAATTTGCTCAGTTCTCAGAAGACCAGAGCTTGGGAAAACATAGTGAACCACGAAGCCTTACTGCAACACTAATAGTATGGAGATGAATACTATTACATGTCTCACACTAGCAACAAGACCTGGGGCTTTAGCTCCTTCAGTCAGTATCTAGCAACTCTACCATCATTTGTATCTCCAACCATAACACAGATATAAGTACAGTTACAAAGTTACTGAGGTTGAAAAAATACCTCTGTTAAGGTCTACCCTTCTCAGACTTCTCCCATATTGGTTGAACAAAAAAGACAACAAAAAGTTCCTCATACTGGACACATTATTAATTTTGACCCAAAAACTGGAAAATTCCTACTAATCTTGAAAAATGAAATTGTATTCAGTGTCCTAACAATAAAACAGTGATCTCGGGAGAAAATGTGGGCCCCCACTCTTAACTGACACCTTGTGGAAAAATCACTGTTGTAGAAACATTAATTTTGATGGGAGAGAAGAACATTTTGCCCGTGGAGTCTGTCAACTTACCTATATTATTAGGTCTGCCCCAGGCATTCTCTTACACCCTTACTGTATTAGCCCCTACCACTTCAGCCAGGAGGTTATTCCATATCCATAATGTAGCACTTACACTACATTTTTCATTCAGTGGAGACTTGCCTGACGTTTCAGGGACAACCTGTCCCCGAGAGTGGAACCAGACAAATATGAATATGGAAATATGTCCTCTATAAAAACATAAGAGAGTGAACCATGATTGACATGCTTCTGATTAGGTACAATTCCATCAACACTCATGTTTATTAATTTGCAGTGAGCACGTCTCACAATTCTCTTTTTTTCTTTATTACACATATTGCCTATGAGTCCTCCACCCTATAACTTTAGACAATGTCCTCTTAAAGAAACAACTGAACTTTAAGATTAATTATTTTCAGTATGAAAGTATAAAGCTACACATGGTAAATATCTGTGTATACATACATACAAACATATCATAATGCACAGAACTTGCAGTCTACAGAGAAACTGATCCAATTATCTTACAGTCATATAGAATTATCCACAGAGCTTAAACAGAAAGTGAGCCACAAAGCTTCTATTAGACAGATGTAGTGAGCTTGTAATCAAATAATTACAGTATTTGTAATATACAAGGAAAGTAGGACATGAAATTTCCAATCTATAGGTACAGAAAACAGATGAAGCAACAGAAGAAAGAGGTGGACTCACAGTCAAGAGATGTAAACAGGTAAAATAATAGAGACGTGGGATATAGAAGAAGATGCATAAGAGATGGTGAAGAAGAAGTAAGAGGAGGAGCGGAAATATTAAAGGGTAAAGGAGACTGAGAAGAAAAGACTGTTCACTGATATATATATATGATAGTAGCCGTATTAGTCCAGTGATGTAGATGTAAAATAACAAACAAAATTAATATCTTGTAATACCCTTTTTATTGGACTAACAGAATTATGGATTGACAAGGTTTCGGGATAAACTCCCTTTCTTGAGTCTAAAGCATTTCTGAGCACAAGGACACAGAATTCACAGTTAATATATTGAATTCAAAGCTGTGTTGTTTGCTGGGGTTAACACAGAGAGACTGCTGATAAGACAGGGACCAAGAGAAAATCCACACTCTTCTTGCAGAGGGTCGTAAATGCCCTGTACAAGGCAGAGTGTGTGGGGGGGGGGGAGAAAAATACATTAAATGGTATGGAAGGGGAGAGAGTTAAAAAAAGATTGCACATATTATGAATGCTACAATGCCAACTATCCAGTATGGGCATGCAGGCCTATACACAACTTGTGCCAATATAGGTAGATATATATACATATATACATACACACACATAAACGCATATACCTAAATATGTACACACAATATGTAGGAATGGTAATTCCCCATCTTCATTTGCATTTGTCTAAGAGTTGTAGGATAGAATTACCCTCTGTTTCAGTGCTCCCTCTAAGATAAGCAGCAGTGAGCAACCCAGCACTGAAAGAGTTAAAGAGAGTAATTAAAATAGGGCAGGGCTGCATGGTGCATCTGTTTTTCTGGTGCAGACCTGCATTAATACTCCTCTTTAACTCATTTAATTCTGTCACTTTCTCACATAGGATATAGGACTGGAATGGGCAAATTGAGACCCTCCAGCTATGGAGGATGACAATTCCCATAATCCCCAGCCAAAAAAAAAAAATGGGAGTTGCAGTCCTCCTGAGCTGGAGGGCCTCTGGTCACCCTCTCTGACACAGGAGCTTCTGCAACCCCATTACACAAAACACCTAAAGGTGCACTGTAAGTTCTCCAGAACTGGCACTGTGGAACGTTCATCATTTCCTTCTACTGTATTTATATTCCTGCTATACCATGGATCATAATGGACTAAGATATAAGCAACTGTATTAGTTTAATCCCTCCCCTGCTAGAACACATTGAATTTGAATGCCACACAGCATCTAAACAATGTGCAGTTCTATACTATTTGTTTCAAACATTAAAAATAAGTAACTTTGTCAGATCAGGCACATTACAGCTTCAAGCAGTTTAAGTACCTCCAAAAGAGAACAAAATTAAATCAGACATTCAATTAACACCAAAAGTCAAAATTTTGTTCAAATCCACTCTGCAGTTGACATGTATTATTATTGCTACTATTATTTATTTATTTTAATGAAAAGGGCCAACCTATCCCGCAGTGTTGTTCAGTGTGTATTTTCTCTATAACAAAAATGAAAGACTAACATATTACATGTAATCAAAACAATAGATTCAGTAAGCTCTCCTATTGGTTGATATAATCCTCTCTTATATTCTTCTTCTTGCTCCATTTAACACAAACACTCTCTATACCAGGGGTGAGCAAACTGTGTGGTGGAATTTCCCACATGGGCCGCAAAGGAATGGCTGTGGGGGGGGGGGGGGTGGCTTGCATTGTAGCAGATTGTAAAGATTGCCCTAAAAAGTCTTTAAAGAAATTTGCCTGTAAGACATACAGAAAGAAAGCTGTGGAATTTTGCAGTAACTAACATGGACTGCAATCAGCAGCACCATCGATCGCTTCTCATCCAACAGCAGATGACAGGATCAGTTGTCAGTGACAGCCTACACCCTCTGTCGCTGCAAACAGCTGAACTGGTCAGTTCCCCTGCAGTTCAGTTTCAAAATTAACCCATTGTAATCCAAGAATCACAATGGGAAGGACACAGGACGATCTGTCAATTGTGACAGAGCTCCCATACTTTTGCCGAATGAGGAAAGATGGCTGCCAGCGATAACGTGCTTCCTCTCTTACTGGTGGAAACCAAAGTACTAGGCTTCCAGCAGTAAAGATTGTTACAAGGAAGAAAGGGGTTCACTGGGACTAAGATACAAGGCGATCACATATAAATGGGTAGAAACAAGTGCCTGTGCTCGTCCGAGATTGAGGGGGCAGGATTAGCTGACACTCTATTCTCTTCAAACAAATAAAGTGCAAAATTCTAAAATAAATAAATAAAACATAACAGATATATTTATTGACCATTAAAATAACAAAATAAATTATTAAAATAA
The DNA here is from genome assembly GCA_037306005.1 of Rhinophrynus dorsalis. Lineage (NCBI taxonomy): Eukaryota > Metazoa > Chordata > Amphibia > Anura > Rhinophrynidae > Rhinophrynus > Rhinophrynus dorsalis. Next base: position 22,475,800 of record CM074728.1, read on the forward strand.
CATCAAGGGGATCATAAATCAAAAAATGAAATCAAATGACCAGGGCACACCCCTTGAGATTAGAGGAAAGGAGGTTTAGACTTCAGCAGAGGAAGGGGTTTTTTATAGTAAGGTCTGTTAAATTGTGGAATTCCTTGCCCATAGAGGTGGTTATGGCAGATACAATGGATTAATTTAAGAGAAGATTAGATACATTTATTTCAAAAGGGAACACACAGGGTTATAGTGAATATTAGTAGGCAAATCAGGAAGGTCTGATAAACGACTAACTTATTTGGTAGTAGAATAGCGATACAATTCTCATGTCACTAGGGTATGAGGCAAAGGTTGAACTTGATGGACTCGTGTCTTTATTCAACCTAATTTACTATGTTACTATGTAGAAATACAGTGTAGACATTGTTAATGTTGTAAATGACTATTGTAGCTGGAGACGGATGATTTTTAATGGAATATCTACATTTGCTGCAAATAGAACATACTTCGACAAAAGCAAAGTTTGAAGGACACGATTATTATTTAAAGTTATAGTAATACGTGAAATTAAATACATTTAATATGGTAGATATTTAAAAAATAAATTAAAGGGATAGTAATGTTTAATTACTGAAGTAAAATTGAGTCTTCTTTATTCTTTTTTATAATGATGTGTATCAAGAAAACATTATTAAACACTGCCGTTTTTCATTTACAGTCTAATAAAGTTTCCCCTCCCGCCCCTTCCACTTACCTCAGCAGCCTCAGCAGGCCAGCCTGGACAGAATGCAATGAGTGACCGTCTTCTTCCAGCATAAGGAAAATCCTGCCCTCTTTCGTCAATGGGGAAGGCTTTTCCTTATACTGAAAGCGGAAAGATTGTCCCTCGATGCAACCCGTCTGGTCTGCGGACCGGATTCCAGATCTGAGGGGAGGCTGCGGAAGTAAGTAGAAGGGGCGGAAGGGGGAACATTTATTAGACTATAAATGAAAAACGGCAGCATTTAAAGGGGAACTACCACCCCACACAAAGTTTACCTTTACTAAGTCCCCATCTGACGACTAGCTGTTTAGTAGCGCTAGTTGCCAGAATAATTACCTTATTTAATAGATTTCTCCCCTCTTCCATGGGTGACAGGCAGGACGGAGCGTGGACATCTTCCCATTTTGACGTCCGTGTGCCTGCGCTGTCAGTCCCAGCTGGGTCTAGTAAGCGTTGCTAGGAGCCATCTGGCTCCGGCTGGGACAGACAGCGCAGGCACGCGGACGTAACAATGGCAAGATGTCCGCGCTCCGTCCTGCCTGTCACCCATGGAAGAGAGGAGAAATCTATTAAATAAGGTAATTATTCTGGCGACTAGAGCTACTAAGCAGCTAGTCACCAGATGGGGACTTAGTGAAGGTAAAGATTGTGTGGGGTGGTAGTTCCCCTTTAATAACGTTTTCTTGATACACATCATTACAAAAAAGAATAAAGAAGACTCGATTTAACTTCAATAATTAAACATTACTATCCCTTTAATTGCGCAAACCAGGCACACGTTGTAGACTGTTCAGATGAAGTATTTGTAACTAGTGTGATTTCGGCTCTGCTGAAGAGCCACAGGACAGTCTATGGACTGGGATCTCCATCTGTAACTTTGAAAGCTGAAGTCAGCACAAGGGGAGGAAAGGGGGAACTTTGCAGACTTATATCTCCCAAACGATAAAGGTTTGGGAGATCAGAAACGGCATCATTAATTCATTTTTTAAATATCTACCAAATTAAATTTATTTCATTTCATGTATTACTATCACTTTAAATTAAAAATCATTATTTCAAACCTTGCCAACATCTTGACTCTATTTCCTATTCATTTTGCAACTTATTTGATCTATGTTTTCATAGAAAACAAGGGAATTTCTGAAGTGAGCCCAAACCTTTGAACGGTAGTGTATATCTGTATATTTATTGAAATACTAGTTACAAAGCCGGTATACACGGGCTGATCCGGAGCGGGGACCTCCGGAAGGCTGACAGCCTGTTTGTGCTCCTGGCTCCGGGGCAGCGGCGGAGGCGCTGCGTGACCGTTCCTTCCGGAGCTCTCTGCTCCGGATTAGCCCGTTCTGCGAGTCCCTACTGTGCATGTGCGGTTACGCACACAGTGAGCGACGCATTCGAGGACTTTATGTTATAAGATGATACCAAAAGAAAGTTTGCTCTGTGAAAAAAAATACAGAGATACCGTTTGCATGGGTACAAGAAATAATGTGAAATTCATGTGAAATCGAATTATATATCCTCAGTTCATAAGGGGTTAATTATGTCAATTGTGTTAGCATATATGATGTCATGAACAAAGCACTAAGGGGGAAAGGGTCTCAGTGTCAATGTTCTTGAAACCTTAACCCTTTGAGTGCCAGAGGGGTACGCAAAGCAATGCGTTGCGCACCCCTCTGGTACTCAAAGGGTTAACCCTGCATTTTCCAGCTTTTATTTGGGAACTTTAATCTCTTAAATAAGTATTTTAGCCTTTTAATTCTGCATAACCCCTACTCCTACTTGACATTAGATTCATTCCCGGTCTCCACCCTACACATACACTCCTTATTGCGCTAAGTAACTACTTAATAATATAAATTAGTCTAAACTGGACAAAATCTTCATAATGCGGCAGATGATGAGTGTTCAAATACCTCGTCTGGTGTCAGTTCTACATCACAGTGACATTTGTCAGCTTTATACAAAGATGCTCTTTGGCTACTTAGCTAAAAAATAAATCTGTAACAATCCACTGTAATCCCTTCATCTCCCTATTTATATTCACTGACACACTTTGTAATTTGACGAATCCCTGTGCTGAAGATGTTCTAGGTATCATTTACTGTACAAACAGCAGCCAGCACATAGCTGTTCCATGCATTGCTTACTCTCATTCCGCTTGTAAAGCCTTAGCTGAGGAATGGTTTGGATTGCAAAATAAATAGGCATTTGAGAAGGTGATCCTTGTTAGGAATAAAAGAATAGAAGTACTTCTCTTCTAGACTTCCCTCAACTGTGCATTTAGTGAACAGGCACAAGAAGAACAAAGAACTCAGGATTCAGCAAGAGTTTGTTTACCAAGCATGTGATATCTATAGTTCATATATCTGCCTAATTAAAATGTCAGACATATACCTGTATTTATAAGACACCAAAACAAGCTGTTTTAAATCCTTGGATGCAGGGGAGGGCTGGCAACATAGAGCCCAGGGGGCAAACAAAATCAAGTGGCCCTTTTCTACTATAGTCTGAGCCCACTGTCCCAGCCCACCCCCCTTCGTTAATTTTTAAATTGTCATTAATGTTGTGAAGAAAGGCAAGTGATACCACATAACTTACAACTGAATTAGAGCTACACTAGTGATACCATAGAGCTTACAAGGGAAATGGGTTATGCTACTAGTGTATCTCCATTTGGATTGTGGCTTTGTGGTATCATTTCTGTAGCTTCACTTCAATTGTAAGCTCTGTGGTATCACTAGTGTATCTCCTTTGGATTGCGGCTTTGTGGTGTCATTTGTGTAGCTTCATTTCAATTGTAAGCTCTGTGGTATCACTAGTGTATCTCCATTTGGATTGTGGCTTTGTGGTATCATTTCTGTAGCTTCATTTCAACTGTAAGCTCTGTGGTATCACTAGTGTATCTCCTTTGGATTGTGGCTTTGTGGTGTCATTTCTGTAGCTTCATTTCAATTGTAAGCTCTGTGGTATCGCTAGTGTAGCTCCATTTGGATCGTGGATTTGTGGTATCATTTCTGTAGCTTCATTTCAATTGTAAGCTCTGTGGTATTGCTAGTGTATCTCCATTTGGATCGTGGCATTGTGGTGTCTTTTGTGTAGCTTCATTTCAATTGTAAGCTCTGTGGTATCACTAGTGTATCTCCATTTGGATAGTGGCATTGTGGTGTCTTTTGTGTAGCTTCATTTCAATTGTAAGCTCTGTGGTATCACTAATGTATCTCCATTTGGATTGTGGCTTTGTGGTATCATTTTTGTAGCTTCATTTCAATTGTAAGCTCTGTGGTATCACTAGTGTAGCTCCATTTACAGCAGCAAATGGGAGATTGAGTGAGGTAGTGGCCCACTGTCCCAGACAGATGACTGGCCCAGGAAGCAATTGCCCCCCTGGCCAGCCCTCCCCTGCTTGGATGCTAGAGATATTGCCAATGCATTGCAAACCAGTTTGAAAAAAATGATTTCCTTGGACTAGAAGTCATAAAATCTGTAATGTTCTTCCTGTGTATGTGAAGCACCTATGCATGACTGTGGTCTCCTGCTTGCTTCCTCCTGAGAAAAGCTCAAGAAAAGCATCAAGCTCTTATTTTATTTTATTTACAGCTTGCTGTTTTCATTAAAAAGTTATCTTCATTAATACAAATTAAAGTGTGGTTTTCCTTAAATGAATTAACATCTCATCAGGGACCCTTGACTGCAAAATCCCATCGGGGAAGATGGCACCCGACTGACACCTGTGTTTAATCATTGGTACTTATGTACACTAAATCCCGATTGTTTGAAAATGTGATTCCGATATTGAATGAACATTGTTATCCTGTTAGTAACATTATCACTCTATGTGGGGAGCCTCATTCCCTCCTTTGCTCTTTTTGATGATATCTGAAGCTTATTTTTGACACAAAGTTAATCTGCAGATGGGAGCAGTCCTATCAACAGTTGATAGCAGAATAACAGGACCTCAAACTCTGTTCACTGCACATGGTAAGTACCAGAGGGGTGTGCAACAAATTAAAAAGTTAAAGGGATAGTAATGTTTCACAATAAAATCAGCTCCAATTAATCTTCATAGTATTTGGGCCATGGAGAGTGCTATTTCAATACTGTCCTAGTTGTAGTTCAAGAGTAATTGAATGATAAAATATCCCACTCCCACCCCTTTTACTGATGTAACACTGCTCACCTCAGAGCAGCAAGACTGTCCGGATGGATCCCACAGAGGGACAATCTTCAGTGAGCAGAAGAAAAAACCTGAAAAACCTGCCAAGGGGGCAGGGTTTTCCTTATACTCACAGTAAGAAGATTGTCCCTTGCTGAGATCTGTTTGGTCAAGAGACCAGATTTCACATCTGAGGGGAGGCGGCTTACACTAGGTAAAAGGGGCAGGAGGGGGATACTTTATCATTCAATTACTCTTGAACTACAACTCTGACAGTACTGAAATAACACTCTCCATGGCCCAAATACTATGAAGATTAATTGGAGCTGCTACTTTTGTGAAACATTACTATCCCTTTAAATGTGCCCATGCTCTATGTATGCTTCAGACTGAAAAAACTGCTAGGAACTGTCATGTCTGTCTCCACGGACATTAAATTCAGGATTCACTGAATATGTTGTTTCTTAAAGAGGAACGCCCATGGTCATACAACCAAAGCTTGTATAGTAAATACCCCATCCAGGTAAAAAGAAAAGTTTAGGCAATACTCCCCAAAGTATTTAGAAATTGTGTAATCTGACCCGGTATCCGTGTATGAAGTGCGATCAGACAGCTGCCATCTTTGAGAAAACTTACCACTGCGCATGCTTCAGTTGTCTGTGTGCCTGTCAATCAAGAAGGTTCTGCCTTCCCACAGCCATCTCTTTTCATGTTTGAACGCTGCGCATGCGCAATAGAAACAATGACCTCACCCTCCCATCCATGCACGCACACTACAGATAGACACTTGCATTAAAGATAGACACTTAATACTACTTTAAATCTATTTAACCCTTTGATTGACAGGGGTATGCAATTCTATCTAAGATCTATGGCACTCGAAGAGTTGTGGAAAATAATATTGTAGTTAAATTTCATTTAATTTAATAATCAGATATTTGATTACCTTTCTAAGTTTGCTGTTTGGAGAGATTAAAAGTTTGTGGCTGAGACACAATTCAATCTCTGAGGATGCTCAACGAAACAGCAGAGCTAAAAAGTAAGCCAATAGCATCAGTCTGTTTTCCTGTCTTCATGGAAACGGACTGGTGCTTTATATAGTGTGAGCACTTCACAGGAACGCACTCGCACTATGCTACGAGGACATGAACGCGCATCCAGCAAGGAGCGCGCCGGCTTATGTGATACAGCTGTGTGATGCAGGTCGGATTATTCACCCAGTGGGATGAACAACGGAGTCATTTGGCTCCATGAAGAACATGCGCATTGGGACAGACTGTATAAGGTACTACAGTAATTAACTGTTTATTCGTTATAAACGTGTTTTTTTTTAAAAAAAACTAACTACACAGTGATTCTTACTAATACACACATAATCATGTTGGGATGGCAGTTCCACTTTAAACAAAGGTGCAACGGCAAAATTCATAAGGGCAATTAAGATTTTTTTAGCAATAGTATGGGAAGAGGAGGGTTATTATTGGGAGGTGTTAGAACCATTTAATATTCTTCACACCTGCCATGGTATGGTCCTAGTCTGATCTGCCAAGATGGAAAGTGGCCATCAAATATGTAAGTATCCATTATTGTATGAATTTCCAATACTGAATACCAGGGGAGGGCTGGCAACTTGTGGCCTGGAGGGCAACTACAATCAAGAGGCCCAATCCTACTATCATTCCAGCCCACTGTCCCAGCCCATCCCCTTTTATTAAATTTTAAAATTGCCATTAATCCTTTGAGTACCAGAGGGGTATGCATACCCCTCTGGCACTCAGAGGGTTAGAGTTGTGAAGTAAGGCAATACCACGAAGCTTAAAATTGAAATGGGATTACACTGGTGCAGCTACAGAGCTTACAGTTTAAGTAAAGCTACACTAGTAATACCATATAACTTACAAGAGAAATTAGTTATGTTACTAGTGTATCTTCATTTGGATTGTAGCTCCATTTCAATTGTAAGCTCTGTGGCATCACTAGAGTAGCTACATTTGCAGCCACAAGTGGGAGTGGCCCACCAGCCCAGACATATGACTGGCCCAGGGGGCAATTGCTCCCCAGGCCAGCCCTCCCCTGCTGAATACAAATGTTCTGGATTTTTCCAATATGAGACATCTTTATTGACGTCTTTGTTTTTATGCAAATGTATAATCGGTTTATGTAAGTTGACAAGTAGTAGATATGGTTGTCTGTAAATAAGGAGAGATTCTAAAATGTGAGCAGTTAGCTGTTTAGGTTTCATCCTTTTTCTAATAAGTTTCATAATAAAATCTGACCCCATGACCAATGATGGCTGCCTACATACTCATGCACAGATACCATTTTGACAGATTATAGATCTTGCATACTAAATAATTAATTGTTGGAAATGTTGGCTATTAAGGAGGGGGAGCAGTGGAAATAAAAAGGATGACAACAGTACATTTCACCATCTCCAGGAATTCCTGTGTAAGGTCTGTTTTCACCTCAAGTTTTCACCCCTTTGAAATCAATTGAAACTGTAAATATGCTTGAACCAAACGTTAACCCCTTTGCGTCCACTGACATGTTAGGATCCTCACGGCGGTCCGGCACTTAAAGGGATAGTAATTATTTATTATTACTATCTCCCATAGTGTACATATTTGTAAAATAATTTAATAGCCCCCAGGTTCATCCCTCAAACCTTTATGGTTTGAGAGATAACCGAAGGCAAAGTCCCCCCACCATCCCCTTTCCCTGAAGTCAGCCTTGTACTGACTGCAGGGATATCCGGTCTGACTTTCATCAGGCGGCTCTGCAGCAGAGCTGCAATCGCGTTAGTGACAAAGAATTATTTCACTGAAATGGTCTTCTACATGTGCTTGCAAACCAATCACAAGTAGAAAACCATTTCAGTGAAATAATTATTTTTCACTAATGGGATCTCGGCTCAGCTGCAGAGCCACAAGCCTGTCATATGATAGACTTCCCCTGCAGTCAGTACAACGCTGACTTCAGGCAAGGGGGAGGGAGGGGGGAACTTTGCCTTCGGTTATCTCTCAAACCATAAAGGTTTGAGAGATGATCCTGGAGGCTATTAAATTATTTTACAAATATGTACAATATGGGGGATAGTAATGATTAAGGGAGTTAAAGGAGCAGTAAACTTTTTCTTATGAAAAAGCTATGTTATAGAGCTTTTCCTGCTGAGTAAGACAAGATAACTCCCACCTCTGTCAGTTGTTTTATTCAAACTTTATAACAGGTCAAGTAATGAGGAAGTGAATTTACTGTGTGTTTACTCCCTGAAAGATCTGACAGCATGACTCATCTGTTTCTACCACATTCTATGGAGAACATACTGTATGTTAGTGATTTTTCTCTTAAATAGAATGCAACAGATTAATTTATTGGAAAATCACCACTAGAGGGCACAGTTAATGTTAAAAAACAAACAAACAAAAAAAAAACCACAAGTTTAAAGTGTAATAACTCTTGAGATATGCATCTCTCAACAGTGGGAATACCCTTGTTTTACTCAACAAGAAAACACATACAATATATATATTTTTCATATCAAAAGTTTACTGATTCTTTACGGCCCAAATGTAAAATAGCAATTGTAGCAGTCCTGGAGCTGTTAACCCCTTCAATGCTAGGGAGGTCTTTAAAGCATTGTGGAGCATCGCAGACCTCGCTAACATTTGAGAGGTTAAAAAGCTCCATTCAAGGGAATTTGGGATTGTTTATTTACCCCCCCCCCCCAAGAATATTTAATTTGCCCCAGGATAGCTCCAGTTTGATTTTACACATACGTCTCGAAGGCCCGTATTTATTAAAGCAAACTGGAGTTATTCTGTACTCCAGCAACTGCACCATAGGTGACAAATTAAAATGTCTAATTTCCCATGCATGTGATTAGAGATTTTTTAACCCTTTGAGTGCCAGAGGGGTACGCAACGCATTGTAAAGCAATGCGTTGCGTACCCCTCTGGCACTCAAAGGATTAACCCCTTTAGTGCTTAAGAGGTCTCTAATGCATTGCTTCACAATTTATTGGAGACCTCTCTAGCATTCAAGGGGTTAAATCCCAACTTAATTTAACAGGAATTTTAACATAGTAACATAGTTGATGAGGCATACAAAAAAAGACGTATGTCCATCAAGTCAGCCCATACCAAATCACCTGTTTTCTACTAAACAGTTAACACAACCTCTGCAGCGAATAAACTTAAAGGGGATGCACCACCTAACCAAAAGTTTGCCTTAATCTCTTTATTTTAGCTATTCTAGCAATGCTGTGTTTTTTAAAAAAAAAAAAACGTGAGAGAAATGCAGTCTGAGAGTTTACTTTTTCCCTCTTGACATATCTCCTCATTCTGATTGGCATCATCGTGCCGATGAGAATACAGGAGAGATCCTCCTCTCTGCTGGTCTTTCAGTGAGCTGGAGCACTCTCATTGGCTAGATATCACTCTCTGCCAGTGAGAGTGCTCCAGCTTACTGACAGACCAGCGGGGAGGAGGATCTCTCTTGTGTTCTCATCGGCACGATGGTGCCAATCAGAATGAGGAGAAGACGTCACGAGGGAAAAAGTAAACTCTCAAACTGTATTTCTCTCGCGTTTTTTAAAAAACAACAACACAGTATTGTTAGAATAGCTAAAATAAAGAGATTAAGGCAAACTTTTGGTTAGGTGATACATCCCCTTTAAACATGACATATTTCTGTAAGTTGTAATACACGGTTTCTATTTATTTGCTAAATTCAACAGATCGAAGAATTAAAACAGAAAATGTGACATTCAAAAGTTTGGACACCTTTCCAGTAGATCCAGAGTTATTTTTTTAAGGTCTTAGATCTTAATCGACTCATTGGTCCTTTAAGTTAGGTGATGACAATTCCAGAGTTTAAAGGAGCAGTACACTTTTTTTAATGAAAAAATATATATTGTAGGGATGTTCCTACTGAGTAAAATAAGGGTACTCCCAATGCTAAGAGATTTATATTTCCAGAGTTATTACAGTCTAAACCCAGGTTTTTTTACATTATCAGTGCCATCTAGTGGTCAAATTCTAATTAGATTTCCTGTTACATTCTAATGGAGAGGAAAGTCAGAAAAGTCAGTGACATACAGTTCTCCATAGAATGTGATAGAAACTGCTTGTCACTTCCTGTCAGTTAGAACTATCAGGAAGTAAACACAGTAAATTCACTTCCTGGTTATTTGAACTGCTATAACTTTTGAATTAAACATCTGACAGCACTGGGAGTGACCTTGTTTTATTCAGCAGGAAAAGATCTATAAAATATGTGTTTTCATAAAAAAAGTTTACTGTTCCTTTAAGAAAGTCCCTGACTCTTCAAACTTCTCACAGTGTTCTGCTTACACACAACAACCATGGGCTCCTCTAAGCAGCTGACTGAGGATCAGAAAATAAAGATAATTTACTCTTACAAAGCGGGGGAAGGCTTTAAAACAGATATCTAAATTCTTCCTGCTTGCAGTTTCCCCGACTGAAATGTCATTAAGAAACAGACATTAAAGGGATAGTAATACTTATTACTAATCCCTATAGTAAAGTACTACTAAAAAAAATGTATTGCCCCCAGTGTCATCTCTCAAACCTTTATGGTTTGAGAGATGATCGCTTCTAAAGTTGCCCTCTCCCTCCCCCTTCCCCGTAGTCAGCATTCTAGCTGACTGAAGGGAAATCCGGTCATAGATCATCAGGCGGTTCTGCAGCAGAGCCGCGATCACGTTAATTAAAAAAAAACTTTCACTAAAATGGTCTTCTACATGTGCTTGCAAACCAAGCACACGTAGTGAAAGTTTTCTTTTTTAGAACATGATCCGGCTGTGCTGGAGAGCCGCCTGAAAGTCATACGACTTTCTTCCCTGCAGTCAGCTACAATGCTGACTACGGGGAAGGGGGAGGGAGAGGGCAACTTTAGAAGCGATCATCTCTCAAACTATAAAGGTTTGACTGGGGGCAATATGTTTTTTTTTTAAGGAGTACTTTGCTATAGGGGTTAGTAATACTTAAGTATTACTATCCCTTTAAGGGGAACTGTTGAAATCGAGACAATGCAGAACACCCCTACATCACTGCAAAGGACCTTCAGGAAAGTCTAGCTGGTATGAGAGTAGTGGTGCACCAGTTCACTGTGCAGCATTACTTGCACAAACATGATCTGCATAGAAAAGTCATCAGAAGGAAAGATTTCATCATTAGAGAAGTTAGTCAACATATGAACTATGCAGCACAACACGTAGATATGCCAGAGTCAAAACTGAACTTTTGGGCTACAATCATAAAAGGTATGTTTAGAGAGAGAAAAAAAAGAAACATTTGAGGAAAAGAACATCTTGCCAACTATTAAGCATGGAGGTGGATCTACTATGCTCTGGGGTTGTGTGGCAGCCAGTGGCACAGGAAAAATTGTGCAGGTAATGGGAACAATGGATTCTACTATGTATAAACAAATTCTAGAAGCTAGTATCCCAGAATCAGTGAAGAAACTGAAGCTGAAGGGAGGCTGGATATTACAACAAGACAAAGATCCAAAACATATCTCAAAATCAACCATGAACTGCTTTAAAAAAAAAAAAAAAATTAAGATTTTGGAATGGCTTTCACAGTCCCCAAACTTGAAGATTATTGGAAATCTGTCGGTAGATCTCAAACATGTAGTGCATACAAGAAGACCTAAATATATTTCTTAACTAGAAGCATTCTGCATGGAAGAGTGAGGAAAAAACTCCTAAAGCAAGAACAGAAAGGGAGTTATGCACTAAAGCATGATAAAGAGGTGATAAAGTGAAGATGACTTCTCCAGTGATATCACTTCACCAGTTATGTTATTCTGTGGAGCCTTTGCAATAAGCTATCCAAATTGTAGACAGCTTGTGAATTGGCTGAATAGAATAACATAGGAACTAGAGAAGTGATATCAATGGATAAATCATCTCCATGTTATCACCTCTTTATCATGCCTTATTGCATAACCCCCAAAGACTGTTAGCTGGCTACAAGAAACACTTGGAGGCTGTGATTTCTGTCAAAGGGGATATTACTAAGTGTTGACTGATAGGGTGACCAAACTTTTGCACTTGACACATTTTCTGTTTTAGTAACATAGTAAATTAGGTTGAATAAAGACACAAGTCCATCAAGTTCAACCTTCTCCTCATACCCCAGTAAATTTATAGCTTTCCTGCTACCAAATAAGTTATTCTTTATCAGACCTTCCTGATCTGCCTACTGATAAACAGTAAAACTCTGTATGCTCCCTTTGGAAAGAAATGTATCTAATCTTCTCTTGAATGTATCCATTATATCTGCCATAACCACCTCCTTGGGGAAAGAATTCCACAATTTAACATATCTTACTGTAAAAAACCCCTTCCTCTGCTGAAGTCTAAACCTCCTTTCCTTTAATCTCAAGGGGTGTCCCCTGGTCAAAGTGCACTTTTCACCCTCCACAGAAATCCCTATGGAAGTCAGAAAACTACTAATTTTGTAGAAATTCACAGAAAGAGAAAACTGGAATTTTCACCCAAACTAACCTTTTAGTTTTTAGGTAACTCATTCACATTAAATATGCATACAGTTGGAAATAGCATAGCAATATTTCCATTTATTTTATAAACCTAAACAAACTTTCTTAGATATTACTGAAATATTGACGTAAACACTTCTGCCAAATGTTTGAAAAGTTCAGAAATAGTATAAAGCTACCTGCTGATGAGCCAGACATTATTAAAAAAAACGATCTCAGTACAGCTGTGATACTATTACAGTTCAAAAAGAGCTCCATGTTCAATACCAATTTTCAAACACATATCCTTTGAATTTCAAAGTTTGAAACATTTAAAGGGGATGTTTACCCCCTTCACAACTTTGGCTAAATCGTTTCAGTACCAATAATAACTAATGGAACGTGTGTTCTTTTTTAAAAAAAAAAAATCTGCCAGTTTGAAGAAATTCTAAGTTTAAAAGTTCCTCTGTTCCTACTTCCGGCAGACAGTGCTGATCGGATCTGTACCGTAGTCTCAGCTTCTATCCAGCCTCCTCCGATGACGGAGGCTGTCTGTCTCTAAGCTGGAGGACTTTCATTGGCAGAGATCAAGTTCTGGCCAATGAAAGTGCTCCAGTTTAGAGACAGACAGCCTCCGTCATCGGAGGAGGCTGGATAGAAGCTGAGACTATGGTCATATACATTGCCATTCACTCTCCTCTGCCCGCTCACTTGATTCCTGGTGGAGCCCACAATACCGCTGTTACAGGAGAACTCATCCTCATACAGACAGAGGCACTCAGTTTATTTTATGCCGGTTTAGACAAGGGATCTCCAGCTACACTACTATATGGAAAAGGACAGACAAGATTGATGTTGAGAGAAGGACCCTTGCCAGTTGACCATTCAGGATAGAAGGCTATCAGCCATATTTCATCCACATGACAGAGAGAGATCTCCAAACTATCAGCTTGTGGATATCTATTTTATCAAACAATTTTTATAGCCATTTTTAGTGATATCACTACACTTTTTGGTACTGCATTATTTTTTATTTTTATGATCCTTAAAGCGGAACTACCGCCCAATATAAAATCGTCCCCCAATAATTAGGCGTATGGCGACTAGCTTCTTAATAGTGTTATTATCTGCCACAAGTACCATGATCTGAAGTAATCCTGTTACTTCAGAGACTGACGGCCAGGATTCTTGCTGTAGGGCTGTCTGCGCGCCTGTGCTTTCAGTCCCTTCAGGTGCCTTTCGGCTCCATGCAATGCCTCCTAGAGGAGACCGGAATGGACAGCACAGGCGCGCAGACGTCTCTAAGCCATGATGTCTGCGTGCAAGCCTGGTCGTCGGTCTCTGAAGAAACAAGATTACTTCAGATTGTGGTACTTGTAGCAGATAATAACACTGTTGAGAAGCATGTCACCACGGACCTAATTATTGGGGAGTGACTTTAAATTGGGTGGTAGCTCTTCTTTAAAGGGATATTAATGTTTCATAATAAAAGCAGCTCTAATTAATCATCATAGTATTTGGACTTTGGAGAGTGTTATTTCAATTCTGTCAGAGTTGTAGTTCAAGAGTAATTCAATGACAAAGTATCCCCCTCCCACCCCTTTTACTGATGTAACACTGCTCAGCCAGAGAAGAAGGGAGGTGCCCAGGTAGATTGCAGAGGGAAAATCTTCAATTAAGATAAGGGAAAAACCTGAAAAACTTGTCAAGGGAGGCAGGGTTTCCATTGTTCTCATAGGAATAAGATTGTACCCTTCTGTTATCTGTCTGGTCTATGGACTGGATTCCACATCTGAGAAGAGATGGCTTATACTAGGTAAAAGGGGCGGGAGGGGAAACTTTGCTTGTAAATATCTCTTAAACCATAAAGGTTTGAGAGATAAGACATATATCATGCTTCATGGTTTTTTTTTAAATACAAAATAAAATAAAGTTACAACAAAGTATTCACATCCCTTTAATGTTGGACTACTAGTTATATTACCACTCAGTGTATTATCTTCTCAATGTACTCTGTATATGCAGCTACTTTCTATTGTTTTTATGCACTTATAGTTTTCTGATTAAATTTACCTAGATTATGAGTGCGCTCTTTATTCTTTTTTACCGTTTGTTTTTGGGTTTTGTGCACTATAGGACCTACAGGATAGCAGCAGTATCCCTTCTAGGATCTGTTAGATATATGGTTCCTGCTTAGATCTTTTAGGTGCCAGTTCACTCTCTTTTTTGCAATTGTGTACATGCACTTAGAAACTCAACATATGAAGGATGAGGATATGATGGGTATAAACAGTGACAGAAATGCACTAGGAAGACACATGAAAACCACATAGCAACATTACATTGTGAATGAGCAGTGGACATCCTGAAGTCTCCAACAGTAGTTGTACTAGAACTCCCATCATCCTCAGGCAGCCGGCTGAGGATGACAGAAGACACAGAATGAAAACAGTTATAAGGCCTCCCTTTGCGCTCGCCTGCTTTAGAAAAATGATTATAAGCTTCCTATAAAAAGCAGCAAATATAGCATAAATAGTATCTTTTTAGCATTGCTTTTATTCTTGAAATAAAATCCTGTCATACCGCTAACACACACACACACACACACACACACACACACACACACACACACACACACACACACACACACACACACACACACACACACACACACACACACACACACACACACACACACACACACACACACACACACACACACTTATTTTGAAAGCATGACTCCCAGGTGTTTAAAGATCAGTCTGAGAAAAGCTTCTTATCTTGTAGGTAGTGTCAAGGAAACAGAGCAACCTGCTTCAAAGCACACTGTGATCTGTTTGTGCAAATAAATGAAATAAAATACATACATTGTACAGATTTACATTGCATCACTCACTTAATTTCTGACATGCCTTTATTGTAGATGTCGCTGGTTAATATACTAGACATATACAGTAATGTGCAAAAGTTTTAGGCAGGTGTGAAAAAAATGCTGTAAAGTAAGAATGCTTTCAAAAATAGACATGTTAATAGTTTCTTTGTATCAATTAACAAAATGATATTGAAAGAACAGTAGAAAATTCTAAATTAAATCAATATTTGGTGTGACCACCCATTGCCTTCAAAACAGCATCAATTCTCCTAGGAATACTTGCACAAAGTCAGGGATTTTGTAGACATATACTCAGGTGTATGATTAAAAAATTATACCAAACAGGTGCTAATGATCATTTATTTAGTATGTAGGTTGAAAGACAATAATTAACTGAAACAGAACAGCTGTGTAGGAGGAATAAAACTGGGTGAGGAACAGCCAAACTCTGCTAACAAGGTGAAGGTGCTAAAGATATGTTAATGTCAAAAGCCATGGCAATTCTGAGCACAGCAACAAGACATAAGGTAGTTATACTGTATCAGCAAGGTCTTTCCCATGCAGAAATTTCAAGGCAGACAGATTTCCAGATGTACTGTCCAAGATCTTTTGAAGTAGCATAATGGAAAGCAATGTTGAGGACCATAGACGCAGTGGTCGGCCAAGGAAACAGTAGATGAAAGACACATCATGCTTACTTCCCTTCACAATCAGAAGATGTCCAGCAGTGCCATCAGGTCAGAATTAGCTGAAAACATGGGACATCCATACACCGTCCAGAGAAGTCTGGTCAGAAGTAGTCTTCATGGAAGACTTGCGGCCAAACAGCCATACCTCCCACGTGGAAACAAGGCCAAGTGACTCAACTATGCACGAAAACACAGGAACTGTGGTGCAGAAAAATGGCAGCAGGTGCTCTGGACTGATGAGTCAAAATGTGAAACATCTGGCTGTAGCAGAAGGCAGTTTGTTCAAGAAGGCTGGAAAGTGGTACAAAAATGAGTGTCTTCAGGCAACAGTGAAGCATGGTGGAAGGTCTTTGCAAGGGATTCCGCTCCTAGACTAACTGCAGGTTGAGTCAGTGCTAGATCTGGGCGTTACCGTACCTCGAGACTCCAGTAGGCTGAGGCTTTGTCTCAGACAATGTGGTAGAGATATTGGGAGACTGCTATTCCTGATACTGTACTCGCTTCTTCGATCACCCACTGTGTGTGTGTGTGTGTGTGTGTGTGTGTGTGTGTATATATATGTGTATATATATATATATATATATATATATATATATATATATATATATATATATATATAGCATTACTGTTATTATTCTCAAAATAAAGGTTACCTCAATGATACCATCTAACTCCTGGTTTTGCTTGCCAACCGTAACATACACAAAGGACTTCAAGGCATGTGGAGAAGGCTGATATATACTCACACACAAGGCATTTTGTGCTGTTGTAAGATGATGTCAAACTACAGGCATCAGAACAAAATTTGAACAGAGATGTGGCCCAAAGGTCAAACTATTTCCTCACTTCTTTTATAATATATCACTCTCATATTGTCTGTATGTTATCACTTAAACTTTCTTAATATAAAATATCTTATCACAAATAAATATAGATCTGCCAAAATTGATGGAAATAAGTTTATGTTGGTGTGTGTGCTTGTGTGCATTCTTAGATACCTTGGAGAACACTGCTTAAGATACCAGTCACAAACCGATGATTTATTTCCCTTGATTTGTTCCAAATTAAGTGATGCATTACATAGATACATAAACCAATAGTGCAGTTTAAACAAAATGTAAAACAATTAACCCTTTGAGTGCCAGAGGGGTACGCAATGCATTGCTCTGCAATGTGTTGCGTACCCCTCTGGCACTCAAAGGGTTAAATCCAATTAACAAAACTGTATTAGACATTCATAGGATATAACTTTTCTATAGAACATATCAACAGAGGTCAAAGTGCAACATGAGAGGGGAGAATGACTAAATCCCCCAGAAAGCAACCTGTTTATGGAGAAGCTTTTTGAGCCTAACTAAGATGACTGCTGGGGAAGGCAGGATACATGCCTATGCTGTATATAAGAGTGAAAAAGAAAACTGGAAATTCCAAAATGTTGCACTCCTACTGTGGAGAACTATGTGAACATGAAGGTGTGTGTGAGATACTTTGCACTCCATTGCTTTATCTCTCTTTATCTCTGATTTATTGTGGTTGTTATAATTTTCATGGATGAAGATATTAGGCTGAATTCAATGGCAGGTGATAAATGTATCACTTGATTTTTTTCTCAGATCAGTGACAAATGTATATGCTGCAACAGAATCCATCACAGTCATTGACTAAGTGATACCTTTGTGATTATAAGTTGTTTTTAAGATTTTAAACATTTTGAACATTAATAACATTTTTGATGCATAACATCAAAACAAGAATAAATTATTCCGTTGTTTCACCTACATTAAATATCTATACTCCAAACTAGCCAAAATGCTATAAAAAGCTTTTAAAGGGATAGTAATACTTCGTTTTAACTTTATTTTATTTTGTAGGCATTAAAAAACATGAAGAATGATATAAGTCTCATCTCTCAAACTTTCAAACTTTCACAAGCAAAGTTTCCCCTCCCGTCCCTTTTACCTAGTGTAAGACATCTCTTCTCAGATGTGGAATCCAGTCCATAGACCAGACAGATAACAGCAGGGGACAGTCTTCTTCCTATGAGAACAATGAAAGCCCTCCCCCCTTGACAAGTTTTCCAGCTTTTTCCCTTATCTTAATTGAAGATTGTCCCTCTCTGCAGTCTACCTGGGCACCTCCCTTCTGATCTGGCTAAGCAGTGTTACATCAGTAAAAGGGGCGGGAGGGGGATACTTTGTCATTGAATTACTCTTGAACTACAACTCTGACAGAATTGAAATAACACTCTCCAAAGTCCAAATACTATGATGATTAATTAGAGCTGCTTTTATTATGAAACATTACTATCCCTTTAAACCTGATAGTTCACCCCTTTTGGTTATATCACTTCTCTCTGCAAGGTATTGCAGGCAAACTAACCTAGTTACCTAATGTTCTGTGATGACAATAAACATAACATTACCGCATGTGTTGGGAGAAAAAAAAATACATATATATATATGCGTAAACCTATGCATTTTTTAGCATTTTGGCTAGCGTATTGGCATATTTCAAAGCACATTAACGTAGCGTAACCTTTTTGTTAGGTGACTGGATATTTAAAGGGATAGTAATGTTTCAAAATAAAAGCAGCTCCAGTTAATCTTCATAGTATTTGGGCCATGGAGAGTGTTATTACAATACTGTCAGAATTGTAGTTAAATAGTAATGGAATGATAAAATGTCCCCTTCCTGCCCCTTTTACCTAGTATAAGCCACCTCCCCTCAGATGTGACATCTGATCTTAAGACCAGACAGCTTACAGCAAGGGAAAATCTTCCTACTATGAAAACAATGAAAAACCTGTCCCCCCACTTGACAGGTTTTCCCCTTATGCTAATTGAAGATTGTCCCTCTCTACAAGCCATCTGGACACCATCTTTCTGTTCTGAGGTGAGCAGTGTTACATCAGTAAAAGGGGCGGGAGGGGGATGTTTTATCATTTAATTACTCTTGAACTACAACTCTGACAGTATTGAAATAAAACTCTCCATGGCCCAAATACTACGAATATTAATTGGAGCTGCTTTTATTTTGAAACATTACTATCCCATTAATAGAATGCTCTTAGAATGAATTCTGAGCATAAATGTACATTTTGATTTTATCTTTCATACTTATAAATTAGAGCAGTACCTCTTGACTAGGGTCCCATGGCCCTTTGGCATGATCTGGACACACCAGCATAGGGTGCCATAGTTTCCTATGAAGATTGAAAAATGAGAATGCTGCGTTTCAAATGTATAGTTATGTAAATTGTTAGGCACAATAAACATGCTTTATCTTTATGGCTGTGAGACCTAAGAAAAAGCATATATCTATCTATGTATTTGTCTTCTTCATTACTTCCTTGACTACCCATCATCCTCGCATGACAGAGGCTGCCTGTCACTAAAGTGGAGCGATTGTATTGGCTAGATATCGATCTCTGCCAATGCGATCGCTCCACTTTAGTGACAGGCAGCCTCCGTCATGTGAGGATGATGGGTAGTGGGACGGAGCTGCCTCTGGTCGGCAAAGTTCGGCAAGCCGGAAGTAGGCTGTCGGACACTTTTTAAACTCTATTTTTTGCGCATTTAACTACTTTTTTAATACAGTGAACAATATTTTAAGTGTTTTAAATAAATGCTCTAACTAATGAGCATTACACGTATTTAGGTGAGAGATCCCCTTTAAGGTACAGGAAGTGACTGACGGCGCAGGCGCACAGATGTCACTACAGCAAGATGCCTGTGCATCTCGGAACAACTTGGATTTCTCAATAACACTAGATTTATCTAGGATAACACTAGAATTGATATGCCTATCTCTATGTGCATAAAGAAATTAGAGTGAAAGTTCCACTTTAAATCAATGGGAATGTTTTTTCCTCCTACGATGCAGTTGGTTTGCTGAAGAATTGTTCATCTGTAGCTTTCTGCCCAATGTAGAAAGTAGTTTTATCTTCAAATTATTTTTCTGAACATACCCATTTTTCACTATACTTCATTCTCTGTCTAAACATTACATAAATTATCATAGATTCAAGTTCAATGATGATACAGAGGATAACAGGTCAAGATCCCTGAAACTTTTAAAGTATACAAATGAACTCTGAATATAATTAAGACACCAAAGCATTTGTACTTGTTAATATCCATATGTCATTTGTATTTCTAATTATTATGAAACAAATATAGCACTGTGGAACATGTTGAAGATTTACAAATAAATGAAAACATTACCCATATGATACATTTGTGCGTGCATTTATTTCAAATATAGCAGAAAACCTGCAAAGAATTCTTAGCCTACAATGTTTTAATTTCATTCCCATATTTCCATACTACAACATCATATAAATGAGACACAGACTGCAGCGTTGTTTTAAATCCAAATGCATATACATAGCTTATGCTTGCTGTTCTCACAGCTTATCCAACAAAACATGGGTTGGAAGTGCTTGAGCCATTAAAACTACCCAAAGACAGCTGGTTTGACCTTCAAAAGTGACTTATTTTCATATTAAAGGGATAGTAATGTTTCATAATAAAAGCAGCTCTAATTAATCATCATAGTATTTGGACTTTGGAGAGTGTTATTTCAAGTCTGTCAGAGTTGTAGTTCCAGAGTAATTCAATGACAAAGTGTCACCCTCCAGCCCCTTTTACTGATGTAACACTGTTCAGCCAGAGCAGAAGGGAGGTGCCCAGGTAGATTGCAGAGAGGGACAATCTTCAATTAAGATAAGGGGAAAAACCTGAAAAGCTTGTCAAGGGGGGCAGGGAATTTCATTGTTTTCATAGGAATAAGAGTGTCCCCTTCTGTTATCTGTCTGGTCTATGGACTGCATTCCACATCTGAGAATAGATGGCTTACACTAGGTAAAAGGGGCGGGAGGGGGAAACTTTGTTTGTGAATATCTCTCAAACCATAAAGGTTTGAGAGATAAGACTTATATCGTTCTTCATGTTTTTTTAATGCCTACAAAATAAAATAAAGTTAAAATTAAGTATTACTATCCCTTTAAATATACAGCATCCATACTGCTCACTTCTTGCCGTAATATGTATTAAAATACATTTGAAGCATAGTTTTCTCTTTATTACCTGTGGTTTAAATTGTACCACAGCATAAGACATGTTTGCTTATTAAGCTAGCACATAATAAATATCTCACTTTCAAATAAAACATGCATTACAAATTCATTGGAAGATGTATGAATTATATAAAACTAAGTAAAATGTACTATAGAAAAGCTAGCTATGTGTAATTAGCTGGATCTAGCTCTCCAGTGTTTTGATGGTAAGTTTTCATCAAAGTGTCCTGCATTTCACAACAATAATACATCCTACTCAGCAGGATTAAAGGGAAGTAAAGATTGTTGAATATTTGAAATGTCAAGAAAAAGTGGATATCGTATCACATGCCACTATTCTGGATTTCAGACACATTCCCAAACACTATATTTGTGTATGTGTGTGTATACACATTCTACCTGCCAACTGCAATGTATTTCTGTGGACAGTGAGTGGTTTTTTAATCACTGTCCATGACTATGCCACTAGATTTAAAACTGTATCTTAACTCTGTATATATAGTGATCACTGTGTGCTTTTCATCAGAATTCTATAATCTATTCTATCAACCAACCAACAGTAGAAGTCAGTGATTATGATTTGCCATCAGTAATTACTGACTTACAATGCTGATTGATAGAATTAGTTACTGCTATCATAGGCCTATAAGGTAGATTTATCAAACTTTTGTGTATTGTTGGGAGAAAGCATATAATAGGTCTTGTGGGATTTCTGAAACATATTCTGCAACTTTTTCATCAATCTAGCTATTATAAATATCACATTTAACAACAGGCTAAAGTTAATTAGCAAAAGAGACATCTGGATCTGACGTAAGTATTTAACTAATTTAAAGTTAGTCAATGCTGACAGTGTTGTTCTCTCATTTGGAATATACCATGCTTTTATTTTTAGTTTTATGTACTTTTTTTATTTTGTAATTCCCAATTGGACTGATTGGTTATCTTTTGTTTATGTTTACAGTTTAACACATATAAACCAAATAAAACAAATATTTAAAGAAATACAATGTATTTTTTTTTCTTTTTTTTCTTTTTAATAAACGTATATCCCTAACAGGGAAATTCCTGTCAAGAACGGTGGAAGCAGGGATAATGATACAATGTAATACTAACCCTGGAGCAATAGGTGCACATTATCTTGTATCCAGGCTTTTCTACATTGTATCAATATATTTTTTATATTTTTTATATATATATATTGTATCACACTCTCTGTTTTCACAGTATTTGACAGAAAGCTGTTTGGAAATGGATCCAGGGAGCTCAACACCAAGGCCATAAAAGTAAATAAAAAATAGGTGAAGATTAAAAAAAAAAATAAAAAAAAAAAAAAAATGAAGAAAGAAAAATGATAAGCAATTTGGCAACATATTATGCAACTGCAGAATATGTAAAGATAAAACAATAGGTTGCTATCCCTTTAATATACAGAGTTCAAAAAATGTCAGTTCAGTACACTACAAGGGACAATGGAAGGAGATCACAGCAACACAGTCTTGAGTCTACAGCATAGCATCCATACAGATGAGACGTTTTTATTTATTTACATGATTAAAAGCAAATGCAAAGAGGACTTCAAGAATCAAAGAAACAGGTAAACGCTAAGCCTTACACATTTCCTGAACTAAGTGTTCATTTTAGATTGTAAGCTTTCAGACAGGGACCTCTCTTCCACTGTTTCACTTCACAAATCACTTGTAACTTTGTGTTGTCTAAACCCTTAAAGGGATAGTAATACTTAAAATGTAAAAAAATATATGTTCTAGGGTTTATGTCCCCGAATAAAACAAGGGTACTCCCACCACTGAGAGATATTTTATGAAAAAAATTATAACAGCACAAACTTGAATTTTTTAGGTGCAATATCACAGTGGCCTGAAAATATACAGCGGCGCTGTTGCTACACCATCCTATGGAGATTTATGGTCTACAGACCAGAGCAGTCCATAGGATGGTGTAGCAACAGCTCCACTGTAAATTTTCAGGCCGCTGTGATTTTGCACCTAAAAAAATTCAAGTTTGAGCTGTTATAATTTTTTCATAAAATATCTCTAAGCAGTCCCTTGTTTTACTCAGGGGGATAAACCCTACAACATATATTTTTTTGCATTTTAAGTATTACTGCCCCTTTAAATTGTAAAGTACTGAGTACACTTGTGGTGCTATATAAATAAACATTAATTTATTCTCTAAGTCAGAGGCATAGCACCTCTAATATTTATGTCTCCTCTATACAACCTTCCAATCAATCAAAATTAAAAACACATTTTACTATATAACTCAAAAGTAATGATGTTTTTAACACCAAAATATTGACTCTCTATGTATCAATGTTTCGATCATCACCTAAATAAAGTTACATTAAAAACTTGCAATGACCTATATTAAAGGGATAGTAATACTTCGTTTTGACCTAAGCTGATATCGTTGTCCTTAAAAAAAGAAATCTAACCATCCATGTCTCTCTGCTCAAAGTTGTCAAGTTACTTTGCAAAACGCATTTTAATTTCCCCCTCCCACCCCTTTTTAATACGTCATCGCTCTGTCTCTGAGATCTGGATTCTGGTCCCGGGACCCGACAGATTGCCTAGAGGGACAAACTTCATCAGCCTTATAGCTGTAAGCCATGCCCTCTGTGTGCGCTGTCATCACCTAGAAGACTCTGTAATCCACTCCCCTTCAGACGGATCTTTTTGCGGTCACGTGATAATGTAATGTGTAATGTTGTACACTACATCGAGTAGCCAATAGTTGAAGACTAACTACCGCGCATTGATCCCTACTGTCAGCCAATTAGAAAATAGCTTGACGGGAGGGGAGGCTCTTTACTACGTCAGTGCTGATGAAAGGAGCTACTCCCTAGCGCGGCAGTGTCTGGAGCGCGGACAAAGGACAGCTACAGACGGGAACACGCGCCTCCAGGGGATTTTCAAAGATGGCCAACCGATAACCAAAAAATACAATCTTTAAAGTAAAAAATCTTGTAAGTTGTAGCTTTCTATGAGAATTCAATAGCACAGAGCTTCGAGATAGACATCAACAATCAAAAATAGCTTCTCTGTTATGAAAGTATTACTATCGCTTTAAAGCACATGTAATTATAGCACTCGTTAATGATAATGTCTATAAAGATATACTTGTTCTCGTTTTTTAAATATTTTTTAAGAACACATCAAAGTGTGTAAAAATCACAACACGAAGGTGTGAAAAACCACCCAGCTTATCTGAATGACTTTATAATAGAAATAACCATTAGCAAACGACAGAGGTTCCCATAATGTAGCAAAACTTGATAATCAAATCCAAGCTCTTCTGGATCTGTTTCTCAACCCCTGAATCTCCCAAGAGAAATCCTCAGGTATAAACTGACCTCCAATGTGGAGGGAAAGAACCAAAGCAAGCAGAAACTCACACCCCCTGAACCCATATAATAAACTTTCTGTGGACACATTCACTGTAATAATATCATCAAAAACACCCTGCACTCAGGATGTTCTAATACTACATTGGCAGCGGAATGAAGAAAAAAAAAAACAAGGAGGGTAGAAGGAAAGGAGTGTGTTTGCAATAAGTGATATAGCAAAATACTGTATAGTATGAAAAGAATGTGCGCAGTGTGAATTTAGTATATACAGGTACAATGTAAGTGCAGTATGTGATGTATACGTGCAATAATGTGGTACAACATGAGGACATGTGAATAGGTGCAGTACTTACATAACATATACAGTAATGTGCAAATGTTTTAGGGAGATGTGAACAAATGTTCTAAAGTAAAAATGCTTTCAAAAACAGGCATGTTAATAGTTTAGTTTTATCAATTAACAAAAATTAACAAAATGCATAGTGAGTGATCAGAAGAAAAATATAAATAAAATCAATATTTGGTGTGACCATCCTTTGCCTTCAAAACAGCATAAATTCTTCTGGGTACACTTGCACAAAGTCTGGGATTTTGCAGGCATATAATCAAACAATTATGCCAAACAACTGCTAATGATCATCATTACCTGAAAAAGAAATAGATGTGTAGGAGGAATAAAACTGTGTGAGGAACAGCCAAATTCAGCTAACAAGGTGAGGTTACTGAAGACAGGTTAATGTCAAAAGTCATACACCATGGCAAGACTGAGCACAGTAACAAGACACAAGGTAGTTATACTGCATCAGCAAGGTCTCTTTCAGATGTGCTGTCCAAGCTCTTTTGAAGAACACAAAGAAACGGGCAACTTTGAGGACTGTAGATGCAGTGGTCAGCCAAGGAAACTTAGAGCAGCAGATGAGGGACATCCTTGCTCCCATTTGCAACTGGAAGATGTCCAGCAGTGCCATTAGCTTAGAATTGTCAGTAAACAGTGGGACCCTGATACACCCATCTACTGTCCAGACACGTCTGGTCAGAAGTGGTCTTCATGGAAGACTTGCTTCCAAAAAAAGCCATTCCTCCTACATGGAAACAAGGCCAATCGACTCAACTATACATGAAAACACAGGGACTGGGATGCAGAAATATGGCAGCAGGTGCTCTGGACTGAGGGGGCAAATGTGAAATATTTGGCTGTAGCAGAAGGCAGTTTCTTTGCTAAAGGGCTGGAAAGTGGTACAAGAATGAATGTTTGCAGGCAACAGTGAAGCATGAGAACTGAGGTTCTGCAAATGGAGTTGGGGATTTTGTAAAAATTAATGGTCTCCTCAATGTTAAGAAGTACAGGCAGATACTTATCCATCATGCAGTCCCCTCTGGAGGCATCTGATTGGCCCAAAATTTATTCTGCAGCATGACAACAACCTCAAACATACAGCCAAAGTCATTAAGAACATCTTCAGCATAAAGAAGAACAAGGAGCCCTGGAAGTGATGGTATGGCCTCCACAGAGCCCTGATGTCAACATCATCGAGTCTGTCTGGGATTACATGAATAAAGAGAAGCAACTGAGACAACCTAAATCCACAAAAGAACTGTGGGTTAGTTCTCCAAGATGTCTGGAAAAACCTACCTGCTGAGTTCCTTAAAAAACTGTGTACCTAGAAAAATTGATGTTGTTTTGAAGGCAAAGGGTGGTCACTCCAAATATTGATTTGATTTAGATTTTTCTTCTGTTCACTCTCTATGTATTTTGTTAATTGATAAAAATAAACTATCAACATATCTATTTTGAAAGCATTCTTACTTTACAGCATTTTTTACTCCTGCCTAAAACTTTTGCACATTACTATATAATATAATATCAGTGCAGAGTATAGTATAATGTGATTATGTGTGTATGTGAAGCAGTATATATAAAATGTGTATAATTAAATAATATGAAACGTGTACTACACAGAGTAAGTAGAGTATAAGGTTAAGCCTCACTACTCACTTGAAGAATTAGTTTATCAACTTTTTGTCTAGCTGATTAGACCATGCGCTTTATGACATAATAGTGAAAAAGGAGTTAGAGGGGAGTCCAGATCCAAGTACCCTAATAATGGATGATGCCTGCAATAGACAAAACAAAGTAGATGCATTATTCAGTGAAAATAGTGTTGGATGCAGGAGTTACAGATCTTCTCATTTTTCAAAGAAACTGGAAAAAACTGGAAATCAAAGAAGCCAGGTTGTGGTGGGACACTTCTAGCTTGGAGAATTAAAGGGATAGTAATGTTTCATAATGAATCATCATAGTATTTAGACTTTGGAGAGTGTTAATTCAATTCTGTCAGAGTTGTAGTTCAAGAGTAATTGAATGATAAAGTATCCCCCTCCCGCCCCTTTTACTGATGTAACATCGCTCAGCTTAGAGCAGCAGGGAGTGTCCAGGTAGAATGCAAAGAGGGACAAACTTCAGAAAGATAAGGGAAAAAGCTGAAAAACCTGTCAAAGGGGGCAGGGTTATCATTGTTCTCACACTAAGAATATTGACCCTTGATGTGAGCAGTCTGGTCTATGGACTGGATTCCACATCTGAGGAGTGGGGGCTTACACTAGGTAAAAGGGGCAGGAGGGGAAACTTTATCATTCAATTACTCTTGAACTACAACGCTCAAAGTAATGAAATAACACTCTCTGTGGCTCAAATGCTATGAAGATTAATTGGAGCTGCTGTTTTTGTGAAACGTTACTATCACTTTAAATGAACCATAAGAGAGTGCCAAGAGGCTTCAGAAATAAAAATGTTCCTTTTCTGATCCTGTCAGCCAGTTCATAGATAGCTGGAATAATACACTAACTGAGTGCTCCTTTAAACTTATATAACTTGTGATTAATTATAATAAAGAAAAAAGAGAAGACGTTCAGAATGACATTAAAAGTGCTATGGAGAATACAGCCCCATGAAAAGATGCACCTGAATATAAGGAGTTAGAAACCAAATTGAAACTATATGTTACAAATCAGGAAAAGAGAATTAAGCATAGGAAACTATAAGAGACAAAACAGACTATGATCCTGGTTCTGTATGAGAATGGCGAAGGATAATTTATAAGCCTAATTGGTCTTCCTCTCACCCGACTAACCCCACTGCAGTCCATAATGAACTCTGCTGCAAGATTAATGTACCTCACTCATCGCTTCTCTGACACCAAACCCCTCTATCAGTCCCTACACTGGCTCCCATTAGCATACATAATTAAATACAAAATTCTGGTGCTTACTTACAGATCCCTCACTAACACCACACCCCCCTATATTTCACCTCTCATTTCCAAATACACTCCCTCTCGCCATCTTCGCTCTGCACACGACCTTCTCCTCTCTGCAGCTCTTATCATATCCTCCCACTCCCCCCCTACAGGACTTCTCGTGTGCTGCACCTCAACTCTGGAATCCCCCCCCCCGCCCCATCAGACTCTCCCCCAGCCTTCAGATCTTCACACGCTCCCTGAAAACTCACCTCTTCAGGGAAGCCTATCAACTGCCTCCATAAACATTATCACTAAGAATCACCCCCTTGCCTGGACCACTGCTCTCAACAGCACTTCTCACTCCCACCCACTGACCAGCAGCTCAGTGGGTAGGAGACACACCCAATAGCACTTACACCTTCTGTGTCCAACCTACCTTCCTCTAGACTGTAACCTCTCACGAGCATGGCCCTCTGATCCTTCTGTTCTTCACATATGATTGTACTATTTAATACCTCTGTATGTCTATTCCCTACTGTAAAGCTCTGCGGAATTTGTTGTCGCTATATAAATAAAGATTAATAATAATGCCTTGAAATTGGAACCGCAGAAATTCAATTAATGGGAAACAAGGTGAAGTACATTCAGCAATAAAGAAAAAACCCAATCTGTTCATTTATATGACTCAAGAGATAAAGAAAACTGAGATAATTATTTTTTGCAGAATCAAACCAGATATATCAAACAGCAGCACAATAGAGGAAGAAAGTGTTATGAGGACATTTAACAGAGGGAGAGAAGAACAACGGTGGAGGGGCTGAGCAGGGCACAAATATGTATCTACGTAGGGACTTTGACGGCTTGGGACAAGGTAAAGATGATGTTAATAAATCATGAGAACAGAGAAGGATTTAATATTTTATAAACTTACACCATTGCATATTAAAATATTGAATTATGGATTGTTTATGCACCCTTAGAACATTTTCTTTATTAATAACATGATAAATGTGAACTGATTCATTAGAAATTTATTTTTAAGGGAGATTTTGTAACATTAAATCAAGTGAGGTAAGTCCATCTGAGGGTAACTTCCTGGGTGATATGATTGTTTATGGGTAAATATAAGAAACCATGGGTGAATTGATTGACTCTATCAGCCCTCTGCGAATATAGGATGAGAATCAAACTCCTATTGATGATACACAATCTATGGGATAGAACCATAAGAAATGGATATTTTCAGATTATGTTCTCAGAGGCATCACTAGAAGCCACCGGGACCTGGTGCAAAAATTGCCATGGTAGTCCCCCCGACCACACTGTCCCCCCCATTGCTCACCTCCACTGGCCATCTCCACATTGCCCCCAATCTCCAATTGCCTCCACATTTCCCCCAATCTCCACATTGCTCCCCAATCTCCACACTGCCGCCACATTACCCCCAATCTCCACAATGCCTCCACACTGCACCCAGTATCCACATTGCCCCTATTGACCCCCCCCCAGTGCCCATCTCCCTGGTGGTACAGCGGCGTGGCAGGAGAGGTCGGTGCCTTCTTCAACACAGACCTCAGAAGCTGGAGCTCCCACGCGGTCCTCTCTTCAGTAATATAGAGTGTTGGGAGATGATGTAATCTCCCAGCACTCTGCATTACTAGAGTACTGAAGAGGGAGCTCAGCTGATAGAGGTCTGCCCTGAAGAAGGCACAGACCTCAGCTTGCTTCTTGCGGGCACCGGGCGGGGGGGTCACAGGGGGAGGTCGGGCCCCTGGAGTGACGGGCCTGGTCACAGGTGCAACCCCAGTGACCTCTATTGTTACACCACTGATTGTACTTTAACTGATTTATAAGATCTAGCACATTTGGGGTCTGTAGAAATAGAAAGTGATTTAGATCATGGAACAATGCATAAAGACCTTGGGAGGGAATCAAATGTTTATCTGGTCCAGTCCAAGGGGCAGTATGTTAACTTGTTCTATAAAATGATTAAAGTAGATCTAAGAAATTTGCCTGAAACTATGTAAATAATAGAGCCAGCAATAATAAAATTATGAGGCTGAATCAATGGCACTGGATGATTAAGCCAAGAATAAACAAACTACTATTAAAATGCTGATAAAGGCGACTAATTATTGTGATGGTTACTCATGACTATATAGCAGTTATTAACTGACAGTTATGGGATAACAATATATATGAACCCCTTAAAGTGAAAGTAGATTTTGAGATCTAATTAGATAACATTTACAAATAAGTATGCATTTGAATAGATGTATAGAGAAAACCCAATAATACTGATGTTGCTGGTATCTGCCAAGGTACATAAGTCTGTAGAACAGAGGTTATCAACCAGGGTGCCGTGACTCTTTGGTGTGCGACAGACATCCACTTAGGGTACCTCTTTTTCTGTAAATATTTTGAAAAAAATGTGAACATTGAGTTTCTGTTGTATATTTATTGAAATAATTATACACAGTATGTTTGCTTTTGTCATTCTGATTGTGAGGCCTAAGGATCACCATATAGTTATGTATTTTTCCTCTCATTAAGCCTTTGACAAATGACATAACCCTTTTAGGAGTGATCTTGAAAATTCCAGAACATTTGCTATGTGTGCATTGAACAGAAACTGTTGAGAATCACTGCTCTAGAACACGTGAAGAACAGGCAAATGGTGGTTGGGATAGTCTCCTTCAGTAAGGTTTTAAAAGATTATGCTGATTTCCTATTGTATCTGCTGCTTGAGGTTCTGCAGTCTTGAAATAGGGATGCTGGAGACTACCTTGAGAAAATGGAGGATTGGGTATAGAAGGAAAATTATCTGTTCCTGACAATAGCAATTACTGTTTTACACAAATAATTCAAACATGAGTTAGGTTGAAGGCCATCTCCTTTTGGTTGGACCAATCAGGCTCTTTCTTGTCTTCACAGACAGAGTTCATATATACTTTTTACAAAGGTTTTTTTGTCTCTCAACTACTTTATATTCGACTGGGGTTCTTTATCTAGAGCTGACCATACACAATGGGGGCACATTTCACCCTTATATGCTCCAACCTTTTTATGGGATGGTGGGAGTGATTCCACACTTTTGGAGATGGCAACCACGTTAGAACTATTTAATGAAATATAATAATTGCTTTTTGATTTAATAATTATCTTGAAGGGGAGAGAGACTAGGCACAATAATTTGTTGATTTTTGCAAATAAAATGAGTATAAAACGTTGTTACATTATACAGAATAGCTTTATACTATTTTGCAAGTGTTGTTTAAGGCTGAAAATGGATTGGTGATAACTGAGAAATATAAAAAATATATAATGAGAACTGTTTTCTATATGTGAAGAGTAGTCATCTTGGTGGCCTTCTGGTGGTGGTGGGGTACCTGTGTGGGACAGTTTGTTAAGATTACGAGTATATGTTAGAGGTTGGATGTCTCCCAGAGAAAGGCTATGGATTTATGCAACAGATAAGGGTAAAAGTATGAATTAAGAGAGTTACAAAAATATTTAGAGAAAAGTGAGGTCTTTAGGATTTCTGAATTGGGTACTTTTGAACCCAGAGGCCTAAACAGAGAATGGGAGGTATTCAAATGGAAGTCAGATATTTTCCTGGATCAATATCTTATCTGTTTTGAAACCAACTGTCATAATTCTCAGTATTGTTCTGTGCTAGATAGGCATCCTTTACTTTTTGAAACCGGTTACAGTATCTGCATGCACAGCATTCTGAGGAAAAGAAATCCATAAATTTACTGACCTTTCTGTAAAGAATCCCTACATTTGTTTGAGTCAGAAGCGCCTTTCCGCTAGTCTTAAAGGATGACCTCTTGTTTTATGCTCAGGTGTTTGAGTAAATAGTTCCTTGGAGAGCTCTTCGTACTGACCTCAAATATATATGTAAATGGCAATCATATCACCCCTTAAATGTCTCTTCTCTAATGTAAATAAACCCAGTTTGGCTAGTCTCTCTTTATAACTCAGATCTTCCAATCACTTTATCAGTTTTGATGCTTGTCTCTGCACTTTTTCCAGTTCAGTAATGTATTTTTTAAGAACTGGTGCCCAAAATTCATCGAGGATTTATATAGAGGTAGAATTATATTTGCATCCAGTGCATCTATACCCCACATGAAGAGGGAGGGACACTGTCATCTTCAGAACTTCCGGCTGAGCCCTGCATACCTGGATCATAAACCTCTGGAGTTCCCTGGTGTGACCCATGGCAAATGGAACCACTTCTATGGTGGAAATTAACTTCCCCAATAGAGGATAGCTTCTTGGCTGGAACTGGATCTTGAGCCAGAACAGCGGAAACTCTGTGGGCGATCTGATGAGCCACCTCGTCTGTGAGAAACACCATGCTCTTCTGAGTGTCGAAGAGAAGGCCCAGGAAGACCAGATGCTGGGATGGGACAAGATCTGACTTGTCCATGTTGATGATCCATCCATGATGATTGAGAGCACGAATGCAGTTCTGAACCTGCTGATGAAGAAGTTCCGCAGAAGGGACTTTCAGAAGCAGGTCGTCCATGTATGGGGTAACTCTGATGCCGTCCCAGTGGAGGATGGACACTAAGGCTCCCAGGACACGGTTGAAGACTTGAGGAGCTGTAGTCAGACCAAAGGGAAGAGCTGAAAACTGAAAGTGCCCTTGGTCGCAGGCAAATCTGAGATACTGCCGGCTCTCTGGATGAATGGCAATATGAAGATACGCATCCTGAAGATCCAGAGAGGCAAGGAATTCCCCTGGGGACATAGCAGCAATCACCGTCCTTAGAGACTCCTGGTGATAATGAGTCCGGATCACAAAGGAATTGAGATACTTCAAGTCCACAATGGGATGACAACTGCCGTCCTTCTTGGAGACCACAAAGAGGTTTGAGTGAAAAACCCACACTTCTGTCCTGAACTGGAACGGGCTCTAGGGCATCCTTGTCCAGAAGGGCCTGGATAGAGCAGTTGAACCGACGGCATTTCTCCGTGCCCTGAGGCGTATGAGAAGGAAAGAAGTGAAAAGGAGGAAGAGAGACGAAAGGGATCCTGTACCCCTCCATCACCACCTGTAAAACCCACGGGTCAGCCACTGAATCCTCCCAGATGCTGTGGTAGTGACGCAGACGGCCACCCACAGCAGAGTGGGGACCTGGGTTTGGTGAGTCATGCCGAAGAAGGTTTGGAAGCCTTGATCTTGTAGGAGACCTTGGGCTTCCATTACTATTTGGGCTTGGAGGAGGCACGCGGAGCTGAGGGAACCGTCTGGTTTGCCGGACGTCTCTCAGTCTGAAAGGAACGAAAATACCGATTACGTTTAAGCGGTGTTTTCTTCCTGGGGACCAAAGGCAGAAGGGTACTTTTACCCCCTGTGGCCTCACTAATCAGATCCTTAAGATCTGGCCCAAACAATGAAGTATCTTGAAAAGGTAAGGAGAGCAAGGCTTTCTTGGAAGCAGTGTCAGCAGACCAGATCTTAAGCCAAAGAGCCCATCTGGCAACAGACATGGTGGAAACCCTAGCCACCAAACGAATGGCATCAAGTAAGGCAGCAGAAACATAGTGCTGCACCTCAGAAATGTTAGCAAGAAGGTAAAACATATCCGAGGTAGGAGCACCCTGACAGCCAGCCAGGGTGAGCTGTTCAGTCCAGACCACAATGGCCCGGTTCACCCATGCTGAAGTGAATGCTGGAAGCATGGCAGTACCAGCAGTGGCAAAATTGGACATGAGGGAGACCTCAAGTTTCTTATCAGTCCAGTCTTTCGGAGGGGAGGCATCAGAAACTGGCAAGGCAGTAGACTTACATAGCCTGGAGATAGAAGCATTCAGCTTAGAAGGATGAACCCACTCAGAAAGCACTGCCTCAGAGAAGGGATAAAGCTTGGAAAATTTCTTGGACACAGAAGGTTTTCTGTCCAGAGATTTCCACTCTTCAGACACAAGGTGGTCAAGAGTGGGATTAGGTGGAAAGCAAGTAAGGGGCTTTTTAGGCTCCTGAAACACATCAGAGGGATCAGAAGGAACCTCCTGAACTAAGGGAATGTTTAGGGTAGTCAAGACAGCCCTGATCAGTCCCTCAGGATCAGCCTCAAAGGCATCCCCAAAAAACCGAAAAGAGCCCACAGCAGAACATTCCTCAACATCTGAATCCACCAGGAGTTCCTACTCAGAGGAATCTGATACGTCAGGTACTCCCTGTGGTTTTGGCAGGGAAGACTTGATGGAGGAGGGAGTCTGCCAAGAATGGAAGACCCCCTGTAACTGGGATGGAAAGAGTTGCAATGTAGACCTAAGGTCCCTAGTAGCAGCCTTGAACTCTTGCACCTAAACTGGCTCTAATGCATGGCTGGAGGTCCCTAGGAGACTCTCAGGGACATCAGAACATGCTGGGCATAAATGACCTGAGAATTCTCTAGGTAACCCTGAATGACAGGAAGAGCAATGCACAATGGGGAATACCCCAGCATCCTTAGTCTTAGGTCTGGTCCCAAGCTCCGAGGGATTAGACATTCTCAAAGTGTCAAAAACGTCGCAGTATAAGAAATCACCCAATTACATTGTGTAGGATTAAAGTTTCACCCCAGAAATCACTAATTTAAACTTATCTGGCAGGCGAAGGGTTAATCAGCAGAGGAGAGAAGGAGAGACCAAGCCCTGCGTAGGATACTCGTTCTAGAATTTGCACAAAATAGCAGCCGTGGCGGGAGCCAATCAGAAATGAGTGCATGAAGCAAGCGCTCATGGGAAATGTAGTTTTAACAGAAAAAGTACCCCAACAGTGCCTGAAGCCCCCTGAGCCCCCTAACACACTAGAAACATGAACTGGATGATAGAGCAAGGGCAGACAATAAAATGAGCCATCTCTGAAATCGCTAGGTGGAGCGGTTGCAGAGATATGTCCCAAAGTGTACAGTCCCATAGGAGTGAATGGAGCAATGGCGTCTATGCAGTAAAGCGCACCGAACTCAAATTTTACAAAGTTGAAACAGTAAAATAAAAATACATGAAACATAACTAGAACATGTTAGGAGACCCAAAAAACACTGAATCAGAAGGGAAAAGTGTCAACACTCCCCAAAGATGTAAAACCAGCAGTTAAAGGGTTAAATTACCACATAAACCTGCTCCAAACACCCAACAGACAGACAGATAGATCCAATGAGTGCAGGAGTGTGCAATAGGAACTCCAAAGGAAAAACCCCTGTGCAGAGGGGCACTGTGGGACATGTGGACCTGCAGCAGTCAAAGGGTTGCTCACCTTTCCTGCAGATCTTCTGTCTTCAGACTACCATGTATTAAGAAGAAGCCTTGGTGGGCAACTCATGAGGAAAGAACCTGAACCCAAGATTTTCCCTCCAGGGCTTAAGGTTCACAAAAAGCACCTGGTCACTGAACTAGCCACATCTAAGGGCATTGTCAGTTATGGTAATCCGCCTAATGGTGGTATTCCATTTCAAACAGAAAAATATAAAAATTTCTAAAACTATAGCAGAACTGTTCTCTTGCCTGTGTCTTCACCAAGGAACACATCTTTCTGGAGCTGGTTGGCTAGCTGCAGCCAAGGAGGGAAGGTAGGCTCTACCCCCTGCAATCAATTCTAGAATTGTTCCTGCCTACTTAAAGGGGCTGACCGCCTACCCAGAGTTACCAGTAATCTGTAATGGACGACAGAGAAAAGAACCGTTTATGCAGGCAGACATCTTGCAGAGCCGGCATCTCTGTGTCTGTGCTGTCCGTCCCCTTCAACTCCACGATTGGTGAGTTGACTGCCACTGTGCCATATGGCACTGGAAGGGGCAGAGAGTGCCTCCTGCAAGATCCCAGCCGGTGCCTGCCTGGTTAAAAGGTTCTTTTTTTGTTAATGCAGCAATTAGTTTTATTTTCAAGTATAAGTCTGTGGATATCGCTAATGTAACTATCATTTGCGGCGCTATGTTGATCATATGTAAGTTCCACTTTAAGACTGTGCTTCTGTTTGATGGAGATGATGGAATTGGATGCATAACAATGACGGTAATGTGTGTGAGAATTGACAGACAATGGTGTAAGACAATTTTTCAGACTGATTACAGACAATTTCAATTACCACAACTTTTTACCTGTTTTTTTTTTTTAATCTGTGCAGTCCCCTCTGCATTTGTTTTTAATCACATAAATATAATATATAGTTGCTACGCCTGTTTCTTTGATCCATGCAGTCCTCTCTGAATTTAATCATTCAATCATGTAAATAAATAAAATAAATGTGGTTTTACATTTCTCATCTCTATGGATGCCATGCTGTTCAATAAGGACTGGGTTACTGTGTTGCTGCAATCTCCCTCCATTGGCAGTGGCGGTTTTTCACATTTCAAATATACCTAACAAGAGATTATAGCTACAGGTGGCACCTGTGATTGGGCATTACAAAGCAGGGTTGGAAGACCTACAGTCGGTGAGACCCCTTTGCACCTTTTTCCCTCTATATTGTGTTACTCTTCTCTGTAACAGAATGACCCACCACATTTATTCACGTCAAATAGGGGTGTGCTATCAGTCACCTGTACAGGTATATAACTGTAGGGTATTTTAACATTTAGGTTAAACATCTTAATTAAGTTGTTATAGATGCAATAATACATTGATGTACTTATAAAACACACATAATTCAAGACTGTTTCTTGATCAAATACTCCCCTTGAGTTTTGATTGACAGCTGTTTTTAAATCCATCATGCACTTCTCTTTCATTAATTCTCCTCACACTGAACATTTATCAGCATGTGATACCATGTAGTTGGATCTATCTATTAATTGCCTCATGATGACTTCCTGATGGTATAACGACATGTCTATAACTATAATACACCCACCCTAATCAGAAGGTTTTAAAACTAGGTCTTTGTTACCCTCCAAAGATTGTTGACCTATAAAATTCCTTTTTAGAAAAATTGTTGGGTTTGGGTTGCTTGTCTCAGTGTAATAGTTATATCGCCAGTGATGCAATATTACTATATATTCTTAATGTGACATTAGTAATAGGAAGATAATAGGTGCTCATACCTGTTACCAAGCTGACTGGGCTTAGCTACTCCAGTAGGTTCCTCATACCATGGCTCTTGCGCACGTGTATCTGGAGGTTGTTGGGCTAAAAAGAGACATTAAAAGTTGAGATTGAGAAAAAAAAACACGCAGATCTACATACACAATCCATGAAAATTCAAACCTTTCCCTAAAACTCTCAAACTGGGTGCCTTTCATGGATGAAATTAGATCACATGGTGGCATGATATACACCACCTCTTCTGATTGGCCTACATGGTCCTGACATTGTACAGCCAGAACACTGAGAAATGTTGAAAGGAGCGCCACCAGGAAGTAGGAAGCGGGTTGGACATAGGATAGACTTGTGTATGTTTGTGAGTTGGTGCACACTGAGAAAGGGGTGGTTGGGCCCCAAAACGGATGTGTCACTTTATCTACGGCATCAATAAACATACTGTATAACTAGTGCACCGTATGCAAATATTCTTTTGAGTGCTGCTCTGGTTTCATTTCTGAAAAGTTTCATTTCCACTTATTAACCCCTGGTATGCTAGTGAGGTCTCCAACACATTGTGATCCAAGGGGCTAAAACTGAAGTCTTAAAGTGACAACCTCCTTTTTGTCTTTACATATCCTGCAGGTACATAATATGTAAAGTGAAATTACCTTATATTCCTTTATTATTTTCTGTCAGGCAGAGTGATACAATGTAACACTATCCATGCAGCAGAAAACCCAGCCTCCACTACAGCATACAGAGTACTCAGTGCTGTATGGATAGTGTTACACTGTAAAAATATATGTGAACATTAAAACAAAATAATACAAAGAAACAATTCAACTTTACATATTAAAGAAGCAGTACACTTTTTTTTAAAGAAACCTATACGAAGACTTTTCCTGCTGAGTAAAACAAGGGTGCGCCTACTGCTGTCAGTTGTTATATTTAAAAACTGCAACAGTTCAAACTGTCAGGGAGTGAATTACAGTGTGATTACTTCCAGAGAATTCAAACTGACAGCATGACTAAGCAGTTTCTATGACATTCTATGGGCAATCTATGGAGAGCTGTTTGTCAATGACTCACCTCTCCTACAGAATGTAATGGAATAACTAATCGGAATGCATACCTCCCAAGCGTCCCTATTTAGGAGGGACAGTCCCTCTTTTAGACCCAAATGCCCCTGTCCCTCTTTCACACCCTGATGTCCCTCTTTTTAGGAGATCAGACTGTGTGGTGTGTGTATACAAGTGTATAATGTTGCTCAACAGTAATAAAACTCACATTAACTTCAGTATATGTGTTGAAAAAATAGTATGTGTAAATAAAATACTTTGTTATTTATTAGGTTTCACAAAGAGGTGTCAATAGGTCATGAAATAGCCTAAAAATTCTCGGTGATACCCTACCCACCAGCCACTCCCCTACACACCACCTAATACAAAAGTGTCCCTCCTTGGCCATTTGAAATGTTGGGAGGTATAGGAATCTTATCAGTAGAGGGCAATGTAATCGTAAAACAAAAACAAGAGTTTAAATTGTAATAACGGAAATATGAATGCCTCAGCAGTCTGAGTACCCTCGCTTTACTCAATAGAAAATGTAAAGTCAAAAAGGAGGCTGACTGTCCCTTTAAAGGACCCATGACGGTTCTGGACCGTCATGGGTTGTTATACCCTTAAGGACTCATTACAGTCCTGGAGCGTCATGGAATTCTGGGCTCCCCGTGCGGCTGCACGCCATTCAGGGAGTCCGGAATTGAATCGAATCTCCAAAAAAAAAAAAAAATGCTCCGTGGTCCTTAAGTGACTGCCACGTGTGTGCGTGGCCGGTCCTTAAGGGGTTAACCAGGTTTAAATTGATTGATTTGAGCAAAGTAAAATTCATCTGAAAGCAGAATATGTTTCTTTACCGCATAGTAACCCTTTGAGTGCCAGAGGGGTATGCAAAGCCATGCATGGTGTACCCCTCTGGCACTCAAAGGGTTAACCCCTGGGATACAAGATAGGTCCCCAATGCATTGTGAAGCGATGCTTTTGGAGATCTTTCTAGCATCACAGGGGTTAATAAGTGAAAAGAAAACACAGATTGAAGTGAGAGGAAAATGTTTGTCTTAAAGCATCAGACCGGAGTGTGGAAGATTAAGGATAAATTAAAAAATAAAATAAAAACATGCTGGAAAAGCTCTATTTACTGTCAAACCAGAGGCAAAACATTTAGACTCCCACGCACTTATTTTTCTCATAAGCTGATCAGGAGTGAATCATTTTAATTACCTTATTTTAGGAAAATAAGATGAGAACTGGTGAATAAACAATGTGGTATTGCTTTGAAATGGTGTATGTACTCAGTGTCTATAGGAAGATACATTTACATGTATATAAACACATAATTACAATGACATCCTAGGAGACAAACAGGATTCTGTTTATTCACACACACGTATACTCAGCATGGTTTGGAGTCATTATCTGTGGACTACGGGGATACAATATCAAGAAGAAATGGAGCAATTTTGGACCACAACAACAGCACCATGGGAGAAACACAAAATGTTATTGTGTTAATAAAGGTATTTAACCCCATCGCGACAATGGACTTATCAGGTACGTCCCGCATAAACTGTCACTTATTGAAAGAGGACGTACCTGGTAAGTCCCGGAAGTCCGGGTCTCCGTGCGGCTGCACGCCGCTTGGGGACTCCAGACTCGTTTAAGAAAAAAAAAAAATGTTAGCCGGGAGTTAAGGTGACAGCCGCGTACGCAGCGGCTGTCACTAAGGGGTTAATAAAGCGGTGGGGAATGCAAGCAGGGTACTGGGTTGTATAGCTAGGGGCATTAGTAGCAGAAAAAGGGAATTGTTCATGCCACTCTACATATCTCTAGTTAGACCTCCCCTAGAGTATTGTGTACAGTACTGCAGACCCCATCTCCAGAAAGATATATATACTCTAGAGAGAATTCAGAGAAGGGCTACTAAAATGGTGACTGGTCTACAGGAAAGGAAATATCAGGATAGACTAAAGGATCTGAACATGTATAGCTTGGAGGAGAGAGGAGAGATGGAGAGAGATATGATTGAAACGTTCAAATACATGAAGGGATTCAACAAAGTGCAGGAGGGAAGTATATTTCAAAGGAGTAGAAATGTTAGGACAAGAGGCCATAGTCTAAAACTAGAGGGACACAGGTTTAGATGTAATGTAAGAAAGTTTTACTTCACTGAGAGGGTAGTAGATAAGTAGAATAGCCTACCAGCAGAAGTGGTAGAAGTTAATACAGTGACATAATTTAAGCAAGCATGGGATAGGCATAAAGCTATCCTTAACGTAAGAAAAGACCAAGGACCAAAAAAGGTTTGCAGTTTTTACAGTAGGAAAATGGGCAGACTAGATGGGCCGAAATGGTTCTTATCTGCCGTCAAATTCTATGTTTCTATGATAACTTTGTATTTTGAGTTTACAAATTTTGCTACTTAAAGGGGAACCTCATAACGTTTTTTTCGCCATAGGTTTAGTTAATAAAGTAGTATTAGGAAAGCTGTTTTTTTTTTTTTTTTTTTTTGTTTTTTTTTTCTAAATCTATGTACTTTTAAAGATATTGCATCTTCAAGCTGTGCCGGTTAGCAAAATGCAGCAACCGCAGTATAATGCTAACCGGAGCTTGATGTAACAATAGAAGCCATTCACACCACACCAAAGGGAAGCGTGAATGCGCTGCCTCCCTGGGGCTGCTGGCAGGGAGGTGGGAGGAGAAGAGTTGTGCTGAAGATTCAGGGTGCTGCATTATGCGGAAGTTCGCAGCTTGAAGATGCAATATTTTTAAAGGTATGTGCATTTGGAAAAAAAAACAGCTTTCCTAATAAAACTTTTTTAACTAAACCTATGGTAAAAATTTTTAATGAGGTGAGTGTTCCCCTTTAAAAAGTATAGGCAATTTGACTTTACATGCTACTTTTTTCACCTTCGCACACTCTCACATTATATATACAGTGCAACAATATTTATTTGCCCTTTGTAAATTTCAGTGTACACACAAATATATAGAGTGTATAAATATTATATATATCCTATATAATAATTCTGTAGGATGTTTGCCAGAAGCAGTCATGCGCAGTAGAGACTGCGTGCGTTGCAATAATGCGCAGTAGAGACTGCTCGCTCTGCAGTCATACTGTTATGGCTGGCAAGCAAAACCAGGAGTTAGACGGTATAGTTAATAGAACATTTATTATGAGTATAATGACAGTAATGCAATATTTAAATAAACACAGTGGGTGATTGAAACGGTGAGCACTGTATCAGAGATAGCAGTCTCCCAATATCTGCACCACACTGTCCGAGACTAGGCCTCAGCCCACTGGAGTCTCGTGGTAAGGTAATGCCCAAGAGATTCTGACTCAGCCTGCAGTCAGTAGCTAGGAGTCTGCTAGAGCCCCAGGTCAGTACTAGCAAGGATGTCTGAATAACCGAACCAACAAACTGAGCGAACAGACAGAGCCTTCTAGTAAGCACCAGATAGGATAGTCAGATGAGCCAAAGTCATACACGGAGCGGGCAGTCAGCCAGAGCCACAGGTTTGCACCAGAAAGGATATCCACTGAAGTGATGGAATGCTGGATGTGCAGTGGATAGAGCCCCAGGTCAACACCAGAGTGGGTAGTCAGACAAGCCTAGTTCATACACGGAGAGGGTAGCCAGCCAGAGTCACAGGTTTGCACCAGATAGGATATCCACTGGAGCGTATGTATGCTGGATGCGCAGTGGATAGAGCCCAAGTTCAACACCAGAGTGGGTAGTCAGACAAGCCTAGGTCATACATGGAGCGGGTAGTCAGCCAGAGCCACAGGTTTCCACCAGAAAGGATATCTGAGCCAAATCGGAACTCCTAGGAGAATAGTCAGACAGAGCCACAGGTCAACACCAGAATGGATGGACAGACAAGCCGGATCATACACAGGAATCAGGAATACCAGAAAATGAACTGCTCAGAACAACGTAAGGGTGACTGAGTCAGGACTCAGTCTGCCCTTTAAACCCCTCCACAGGAAGTAGGTAGGAGGAGCAGCTAGAGGGAGGAAGTAGGTAGGAGTAGATTACAGGAAATAAACACACATAAAACAGAGGCCTGCAGCATGCTTGAAGCCACTTGCCTGCAGGTGACGCGTGGAAAGATGCCGAGTGTCGCTGAAGCAGCAGCGCTGGAAACAAGGTACTGTGACACATGCTCAGTACAGATTGCCTGAATGCGGCG
Source organism: Rhinophrynus dorsalis (assembly GCA_037306005.1). Classification (NCBI taxonomy): domain Eukaryota; kingdom Metazoa; phylum Chordata; class Amphibia; order Anura; family Rhinophrynidae; genus Rhinophrynus; species Rhinophrynus dorsalis. The sequence continues at coordinate 22,517,715 of CM074728.1, forward strand.
CTGCTGATATGGAGCGGGGTGCTTAGAATTCTGACCAGAGTCCTCTCTGTGCATCTTCCTGGGACCGCTTGGTGAGCAGAGAGGCTCCGGCCACCAGCTGAGGCTATGCTGGGGGCACTGTGGCCCGTGTACATGCGCTTTTAAACTAGTATATATATATATATATATATATATATATATATATATATATATTTATATATAGATATGGATAGATATAGACACACACACACACAAAGTGAAGGCAAATAACCATACTGACAAGTTCCTCTTCTAGGTGCAATGTGAAGATGATTTCTTGGAAGTATTATGACCCTCTTTTGGGCCTTTATCAGCATTGATTGATTCCAATGAATCATCTCCTGATTGCACTTAGCAAAGAAACCTAGGAGTGTGGTTATTGTCTTGATTTGTATGTTTACTGATTGGGGACTAGTACCCAATACATAGTGGGATTAGTGAGTACCTCTGTTGTGTGTCTCTACAGGACGCTCCCTTAATTTCTGTATTCAGAGAGTTTTCTGTCTGGATCATTTAAGCAAAGATAACAATTCAATGTAACACTATCTCTGCAGCGTTCAGTGCTCTGTATATAATACATGAATTGGCTATGAAAAACATATAAAAAGTATAGGTAATTTGAGTTTACAGTTTGCACATACTCAGTGTTACAGCCCCAGAGCCAAACAGAAACAGAATCATGTTTAATCACATGCACTTACTTGGTCTGATTTAGAGTTGGTATATGTGTGAACTGAGAGGTTGATGCAATAAGTAGAACTTGAGCAATTACTTATGCCTCCGATAATAAGCTCATGGTATCGGTTTCCAGACAGCTTCCTTTTAAGGACTGTGAAAGCAAGGAGAATTCAACAAATTAAATAGATAACATGCATAAAGACCACGCAGTGCTGCAGGGATAATGTAACATTGTATCACTGCTGTGACGTATGAATGACCAGAAAACTCTCTGGAAACAGAGATCCAGGTAGCTTACTATCAGGGACATAAGCATGCGAAATAAATAAATATATAATTTGACTTTACATATTATGCACTTGCAGAACATGTAAAGTGTAAATAAATTATTATCCTTTTAAATTAATCCAGATGAATTTTATATGTCCTTTATGGAGCGGCAGGTTTGCTCAGAATTGTTCCAGTTTCTTTGTACGTCAGCCATGGATTTGGGAGTGATTATTTCTAATGACTTAAAGGTAGGCAGGTAATGTAATACAGCAGTGGGGAAAGCAAGCAGGGTGGTGGGTTGTATAGCTAGGGGCATTAGTAGCAGAAAAAAGGAAGTGGTCATGCCACTCTAAAGATCTCTAGTTAGACCTCCCCTAGAGTATTGTGTACAGTACTGGAGACCCCATCTCCAGAAGGATATAGATACTCTAGAGAAAATTCAGAAAAGGGCTACTAAAATGGTGACTGGTTTACAGGAAAAGAAATATCAGGATGGACTAAAGGATCTGAACATGTATAGCTTGGAGGCAGGGCTGGTGCAAGGATTTTTGCCACCCTAGACAAAACCTAATTTTGCCACCCCTTGGCTCACCCCTTGTGCCCTACCCATTTATGCCCAGCCTCTGTATGTGTTTAAGTGTCAGTGTGTTCCCTATATGTGTCAGTTTGTGTGTGTGTTCTCTATATGTGTATGTGTTCCCTGTATGGATATAAGTGTGTCAGTGTGTGTTCCCTATATGTATATGTGTGTTAGTGTATGTGAGTCTCTGTAAGGATATCAGTGTGTAAGTATGTGTGTGTGCTACTCTATATGTGTATCAGTGTGACAGAGTGTATGTTCTCTATATGTGACTCTCCCCCTCTTGACTGTTGACCCTCCTTTGACTCTCTCTCTCTCTCCCTGTCTGACTCTTGATCCCTCTCTTGACTTCTGATCCCCCCTTTGACACTCTCTCTCCCCCCCATCTGACTCTTGCTCCCCCTTTTGACTGTTGATCCCCCCTTTGACTCTCTCTCTCCCCCCCTTTGACTCTCTCCCAGTCTGACTGTTTATCCCCTCTTGACCCCTGTTCCACTTACTCTTCCCGGTGCACGTCTCTCTCTCCCCCAGTGAGTACATTAAGGTGCTCTCCCTTGGCTGGCTATTTTTTAACCTTTTCAGTGCCAGAGGGGTATACAACGCATTGAAAAGCTATGCGTTGCGTACCCCTCTGGCACTGAAAGGGTTAATGTAGCACAGCGATGCCCGTTTCTCTCTCCCCCTCCGCTTCTTCAATCCTGGTCCAGGATTGAAGGAGCGGAGGGGGAGAGAGAAATAGGTATCGCTGTGCTACATTAAAAAAATAGCCAGCTGAGGGAGGGCACCGAAACGTACTTTTTTTTGTTTGTTTGTTTTTTTTGCTTCCGCAGTAAAATGGTGAGCGGCAGCGGGGGCCGATGCTCCCTCAGAGAATGTGCGCCCTAGGCAGGCGCCTACCTCGCCTATAGGTGGCGCCGGCCCTGCTTGGAGGAGAGAAGAGAGAGAGAGGGTATGTTTGAAACATTCAAATACATGAAAGGATTCAACAAAGTTCAGGATGGAAGTGTATTTCAAAGGAGTAAAAATGTTAGGACAAGACGCCATAGTCTTAAACTAGAGGGACACAGGTTTAGATGTAATGTAAGAAAGTTCTACTTCACTGAGAGGGTAGTAGATAAGTGGAATAGCCTACCAGCAGAAGTGGTAGAAGTTAATACAGTGACATAATTTAAGCAAGCATGTGATAGGCATAAAGCTGTCCTTAACATAAGAAAAGACCAAGGACCAAAAAAGGTTTGAGGTTTTTACAGTAGGAAAATAGGCAGACTAGATGGGCCGAAATGGTTCTTATCTGCCGTCAAATTCTATGTTTCACTGAGTGCGAAAACAGATAAGCTTGCATGTTTGCTAACCACTGGGCTATGTGCTCAAAGTACAGTGGAGTAATACTGGTCAAACCAGAGGCAAAGGAACAAATACGAGTTTCATATTCCCATTGATTTAAATGGGGGTTTTAACCCCTTGAATGTTAGAAAGAACAAAATGCATTTCTTAGCAATGCATTGGAGAACTTTCTAGCACTCAAGGGGTCAAAAGGCTCATTTAAACCAATGGAAATGCTCATTTGTTCCATGTACAGCAATTGGTTTGCTCCAGAATGAGTCCAGTTCTTAGCATTTTAGCTTTTCTGTAGTTATATAGAAGTGATATAATCCCGCAACGTATATTACACATCCACGTCTGACTTCCAATCTCCATTTTGCTTATCCTAACATTTGCCAAGCAGCCCACCAACCATGCTCCCAGATTGATTGGGTGTTACAGATACGGTTCCATTATTTGTGGGTGATTTGCTGTTCTCTGTCAGGCTGACAGGTGAGAGAGAGGTCCCATCAGGGATCTGGCAGTTCACACTCTCTGCTCCTTCATACCACAGAGCCTGGGACATGCAGCGGCTTTAACTTGTTCAGTGCCTTGCCTCCTGGGGGGGAAGGGAAGAAGGAGGCTGTTTAACCCTTTAAAGGGATAGTAATACTTCGTTTTATCTTTATCTTATTTTGTAGGCATTAAAAAAACATGAAGAATGATATGTCTTATCTCTCAAACCTTTATGGTTTGAGAGATATTCACAAGCAAAGTTTCCCCTCCCTGCCCCTTTTACCTACTGTAAACTATCTCTTCTCAGATGTGAGTCTGGTTGTAAGACCAGACAGATAACAGAAGCGGACAATCTTCTGTCTATGAGAAAGTAGGATAGTAGGATACAACATACACCCTATTAAAACAGAACAGCAACAGACTACCCCCTGGATAACAATGGGGACAAGCCAGTAGGCAAGATGCTAGAGAATGGAGAATAGAGAGCCTTGCTGTTTGCGTGGACTACCCCTAAAACAATCATCTTGTGGACAAAGCAGGACTAAAGGTGCTAGTCGCAAGCCGGGAGGAGCCGGTCTGCACCCAGGATGACTGCCTAGGTATAGTAACTACCTACTGGGGATTGCATCAGAAGAAGAAGGTAACAGAAACAAAGTACCTTAACTCTGGTCGATTTACTGCTGTGCTGATCTGAGACTGAGGTTGAGAAGTCGAACACTGAATGAGCAGACAATGATAGTCATATCTCTGCTGAACAGAGACTGTAGACAACTGAAGGTTGAGGAATCAAAATCTGACTGAGCAAACACTGACAGTTGAACTTTGACAGATCTGGAACCATAAATATCTGACAGTAGAATGAGTTGAACACTGACTGACTGTAACAGGAAGTCTACAGGTCGAACTCCGAATAGCTGAAGCAATGGATTGGCTGATAGTCGAAGAAGCCGAACACCAACTGCACTGTAGAGGTGAACCGTTGGAAGTTGAGGGAGTTGGACTCAGACTAAGCAGGAGCAAGAGATGCAGATGGTTGGACAAGCAGCATTGTCAACTGGACAGCAGAAAATGCACAGAATCTGATGGTTGAAGAATAGTCAATAGAAGAGCTGGGGCGACAACAGAGTAACAACAATGGAGGCGAGGTACAAGAATGGAAGGCTGCAGAATAGTGGGTAGCAGGACCAAGGTTGGCAACAAAGAATCACAGCAAGAGGGAGGGTAACAGGAATAGGACTGAGAACACTCATCAGAATGCTAAGATGGAGTGCCAGTACCAGGAAGCCGGAGCTTCATAAAAGCAAAGAAATAAGCATAAACCTGGGCAAGGAGCGAGGATCAGGTAAGCCTAAAGGAACTGCATAAACTCAGACATGGAATGGACAAGAAACACAGTAACAAGGACAGAATGTGACAATATGTGAGCTCACAATCACCTTTCAAGGAGGCTCAAGTAAAAGGCAATCTAGGTAAGAGTCAAGGAAATTTTTTGTGCACAGATGTGGGCTGCCAGAGCAGATGTGACCTCCATGAATATCCTTAAAGGAGATACTAAAGGGAAAGGCAGTGAGCTGAAAGTGACTACCCTGAATTTTGAGCCAGAGTGGTTGAGACGCTTTAAGTCCTTAATGGGACTGCATCTTTTTTGTGAATGATGAACAGATATTCAGAAGACTTATACAAAATGTGAAAGGCTTCTGAGAAAGAACAATCAACACAACAGCCTGGTTCTAATGCTAGTTAGTGTTCAGAAGCATCACATTTTAGCTCTCTAGTGCCATTACCTCCACAGGAGTTAACTACTGTAATACCGAGGGATGAATTGTAGATAGAAAACAGCAGACAGAGGAGGACTGAAACATGTAATACCCCAACAGAAAGAGGTAGGGGAGAGAAGGTGTTGCTATTAAATAAAATAGTCAAAGACAGGCCTGAAAGGTAGGCCAGCAACCAGGATAGGGCTGTATCATGGAGACCTATGGAGTGGAGGCTTTGTTAGAGAATTTGGTGTGAAATGCTGCTCAGAGGTCAAGGAAAATTAGTATGGAGAATTGTCAATAGGACTTAGCAGGAAGTAGGTAGCTGGTTATTTTTGTTAGTGTGCTCTCAGTGAATTGTGAGCAGAGCCAAATGGTAAGGGGTCAAGAAAACTGTTATAGGGAATAAACGGAGTCAGGCAGTTGCGCACATGTCAGGGACAGTAATTCATATCCCTGCATGTGATCTACAAGTATGATTTCCACATCAGTCAATAAGGAGCCTGTAAGTAAATATTTCCATGTGCATAACATGGTGATTGTGTTAAAATACAATAACACATTTTCTCTTTTTTGGTGTGGCAGGCTCTGTAGGCATCCTAGGGAGTGATAGACTACTGGTCCTGTTTGGTTTGCTGCATTCCAGATCCCTAGATGAAATTTATTTTGTACTTTTGTAGGGGAAGGCTGAATTAACTCCTTAAGGCCCTGCAGGGCTCTTTCACATGGGTGATTGGAATGAAGCAGTGGTGCTACCACCTTCCAATCACTCTTGTTTTAACTCCTGTTATCTTGAGTTGTTCCCTCAGTAATCCCATTGCCAGTGTATGTGACCAGTGGCGTAGCAATAGGGGTCGCAGGGGTCACACGTGCGACTGGACCCATCATCCCAGGGGCCCGACCGTCCCCTGTGAACCCATCACCACACACCTGCAGCAGCTCAGCTGATCTCCTGGTGCTCTAGTAATGCAGAGCGCTGGGAGATGACATCATCTCCCAGCGCTCTGCATTACTGAGAACCGCACAGGAGCGAGTGATGGAGGTAGGAGATGGACATGGGGCAATGTGAAGATGGGAGGGGCTGCCGGGCCCATGGCAATTTCTGCACCAGGGACTGGTGGCATCTAGTTACGCCACTGTATGTGACCCATGGCCAGCCCACTTCAGCATTACCAAAACATCACTGAAGGTTGAAATGAGCACTGCAACTTCCAGTGTCAACAATGTGAATGATCTGCAGGGTGGCCCAATAGACCATTGTGAAGATCATTTGTAATCCAGCTTGCCTGTGTTCCTGTGTGAATGCTGGCAAGTTGCAGCATGCTGCATTGTGTGCACACATGAAAGGCAATAGCTGTGTGAACTGCTCAGCCAGACTCTGCACTGATGTTGTCCATTTCCCAACAAATCAATTAAGAGACTACTAAAATTCTAAATGTTACATTAAAGCACCACAAGTACTTTAATGATGTTGATACATGAACGTTGCTTGCATTAACCCCTTGGATGCTAAAGACAAACACATTGATCCACAATTCTCTGTATAAATTTCTGGGGAGGTTTTATCACCATAGCTTTATTAATTCACACTGATGCACTTCTCACTGCATCTTTTTGTCTCCTAGAGTACTGGAAGGTGCTTCAGCCATGGACTCCTTCTTCTCTGTGCCTAGAGAAATCAGCTTAATCCAAATTTGCATTTTTGAAAACTGCATTAAAAACTGCCTATATGTCATGGTAACCAAAAGTCCAGCAGATGTATAGTTTAGGAGATGATTCACATTTTTTTTCTGGGCAAAGTGAAAGTGAACACTTCCTGGTACTGCACTAAGCTTCATTAGCATATGAAATGTCATTGAAACCTTCATTAGCATGTGACACATCACTGAAAATGCTTCATTAGCATATTAATAATCAGTTAGCTTAATTAGAATATGAAAACGTCATTGTGTGCACGGTGCCGCAATTAGCATAGCTAATGAAAGAAGTGTGGATATCTCCTGAACTGTACATTTTCTAGTCTTTTGGCTAGCATGACTCATAGGCAGTTTTTGATGCAGTATTCAAATATGTAGACTTCAATTAAGGTGACATTTTCACTTTAATTTCACTGACAAGGCCAGTACCTGGCCAAAACTTGCATTTGGTGTTTGCTGGTTTTCTTTGAACATGAAGCATGCATGACAATATAAAGCCTGACTGTCCTTATGGGACACTTGGCTGCCTTTACAACTGGGACTTTACAAAGTAGCCAGGCAAAATGTGAGTGTATTTCTTATTAGAGAGAGAGAACAACTTACTTGCCAGCAATGGAAATAGAATGTTTTACTTTGCATCCCTACAATCCAATTCGCTTATGAGTTATTGCACATTGGCATGTCTTACCATAAGCAAATGTCCTATGCAAAAAACATACTATATAAACATTTTCACGTTGAATGCTGCACCTGTGTTTAAGTATGTGGGCTAATGCATCTATGTGTGTACAGTAACATAATAAGACATGTTGAGGTGTGTAGTGCTTCTACATGGTAAATTAATGTGGTGATTTTACATAGGGCCAAGTATACCTCAGAGGCCAGTATCTTACATTTAAAGGGATAGTAATGTCAGAAAAAAGTATTAACTATTTGGTAGATACAATTAGTATTTGCACTTATTTAAAGTTCTCTGGTCCCTCCCCTTTCTGCTTGATGAGCTGTAAAGCTGTCAGAAGCAGATTCTGGTCGCTTGACCAGATGCGGCTCTTGCTCCGAAATAACTATATCTAAAGATAAATTCTTAATTTGGAACGGTCTACTAAGTGTGCCTGGTTTGCAAGCACACTTTGTAGACCGTTCCAATGAAGTATTTATTTCTAAACAGAGTGATTTCAGCTCTGCTGAAGAGCCTCTTTCTGGTCAAATGACTGGAATCTGCAGCTGTCAGCTAGATGGCAGACTTGAGTGAAACAGACAGAAAAAGGTAACTTTAGCAAGTTACATCTCTCAAACCATAAATGTTTGAGAGATAAGACTTACATTGACGTTAACCTTTATTTAATGTCTACAATATTAAATCAACTTAAAATTATCCATTATTATCCTTTTGAGGACCAGAGGAATATGCAATGCTTTGCTTGTAAGGTATTGAACACCACTGTGATCCTTCACCCTTTGAGCATCAGAGAAGTATGCAACAATTTGAATATCTTTCTGACATCAAAGGTTTAACAGTTTAATGCGGCCCTGTCTGCAGTACAATACAGATCATACACACATTCTTTTAGAGAGACACTATGCAAGCAAAATAGTCACAAAAACCACCACTCTTGCACCAAAGAGTGCCTCATGTCAGTGCAGGGCCCGCGCACATACTGAAACTCCATCCACTTAGACACTGCTTGACCACCTCAGAGGGTTTTATCATTACATACAGATACACACAGCTGTAGAACTGTCCTGGCAAAAATACCAATGTGTCTGCATTACTATAACACTTTATTAAGTCCTACCACATCTTATAGCCCCCTTCTACAATATGTTCATAAGTAGGCAGTCAGAATGATGCATATACATCCTTCATCCATCTGCCTCATTTTACATATATGTAACAGGTGCATGTAGTATATTACATGCACCCTCACTCTGCTAAAAGCACTACTGAAGTAGATTGTATTCCCAGAATCATAACCGATCCTATGGACTATTGTAACCAGCAACACCAGAACCTAGAACTTGCCTGGCAGCCTATGAAAGTCTTCAGACTCCCCACTTCAATTTATGAGCAACATGAGGCCTTCCACCCGCTGCCAGAGTACAACTTTCATCATCCCCTATCAGCCACTAGCTGGGGGAGAGTGATGGAAGTTGTATTCCGGCAGCAGTTGTTCATTGCTGAATTAGATTGTGTAACAGGGAAAGAACTATAGGAGGTGAAAAGGGTGCAGATGTGACAAGACTCAGCATCCTAGGGGCCTATGAGCCCCAGAATCCAATTGGATCTAGGTAAAAACCAGAAGAATACTGTTGTTTTGAGGCCAAAAAAACAAACTAATTTGCACCAGGGCCCTCCTTTCACCACTTTGCCCCTTCTCTCCTCCATTTCACAGCTTTACCTCGTCATCCTTTTTGCCTCTACATTACTTCCGGCACTTCTGTCTCTTCTTCCCTCTCAGCTTCATTTTTGCCATACCTATATTTGCCACCCATCATTAGAGATTGATTCAGGAGTACTGATAGACAATATACTTCCCAGCAGAGTCACTCAACTGCTGCAAGAGCAAATAGGGTATTGTCCTGCATAAAAAGCAGTATAGATGCACAGGATGCTAATGTAATTCTACCTCTATATAAACACTTGGTAAGGCCTAATCTAGAATATGGAGTACAATTTTGGACACCATTCTTAAAAAACACATTACTGAACTAGAAAAAGCGCAGAGACGTGCATCAAAACCGGGGATTGGATGATCTGAGTTATAAAGAAAGACTAGCCAATTTGGGCTTGTTTACATTAGAAAACAGACGTCTAAGGTATGATTTGATTACCATTTAAAAATATATTCAATGTCAATACAAAGAACTCTCCAATGAAATATTTACTCAAAGAGCTAAGCTAAGAACAAGACATCATCCATTAAGACTAAAGAAAAGGTGCTTTTAACTTAAACAAAAGCAGAGATTTTTTACAGTAAGGACAGTAAAGTTATGGAACTCTTTGCCTCAGGATGCTGTGCTTGCAGATACTGTAACTGCTTTCAAAAAGCAATGGATATCTATCTAGTACAGAACAATATTGAGAATTATGATAGTTGGCTTCAAAGCAGATAGGATGTTGATCCAAGGAAATATCTGATTGCTATTTTGAGTCAGATAGGAATTTTTACCCACTTAGGGCTTAATTGGAAATGGCTTCAATATATTTTTTTTTTTGCCTTCTTCTGGATCAACAGGTGTGATGTGGGCTGGACTTGATGGATGCATGTTTTTTTTCAGCCTCATCAACTATGTTACTATATGTATGTTACTATTTCTCCTTCCTAACCCTTTGCCTCTTTACCCACTTTCACTTCTGTTCTTTGTGTTAGCAATAGAACCCCTCTTGCAGTATATTATTGAATCCTCCAACATTAAAAGGATCTGCAGTCAACAACATGTTCATAAATCACTATAACTATTTTTCAATCAACTACCCCAAGTCAGAAGTGCTCAATATAAATCTTCTGGAGTCACATATGATCACTCCTCAGTCTCAGTTTCCCCTCCACTGGGTGGCGAGACAGATTAACCCTTTGAGTGCCAGAGAGGTACCCAACTCATTGCACACAATGGGGTAAAACACTAAGGTGTGATAAAAAGTTGATAAAGTGGAAATCACATCTCCAGTGATATCACTTCTCCAATTCCTATGTTATTAATATGGAGTTTATTCACAAAGATCTCTCCCATCTGAGAAATGTTAATGCATTGGCTCCATAGACTAACATAGGAAATGGAGAAGTGATATCACTAGAGAAGTCATCTCCTCTTTATCACACGTTACTGCATCTCTCCAATGACTTGGATACCTCTCTGGAACATAATCAGATATGACCTACAAATATGTAACTTGCTTTTCATTTCATGGCTAGGATGGTAATCCTTCGTAAAATACTCTATCTTTTTCAAACAATACCAATATGGCTGCCTGCTTGGTGACTTCACCAAATACAGTCTTTCCTAAACAATTTAATTCGGGTTTTCAAAAAAACCAAGGGTTAAATGGGAAACTTTTGTTGATTCCCCCAAAATGGGAGGACTGGGATTATTAGATGCCAGACAATATTACCTTGCTACTAATCCTACAATGTTATTGGAATTTTCTGTAAATAAACAGGGTGGGTGGCAGTCCCTGCTTGACATCTCTTTAGACCAACTACGCGTTCTACAGTGGTCAGAGATTCCAAGAGTATGTTGATCTCATCCAATTTTATATGGTCTGCTCGTCTGGAATTATAGCCAACAGACTTTTAATCTAGCTCTTTATCATTACCCATTGATATCGATAATAGGTAATACTACATTTCCCCATAGTTGCACTGTTGGCTTATATAAAGGAACAATCCCTGCTTCAAGGCTCACCTTGAACTCTATTTTCAAAACAGGGCTTTACTCCCTTTGACTCAATTTCTGGAAATTCAGTGGACTTAATTAATTTGACTGCCTTTGAGCATCTCCTTTCTGCCAACACCTTGATTAGTCATTCTTTTTCCAAAATGTAAAAGTTCTAATGTAGTCATTGGGCACAATCAAACCCAAATCTTAGTTTGACTAGGAATCCGAGCTGGGAAACACCACCACCTGGCTAAGTATGTTCCAAGTGAATTTTCAATATGCTAAATATACTTCTACCAGAGAAATAAATTATTAATTTTTATCTAGGTGGAACAGAACACCAGTCACTCTATCAACAATGTATCCTATACTTTCTAATACATGTTGGAGATTCCTTCAAGGCATTTATTTAAAGTCTCATTTGTGGTAGGAATGTCCTCTCATATGTCAGTTTTGGGTGTCTATAAACAAATAACTTAATATCATCATTCTTAGATCTGTCTGCAGGTGACTTATGTTTTTTTAGTTACATAGTCCCCCAAACGGATATCCCTCTCCCAATCGCAACAAGTTTTGCTGCTTCATCTCTTACTGAGAGCAGGCAGTTCTCTAATCACTAGATTGTGGTGTTCTCCCTGCCCTGCTATTCTCTATATGTGAAAAAGAGATGTGAGAGGAAATCAGCAGAAATAAGGCCACGGTCCCCTTAAGGCAGTGGTTCTCAACCTGTGTAACCCCAGGACCCACATTTGTCCTTGGTCATTAAGTTGCGACCCAAAAATAGTTTCATTTCCAAAACATAATTTATTCCACAAAACAATTTGTACAGTATTGCATAATGTATATATGCACTTTTTAAACAGTAAACAAACAAACAGGGCTTCTTTGCAAAATGAATGGTGCAGTAATCACTGTGCGAGTGAAAATGAAAGCACTGAGTTAAAACCTAATCAAATAAACAGTCAGTCATTGAAACATAGGAGATTAATTAGAACTAATGGGAAAGCTGGGGATACTTTTTGCTCTTGATAAGTGTTTCGAAGTCTGGGGTGATGGTAGACAAAGCAACTCTGAGGTCATGTTCAATGTCCATTCTGTTCCTATGTTTTGTCTTCAGCAGAACCAGGACTGAGAAACCACTCTCACAAAGACAGGTTGTGCTGAATGGTAGGATGATTTTGATAGCTTGGGTTGCAATGGAAGGATATTCAGTCATAACACTACACCAGAACTGAGAGAGTGTTACCTCAGTAAATTTATTTTTTTAGCATCCAAGGGGTGAGTTGCACTCAGAGGAAGGCCGTGATTTTCGTTCTCAGCTCATATAAACGTGAGAGGACTTTGCCCCTGGAAAGCCAGCGCACCTCCGCATGATACAGCACCTGTTCATGTTCACTGCCCAGGTCTTTGCACAGCTTCTGAAAACACCTAGCGTTCTTGGCACTCCATTTAATGTAGTTCCCCATTTTGACAACATCTTTCAAAGTTTCGTGAAGCACTGGCACCATATCCTTGGCTGCTAATGTCTCCCTGTGCAAAAAACAATGGTTCCAAATCGCATTTGGTGCTTTTTCAAGAATTCTCTTCACCACCCCTGAGTGTTTCCAGTCATGCAGGCTGGGCCATCAGTTGTGATTCCAACACACATATCCCATGTCAGGCATACCGAACCCAAGTATGAATCCGCGGTACTGAAAATGTCCTCTGCAGTAGTAGTGGTGGGAAGCTCTACTGCAGAGAAACTGCTCCTGATAGTCTCCTTCCCACGCATGCCTCACATAAACCAGCAAAATGGCATGGTTCACAATATCTGTGGATTCATCCAATTGTAATGAATAGTATTTGTTTGCGTTTATGCGAGCTATAGTCTGTTTTATATCATCTGACATTTCTTGAATCTTCCTGTGTAAGATATCTTTTGATAGTGGAATTGTATTCAATTTATCCACAGCACATTGATCCAGGACCTCTCTGGCCATGTCAATGGAAGCAGGTAAGATAAGGTCTTCTGCAATAGTGTGGGCTTCCTTGCATTTTGCAATACGGTGAGCTACATGGTAAGATGCACGGAGTGCCTGCTCTTGCTTTGAACAAGAAAATGTTAGGCACTTTTGAGATGCCCTTAGCTCCTGCAATTTTCATTGAAAAAACTCCACAGGTTTTTCTGCATAGGCCGAGTGTTTTGTGTCTAAATGGCGATTTAGCTTTGATGGCTTCATGCTTTCGTTAGGCAGTGTTTCACTACACAAAACACACTGTGGTTTCTGTCTATCTCGCCTATCTTCAATGTATGAAAACCCATCTTTAATATAATTTGTGTCATATTTACATTTCGAGGAGCGCTACTTTGGGAGTTATTCAGCAAACTTAGATAACAATCCTGTAAGGTTACAGTGAAGGATATCCAGTTTAATTAGGATCCCTATGCATGCACAATCTGATCTACTCCTCCAGATGATGGTATATTCTCAGTAGTGTTCCAATTCCTGGATGTAATGGGTAGTCTCCAGTGACGTGAGACCCTCACACAGTGCTGTGCGCCAGACGCTCACTGTCCCAATGCGCTCCTCCACTCTTCCATGGGATTGTCTGAAAGAAGTTCCCAAGACCCAGTGGTGCTGTCTGATGTTCACGTCCACCATGGCCGGACTGGGAATAAAAACCAGCCTTGCAAATGTATACCAGCCCCATAGCATTGTGTCACTAAACCAATTGCATAAACCTGGACTATCATGCCAATGAGCGTTCTCAAAAAACAGTTATTTTACTAAAAAATGGCTAGTTCCTCATATAAGAAGATTTTAAATCTCTGTAAAACAAACTAAACGTGTCTTACATTCTCAGGTCCATTTTAAAGTAAAACTCTTTTCATTTCACCCAGAAGAAAACACTGCAGCAATGTCCTTTCCTGAACCACAAAGAGAACATCAGGAAGCAATACTGAAGCAAACCAACTGCACCATAGGGGACAAATAGAAATTCTCAAAATCTGTATTGGTTTAAATGGGGCTTTTAACTTTGAATGCTTTGCAAGTCTTTGGAGTCCTCTCTAAACTTCAAAGAGGTCAAAGTTCCATTTAAAATAATCATTAGGAATGTTTATTTTATTCCCTGTGATGCAGTTGGTTTGTCCCAGAATCCCTCCTTTTTAATACAGTCCATATTAATGAATGTGAAGGTAATAAATTACTCCACTTATCTATGTACACTTCAACTCCCCTACCACCAGTCTCAGTACCTATACAGACTGAACACCACTGATCTTAGATGACATCACCCTGACAGGCACCCTAATGAGGACAAGGGAAGAGAGACTGCAAATACCAAAGTGGTGGCATTGTGATTGCTATTTTGCTGTAGAAGTAAAAAGGCAGTACATGAACCACAGACTAGGAACCCCTGAAACCTAGTATTGCAGTGTGTCTATGTCTGACACATCAGTAAGAAATACTAGTTTTCAGCCATTACTGCACACTAGCAACAGATTGTTGTTTACTTACTTTTATGCAATATGCTCCTGGATGAAGTGAGGCAGTGACACGGTTTGAGTCACACCTCACAGTTGTATGATACAGTGGTGCTGCTGCTGCCTTTGTTGACAGTGCTCGGGTGCTGCTGAGCTGAGTGAGGGGCCTGGACAGAGGCAGGGCTCACGGGGAAGCCTGGCTGTCTCCCTGGTGGAGTGGGTGCAGGGTGTGACTGACTGTGAGTAGGCCTTGCTCCGCGTCCTCCTAAGTTGCTCTCCTTGCATCCACCAGTTTGCTCTCAACAGCACGCTCCGCCTCCACAGCCTGCCACTTGTGTGATGTGTCACTGCTCAATGCTCCGTCTCCTCCCCCCCGTGACAAGGTCCAGACCAGACATCTCCTCTTCCACCAATCAGCACGCGGCATGCCCACAACAGCTCCACTGCATCACATGCACTTCTTCCAGGCAGCAGCCGGTACTGCTGCTGCTTTATATGTTAAGGGTAAAATCGGTTCCCATGTGGTGGGCACAGCCTGAAACCCCCTAATGAGTGGCACCCGCGGTGACCCACTGAACACAGGATCGCGACCCACCGGTTGAAAACCACTGCCTTAAGGGGAGGGAAGAAAAAGGCAAGTGGATCTGAGAGGAGACTGAAGACAAAAGCAGGAGATGTCTGAACAGACAGATGGAACAGAGAGGCAGAATCTGAGAGAAGAGAAGGGACGAAGAATGCTGACAGAGGAGATAGCAGGACAGACTAGAGTGGAGGAGGAATAGAGACATTGCCTGAGGAGTGAGGAAGCGCCATGAGGTACTGATATGGTAACACAGAAAGGAGAATAACATAGCCAAGGACTGAAGCAAATAATGGGGAACGTGGTAGGAAGCAGGAGAAAAGTCATATAGCAAGCCTAGGTATTAGCTGGTTAGCCAGAGCAGCTCAGTACCAAATCTGATAGAACACCCACGTTCGAAGTCAGATAGTCAAGGTCAGAGCCAGATTATCAGAGATATACTGTGCCCTAACCATCATTGTTGTGAAACCGTGCCATGCAATCTTCACCCGTTCCGAAACAAATATATTTTTTGCTGTTCCTCTAATTCTGCCACATAATATTGAAATGATCAGACAATATCAATGTCCAACCAAAAATTAAAGTTAAAAGAAGTGCAATCCTACTGAGCACACAGTCTATCTTTGGTACTCGCTGCCAGAGAAATAACTCAATAACAGCTGGCATTAGATATCCAAGTAAGATTTCCCACTGTAGAGGTCAGTACTCTAACCACAGGTGTTTAATAAGTCCCTCTAGTGAGAAATTCAGCAGTATTTTAGTTTGTAGAGGTGAGCTTCAGCCAGGTAATTAAATACAAAACTTACTTGGAGCGTTGCTAGGTAACTTATTACATTCTTCCCAAGGGCTATACTGAAGTTAATGTATTTGTTTAAAATCTCTGTTTTCGCATTACGGAATATGAGCCTAAATGGAATAGAGGGAAATGTCGAGAAATAATTGCTGCACCTTTTGCTCTCTGTTATTAAAATACATTTGTTTCATTTTGTATTACAATATTCATCTCACATCTCATCTGCCAAAATGCAGTCTGCAAAGTTTACTGCATTATATGTTTAATTGGATAGCTATTCATTTACTAAATTGAGGTGTTTGTGTATATTTATTCTTATTATCCTTTATTTATAATGAACCATTATATTCTGTACAACTAAAAGATGAGAAACAATTTCCTAACTGTAACATTGTGCATATAGGAGTCTTGTCTTCAATCATAGGAGATATGGTTAGGCAACACTGGGTGTCCAGGTACTGGGGGCTCCAACTCCTATCATCCCCTACCAGCTGCTGGATGGTTGGGAGTGATGGGGGAGTTGTAGTCTCCAACAGCTGGAGAGCCAAAGGTTGCCCGCCAAAGTACTAAGCACTGAGATGACTCTGCAGTAAGATATATCCAATTCCTGTGGAATATCTACTAAACAGTGAAAGGTGGGGAAAAAAGCACAATGTCGGGGTTATCTTATACCTTAAGATTGAAAATTATCTTAATTTTGGGTCCCAAATTCAAAGAAAATTGGCCCCACAAGCCCTAATGGTTTGAGACCTTTGTGAGGGGATCAGGTCTTAAGATGATTTTTACTCAAGAAAAAAACAGTGTGATGGAAAACTGGTAGGACCCACTGGCAAGTACAAGTGAATCTCTATTAGGAGATAGTTAAAAGAGGATTTTAGTCTTACCTGTTAAATCCTTTTCTCTTAGTCCATAGAAGTTACTGGTAGCTTTGGGTGTGTGATACGCCCCTTTAAGTAGGCAGGAACAACTCTAGAAGGGAATGCAGGGGGTGGAGCCTACCTTCCCTCCTTGGCTGCAGCTAGCCAATCAGCTCCAGTAAGATTTGAGACACAAACTATTGACTAGATAGTACAAGGGAAAGAAGACTACAGTGAGCATGACCGCGAAGGACCCCCACAGTCTGCCACAGGACAGCCAAGCATGGTCCCTTGACAGGGTGGGATACCAGTAACCTGTATGGACTAAGAGAAAAGGATTTAACAGGTAAAACTAAAATCCTCTTTTCTCCGTCGTCCAATACAGGTTACTGGTAACTTTGGGAAGTCCAACAATTGAGTTTTCCACAGGCGGGAAGTAAGGCAAGGACCAGGTACAAGGCCCCCAAAGTCACCAGAGCAGATATGAACCATCAGATCAGAGATAGCCCAACAAAACAAATGAAGTGTCAACGGACACTGAACAGGGGTAAAAACACCCCAGAAACTGTTACCACAGAACACTGAACTAGAGCCAACAGGGCTCAAAAGTGAAGGAAGCACCAAAGAACCAAATAACATCCTAGACAGGCGAGACTGCCTCCAGGATCTTCCTCACAAAACTGGCGTTAGCCGATGACAGTACATCAACACGGTAGTGCTTCAAAAAGGTGTGCACAGACGACCAAGTGGCAGCCTTGCACAACTAATCAGCGGAGGCCTGATTCTTGTAAGCCCAAGAAGCTCCAATAGATCTAGTAAAATGAGTCGTGACCAGAAAGGGAACAGGCTTCTTCCTTAGATGGTAAGTCTGACTTATAGTAGACTTGATCCAAAACATAATAGTCACTTTGGATGCAGGTCTCCCTGCCCTGGGGCCCTCAGGAATGACGAACAGCATGTCAGACTGTCTAATGGACTCATTGCGATGTACATAAAACTTGAGAATGCACCACATCTAACAAGTGGAGATCCCCCTCCTTGTCAGAGGGAGGGTCAGGGCAGAAAGAAGGCACCACAATCTCCTGATTAATGTGGAACTCAGAAACCACCTTCGGGAGAAACTCCTGCAAAGTGCGAAGCATTGCCAAAATGGGTGGTCTACAAGACAGAGCATGCAACTCCGTGACACGGTGAACAGACACGATTGCCAGGAGAAAGGCCATTTTCCACGTCAGCAGGTGTAGATGAATAGTAGCCATGGACTCAAAGGGAGGGCGCTGAAGGACAGCCAAAACCAAGTTAAGATCCCACTGAGGAGCGGGAGTCTTGAAACAGAGTATGCGCAATGCCCTGGAAGAAAACCTTGACATCAGGAAGAATAGCAATGTGCCTCTGAAAGAAAACAGAGAGAGCAGAAGCGTCACACTCCAGGGTTGAAAATGATGGACTCAGGTGCCCAAAATCTGACCTCATGTTTGCCACTTCTTCCTGAATCACAACCTTAAGCTCCAGAACTAAGGCCCTGAGATCATCCTTAGTGATCAGATGCTCAATGACCTCCCGTACCAAAGGAGCTACATCCGCCATTTTGCTCAACGACAGTTTTCAGTCCATGTGGCATGCAGATAGAAATGCAATAAGATCAGCCTTTCCTCTGCTACGAATCGGGTTCACCCTCCATATAAGCATCCAGGAAGGAATAAAAAAAAGGTCTTCCATACAGAAGTTAGCAGTAACAATCTAGGAAAAATTGGTTATGCAGTGAAATATAGTGCCTCGGCCATGGAACTAGTTAAAACTCGTCCATCTGCTTTATCAGTTTGCTCTGCCCCTGAGACCATTAATTCTGACCAAATCCCCAACTCCATTTGCAGAAATGCAGCCTGAAACTTGCAAGGAACCTCCACAATGTTTAACTGTTGCCTGCTGCCACTTATTCTTGTACCGCTCTCCAGATCTTCAGCTACAGCTAAATATTTCAAATTTTGACTCATCAGTCCAGAGCACCTGCTGCCATTTTTCTGCATCCCAGTTGTGTCTCTTGGCCTTGTTTCTACATCAGAGGCATGGCTTTTTGTCTGAAAGTCTTCCATGAAGACCACTTCTTACCAGACTTCTCCGTACAGTAGATAGGTGTACCAGGATCCCACTGTTTTCTGCCAATTCTGAGCTGTTGGCACTGCTGGACATCTTTTGATTGTGAAGGAACAAAAGCATGATGTGTCTTTCATCTACTGAACTAAGTTTCCTTGGCCAACCACTGCGTCTACAGACCTCAGCGTTGCCTGTTTCTTTGTGCTTCTTCAAAAGAGCTTAGACAGCACATCTGGAAACCCCTATATGCTTGACATTTCTGCCTGGGAGAGACCTTGCTGATGCAGTATAACTACCTTGTGTGTTGTTGCTGTGTTCAGTCTTCCCATGGTGTATGAGTTTTGACATTAAACTGTCTTCAGCAACCTCACCTTGTTAGCCGAGTTTAGCTGTTCCTCACCCAGTTTTATTCCTCCTACACAGCTGTTTTTTTTCAGTTAATGATTGTGTTTCAACCCACATATTAAATTGATGATCATTAGCGCCCGTTTGGTATAATTGTTTAATCATACACCTGACTAATGCCTACAAATTCCCTGACTGAGCAAGTGTACCTACAGGAATTTATGCTGTTTTGAAGGCAAAGGGTGGTTACACCAAATATTGATTTCATTTAGAATTTTCTTCTGTTTACTCACTTTGCATTTTGTTAATTGATAAAAATAAAATATTAACATGTCTATATTTGAAAGCATTCTTACTTCACAGCTGCTAAGACTTTTGCACCGTACTTTAACTTTCCAGAGTTACTATAGTTTAACCACCTGTTGGTGATTTACATTAATAGTTCCCTCCCCAGATTACAGATAATTATTCTGTTCATTCTATGGGATCAGTGAGTCACTGACAAAAGTTCTCCATAGAGTGTTATAGTAATACCTTTATCAATTTCTGCCAGTTCCAACTTTCAGGAAGTATCAAAGCTATTACCTCCTGACAGGGCTGCCATCAGAAATCTTGGGCCCCAGTACAAACATAGTCACCCCCTCCCTCCCAGTATGGCCAGCAACCAGAAGGGATGAGTCAAAGAAAAAAAAACGTGAATTGTTCTGTGACAGAAAAACTAATGAGAATAAGTGGACTATACTGTAGTGCAGTAGGGCCTAAGAACAGACTGGCCACTTAGGGTGATGAGAAACAGAGGGACAGATATAGAAATACTGATAGATCTAACAGAAGTCCCTGAGGGATTAATACTGGGCTAGGCGCTATGACCTGCCCTGCTGGTATCACATGTTGCAGTCAGTGTGGACAAGTGATCACTTGTTATCCTACACAGACACAATAATGTACTTACAGGATAAATACTTGTATGAATGCCTTAAGTATGTCATGCCTCTTTGCAGGACTTCATTGTAAATCCCTGTCTTCCTCCTGTGGTCACCTGTTTCAAGACTGTGGGATCCTTGGCATCTGTTCCTCTCTAGCAGCCCAGTGGCCACTTTCAGAAGCCACATCCAAAAAAACCTGACCTGGACCAAACCTCTCTAAGGGAAATGTACTTTAATCAAAAAACTCTTTATTTAGAAAAACAAAAATAAATATAAAAAAAAAAATCAAATAAAAAGTGAAGTTACAGTTACAGCTATGAAAAAATAAACAGATTTCGGAATCTAACTTATCCCTTTGTCAGGATTAGAATAGTCATTCAAAATGCCTAAAATGGTGGAACTTCTGTTTGAACTTCAGATCCACAACCGGAAGGCCCCATACCTGAGCTATGGAACCAAAACCATCTGACACGGACAGCTGGGAAACTCCATCACCATCATGTTGCCTACTCCCGGAATGTGAACGAACAAGATTGCCAGAATATAAGTTTCCACCCAACAGAGAGTCAGACATACTTCTGATCACATGCCAATACTTTTGCTCCTTCTTTCGTGAGTGACATAAGACACCTGCCAGTGTACTGTTGTATGAATCCACACTGGTAGTCCCTAGAGTATCTGGGACCAAGCAGACCCCAGGCCCTAGGAAAGTCTGCTTCCCATCCATATCCAATATGGAGGATCAGGGAACAGGATGGGGATTTGAGAGTACAAAAATAAATAAATAAAATAATCTTCCCCTTGCTGCATCTACTAAATAGGACACTTTGTAACTGAGCTTGCTAGGTAGGGGTAAAGGGTAGCTGTGAGGGAGCCTAAAGTGTACTGTGTATGCAAGTTCCCTGTCTCCTAGAGGAAGATACTTTACTCCATGGTTCCTGTGTTCCACAATGGATGAAAGAGAAAACAAAATACACTGTTGCTATATGCCCCATTTGAAAGACTACAGCACATAAGTATTCCAAGTGGAGAGACGGGACAATGAAAGAAAACATCTAATATACTGAACATCCAAGTGAAAAGAGCTGAGAGCAAGTGAATATAAACCTGTTATTTACTCTTAGTGTCTTGACAATTTAACATTCTTCCTCTGCTTACCTACTTAGTTTATGAAGATTCTAATCCATCAGTCATGCCATCTGTTCTGATCTGCACCCAAATATCTTATAAGTTTATATTGTTTATTATCAAACTGTACGTTTTAATAATGTCCTCTTATAAATAATTTTGGATCCAAACTATCATTATTAACATTAGTTCATAATCCATTTATCAACAACTTTTACTGATTGCATCACAATTGCTAACATACTTATGAAAGTGGTATATAATGGACACATTTTCTACATCCTTGAATTAAAAATATCCTCATTACTTTATATTCATCAATCCATCTCATCATTAACAACATTTTTGGATGCTGTCAATTTCATTCTAGAGCGGCTGCAAATCTTTGCTCAATATAGTTACAAAGTAATTTAGGTTGAGAAAAGTCCATCAAGTTCAACCCAGAAAATGAGAATTACATAATACAAAATGAGTATTTTTCTGTTTACCAGAACTTCCTGTTTTACTTACTTTTATACAGTATAACCCTGTATGTTCTCTTCTGCTATAATCTTGTCTTAAATGCATCCATTGTATCTGCCATTATCACATCCTTGGGCAATTTAAAGGGATAGTAATACTTCCTTTTAACTTTATTTTATTTTGTAGGCATTAAAAAAACATGAAGAATGATATAAGTCTTATCCCTCAAACCTTTATGGTTTATGAGATATTCACAAGCAAAGTTTCCCCTCCCCACCCCTTTTACCTAGTGTAAGCCATCTCTTCTCAGATGTGAATCTGGTGGTATGACCAGACAGATAACAGAAGGGGACGATTTTCTTTGTATGAAAACAATGAAAGCCCTTCCCCCCTTGACAAGTTTTTCAGCTTTTTCCCTTATCTTAATTGAAGATTGTCCCTCTCTGCAGTCTACCTGGGCACCTCCCTTCTGATCTGGTTGAACAGGGGGGGGATACTTTGTTTGTGAATATCTCTTAAAGGTTTGAGAGATAAGACTTATATCATTCTTCATGTTTTTTTTAACGCCTACAAAATAAAATAAAGTTAAAACGAAGTATTACTATCCCTTTAACAGACCTAACTGTTCAAAAAAAAGCCTTCCTTAGCTGAAGATGAAAACCTCCTTTCCTCTAACCGTAACAGTGGCCCTTAGTTATCTGATCAGACCTTAGAATCAAAAGCTCACTGGAGACATCACTGTATTGACCTCACACATACTTATACAATAAAACAAGATCCAATAGTTGGTGTCTTTTCTGTAGAGTAAATAAACCAACTTTGACTAGGTATTCTTCACACTTCAAATCATCCAATCCTTTAATTCATTTTGTTGTTCTTCTCATTACACACTTCAGTTCCAGAACATTCTTTTTCAGAACTGGTGCCCAAAACTTCCCTGAATGTTAGAGGTAAGGTTTTTGTATGGGGCAAAATTATGTTATCCACTCTTGCTCCAGTACCCCTTTTTATTCAAGACAGTATTTTGTTTACTTTTGCTACTACTGTTTGATAATGATCGCTCTTTCACATTTTCAAGGACTCACAGATTTTTCTCTAGCAACGAGTTTTCTAAAATGGTTCCATTAGGTTTATAAGTAGCATTAGGATTTTTTCTTTCCCACTTTAAATGAAATATTCCATTTGTTTGCCCAAACTGCCCTGTTTGCCCGATCATTAGGTTTTTACTTTGATGTTCCCATTATTGTCACTATTTAGCACGTTTTGGGAACTTAATGCATAAAACAGATGCAAGACCTTTTCTTTGTCCTAACGTCTGTGGTGCTTTCAGCTGGTAGGGCAATTGAATACCGTCTTAGACATTTGTTTTGGTCAACCCGTATCCATTTTTGCCCTTGTTTTAGGTCAGTCAATTGAATCAAGACCCCAGTGATAACATTAATCTGACCACATCAATATGTGATTACCTATCTTTTATCTATTTTAATATTGAAGTTAGCATGTCTGCACTATTGGGCACTCTTCTTTTTTTTGTCATATATGCATAGTGGCCTTTAGGATTTTCAGGCCACAGAAAGGTAAGTAGGGAGTTATTATTAGGAGTTAGTTCTCCTATTGATTTACCAAATGAATGTGTAGATTATCAGTGATACTGAGAAGTTAAGCAATTCTGTCATACAGAATGTATTCAATGCATTTTTTAGACTACAAGTATCAAGTGCTTTTTATCAGACACTAATTATACTCTTTGTGGAAAGAATTTTCTGCTAACACCCTTCAACGCTTGCACACCCTTTAATCAGATCTTATTACATCCACATAATCCTATGCTTTTTCAAATTGCCAGACCTCATTAACAGTTTGTGAAGCTGGTCCTGTACAATATCAGGGATAAAAATATTGGCTATATTCTATATTCCAGCACAAAAGTGTCATAAATGTTCAGCAAATAGATTTTTCCCTTGGAGATCCTTAGCCTTTCAACTGCTTAAAAGGGACTTCTCCATGGCTATCACTGGTACTCTCTACTGGGATGCAGTTTATGAAGAGGTTAAACTTTGATGAAGGATTCCTCATCTTGTGACATAAAAGGCACGGATTATGGGATGGAGCAATTATAAGCTTATTTAAGAGGGGAGAAAAGATTTGTATACTGCTCTTGTTATAGATTGGATATGTGCAAGACGTTTATATCTGAACAGTATCTCACTGACAATGATTAAGTCTTGGAGGCCGAGTTAAAGAAGCAGTAAACTAATTATGAACACATATATACAGTTTTACAGGGCTTTGAGATTAAAACAGTGGTACTCCAACGGCAGGGAGATATTTCACTTACAAGTTACTGCAGTTCAATCCTTTTTCCTTAAATTGAAGTTTTCTACTGTGATCAACAGAAGGTGCTGTTCTTATCATTTGCTACAGCATACCGTAGGCTTATGACTCAAGCTGTCCCTTAGACAGATATGCCTTTTGGACACTAGCTGGAGTTGATGTTAAAGGGATAGTAATATTTCACAATAAAAGCAGCTCCAATTAACCTTCATATTATTTGGACCATGAGGAGTGTTATATCAATACTGTCAGAGTTGTAGTTCAAGATAATTGAATGATAAAGTATCCCCCTCCTGCCCCTTTTACTGATGTAACACTGCTCACCTCAGAGCAGCAAGACTGTCCGGATGGATTGCAGAGAGGGACAATCTTCAGTGATCATAAGGAAAAACCTGGAAAACCTGTCAAGGGGGACAGAGTTTTCATCGTTCTCACAGTAAGAAGATTGTCCCTTGCTGTTATCTGTCTGGTCAAGTGACCATATTCCACATCTGAGGGGAGGAGGCTTACACTAGGTAAAAGGGGCAGGAGGGGGATACTTTATCATTCAATTACTTTTGAACTACAACTCTGGCAGTATTGAAATAACACTCTCTGTGGCTCAGATACTATGATGATGAATTGGAGCTGCTGTTTTTGTGAAACATTACTATCCCTTTAGTTTTTGAACTTATAATATGAAATCTGAACTATCATACATTTTGAACTGAAATCTGGTAGTGAAAATACCTTTATTTTATTCACCAGGAAAAGCCATATAGCAAACTAACTGCACCATAGAGAACAAATAAAAATAATTTAATGGGACTTTTAATTTCTTGAATGCTAGAGAGGTCTCAAACACATCGCTTCATGGAGATCTCCGTAACATTCAAGAGGTTAAAAGCCATGTTTAACCCCTTAACGTCACATGACGTGCCAGGACCGTCAGTTAAGGACTGATGACATCATGGAATTCTAGAATGGCAGCATGCTCTGCCATCCCAGAATTCATTGCTCCCCTAGGGCCACCCACCTCCAGATCGCGAGGTCATTAAGAGGTTAAATTCTGGGAATATTAGGAATGGTTATCCCCTGTGATGAAGTTGGTTTGCTCCAGAATTTTATTTGCCCCTTATGGAGAGATAGTTTACCACAGTTGCTTCAGTTCTTCATGTTAAATTGCCTCTGTGTATGTGCCATGGTTGCTGCAGCGTGTGCAATAAATGATTGTGATCCCTCTCCTCCAGAGGAGGATGCAGTCTGTCAATGTCCCACCAAAAGTTCCATCAAAAATACAGTCATCCTGTCAGTCATAATCAGCATCATCACCGATTTCAAGTCCAAGCCCCACTCGGCCACACACAATAGTATTGAGTTACCAGCAGCAACAACAACGCAGGCTATTAACATACGCAACCTTGGCTCTACTGATGTTGGAAGTGCTGCACCTTTCACATCCAGTAGTAGCAGTACAATTGTATCATTTTCTAGCCCCAGTTCTAGTAGCTGCCCTTCATGAACCCTGCAGTCTATGAAGCCCACAGTATGGATATACTTCATTCACAATCCAAAAGCTGAGCATGTTATTATCTGTTTTCTGTGTAAGAAGCATGTGAGCAGGGGGAAAGCATGCTTACAACTAGGTACCTCCTAAATAACATCCAGCTAAAGTACAACCATAGGTCTGTCTGGTAGACACATTATGGACATGTTATTGATGGCACAACTAGCAGAAGCAGAATAACTCCTGGGGAACATAACAGAAGTAGTGATGTTACTGATGTGTCACAGAGTGTGTCAATTATTTAATTCCAAACAGCACCTATGACTCCCATTGCAGAGAATGATGACTCTGAGTTTGCTGTAGGAGATGGAAAGAATAAGACTGCCTATTCATGTTGTTAAAGCATTCAAGTTACAGGGTTCTTCTGCCATGCACTGCCACACTTACTGAGTTCTTGGAAAGGAGTCAAAAACTTCACACAAACATTCCCACAGTATGTTTGTGAAATCACAAGGCTGCCAAGATGTTGGCAGTGTACATACTGCCATATTCTTTTATTGAAAATCAAGGTTTTAGACAACTGATGTCATATATATAGCTCCTTGCTGGCGTATCCCAAACCAGTTATTTTTTCCAGGACTGCTGTGCTAGAATTGTACAAACAGGTGGTTAGTGTGTTGGGCAAAGGGCTGGAAATTTGATATGGCAAGAAAATAGACCTGACAATGGTTATGTGAACAAGGGGGCGGAGCGCAGGCTATATGACTGTGACAACTTACTGGGTTTCTCTCCCACCACAAGTGGGCAACACTACTAGCTTACAGCATCAGGTGCCAGCCAGTAATCTTACCACTAGTTCTGGCAGTGTGATTAAAAGGCAGCAGAAGCGGCAGGATAGCCCATACCATCATCACACCACCTTGTGCATGCAGAGTTTGGAGAGACAGCTCCACAGAGCTGTAGATGTATTAAGTAAACTAGAGCAGGTGATAGAAGAATTGATTATACCCCACTCATTGAGAGCTGGTTTTGTGTCTGCTGTTAATGGCTCCAAAATAATCGCTACCTTGAGAATAGCTGACATGGTGCATGTTCCCAGCTTTGCCCATGTGCTAAATTTAGTTGTGACCAGATTCTTGGTCAAATATGAAACCCTAGGAGAGATGCTGAATGTTGCCAGCAAACTTTACACCCATTTTAGCCGCTCTTCCATAGCATGCAATGCAATATATTCCATACAAGATTGTAACAACCTGCCCCATCACTAGTTGAAAATGGAGGTCCCTACCAGGTGGAATTCTACACTATACATGCTAAAGATTTTGTAAGAGCAGTATAAGGCTATTAGCAAGTATACAATGCAAAACTGGAAGGCTTTGGAGGGAGCCTCTTTGTCACCTGGGCAATGGCAACTAACATGTGATGCATATGAGCTGCTGAAACCTTTTGAGGAGGCAACCATGCTGGTTAGTCGCATAGAGGTAGGAATTAGCAAAATTTTTCCACTGATGTATTTATTGCAGAAAAATCTGAGGAGCTTGGCTGAGGAATCTTACGATAATGACAATGCAAACATTCAGCATCTGGTCAATGATACATAGTAACATAGTAAATCAGGTTGAAAAAAGACACAAGTCCATCAAGTTCAACCTTCGCCTCATGCCCCAGTAACTGAGAATTTTATAGCTTTCTTGCTACCAATTAAATTAGTCTTTATCAGACCTTCCTGATCAGCCTACTGATAAACAGTATAACTCTGTATGTTCCCTTTTGAAAGAAATGTATCTAATCTTCTCTTAAATGTATCCATTGTATCTGCCATAACCACCTCCCTGGGCAACGAGTTCCACAATTTAACAGACCTTACTGTAAAAAAACCCTTCCTCTGCTGAAGTTTAAACCTCCTTTCCTCTAATTTCAAGGGGTGTCCCCTGGTCACCTGATCAGACCTTGGAATAAATAGCTCACCACAGAGACCCTTGTATTGACCTCTCATATACTTATACAATGCGATAAGGTCTCCCTCTTAGTCGTCTTTAGAGTAAATAAACCAAGTTTGTTTAGTCATTCCTCATACGTCAAGTCCTCCATTCCCTGAATTAATTATGTTGCTCTCCGCTGTACCCTCTCTAGTTCTAGTATATCCTTTTTCAGAACCGGTGCCCAAAATTGCACTGCATACTCAAGGTGAGGTCTTACCAATAATTTGTATAATGGCAAAATACATCAGCATGCTTTGAAAAAGAGAGTAGCATAGTGTCCGTTAAAAGCAATGAGGAATATATTCTTTCCACTTTGCTGGACCTCCACCTTAAAACACAAAAAACAGAATTTCTGCCCAAGAATCATCACTTTGATGCAACAAGGAGTCATGATCAGCATCTCTCTGATGAATCAGATTTTGTCAAAGAATATAAAGATATGGTTATAGAAAGAGTGGAGGGTTGCATTGTGGGGGATGAGAGGCAGAATGTTAGGGCCAAAAAAATGCTAGATGGCATTGTGAAAAGGAAGGCAGCAAAGGGTTTATACCTAACCAGTGTGCGTCAACGTTGACACTTCCCATATGATGCCAGAGAGCATTTATATAGAACAGCACTCACTTGTTCTGGAGCTCTGTGCATATATTACTTCTTGCTATTGTGATTCCTGTATTGACCGTTTGCCCGCCTTGACCATTCATTTGCCATCAGCCTGCCTTGAACTTTTGCCTGCATTGACCATCCATTTGCCATCAGCCTGCTTGACCATCCATTTGCCATCAGCCTGCCTTGTCCTTTTGCCTGTCTTTGACCACTGCATGTACTCAGCCTGCCCTGACCATTGGCCTACTCTTGACCAGCACTCAAGCCTTTCAGATTCCTGTGATCAGCTATGATCCCTAGCCTCCTGTCTTTGCTATCCTCTGAGCGTCTCTATCCTTCGCTTGTTCACCTGACCTGTCCAGTGTTTCTGTGATTTCTTTCCGGAACCACATTTTTTACATACATGTATTTTGTGTTTTAATATATATATGTATATGCTTTGTCTCTTGTTACATATATATACTTGTGCACTTAGATCTGTGTTTTTATCTAGGTTAGATCTATTTTAGCTTCCTTAGGGCTGCCAGTCCTCTTTCTCCTTAGGTCCCCCCTTGGGTTCCCAAACCCAGTTTAGTTAGGCGGATATATTCCAAAATTAGTTTGATTCCTCTATCATCAGGTCTTCTTGCTATGTGACCTGCCTATTTCCATTTCAAGCGCTTTACGTCATAGACCTTTGTTCGCTGACAAATCTATGAACATGTTTTGCTGTCTCTTGTGTCTATGTGTAATATATATATATATATATATATATATATATATATATATATATATATATATATACACATATATTTATATATACATGCCCACACACACAAAAACATCACACCTGTCCATCACTAAAACCATGCATACCTGCCATATTCATTGTAGATTGTAACTTTTTTCTTTTTAAACCCCTTAAAATAATGGTTAACGAGCTTAGCAGCAGGTTTACACAGAGAAAAGCCAGGTTAGCCAAAAACAAGGCCTGAGTAAATAATTTTTTTCAGGACTGGCTTGCAACATATACAAAGACAGGGCTTCTGTGCCAATGCCTTTCCCATCCTTTCCCTCTTTCACAACTATGTCACAAATATCGCACAGTACAGTTGCAGATGACTGCTCTCTGTCTGCCTCAAGGGGAAATATTCCCACACCCATGATTTCAGTGAGGGGAGAGGTGGAGAAAAATTGCCTTCTTCTTCTTCTCCCCAACTGGCTGGGGTAGTTAATACTGGTGCCTCAAAATCAAACCTGCAGCTACCAAGAGTATTGATGGCAAGCGGAGTAGGCCCTGCTCCCATATCATGTTTGAAGAAGCCAATCCCATGGTAGCCATGGTGCATAGACTGTGGCACACTAGCGCTTTCTCATCGCCATCCTGTTGCTGAGACAGATGAAAGTATGCCGCCCCCAGATCATAAGGGAGAGAAGATGTTGGGGGACTCTGCCTCATTGTGTCTGGGGAATGTAGGCTCCCAGTCCCTTTAGCACTGGTGGTGCCACTGCTAGTGCTACTGACACACTTTTCCTCAGGAAGTCACTAGCCTCAGGGTCCATCCAGCTACTCTATTTTTTTTAAACAACAGTGGAGATGGATAAGATGGTAAGTCTATGTTTCTCTATGGATGAAATTTCCTACCGGGAAGCAGAAAACCATGCTTTTTTTGTGTTATTTCCTGCAGGAACAAAAATGGAATTTTCGCCCATTGCTACTAAAGAGTATCATCTCCATAATTATGACATTAATGCAAGAGCCCAGAAAACTATACCAGTAAAATTTTCATGGATATGAGATAAAATTTCGCCAGTTTAGTCTTCCATTCAATTGAGGCCAGTAAAACAGCCGGTAGGGCTATATTGTCTAATGGCCCGTTATCAAAAAGTGCTAGCGGAGAAATTCAATTGCCCTACCCGTTGAAACCACAACGGACGTTAAGTCAAATATCCGTTTTGAGTGTTAAGTTCCCAAAACGCACACTGTGATGGAATGGTTGTCACCCTGAGAATGAACCCTGTCTGTTTTCACTGATGTCAAGGCGTGTAATCTCTTGTACCACTGTCACAGCAACCCAGGCCCAAACAGAGGTTACAGCCAGCACTGAGTAGTACCAGGACATAAATAACAAGGAAGAAGTATAAAGCTAAATAATAAAATATTTATTATAAAGAAACAAAGGAAGCAGCGAAGCACAGGAATCAGAAACCAGGGACGTTGTCAGCCAAGCAAGAGTCAGGAACCAGGAACGTAGTCAGCTAGGCCTGAGTTAGGAACCAGGATCGTAGTCAGCCAGGCCAGAGTCAAGAACAAGGATCGTAGTCAGCCAAGCCAAAGGTCAGGATGCCAGAAGACAGCGTAATACAGGACAAGCAGGGATCAGGCACCAGAGATAGTCAGACAGGCCAAGGTCAACACAAGAAGCGCACACTGAGAACCAGGAGCTAACACCCAGTAAGGGCAATGAGCAAGGGAAGTGGCAGGCTCTAAATACCCCTAGGCTGGAGGTGGAGTGACCTAGCATCTCCCAGCCAATAGTATAAGTGAAGGCCATACAGAGAAGGAACTCAATATGGGTGTGCGTGCATGCTCAGACGCAACCCATCAAAGTTCACAGGAAGAAGCTGCGGGACCACCGAACAAGGCTGACACAGTCCCTGTGGCTCTGAATATGTGCCCGGACTCAACCAGACAGTGCGGCTGGTGGAAGTGAGGCAGCAAAGAACAACCAGGCCAGCCTTGCACACGCTCCATCAGCCGAAGGTACTGTGACAACCAATCTCTAATGTCTTTGCATGTGTTCCCATTCTTGAAAACATTAATGCCCCCTGTGTGTTCATGCATTAGAGAGTGTTGGCCATTTACCAGCACTAAATGGGTTAGTTAGTATGAATGTTTGATGTACAGAGGTATGGTGCCATCCAGTCTAGCTAACCAAAGAGATTGTGTTAAGAGATAGCCCACTGTTGGTCAGGTAGAGGGGGTAGAGCAAATATGTTAGTGAAATGTTTGTCCCTTCCCCATTAAAAGCAAAACAGACCTTGTAAATGGTACCTGTTACATCAGATCCTGTACGGGGAAAGTCTAAGAGAGAAACTGAGAAAGAAGAGAGAAGAGAGAGGGGAATGAAGGAGCAGGAGAGAAGGCCCTCTAGAATGGAGGGAGGCCTGGGGCCAGTCTGGAGTTGAACTTGTCCATGTGCTTTCTAAAGGATTACTGGGGAAGCTGGGACTGGTGTATGCCATCTCCGGAAGAGTTAGGGTGAGTGGCCACTGAAGGGGCCAGGTGCCTCTTCCAGTTGTGGGCTGTAAGTCAAGCTGAGGCGGCTGCAGCCACAGAATGTACCCTGATGTTCCCATAACAAGGATGGTGGCCATGAAGCTAAAGTTCAGTGGCTATGGCCCAAGAATAAGGAAAGTGACTGTGGATAATCTCTTAGGATGCCTTCTCCAAACCCTCTGTCAGGACTAAAGGATACAAAGAAACCTCCTGCAATCCAGCACCATGCGTAGTGGGCGGGGTGCCCACTCTTGCCTCTATTGGGACTGTGTGTAAGCTCCAGTATAAAGCTAAAATGGACTGTGAATGTTATGTGGAACCCCCTGGAGATCTGTACAACTTTGCTGTCACACCAAGAAGTAGTTTTTATACTTTACTTCTGTTTGCCTGTAATTGTTGTCCTATGTTTGTGTGCCATGACCTCTCTAATAAATGCAATTTATTATATTTTTTCTGGTTGGATAAATTGCTTAACCCTCGATCTACCAAGCAGTAACCCCTGTATCCGACACACTACACATTAATAGAGTGAGTAATGGGAACATCAAAGGAAAAAAGCTAACGACTGGTGTCTGACATACTGTCAAGCACCAATCGTTAGCACAAACACAGTCACCCTCCCAAACAGTAACCCTACACTACCCCTAACAGTAAAGTGCAACAAGACTACCCATAACACTAGCCTAGCACCCAGATCTGTGTAACACTTACCTGTCATCCACTGTCCTTCTTCTTCTATCTTCCTTCTTCTGTTCTCTGTAATTGTCTTACATCTTATGTTCTTTTTCTATTCTCCTATAAAAAAATTAAATGCCAATGCAAGTTATAAAATAAAAATGCCCCCAAGATATGCCAGAGTTAACTTTTTGAGTGCCGGAGCGGCACCCCTCCTGTGCTCAAAGGGTTAAATGCAGTGTGACATAGCCTTTAAAGGGATAGTAATACTTCGTTTTAACTTTATTTTATTTTGTAAGCATTAAAAAACATGAAGAATGATATAAGTCTTATCTCTGAAACCTTAATGGTTTAAGAGATATTCACAAGCAAACTTTCCCCTCCCGCCCCTTTTACCCTTTTTTTTTTTTCCACATCTGAGAAGAGATTGTTTACAGTAGGTAAAAGGGGTGGGAGGGGGAAACTTTGCTTGTGAATATCTCTTAAACCATAAAGGTTTGAGAGATAAGACTTATATCGTTCTTCATGTTTTTTTAATGCCTACAAAATAAAATAAAGTTAAAACGAAGTATTACTATCCCTTTAAAAATAATCTTCAGCCAGATAAAAAAAAAAAAAGCATGGTGGGTGATAAATATGCGGGCGTTTTCACCAGTTGACAAAAAATAATATATACGATTCAATTCCATACATTAGGTACTAAGATCCATTAAAGGACCCACTTTAACATGTGAAAATGTTAAATTGAATTGGTATGGAATTGAATTGAGGCCTTAGTTATTATACAAATTAAAAGCAGTGTGAGGACAGACCAGCTTGGCTACCGTCTTTTGTTTACAGGGCAACCACCAGTAGCTCCTTCGGACTGTCTTCCACATTTATGCCTCGCTATGCAAAGGGTTGCAATTTAAATTCCCTTCATAATTTGGAAACCCTGTTGGATACTGATGCCACAACTCACCAATTCAAAATTAAGTTAAAGGGATAGTAATACTTCATTTTAACTTTATTTTATTTTGTAGGCATTAAAAAAACATGAAGAATGATATAAGTCTTATCTCTGAAACCTTAATGGTTTAAGAGATATTCACAAGCAAACTTTCCCCTCCCGCCCCTTTTACCTAGTGTAAGCCATCTCTTCTCAGATGTGAATCTGGTTGTAAGACCAGACAGATAACAGCAGGGGACGATCTTCTTTGTATGAAAAGAATGAAAGCCCTTCCCCCCTAAACAAGTTTTTCAGCTTTTTCCCTTATCTTAATTGAAGATTGTCCCTCTTTGCAGTCTACCTGGGCACCTCCCTTCTGATCTGGCTGAAAAGGGGTGGGGATACTTTGCTTGTGAATATCTCTTAAACCATAAAGGTTTGAGAGATAAGACTTATATCGTTTTTCATGTTTTTTTAATGCCTACAAAATAAAATAAAGCTAAAATGAAGTATTACTATCCCTTTAACAATATGTAAGACAACAGTGTAACTACCAGGCTATAATGGGATATCGCTGAGACATGGACAGGGGCCCAGGATATCACAACTGTTCTCTACCTGCTTTCAAAGTGCTTATTAATTGTAAGACTCCTATACACTGGGCCCATAATTGTCTCTTTGCTCCGAGTCTCCTCACTTGCCCTATCCTCAACACCATATAACAACTCATTTTAACCCAACAAAGACAGAATATAAATGTTACCATAATCTCTGCTCTTACTCCATATAGGCTCCATATGCTGCCACGCCTCTCTAGCTACAACTTGTCTATACAATTCCTTCCATGTAACTAATACCACTGTAAACTACAGAACCTTAACCCTAAGAGTAACAGAGAGATTCCCAACGCATTTCAGGCAAACGCGGTAGGTACTGTTCTGGCACTCAACAGGTCAGTCCTGCTTCAAATAAAACTTATATACAGTGATGAATTAAAGGTTCAGCAATCTTTTTTTTTTTTTTTAATATATATATATTTATATATGCTGTAAGAAGTTTCCTGTTAAAGGGATAGTAACATTTCACAAAAAAAAGCAGCTCCAATTAATCTTCATAGTATTTGGGCCATGGAGAGTGTTATTTCAATACTGTCAGAGTTGTAGTTCAAGAGTAATTGAATGATAAAGTATCCCCCTTCTGCCCCTTTTATTGATGTAACACTAAAAAACCTGTCAAGGAGGGCAGGGTTTTCCTTACGCTCACAGTAAGAAGATTGTGCCTTGTTGCAAGCTGTCTGGTCCCAAGACCAGATTCCACATCTGGTGACTTACATTAGGTAAAAGGGACGGGAGGGGGGGATACCTTGTCATTCAATTACTCTTGAACTACAACTCTGACCGTATTTAAATAACACTCTCCAAGGCCCAAATGCTATGAAGATTAACTGGAGCTGTTTATATTGTGAAACATTAATATTCCTTTAAGTAGAATAAGGAAGTCACACTGCTTCAAGGTTTTTATTCAAAAGTTATTACATCTCAAACTATTTTTTTATGGCAAACCATTAGCAACAGCACCAACTAGTGTTCAGAAGGACTTTGCATTTCTCTAGTGCTATTCCACAATTATTTTGTTTTGGGTCTCTATATTAAAAGTGGGACTTCTCATTACAACTGTGTCTCTTCATATACTGCATGTCTCTTACTTAATTTACTATTTATTTGTTCATATTTAAGAGTTTGAAGTAGACAAGCACAGCATACATTTTATTTGTAACATATGTTTTCATTAAAAATAACTGCTCCTTTACCTTTTTTTGACAATCTTGTTGACTTTCATATTCATTTTCTGTAAAAAAAAAAAGAAAAAAAAAAAAAAAGAAAAGAAATTATATTAAGCTGTACATATTTAATGTCCTTATTAGTTTGATGGCTGGATAAGTCATCTGGATTCTTCAGATAATAATTCACAGGAAGCTGAGAAAGGCCACTTGTATTGCTTCAAACAGGAGAAAATTACCCTTGGTTGAAAACAACATACTGATTGTAATCAGACAACATTATAGACAGATCTTTCATGAGTAGGACGGGATTAGTGTTAATCTAAAATTAATACAGCTCATTCTTCTATCAAAAACACCCCAGAGACCAGAAAATAAAATGCCTTCTGTCAACAGGATGTTTCTTTCTTTCTGTTCTATTGTCATCGCAAATGGACAGGAAAATCCAAGTAGAATTTCCTTATTTAATATGACAGTTGTACTAAAAATACAAACACTATATATATATTATGTGTGTATATATATATATATATATATATATATATATATATACATATATATGTGAATAGGAAGAAATGGGCACTCCTATATTCAATATGTGTGCAAATGCCTCAGTGCATTGTATCCAAATAGGTAATTAATAAAACAAGAAATGGTATCAAGTCCATGTATGGAAAAGCATTCACAGGTCTTCTTTTGCAGAGTTGCGTTTATTGTCAACGTTTTGATCCCCTGGAGGGTCTTCCTCAAGACCTTGAGGGTCTTGAGGAAGGCTCTCCAAGGGTCGAAGACCCTCCAGGGAATCAAAACGTTGACAATAAACGCAACTCTGCAAAAGAAGACCTGTGAATGCTTTTCCATACATGGACTTGATACCATTTCTTGTTATATATATATATATATATATATATATTATATATACACAATACAATAATTAAAGATGCAGTTTTATGAAAGGGGTATTATGAAATATGTTTATATAAAATATTGCATTAATATGAAATATGTTTATGTAAAATATTGCATGTTCTGCTGAGTAAAGTGCACTGTCACTGCTGAGATATAATTCAGCAGAGCATGCTTTGGAGAGTCCAAGATTTCCTGCAGCCACGTAGTGCTGTTACTGTTAGTCTTTGTGAATAGCTGAGTGATTTCTGTAAGTGGCTAAATCAACAGATCCACGTGGCTCACTCTGAACTCAAACTATCCCTAAAATTCTTTTGTAATAAGTTTTGAAAGAAGCACTATGGCCAAGTGAAAAGCCCCACCCCCCTCCCCAAAAACATCCGAAAACAATGCTAACGTAAATGCACTAAAATGAAATTCCAAACACTTATTTTAATGGTGCATTGCATCCCAATATGTTAATGAGTATACATTATAAGGTTTAACCCTTTGAGCTTTTGATACCTCTCTGGTGCTCAAAGGGTTAACAATGTACAGTAATTAGTATATCATACTATGCCCAAGGGAAAAAAGTGCAATAAAATATATAGACATAAAGGGTACAAAGCATAAAGAAAATGGAGCAATTCTGGAGTAAACCAAAGGCACTATAGGGGAGAAACAGAAATGTATTCATCTGCCATTGATATAAAAGATTTTAGGCCCTTGAATGTCAGAGGTGTCATTGGAAAACTCCTGAGCATTCAAGTGGTTAAAAACCCCAGTTAAATTATTTTTCACCTGTCATGCAGTTGCTTTGCTCCAGTACTGTCCCGCTTTTCTTTCGAGTGTGTAAGGCCTATAAAGCTTCAGAGAGCCATACGTTCAAAGAAGTAGAGAAATAGCTTTTTTCTTTTGTAATGACTTTTCAAAGTACAGTGTCGTTGGGATCATTAACCCCTTAATGGTCCTGGCACGTCATGGATGGATTTGAATTAAGGACCCATGACATACCAGGACCGTCAAGGAATTCCAAGCTCCCCTCACGGCTGCACGGCGTACGGGGAGTCCGGAATTGAATGGTAAAAGAAAAAAAAAAGCTCTGTGGTCCTTAAGTGACGACCCGGTCCTTAAGGGGTTAATATTTTGAGAGAGTGCCTGTTGTGATTCGAAATGTGAAGACAAAAAATGTCTTAACTAAAGACAAAAATTCTCACATGCAGAACTTCACATTCCCTCCACTTTTGTCTTAATGTACAAATTTTGTCTTTTGCAAGACAATTTTTTGTCATTAGTTACGACAAATTTTCTTTTCCTTTTCCACTGGAAAATAGTTTACCCATGACCCTTGCCCCACCCCTTTGCCCGGCAATTCTGGGGTTGTGTCGTACACAATGGACATTACTAGTTTTTTGTCGGCCCATAGTTTGTGTTATTTAGCAGTCAGGTTTCCCAACAGTCACAATAGGCAACTGCCTAGAGCTCCTAATTTTGAGAGGTGCCTCAACTGTGATGGCCACTCCCTCATGTATGTTGTGGGTGTGGCCAGAGCAATCTCAATGTCCATGCACCAGTTTAATACCCCCTTTACAGGCTACTATGTAAGCCCTTGGGTGCTACAGAGCTCTCCATCACACTGCAGAGCTTCTTTAGTTCCTACTTGTTATAGGCCAAGATTATTTTCTGTGCCAGGAAACACTGTATGGGGCTGGGGGACAGGGTCATGTGAGGATTACGTGTATGGCCATGAGAGGAGTTGCCTAGGTCTCCAGTTAGGGTTGCCACCCAGCTGGTAAAAAATTGGCTTCTGTCCAAAGTTAAATCTATGGAGAGAATGACATGACCTGTATTTTTTTTTTAAGAAAAGGTGGCAACCCTATTTCCAGGGTGCCCCCAGGTCTACTGTTTAGCAAAGCATTCAGACCTAGCACATTTTTCTTCTGCTACAAGATTCTACTAACAGCTGGTTTATGGAAACATGATTGTGTCCTAACAACGTTTCTAAAAAGTATAATTAGAAACCAAGTTTGGATTTGCACTAAGGTAGGTTTCCAGACTTCCCATCACTCATGTGACACAAT
Source organism: Rhinophrynus dorsalis (assembly GCA_037306005.1). Taxonomy (NCBI): domain Eukaryota; kingdom Metazoa; phylum Chordata; class Amphibia; order Anura; family Rhinophrynidae; genus Rhinophrynus; species Rhinophrynus dorsalis. The sequence continues at coordinate 22,555,574 of CM074728.1, forward strand.
GGAGGCTCTTTTTCAAGTTTCTTTCACAGTTTAGTGAGTAGGCTTCTTAACTCCTTAAGACTGCATGACATGAAAGGACCGTCACTCGTGTCTGGAGTCAAGGACCGGTGATGGTGTTGGCACCTCACAGAAGTTTGTGATCACATCACAGTGCACTCCACTCAGTGATCACAGATCATATTTATGGGAAAAAAAATACTGTGGCCCTCAAGAGTGCCCCACCCCTGGACTGCTCAGTCCTTAAGTGGTTAAAATCATATATGGAGTTTTGTTGCCTCTGTACATACCTCTCCAGACAGTCAGCTATATTGGAGAATTCCCCAAAGCACATGTATAATGCACTCTCTTGTTTCTTTAAAGAGATAAAAATGTTGCAGAGGTTTCTGTTTTTAACCCTTTGAGTGCCAAAGCGGTATGGAAAGCATTGCAAAGCAATGCGTTCCGTACCCCTCTGGCACTCAAAGGGTTAACTTATAGTACACAATATGTGACTGCCTGGCATATGTCTATTAAAACACTTCTATTCAGGAATAAAACTTTATTTTAAATGAATGCTCACCTTTCAGTGACTCTTGTTGCTTGATCAGACTCCTCACACTGAGCTGGGGTAGGTAAGGTAACCCTTTTCCCATTCAGTCTGAGGGAGATATTTCCCTTCACTGAGCACTATCACTGAGTAGTGAACACTATATTTTGCTGGTATTCAGAACATGGTAAAACATTTTCTCATGACAAGGGCATGGTTTATCTTGTTCCCTCCATCTCTAACATTAAGCGCACCAGGACCCCAACCACTGCTCCCATAATAAAAACTCCATACACTTCTTATGGGTTGAAAACACTAGGTCACAACTTTTATAACACTTAATTAAACATAGCCATTTTAGAAATTTACAAAATATTTTAAGTTACAGTAACCATGAGCATTTATATTACAAACTGTGCTAATAACTAATCAAAGTGACTGCTGTCCATCCCATTAACCCATAACCTCTAACACCTAGTTACTGACTGAGGGCCATAACACCATCCCCCTTCCCTAACTGGATGTGGTGAGGCCCTGCAGGACCTAGCAGAAGGAGTCATTCCTAAACCAACCTGAAGACCCAGGTTCATCCACTAGCATGCACCCCAGCCAGCTGTGACACCCAACAGGAGGCAAACAACTTGATCCCCCATGCCATGAATAAATAAGACAGCACCCAGAAAGTCATGAAACCAACAATCACCGGACAACAACCTCCTCCGAGTCCCCAACCCTCACTCATCCAGAAAGATTAACCAATGGCACCTACCAACTAAAGGAGCAATCCTGAATAAACTACAAGGTGTGTGTGGGGGGGAGATGCTCTACTGCTATCTTGCTCCTAGCCTTGCACCAATTTACTCCAGTATGGCTGCAGGTAGAACTCAAGGCCCAGCGGCCATACCTCTTTTCCATCTGCGAGCTTCCTCCATGCTGACATACATCCACTTGAGGAAGCCACACCAGAACACTGGTAAATGCACCACTCACCTCAAGTCCTGTCAAGTCCCCTTCCACCCTAGTTCCTGGGTTTCAGGGGTCTCATGAAAAGATCATGGCTTATTTTGTTCCCTCCATCTCTAACACTAGACCCAGGACTCCACTATGGCAATGTAATAAATACTCCCCAGACTCCTTATAGGTTGAAAATACTAGGCCACAGCTTTTATTAATACTTAATTAAACATAAACATTTTAGAAATTTACAAAATATTTTAAACTACAGTAAACATGAAATGTATATTACAAACTGAGCTAAGAACTAAACAAAGTGTTTGCTATCCCTTAGTCCAACTAATTAATGAATAACCGCTTAAACACCTAATTATTGACTGAGGGCCATACCATAATGTCCCCTTCTTAACCGGCAGTGGTAAGGTCTGGCCCTACATCCGTTAACATGACTTCCAGGACCTAGACCAAGAAGCCATTCCTGAACCAACCTGAAGATCCAGCTTCATCCACCAGCAAGCACCCCCGTCACAGCACAGCCACTTGAACCCTCTTAAGCTGGTCTCACCCCCCCCAAGAACAAAGCCATAGCCCGCACAACCCTATCTGTGATTACTGTGACAAAGATATTGAGCCCGATATCCCTTAAATGCACCCCAGAAGAACATAACAATTGGGGTCCATTCTCCAGTTCCCTATGGTGAACCACCAGACCACCTGCCTTTCTCACAAAACTTGACATTTTTATTAACCTTGTTCTGGCTTGCCTACAGAGTCTTCTGATATACAAGATATACGAGGCACAATTTCCAACCACACCAGAACAGTATCTGGAACCAAGTCTTGCAACCTTGCCCAATTCCTCTTATATAGTGTGATCGATTCCCTCTGCATGACAACCCCCAACTCATTACCTTCGGCATGCACCATAAACATGTCACAAGGGTATCTGACCCCAGCTGCCTTGAGCACATGCAGCAATACTTGCTCCCACACCATGCCTTTAACACCCAACCACCTCAGATCCACCAGACCAACTGGAAAACCAGTCGTACTCCAGAATGCAGGAGCGCAGCTCTCCCCCTGGCCCAGTAGATGTAGGAATGCCCCAGCAACAATACTGCCAGCTGACGAGTACCTACAAAATGAAAAAAAACAAAACACACGCTTACAACTGCAGAAGGATATACAACCTAAATCTATCCAACTCCGAACCGCTCTATGCATCTCACAGCCTCTGTCGAAGCTCCAATCCAAAAGGAGTGCAAACCAAACCAAACATAACCCATTTCCCTTGTAATATCTAAGGTATCACTAGTATAGGTTTATTTAAATTGTAAGCTATGTAGCATCAGTAGTGTAGCCCCATTGCAATTGTAAGCTCTGTGGTATCACTTGCCTTAATTCACAACATTAATGCCAAATTAACAAACGTGTGTGTGTGTGTGTGGGGGGGGGGGGGTCTGGGACAATGTAGAAATGGGCCATTCAATTGCATTTACCCCCAGCCCACATGCTGCTAGCCTTCCCCAAGAGGGACCTCTAACAAGTCATATCTGTAGGATTTCCCTGCTTGAGTACAGTGAGTAAACCAGAGGCTCATTTTAATTCATTCGGTTGTGCACAAGCAGGTAAATCCTCCAGACATGGCAACCTCTGCTGTAGAGTACAGTCAACGAAGAACGAAAACAAAAACTGCCAAAAAACAATACAAGCAATATCATGTTTTAATTTCTGTTAAAGAGAACCTGTTATGCAGGCCAAGTTCTATATCATTAGAAAAAAAAGAGTTCTGCTTTGTTAATTTGTCTCTATAATGTGTAGATTAAGAAATATATAAGCAATTTTATAACAATCCACAACCGTCTGGCGGCATCTGGCATGTAGTCAGTTGTACATAGCATTTAAATGTTCCTAGTTGAGTCACTGCTAGCTGTTATCTGCAGTTCTTTATATCCACCCATTCCCCTCCCACACTTCCTAGGATTAAAATGTAATTTTTTTTGTTTGTTTTTTGGAATGCACATAAGTAGGTATTAAGAGCTACACAGAAAATGTTGTATAAAGTATCAAAATATATTTTCAGTCACTTTGTATGTTTTAACAAATGGTTCCAGCGGAAAGAAAAACGGTACAATTGCACTTTTGTGTGCTTGGACATCAGCTCAGGGTGAGCACTTTGTCTTTGAAGACTTTGACAAAAACGTTAAATTTGATTTTCTGATGTATATTAAAATAAAGCATAAAATGTTCTTTTTGTTATCTCTTGAGTTCTAAGAATACTATATTTAAAGGGATAGTAATACTTCATTTTATCTTTATTTTATTTTGTAGGCATTAAAAAACATGAAGAACGATATAAGTCTTATCGCTCAAACATTTATGGTTTGAGAGATATTCACAAGAAAAGTTTCCCCTCCCGCCCCTTTTACCTAGTGTAAGCCATCTCTTCTCAGATGTGGAATCTGGTTGTAAGACCAGACAGATGGCAGAAGGGGACAGCCTTCATCCTGTGAGAACAATGAAAGCCCTGCTCCCCTTGACAAGTTTTTCAGGTTTATCCCTTATCTTTAATTGAAGATTGTCCCTCTCTGCAGTCTACCTGGGCACCTCCCTTCTGCTCTGGCTGAACAGTGTTACATTAGTAAAAGGGGTGGGAGGGGGACACTTTGCAGGTCAGTGGTGACCTCACTCCTAGCAGTGAAGCTGCAGGGTTTAGAATAATATTAGCTGCCCAAACCTAAGCCTGCCGAGAAAGATAAAAAATCATTGGGTGTAGTGACAAGGAGTGGACAGGGAGAAAGCCCATACCAAAATATCACCCACACATACAGGAGAAAGGGGAAGAAGCAAAGGCAATATTTGCAGGTTCTGCTTTTATATATTGCTGCAAAAATAAGACAGCTATTTAATATGTGGCTTCCTAGTCATTCTCTGTAAAGTTAGCACATTACATTAGGCATCATAGGTTCATTTTAAGATATGGAAACCTTCACATGTAGATCAATGAATTATAAACCAAGCATATTCATAAAAGAGCACCTTTCTTGTATCTGTCCTGTCATTTTAACTGCAGAATACAGAAAGTGTAGAGATCAAATCCCTTTAAGTCCGCAGTTCCCATAAAAGGGGGGGTGGGGTCTGTATCTTAAAATATAAGACAACAGATTTGCAGCCATGGGACACACGGGTGCATAAATGTACATACTTCACTGAGGTCCCAAACAGCATATAACAGAATTTCGAATTGCATTTTTATGGAAAATAACCAAAATGCATACCACATTGCACAACACTGAAGGCATAATTACCCTATAGCATCAAAATAACTCCCTAAAAGTATACATTTATTGAAGGCAGGTATCCTAAAGGAAAGTAGGATTTTATTGTTCTTGTCTGTTAAATCCTTTTCTTTGGTCTATATGGAACACAGGTACCACAAGGTTGAGTCCCACCTGTTGGAGGGCAGGACACATCTCAAAGACAGAGTCTTATGGGTGAAGACTCCCTCCTCTTCCTCCAGCCCAATCCTTCCTCTGCCTATGACTGAAGCCACACAAAGAAAACAAGTGGGAAAGAGAAGAAAAAGACTCTAAAAGGACTATGCAGCCCAAGAAGGCCAGACCATAGACAGAAGGTCAGTTTCTATGGGTGGGAGACCTGTGTTGCATATGGACTAAAGAGAAAAGGTTTTAACAGGTTAAAACACTAAAATCCTATTTTCTCTTATATGGAACACAGGTACCATGGGGATATACCAACATTAAGCTCCCAGATGTGGGAAAAAGGAGAAAGAACCTCACATCTGTCCCCATGATACTAGAGTTCCTCAGGATTATCCAGAAACTGCATAAACCAAGCAGTAAGTGTCAATGGACACTGAACTTATACAGCACATAAGAACAAGAACTAACAGGACTCGAACTGAACAACAGGTAACCAAGTGTGTAGGTCCCTTGTAACGGACCATAGTCCGTTACTGGAAGCCTTCCCCAGACGTACGTATGTAGAGTCCCTTATCACAGAGTAGGAGAACTTTTAAGACATTATGTCGGTAGGCAGCAGTGGCGAAAAGGACTAAATCCACAGAACTGCCCTGTTTTAGGAGCATCAGCGATTCACAGAGTAGCCACGGGTTCAAGGGGACTGTGCAATACATTTTCCCTATAATGATCCCAGCCCCTCAATCCTTTTTGGCTAATGCCTACCTTAGCCTAAGCCCTTTGTGTATTAATGTAATCATGTCTGCCTTATTGTGCATCCCTGAGCCATCTGTTGTTGGTTCTTTGTATTAGGTGTTGTGATTACATTATCCCTGTGAATACTCCCATTGTGTTATGTCTTCACCATTTGATGTGACCTATTGTATCCACTGTGATTGTATTATGTCTTCTGTACTGGCCTCAAGTTAATTGAAACTGTATAAATAAGCTGTGTTTCCAAATAAAGTTGAGTTAGTTGTTCTGAACTAAGAAGGAGTACAGAGTATTTATTCTGAATTTTAGAAAGGGTCCCCTTTGCCCCCCATTCAGGCAGCTGATGTTCCAGTGTCCTTAGTCTGAATAGTTTAACGGGATCCCTCTGTCCCCCATTCAGGTGTCTGAGGTTCCAGAGCTCCAGTGGACAGATTGCCTGTGTTCTAGTTGTTCCCAGTGAGTGCTTCTAGCCTGCCTTCCAGTAACTGTGATCCCAGCTCTTGGGGTACAGTTTCCAGCCTGTTGCATTCAGCTACAGAGCTCCAGACAGATTTGATCTTACTTCACCATCCAGGCTACCCACCTGTAGCCGCATCCAGGAGGGAGGGAACCAAAACGACAGTCTAAGTCAGCCCAAGGATCTAGGCTTCTGTTATGTCCCTAAACAGGCAGGACCACCTGCAGGACCTTCCGGCCAAAGCTGGCCTCAGCCAAGGCCAGAACATTGACATGGTAGTGCTTAGCAAAGGTATGCAAGGTGGACCAAGTCACTGCCTTGCACAATTGCTCAGCCAAGGCCTGATTCTTGTAGGCCAAAGAGGCCTCCACAAACCTAGTGTAATGCTCTGTGTCCTTAAAGGGAACAGGTTTCTTCCGCAGCTTATATTCCTGGCGTATGGCAGCCTTAATCCAAGAAGCCACAATGACCTTGGAAGCAGCCTGACCTGCCCTAGGACCATCAGGGGTGACAAACAGCCTTGTGTAAAGGCTCAATATGGTGTACATCCAATTTAAGGCAATGCACAATGTCCAACAATTGGAGATCCTCCTCCTTATCAGGACAAAAATTAGGCACAACAGTCTCCTGATTGATGTGGAACTCAGAAACCACAATAGGGAGAACTTTGAAGCACCACCTTGACCTTATGAAAGACCAGGAAAGGTGGTTTGCAAGACAAAGCCTGCAATTCAGGGAGTCTCTGGACTGAGACTACTGCCAAAAGAAAAGCCATCTTGAGCGTCAATTTACGCAAAAAGAAATGGAAGCAAGGGGCTCAAAGGGAGGCCTCTGCAAGACTCCAAAAAACCAAGTTAAGGTCCCACGGAGGAGCGGGAGCCTTAAAGGCAGAGAAAGCATGATCCACCCCCTGAAAGAAAACCTTGACATCCAGAATGGTGGCAATACATCTCTGGACAATCACTGAAAGAGACTAAATCTGAACCTTCAGTGAGCTCAAATGGAGTTCTTTGTTCACTCCATCTTGGAGAAAAGACAACATCAAAGGGAGGTCAAACTCTTGCAAGGACACAGCCTTGTCCACGCACCACTTATGAAAAACAGACCATACCCTATGGTAGGCTTTGTAGAAGAGAGGGTTTCAAGCCTGATTCATAGGGGAAATGAACTTTGCGGAGAAACCTTTCCACTTCAGGATGTTGGCTTCAAGAGCCATGCCGTCAGAGCAATTTTCTCTACATCCACATGTCACAGGTAACCCTGGAGAAAGACATCTGGCCTGAGAAGAACTCTTCACACAGTCTGGCCAAGATCTCCAAAAGGGCTACTCTGCTAGATCACATTTGCAGTTTCACAAAGGATCAAATACATTTTCTGAGAATACCCAACTTAAACTTAGAGAAGGGATCTACTATGGAACCACAATATTTTCATGCCTGCACCTTTATAGCTACACGTTTTGAAAGCCACCAATGATGGCCCACTGTCTGGTCATCAAGCAATTCAGAAGACCTTAGATCTATATATGAACTTTTGGTGGCCGGGCCTAGCTACGTTTGTCACAGATTATGTGCATTCTAGTATAGTCTGTGCCAGAACCAAGTGCCCTCACTTCTTGCCCTGAAGAAATCTAATGGCCCTAGCTGTTTCTAACAAAACATAGTAATCAATTTCTATGAACTTTATAGCAGCCTTATTCAGATCTTCCAGAATTAACACAATTCAATTATGTTAAAAATGGAGAAGCTCATAATATATTAGATATTCCCTTAACCTTAGACTCGCCTGTCCTTCTAAGAAGGTGCACATTTAACGGGTCCATTCCCCATCACTGCTATAAATAACCCTATGGCAGTTCAGTGCAAGCTTTCTGGTCCCTTCTTCAGACATGGTATCAGCTTTAGTGAGTTCTTGTTACAAAATGTGTTGCTCCACAAACCATTTGTTGCCAACCTCTTCTGCATCTGTTACTCAGCCCCTCTGAACCTGTTCTCTTAGATGGCAAAGAGGCTTTTGAGGTATCCTGGACTCTAGTTATAAAGCCAGATACCTGAAATGCCTGGATCAATGTAACAGCTATAGAGAATTCTTCGGAAGCAGTTTCTGGTCTACATGTTCCGCATCTCATCTGCAACATTCATCTAAGAATATCTGGTTGCCCAGTCTATACCAGCCCCTGAAGGTCATTCTTTGTGTGAGTCAATGTCACATAAATGCAAGATGAAGCAACCACTGGAGCACATAGGGTGCTAATTTCATGGCTTTGCCCTCACATCCCAGGCCTCTGAAATATACTGACCACAGGGCTGTGTATAGGTGCAAATGGAGGGTGTCCTAATGCAATCGATAATTAGCAAAGTTCCCCAGGCGTGTGTGACGTACTGATTGTGCAGATTTTTTAACCAATCCAGCTTTTTATGACCCTGCACACTAACAGTTCTCAGTCATGTTAGCCTTCCAGTCTGAACACTCAGCATTATTGTTCTGGGACTTATTTTGCACACTGTGACCTTCAGCTTGTCTCCTCACCTGTGATCCAGTCCTGACCTTGGCTTGCTCCTTTGGCTTTGAGCCTTTTCAGCTCTTCCTGACCATCTGACCTGTTGCTGACCATGGACGTATTGCACCTGCCCTGAACATTTGCTTGTTCCTGACTACGGTTCTGTCTGACGATTTAGGACTATGCTTTGAACCAGTTCGCGAACGTATTCAACACACAAGTATACCTATTCTTATCTGGTTTCCAGCTAAAATGGAACTAGATAATCTGCCTTGTGGCCAGAACCTTTACCGTCCCAGCCTAGCTCTATAGAAAGGGTACATCTGAAGTCTCTCACTAGCATCACTTTCTAGCATCCCAGCTTCTTAGTAGCTACATTATTGGTTCCTGCCTCTGTGCCCCCTGCCACTGGGCTTCGGTCCTCTGAAAAAGTACCAGTCCCTCATTACTTAGGTACTTCTTATACTGTGTTGACCTTCCCTTCCAGATGTGTTTAAAGATCTAATAAATCCGTACAAACCTGAGCGCTGATGTCTTGGTTTATGTTGCTCTAGAATTACCCTAGTTCTGCTTAGCACATCAGCCTCATAGTGTCTTCAGTAGTATAAGCGTTAAGCAGCATATAAACTGTCCAAATACGAATTAGAACTTATGTCAACACAGAGCATTGGGGGAATTAATTAATGTACAGATAATAAATATGATTGATAAATGAATGACAATAACTTTAACCAGCAGCCATTTTCTGACTGCAGAATATTTAGGAAGAAGTAAATAATGTATAGATAGCATATCTAAATAAATACAACTAGTACAAGCACAAAATAAAAGGACAGCTGTAATAAATCTAACAGACCCACTCCATTTTATTGAAAAATAAATATAAAAATAGATACATAAATAATTAACTCAAGGTGATGGCTGAAACTGAAACCATAACTCTTTCTTCACTAAGCTAATAAGCCAAAGGGACAGCTGCAGATTTTTCACATACACATTAACAAGGTTTTACATTGTAACGAACATGAGATATTTCCCCTCAACCAAGTCGGTTCCTAAGGGAGCAGGCCTGTCGATCTGCACAGTGCATCCCAAATAGTATATTCCTGGGTCAGGAAACTGTCCCCCATGCATTTCAGCTGCTGTAAGAAAGCAAATTAAGTCAAGACTTGCAAGTCTCTAACTTCACTTGCAGAGGCTGTGTGCAATCACCAGAGAGACAGATATCTCTAGAATTGACTCTCCTCTATAATATATATGGAGGTACAGCAGCCACAAGTGAAACATGAGACAGCAGCCTCTGCCTTGATTTGTTTTACTGACATCAGCAGAGGTCAGATTTTTGACCCCCAAATGGCTGATAGGAGCAGGTTTGGATATACATAATTCTGCTCAGGGATAAAAACCAAAGTTGAATTTACTTAGCAGAGGAGAAAGCAGGGTGTCCGATATGTTTCTCCCTGCTGCTGTTTGCCCCGGTTGATGCTATTTATCAGTGATGAAGATTATTTCCTGGTCTATCATACACTCGCATAAGCTACACCAGGAAATCCTACATAAATCAGTATAACTAGAAATTGATACTCAACACCACTTGACTACATACATAAATATATAAAGCTTTTGCATGTTTTTCCCCATAGGCTAACGGGTAACTCCAGACAAGACATGGCATAGGAAATAAGGGATAAGCTAGTGGCATGTACTTGTATTAGCTCACTGATAAATGAGAGAGTATTAAGGTTCTTGATAAATCTACAAATTAATTAGAAACATTCCAGAAAATTGTCATTATCTGTAGTGTATCTTTAGTAAATAACTGCCCAAGTCTGCTCCCATAGAAGCAGATTTGGTTTTAAAGCGAAACTATCACAAAAATTAAAGTTGCCCCCAAATATTTATGCAAATAACAATAAGCATATCCATACTAGTATTATCTGGAACAAGTTCAGCATTATTGAGAAATTCAACTCGTTCTGCGATGGCGGCAAGCAGCTTGCTGTAGAGGCATCTACACCATCAGTCTCTTCCTGTACCTTAAGGTACACTGCAACACCTCCTAGAGGAGACCGGGATGGACAGCACAGGCCAACAGATGTCTCTTTAGCAAGATGTCTGAGCTGATGCCTGCCTGACCGTCTCAGAACGAGTTGGATTTCTCATTAACGTTGGACTTATTCCAGGTGATACTAGTAAGGACATGCTTATCGTTATGTGCATAACTATTTGGGGGTAACTTTAATTTGTGTGATAGTTCCGCTTTAACATGAAAGTTTCCAATTATCAATCTGCCAATTATAGGAAATTACTATTATTATTATTATTATTATTATACTTTATTTATATAGCACCAAATTAATCTGCTAACCTATACGGCAAATAAAGGACCCCAAGCAAATCAAACATGACAAACCTTCACTGTATTTGTTGCACAGTGCAGGTAAGCAGAAACATGTGGCAACAGGCTATGGTTAAATGAAGCAATGGTTGCTGTGTGAAAGGCCTGTTAATGTGTACACTATTATCACAGCTTTTCCCATAATGATCTAATATTGCCAGGGTGAACAAGGCCTAAAGTCTAACTTCAAAGCGCAGTGAGTAAATGAGGGAAAGTATAGCAGTTGTCTTGCTTGTTAGCAGGTGGATGGTGGAGAGATGCAAAACTGTACAAATCAATGAGTTATCCTTGGTAGCAAGTCCAGGAATTATCATCCAGCGCCTCCAAGCTCTTCTGTCATTGGTGCAATCCAGTTGCCTGTATGAGATTTTTAGTCTTGCTAATAAACAGACGCTTTGGACATAACTCCTGAAAACCCCACTGCACAAGGAGGCATCTAATTAACAAAATTACATTTATGAATACCTGCATTCACATCAAAATTACTCTGCACCTCCCACACAGATCTGCTTTTACCAGGTGAAAGTGGGCATTTGCCTATGGCCCACCAACAAAAGGAGACCTGCAATCAGTGGCCATGTCACACATTGGAGTAAGTTCCATGGGGATAGGGGACAGTCAGTGGCATAGAGGGGTGGGGTGCTGTTTCACATGTTACTCCCTGTCCTTGACTTTCTATCTGGCCCACTGGGAGATCTCTTCCAAATGCATGATTCACTTGGTTGCACTTAATCCCCACTAATATCAGTGTGATGCTGTTAACCCTATTTTGTATAACACTATCACTTCTGCTTCTATAACATGCCACGCACATGAATGGTGTTATATAACTAAATTTCCTTTAAAGGGATAGTAATACTTTGTTTTATATTTATTTTGTAGGCATTAAAAAAACATGAAGAACGATATAAATCTTATCTCTCAAACCTTTATGGTCTGAGAGATATTCACAAGCAAAGTTTCCCCTTCCCGCCCCTTTTACCTAGTGTAAGCCATCTCTTCTCAGATGTGGAATGCAGTCCATAGTCCAGACAGATAACAGCAGGGGACAATCTTCTTCCTATGAGAACAATGAAAGCCCTGCCCCACTTGACAAGTTTTTCAGCTTTTTCCCTTATCTTAATTGAAGATTGTCCCTCTCTGCAGTCTACCTGGACACCTCCCTTCTGATCTGGCTGATCAGTGTTACATCAGTAAAAGGGGCGGGAGGGGGATACTTTGTCTTTGAATTACTCTTGAACTACAACTGTGACAGAATTGAAATAACACTCTCCAAAGTCCAAATACTACGATGATTAATTAGAGCTGCTTTTATTATGAAACATTACTATCCCTTTAATTACCACATATAATATGTAACCCTTGATTTTTAAATGTTACATTATTATACAAATGTAATAAAATTTAAGTTGAAAAAAGCCGACAAACATAAATGAAACCTCTCTCTCTGGGTAAAATGGTGCCAGGTCTCTGCAGGACAAGGTCATTCTTAACAGCAATTAAAATAAAAAGGAAAATAAAACCTACTGATTTATATACACAGCTCAGTAAAATTACTGTACACATCTCCTCCTATACCCACGAGTTTGCCAAAGCCTAAGCCACTGATGTCAAAGTCGCAGCAAGGTTTTCTTTTCGCTGACTCTAACCTAGTGTAGCACACAAGGAGATATTTCTTTTTTAGAACTCTGATGAAAGATCTTCTGTCAGAAGCTCAGATGGAGAACAATTTCCTAACACCAACTGATGAGACTGGTTTAAAGAAAAAAAACAGCAGGATGACAACTGGTGTGGATTAAGCTATCAAGATAAATTAAACAAAAAAGCTATGTTCACATAGATCACTTGAATGCAGCAGCAATTTTTTCCCTTTTTAAGCCATCAGTCTTGTCCTGGGTTTCTTCTGCGGCCCTTTTGCAGGGGAGGGCATGCCAGATGACCATGTCACATTGATCACAATCAGAGGTGATTGTTCTGATGCCACATGCATCTGCCACAATGCCATGATTTAAGCCACATACTCCTGGCAATGAAGGTAGCAGCTCTGCTCGGTGAGCTAGGTTGGCCTCTGGGCAGCTTATGTGGTAAGTATAATGCTAATCTAATTAGTACTGGGTTGTCCTGCAGTGCAGCAACTTTCAGAAACTCTTGTCTTTGTGACTTACTATATAAACCAGTCCTGTGTAATTCCTGTTTGCCAGATTATTGTGATTAAGTCCAGTTATCTGGTGCTTCTAACCTTGTGCTCCTAACCAAGGCCGGCACAAGACACTGTGCTGCCTGGCAGGCACGTGCACACATAGATGCCAAGGGGGGCTTGAGCACCTTCCCTTTTTGTCTAAAGTGCCCTCGTGCCCTTTAAAAAAATAAATAAATAAATAAATAATAATTATGAGAAGTGCCCTTTTTTTCATTTGAGCCCCTGTCCCCTCAAAACGTCTGTGCACGTCCCTGCTGCCTGGGTCCAAGGATGAAATGCTGCCCCCTCATCACGAAAACTACACCCACCAAAACACACCCACATCCATTGGTTTTTGAGACTGAGAGCAGGAGGTGTGATTTCAATACAGATAGATAACTATACAGGGAACTGCACATATAATGTAAAAATCGTTAGCAAGACATACTTAACTAGCTATGTAACCAATGAAGCTGATGTACTAAAAAAGGAATAGATTAATGCTGGAGCAAACCAACTATACCCTAGGGAATTAATAAATATGCCCAAAAATCTTTTTGTCACCTCTGTGCAGATCATGTGCCACATATCTTACTTAGTACATCAGCTTCAATGCTACCTCTGTGGCTCTCAAAGGGTTAAACTACTAGAATGCTGGTGATTCTGGCAAGGAAGGTGTAAAAGCTACACACTGGCCATGTGAGATTTTAATGCAGTGCAACTTTATGACTATGCATGAAAGGTCGAAGTACACTCTCTTTTCCTGGGAAACATCCCTAAATAGTATCCCAATGTCGCAGGTTAGGTAGAAGAAGCAAGATCACCCCTAGACCCTCCCCTCTTGTCCTGGAGATCACCGCCAGCCCCATGATTTGTTTTACAGCACTTCACTGTCCGAGCACATCACTTCCAGAGCCGCTGCCTGGCCCCTCCCACACACAGTACACACTGGCAAGGCCCTTCCCAAGAGTACACAAAGACACAACAGGTGTCACATGAAACAACGCTTACAGGTGTTTAGCCCTGAGTTTCAAGAGGATGAATGGAGTAATACAACAACTTGAGAGCCATATGTTGCCCATCACTGGATTAGATCGATTTAGATGAACCCTTTGAGTGCCAGAAGGATGTCCAATACATTGGGATCCCCTCTGGTACTCAAAAGGCTAAAGTGGTTGTGGATAAACACTGCAAGCGTGGTTTTGTGTGACTCAGGTCGTGTTCTTAACTTAAAGTGCTCCTCTTCAAGTATCAATAGCCTACCACACCACTGGGCTCAACCCTTGTGGTGTCTGTGTGATGTTCTTCAGTTCCGGCTGCTGTAATCCTTTCTATGAAGCAGAGCTCATGACAAACATTGAGAACCGTATTCTATTTTCAGTTTATTAGCATGCAGTTAGAATTGCTGTGATACAACTACCAATGTGAACAAGTCCTATGAGATTACAAGACCCCTGAATGTTTCTAGTGAGGTTGGTTTGTCCATCATTATTATGATTTTCTTGTGAAAATAGGCCCCTTAATATAACATTTAAGGAATTCTTTTATTCTTGCAATGTCTGTGTGAATAAAGGGCATATCTATTATATATCAAAACAAAAATTTTGCCAGATTTGTCTGAGTCAAATTGTTTGATATTTTTTTTATTATTTTAATTTTATTATTTTTTGGTTTAGCAGAGATATAAAGAAACCTTGTTTTTTTTGGGACAATGTTTTATAATCTGATTACGAATAACTCTATTCCTAAAATGCCCAAACTGATAACAGAGAGGTTTGGTTGTGAAAACAGGAACTAACATTTGATACAGTCATAAGTGTTAAACTGAATACAAATATTGCAAAATGCAAGAAATTTGTAGAAGTGCATCAGTCTAAGTTTATCAGCTCTGAATGCGAAAAATCAGGCATCCAAATGGGTTAATCCTATAAAATATTTTGCTAAAATGTGTGTAATGACAAAGTCATGCGCAGTAGAGACTGCTGCGTGTGCTGTGGTCATGCTCAGTAGAGATTGCCCGTGCAGCGGCTGATACAGAGCTTCGGAGCGTCCAGCTCTACATCAGCCGCGGCGCGGGCAATCTCCACTGTGCATGACTGCCCCACGACCAGCTGGCGGTGCCACTGTGGCCTGTGTAACGGGCTCTTCAACTAGTAATTGCATAAAAAATAAAAAGATCACAGGTTTTATAATGAATGAAAAAACTGAAATATGCTCTATATTCAATAAGAAAGGATTTCCTGTTACAGTGGTATAATCTGACTGGACAAAGCCCTCCACACATGGGATTATTTCTCTCATAGGTGGTGCTGTGATCTACAGACAGGCTTCTAATAACTCCTATTGGTTGCTGCAACCTCACAACTGCATACGCAGATAATAAGAATAAGGCTGGCCCTTGGACATGAAGCTTGAGTTATACTGGTTTAAATATTGCTGTAGGTTTAAAATGCTGCCACTCCCAGTGGTAAAAGTAGAAGCTGTCAAATAGTAAATTATTGATCTTTAAAGGGATAGCAATGGTTAATTTTAAGTTGATTTAATATTGTAGACATTAAAAAAAGGTTGACATCGATGTAAGTCTTATCTCTCAAACCTTTATGGTTTGAGAGATATAACTTGCTAAAGTTACCTTTTCCTGGCTGTTTTACTCAAGTCTGCCATCTAGCTGACAGCTGCAGATTCCGGTCATTTGACCAGACAGAGGCTCTTCAGCAGAGCTGAAATCACACTATTTAGAAATAAATATTTAATTGGAATGGTCTACAAAGTGTGCTTGCAAACCAGGCACACTTTGTAGACCATTATGATGAAGTATTTATCTTTAGATATTGTTATATCGGCGCTGCTGAAGAGCCTCATCTGGTCAAGTGACCAGACTCTGCTTCTGACAGCTTTACAGCTCGTCAAGCAGAAAGTGGAGGGACCAGAGAACTTTATTTTCCTATATCTCTTAAACCATAATGGTTTGAGAGATACAAGTAAGTGCAAGTACTCTCTTTTAATTGTATCTACCATATAGTTAATACTTTTTTTCTGACATTACTATCCCTTTAAGGCTTTGAGTGGCATTCAAAGGGTTAATATTTTTTCAGTGTTAGTTGCTCTTTAACATTCCTTCTTTTTCACACAGAATTTTCTGTAAACTGGACACCGGATCAGCATTGGAAATTGTGGTTTTTGGGTTCTGTTCCTCTATACAAGGAAAGACTGGTGGTTTTGATTTTGACATGTTTTCTCAACAAGTGACATCTCATGAAAACATGGAGGTATTTGGGGGGAGCAATGTGATAAAAGCAAAAAGAAAACTTGAAAAGCAGAGCTCAGTTCTGCCAGATAAGTAAGTGACAGAACTGAAATGTCACATCTGGATCTAAAGAAAAAGAAAAAAAAAATCATTTTCATCTCCATACCTCTATAAACAAATCTAAACACAGATAATTAGCTACGTAACAGAGAGCTTGTTCAGATCACAGCTTACTGCATCTTTTTAATGGGTTCATCTGTGCTGCTTCTTCTGGTATTTACTGATGAGCTTGTGTATTATTGAAAAATGTGTTGCTCATGGTAATGCTTGGAAACGTATACTGTGTTAAGAGATAGCACGTAGCTTGTGTCTCATGTATGAATATCTCCCTGTAAACAACAGTCAATGCCACATGACTTTCTTTAAAGGGGAATGATCCTGTTGGAATAAATGGATCATAATATGAATATAAATTACATGGTTTATCCAGCTGAGTAAATCCAAGGGCACTGCCACTGCTGAGGGATGTTGTATTTAAAAGTTATTGCAGCTAAAACTTGCATTTTTCTGTGTTCAGTACCTCCATGACCTTATATTGTACAGTGGCACTATTGCAACTGCAGCCTATTAAAGGGATAGTAATACTTCGTTTTATCTTTATTTTATTTTGTAGGCATTAAAAAAACATAAAGAACGATATGTCTTATCTCTCAAACCTTTATGGTTTGAGAGATATTCACAAGCAAAGTATCCCCTCCTGCCCCTTTTACCTAGTATAAGCCATCTCTTCTCAGACGTGGAATCTGGTTGTAAGACCAGACAGATAACAGCAGGGGACAGTCTTCTTCCTATGAGAACAATGAAAGCCCTGCCCCCTTGACAAGTTTTTCAGGTTTTTCCCTTATCTTAATTGAAGATTTTCCCTCTCTGCAGTCTACCTGGGCACCTCCCTTCTGATCTGACTGAGCAGTGTTACATCAGTAAAAGGGGCGGGAGGGGGATACTTTGTCATTGAATTACTCTTGAACTACAACTCTGACAGAATTGAAATAACACTCTCCAAAGTCCAAATACTATAATGATTAATTAGAGCTGCTTTTATTATGAAACATTACTATCCCTTTAAGGACAATGACACAGTGGTGTTTCTACCAGGCCAAAAGTCAATATGCATTAAAAAACATGTTTCAAGACTGAGAAAAGTAACAGTTTGGTAAAGGTGGGTGACAGGAAGCTGGCATTTTATAGAGATGGTACTAATAATGTACTTTCAAGAGTATCAGGTACAATATGTTTCACCACTCGAGGAAAGTCTATGTCTCGTGGTACAGTTTCTCATAAAGGCGAGGATCTAATGTATACTTTTATACAGTGGCGTAACAATAGGTGTCACACCTGCGCATGGGTCCGCCACTCCAGGGACCTAGCCGCCCCCTGTGACCCCAAAGCCCGGCGCCAACAGCTGAGGTCTGTGCTTTATTTTGCACAGACCTCTAGAAAATGAGGCACCCTCTTCGGCACTCTAGTAGTAATGCAGAGTGCTGGAAGATAAGATCATCTCCCAGAGCTCTGCATTACTGAAGAAAGGACTACGCAGGAGCTCCTGCTAAAGAGGTCTGTGCAGGAGAAGGCACAGACCTCTCCTGAAACATCACTGGACCACCAGGGAGGTAGGAGATGGGCAGGGGGTGGGTGTCAGTGGAGGAAATGTGGCGATTGGGAAAAATGTGAAGGCAATGGGTGACTGGGGGAAATGTGGAGACAACTGGGACAATGTGGAAGCAGTTGGGGCAATGTTGTGGCAATTGGGGGCAATGTGGAGGCAACTGGGGCAATGTGGAGAGAATTGTGGTGATTGGGGGAAATGTGAAGGCAATTGGGACAATGTGGAGGCAATTGGGGGCAATGTGAAAGAAATGTTGTGGCAACTGGGGGTAATGTGGAAGTAACTGTGGCAACTGGGGGCAATGTGGAAGCAATAGTGGCAATTTGGGCCAATGTGGAGGCAATTGGGAGCCATGTGGAGGCAACTGTAGCAATGGGGGTAATGGGGGGGGCATGGCAATTTTTTCACCAGGGCCCAGTGGCTTCTAGCTATGCCTCTGCTTTTATATACAAGAGAATCATTTGGAGGATTGAAACATCTCCAACACACAGATAAAAATGTCTAGAATCCAAGAAGTTAAGGTCATCTCACAAGAACCAGTGATAGATGGTCGTAGAAAATAGCCAGTATACAAATAACACCCAATTCCTGCAGTAGGTACATATAATTAGAGCTGGCTTGCACTGGATAATGGAAGAGCTATGAATCAGTTAGTGGCCTATTCATCAAAGTCATGAAAGCATGTTTATTTTCCTTCTTTTTTTTTTTTGCGAAAACCTGTAGTATTTATTGAAGCGTGACTTGTATTGTAAAAAAAATCAGAAGCAAATATCTGGTTCAGAATGTGTGTGAAAACACAGCCAAAAATTCATCTGGAACCCAAAATTCATAAGGACGTTCACCTATTTAGGTAGAGTAGATGCACTCACTGTACCTCCTGAATCAGGGTGTAATGCAGCAAATACTCATTGAGACTGGAGCTCTGCTTAGAAAAACAAGTTGCACCCTAAGGGGCATATCAAAATTCCCTTTGATTAAAGCGAAACTATCATAACATTGCCCCACAATACATTACTAACCTAGCAATATGCAAAGCCATACTTTCATCAGGCTGAATAAGTAAGAGTTATTGCATACCTCCCAACATTTCAAATTGCCAAGGAGGGACACTTGTGTTTTAGGGGGTGTTGCTGGGGGCGTGGTTGATGGGAGGGGCATTACAGATCATTTTTTGGGCTATTTCATGGCCTACTGACACCTCCTTGTGTAACCTAATACATGACTTATAACAAGACCAAAGTCTTTTACTTACTAATTTATAAACACATATATATTTAAACAAACAATAATGTGAGTTTTATTGCTGTAGAGCAATGTGGTGCTCCTAGATACACACCATACAGTCTGATTTCCTAAAAAGAGGGACACCAGGGTGGGAAAGAGGGACAGAGGGATTTGGGTCTAAGAGAGGGACTATCCCTCCTAAAGAGAGACACTTGGGAGGTATGTTATTGCAGAAAAACAACTTCTTCAGCAGGAATTTGAGAACAGCAGCACATCTTGGAGGAAATGTAGCTCTGTGAGGCTGGTTCATGCTGAAGAAGTTGTTTTTCCGCAATAACTCTTACTTATTCAGCCTAATGAAAGTATGGCTTTGCATATTGCTAGGTTAGTAACGTATTGGGAGACAATGTTATTATCATGACAGTTCCACTTTAAATGGGGCCTTATGCTAGACTAGTTGAAGAGCCCGTTATACAGTGCCACTGCCAGCCGGGAGTGGGGCAGTCATGCGCAGTAGAGACTGCCCGTGCCGCGGCTCATACAAAGCGATACACTCCAAAGAAGCGTCCCGCTCTGTATCAGCCTCGTCACTGGCAGTCTCTACTGCGCATGACTGCAGCACGAGCAGCAGTCTCTACTATGCATGACTTCATCGTTACACACGTTTTAGTGAATTATTATATAGGATGGTTTACAATCCATTGTGATTCAATGAGTCGGAGACCTCTTTAGTATGTAAAGGGGTAACCCTTTGAGTGCCAGAGAGGGATCCATTGGATTACATCTCTCTGGAACACAAATGGTTTTTAAAGAGAAACTATCACTCACATAGTGAACTACTGGCAGCTGTGCTCCTCTGGGGACAAACCTATTGATGCAGTAGAGGCTGCAATATGAAGGGGCTCCAGCAGATCAACGGCGGCGTTCAAAGGCAACTTGAAAAGAGACCCACACATGCTTAAGTCTCACAGCTCAGTCTCCTAATCTGCATGATTTTATCATGTGCATGGATTCATGATATAATTTTGTACTTATATGCATATATTAGAATTCCTTTTTGAATATATATTATGAAAATTAGTAGTTTTTTCATTGCCTCCTACTATTTAAACTTATTTCTATATATGTAGTATATGATTAGCCACTCTAGCGCCAGATATTTTATATACAACTTTAAAATATAATTGACCTTTAAAAGCTCAGACTAATTCAATGGGAATTTATTTGTTTATGATGGTATGGCTGTTTTGACCTAGAATTATTAGACAGTTTTTTTTCAGGCTCACAGATTATCTCCTCAAATAACTAAAATATAGCAATAAATAGGTTAGTTGGGGCATTTCCCAGTGTGGAAGTAAAACCAGCTGATAGCATTTGAATGATTATAGGCATATCTCTGTGCAACTGCCTCT
This sequence comes from Rhinophrynus dorsalis, assembly GCA_037306005.1. NCBI lineage: Eukaryota > Metazoa > Chordata > Amphibia > Anura > Rhinophrynidae > Rhinophrynus > Rhinophrynus dorsalis. Next base: position 22,576,330 of record CM074728.1, read on the forward strand.
AGTACAGCTTTGGTGAATCAGACAGTGCTCTACTTGCCACTCAATTATTTGCGTGTGGTGGATAAAAATATGTATTACTGTCAATATTTGCTTGTGTATATTACATTAATGAATGACGTGAAAAGAATTCCACAAAAAACATAGACAACAATCAGCAAATGCCATAAATATGACAAATGAATAGACCTGTGACTCGTTAATGTTGTAGTTGCTTGCTCCCTTTCATGTTGTGTTTACCTAACGATTGCTGTACAACATAGTAGTGATCAGTAGTAGAGACTTACTCTGATAAAAAGCCGGTGGTTTCATGTATGTGTGTGTATATGCGTGTGTATATATGTGTGTGTGCTTGCAGATACTGTAACTGCTTTCAAAAATAGCAATGGATACCGATCTATCACAGAACAATATTGAGAATTATGACAGATGACTTCAATGCAGATAGATTGTTGATCCAGGGAACTATCTGACTGCCATTTGGAGTCAGATACGAATTGTTTTACCCACTTGGGGCTAAATTGGAAATGGCTTCAGTGTTTGTTTTTTTGCCTTCTTCTGGGATGGACGCATGTCTTTTTTTCAACCTCGTCCACTACGTTACTATGTTAAAGTATTAATGTGAGAGTGTATGCACTGGTATGTACTAATGCGATCAAACACTCTAGTGCACACAGCTTACATACAGTAATGTGTGAAAGTTTTAAGTGTGAAAAATGCTGTAAACTAAGAATGTTTTAAAAGATAGACATTTTACTAGTTTATTTTTGTCAATTAAAATAATTGTGAGTGAACAGAAGAAAATTCTAAATCAAATCAATATTTGGTGTGAACACCCTTTGCCTTCAAAACAGCATCAGTTCTCCTAGGTACACTTGCACACAGTTGTTTAAGGAATTCGGCAGGATTTAGGAAGTCTCAGTTGCTTCACTCTCTCTTCATGTAATCCCAGACTCGATGATGTTGAGATCAGGGCTCTGTGGGGGCCATACCATCACTTCCAGGGCTCCTTGTTATTCTTAATGCTGAAGACAGTTCTTAATGACTTTGGCTGTATGTTTGGGGTCGTTTTCATGCTGCAGAATACATTTGGGGCCAATTTGATGGTATTGCATTATGGATAACAACCTGCCTGTTCTTCTCAACATTGAGGAGACCATTAATTCTGACCAAATCCCCAACTCCATTTGCAGAAATGCAGACCCAAACTTGCAAGGAACCTCCACCATGCTTCACTGTTGCCTGCATACAATCATTCTTTTACCACTGCCAGTCCTTTGTCAAACAAACTGCCTTCTGCTACAGCCAAATGTTTAAAATTTTGACTCATCAGTCGAGAGCACCGGCTGCCAATTTTCTGCACCCCAGTTCGTGTGTTTTCATGCATAGTTCTGTCACTTGGCCTTGTTTCCATGTCAGAGGTATGGTTTTTTGGCTGCAAGTCTTCCATGAAGACTACTTCAGACCAGACTTATCCAGACAGTATATGGGTGTACCAAGGTCCCACTGCTTCCTGCCAATTCCGAGCTGATGGCACTGCTGGACATCTTCTGATTGCAAAGGGAAGTAAGATGTGTCTCATCTGCTGCACTAAGTTTCTTGGCCTACCACTGTGTCTACGGTCCTCAATGTTGCCTGTTTCTTTGCACTTGTTCAAAAGAGCTTGGACAGCACATCTGGAAACCCCTGTCTGCCTTGAAATTTCTGCCTGGGAGAGACCTTGCTGATGCAGTATAACTACATAGTGTCTAATTGCTGCTGTGCTCGGTCTGGCTTTGGTATATGACTTTTGACATTAAACTGTCTTCAACAACCTCGCCTTGTTATCCAAGTTTGGCTGTTCCTCACCCAGCTGTTTCTGCTTCAAATAATGACTGTGTTTCAACCTATATATTAAAATGATGATCATTAGCACCTGTTAGGTAAAATTGTTTAATCATACAGCTGATTATATTGTGCAAGTGTACCAAAAAGAATTAATGCTGTTTTGAAGGCAAAGGGTGGTCACACCAGATTTTGATTTGATTTAGAATTTTCTCCTGTTCACTTACTATGCATTTTGTTAATTGATAAAAATAACCTATTAACATGTCTATTTTTGAAAGCAAACTTACTTTACAACATTTTTCACACCTGCCTAAAACTTTTGCGCAGTACTGTATATTAAATTATATTTGTTTATCCAAACCGTCACTCAGGTGTATAGATACACAACTGAACATTTAAGGGATAGTAATACCTTAAAAAAATGAAGCTCTGATTTAGCCTTCTATAACCTGGGTAATGAAACTCTGTATTACAATCTTTTCCATTTTGTAGTTCAAGAGTAATTCAATGCTAAAGGATCCCCCTCTCGCCCCTTTTAACCCTCCCTATCTGCCTCCCTTTAGATTTTGAATCTGGTCATGTGACTGGACAGCGCGCCTCAATGTTTTTTAGTCCACTTCCGAACTCCATGGTAGTCCAGCTGTGTCTGAGGTGTGTGAACTCATAAAAAAGTTATACGTTGGAGCTGGTCTCTGAGGAAAGACAGCAGAAGAAGATAGCTCTTCAGTCCAAGGTAAATGTTGGTTCACCTCAACGGCAATTTGCATTCTATTAGGAATGCCCATGATGTCTATAAAGATATCATTCAAACTCAAGGGGTTAAGATGTACATATATAATTACATATACTTACAGACCAACACAAACCATTGTGGTCAATCTTAAAGTTGATATGTTACCTACACAGTATTTAGTCTCCTTAAATATGTCTATTTAACCTGTCTATAACTGCTTTTTGTTTTGCAAACAGGTTAATACTTTTAGAGATTTTTGATGTAGTATTTCGGGAATCTAATCTCAGTAGATCTTTGTTCTCTGACATTGACAGAGAAAACTGCATAAATAATTACTCACATGTCTAAAATATCACCTTTCTCTTTTTTAGGCTTCCAAACCCTGTCAGTTTCCACCAGAGGGATGGAATAAATTGATAAGAATGAAATCATGCACATGATTTCAAGATGGAAGCTTCCACTGGGGAGAGGATTTAGGAAGGTGAAAAGTACTCTTTAAAATAAAGACAGCGCATTAGAAAAAACTAAAAAACTGTTTTAAAACTTTGGGATATGAAAAAAGGACTGTGAAGAGGCTACTCTCAATAAATGAGCTTTGAATGAATAGCAGGGTGATGGTTCATAGGTGTGTATGTGCATGTGTATTGTGAGAAAGAAAGAAAGAGAGAGAGAGAGAAAGAAAATTATATGGACACATACACAAGCTAGTCCTTCTGTTAGACAAATTAAGAGTCAATTATTCCTAAAGGGATACCTTCCCCTTAGAGTAAGTTGAAATTCTAATAACTAGGGAAAAGGGATCTTCAGTTTCATAACTTAAGATGTTCACAAATAATTCATAATTTGTTTGACCAAAAGGGGGTTCAGTAAATTAATATTAGCAGAGATATGAAGGGTTTCTTTCAGCAAAGGATAGCAAGGTATGCTTAGTAGGAACACTCATAGCTAAAACACATATTTAATTAGCATTCAATCTTCTTCCAGTCAGTATGTTTTGGGATGATATTTTAGAGTAATTACTACGTAGATAGATGTTTGCCTATGGGTTGCTCTCTCTATTTCTACTTTGAAGCATTAAGCACATTTCTGAAGTGGGTAGTCAAGTCTGAAACAGAGTTGTCGTCAGTAATTCATTACTTGGATGATTTCCTTTGTATGGGCTTGGGGATGCTAATGATCACACTGTGTTGCTGCAGGCCGTTTAAGTATAGCTAGGTATACTTTTTTATAATATTCTGTTAGCTCCTGAGTAGTTAGTTAAGCCAGCATCATTTATTACATGTCAAAGAAGGTATTGAAATTAATTATGTTGTCATGGTTTGTTTTTGGCTTCAAGAGTAACTAGTTAATGTGAGAGAAGAAAAACTAAAGGTCCGTGTCTCCACAAACAAATCTCCTTACAATGCCCAGTAGTAAACGACTTCCCTGACTTTATTCCCCAGTGTTTTCAGTAGGCCAGACACATGTTGAATAACACTCGCAGAGCTGTTGCAAACCCATTCCTATTCTTAATGAACACATCAGTGGTCTTAAAGGGATAGTAATACTTCATTTTAACTTTATTTTATATTGTAGGCATAAAAAAAACATGAAGGATGATACAAGTCTTATCTCTCAAACCTTTATGGTTTAAGAGATATTCACAAGCAAAGTTTCCCCTCCCGCCCCTTTTACCTAGTGTAAGCCATCTCTTCTCAGATGTGGAATCCAGTCCATAGACCAAACAGATAACAGCAGGGGACAATCTTCTTTGTATGAAAAGAATGAAAGCCCTTCCCCCCTTGACAAGTTTTTCAGCTTTTTCCCTTATCTTAATTGAAGATTGTCCCTCTCTGCAGTCTACCTGGGCACCTCCCTTCTGATCTGCCTGAACGGGGGGGGGGGGGGAGGGATACTTTGACTGCAGACTGCAGAGAGGGAAAATCTTCAATTAAGATAAGGGAAAAACCTGAAAAACTTGTCAAGGGGGCAGTGCTTTCATTGTTCTCATAGGAAGAAGATTGTCCCCTGCTGTTATCTGTCTGGTCTTACAACCAGATTCCACATCTGAGAAGAGATGGCTTACACTAGGTAATAGGGGCGGAAGGGGAAACTTTGCTTGTGAATATCTCTTAAACCATAAAGGTTTGAAAGATAAGACTTATATCATTCTTCATGTTTTTTTAATGCCTACAAAATAAAATAAAGATAAAATGAAGTATTACTATCCCTTTAAATGAAGATAGTAAATAAAAAGTATTTAATGAAAGAAATTGAAGTATGCCTCCACCAGTGTCTGTCCTTCAGGGAACACCAGGGTGATGCAGGCAGTTGAGTAATATACTGCTGGGCATTTGTGTGTGTATATGAAGTTTTCTTTGTGGATACATGCACCTTGCCTTTCTTCTTTTGCAAGAGTCCCAGTTTCTGTGAAAAATGTTTTAGTGAGAGGTTGCCATGGCCTTGTGAGGCTCAGGCTTAAAACAGAACATGGAAACTGGGATCATGTCCACTGAAGATGCTGTTTGGAGGCAGAAGTATCCTCCATTTGCTTATTAGTCACCATGCATGAGAGTGCTTCAAGCAATCAGTTCATTATGTGAGTAGGAATTTTGCTGATGCATTTTTATTCATAAACACTCATATTTGTTTTTTCTAGTTAAAGAAATACTAATACATAAAATGAACTGAGATTACACACTCACATTCCATGTACTTCATTCTACCATCAGTAAAATACATGTTTTCTCAGGCCTAATATTTAGCTTAAAGGGATAGTAATACTTCGTTTTAACTTGCCCCCCTTGACAAGCTTTTCAGGTTTTTCCCTTATCTTAATTGAAGATTGTCCCTCTCTGCAGTCTACCTGGGCTCCTCCCTTCTGCCCTGGCTGAACAGTGTTACATCAGTAAAAGGGGTGGGAGGGGAAACTTTGCTTGTGAATATCTCTTAAACCATAAAGGTTTGAGAGATAAGACTTATATCATTCTTCATGTTTTTTTCATGCCTACAAAATAAAATAAAGTTAAAACGAAGTATTACTATCCCTTTAAATATGCTGTGATGGAGCAGACATTGCTGCCTTTTCCAGGGCTCTGGGGATCCCACCTTTACACGGGCTGAAATTAGATAACAGCTTTTCTGAATACAATGGGCACTAATCACAATCAATTAACAGACTTCAATTCTTATGTCTGAGTAGAAACAACACAGCATAAGATAAATGCTCACTGAACAGGGCACTTTACACATTCATTAAAAAGTAAGTTTATGATTATATTGTGGGGATGCAACATAGGAATAATTCATTTTTACATATGCAGTATGAGATATACTCACGTGCCAGATAAACTCACCAATTTATGTTATTCTGTGGGTTCTTTCCCTATGATCTCTCCAGCTTGTAGATGAGGATATACAGAATAATAAAGGAATTGAATAATTTATCTCTCTGAAGAGTTTATCATACCTTTATCTCACCCTTAGTCCATAGCCACCCTCCTCTACCCAGCTTTCCTGAAGCAGAGGTATTATGCAAAAGTTGAGCAGTTCTGAAGAAAAACATCTGTATTAGAGATGAGTGGAACACACAATTTCTTTCACTAATCTATCTGGAAAAATTCTAGATCCTTTCAAATGAAGGAATGAATTGTCGAGGGTCAGAGGGAAGGGAGGAAAGGTGAGGGAGGGACAATGATTAAGATGAGTGCGCATTGCAGTGGCTGGGAGCTATAAGGGACTGATGTGAGAAGAGGCAAGGGGCAGCAAAAGGAGTTGGAAAGGGGAGTTCCCATAGGGGATAAAATGAAAAGGAGTGTCCACAGAGATGAAAGAAAAGAGGAGAGGGCCATGGATATGGAAGCAAATGGGAATGAACTAAAAGAACTAAAGGGGAGCAGGCTATGGAAAGAGAAGTAGAGCAGGTCAAGGCAAGGGAAGGGCAACAAAACAAGGAGAAGAAAGGTAGCAGGCCGAGAAGAAGAAAGCAAAGGGGAGAGGACCATGGGAAGCAAAGCTGAGAGAGCCAAGGGAAGCATAGGGAGCTCACCAATGAGAAAGAAGGGGACCTGGAAAATTTAAGAGGAGGGGGATGGCCAAGGAGAGGGAAGCAAAAGGTTAGTAGGTCAAGGGAAGCATAGGGGAGTGGGAAAAAGAGAAGGAAAAGGAGTGGGACAAGGAGAGGGAATGGAAGTGAGGCAAGGAGATGTAAAGAGAGCAGGGTAAGGAAAGAGAAAGGGAGTGGGAAAAGTAAAGGGAAAGAGAGTGGGGTAAGGAAAGGGAAAGCGAGTGGGGTAAGGAGAGGGAAATAAATCATGGTAAGGAGAGGGAAAGAGAGTGGGGTAAGGAAAGAGAAAGAGTGGGGTAAGGAAAGGGAAAGAGAGAGGGATAAGGAGAGGGAAAGAAAGGATGGTAAGGAAAGGGAAAGAGAGCAAGGTAAGGAAAGGGAAGAGTGGGGTAAGAAGAGGGAAAGAGTGGGGTAAGAAGAGGGAAAGAGAGCAGGGTAAGGAAAGAGAGCAGGGTAAGGAAAGGGAAAGAGTGGGGTAAGGAGAGGGAAAGAGAGCAGGGTAAGGAAAGAGAGCAGGGTAAGGAAAGAGAGCAGGGTAAGGAAAGGGAAAGAGTGGGGTAAGGAGAGGGAAAGAGAGTGGGGTAAGGAGAGGGAAAGAGAGTGGGGTAAGGAGAGGGAAAGAGAGCAGGGTAAGGAAAGGGAAAGAGTGGGGTAAGGAGAGGGAAAGAGAGTGGGGTAAGGAGAGGGGAAAAAATCATGGTAAGGAAAGAGAAAGAGTGGAGTAAGGAGAGGGAAAGAAAGTGGGGTAAGGAAATGGAAAGAGAGTGGGGTAAGGAAATGGAAAGAGAGTGGGGTAAGGAAATGGAAAGAGAGTGGGGTAAGGAGAGGGAAAAAAAATCATGGTAAGGAAAGGGAAGAGTGGGGTAAGGAGATGGAAAGAGAGTGGAGTAAGGAAAGAGAGCAGGGTAAGGAAAGGGAAAGAGTGGGTTAAAGAGAGGGAAAGAGAGCAGGGTAAGGTAAGGGAAAGAGTGGGGTAAGGTAAGGGAAAGGAATAGTATAAAAGGGGTATGAGGGTGCCTGTGTTGGTGGAGAATCAGTTGAAGAGGGAATTTTTGAGGGTGTTCTGTTGACTGGGATTGGGGGGACAGTTAATATAAAAACAGAATAAAAAAAAACATAAGACATGGTATAAAAGGGGTCTGAGGAGGGTGACTGTGTTGGCGGGTGGAGTCTGGGGATAGAATCAGTTGAACAGGGAATTTTTCTTTAGGGGAGGGGGGTTTGTTGACTGGTATTTGGAGGGCAGTTAATTAAAAAAAATAAAAAATGAAATAAGAAAAGAAATTGGTACATAACGTAACAAGGATCCCCTGATGTAAGCTACGACTGGGGCACACATATTTTACGGATAGAGTATTTTGTAGAGGATAGTTTGTTGGACTTGTTGTTAGAGGCCCAAGCCTAAAAAATTGATCTGTAGGAATAAGACTTATTAGAGGCATAAGCCCTTCGGAACATTAATTTGTTGTAGGACTTAGACTTGTGTTAGACCCAAGCCCTAAATAAACATTGATTTGTATCACTTAGACTTGTTTGACACAAGCTATAAGGAAACACTGATTTGTTGTAGGACTTAGGTTTGTTAGAAACAGCCCCTCCCAAAAAAGATAGATCAAAGTAAGAAAACTAAAGCTGTAAGCTGAATTTTTAACTGAGAATTTGGTGACACCGTTGGGCGGTGTAGGGAATACAGCATTCAGATATAATGTGTCACCAAAATTTCAGTTAAAAATTCAGATCTTTCAGCTTTATTTTTCTTACTTTGATCTATCACTTATCGATGTGGTTCAGGGACTCTAATGTAAATTGTTTAGTGTCAGCAATCTTCAATCAAGTACGGCTATAGGGTCTCATGCTTTACTTTCCTGTCTCTCTCTCTCTCTCTCTATTACAGATGCATCCGTTTTTGAGGTAATTTAGGTATTTCATTCAACTCATGCAGTGCCATATATTTATAAAACAGAAGAAACAAAATTCACAGCACTAATTCACATTAATTTATACATTTAATCTACAGACATAAATTGAGCACCCAAGTGAATAAATACAGATAGCAGCAAGAAATTAGGGAGTTCTCCAAGCTCCCCAAGATTAGGCCGAAGCCTGAACAGAAACCCAAAACCAGACCAAATCTGCTCTCCTCCATATAAGCTATCCAAGTGTGAACACTGTGTAAAGCATATTGTATACCACTTTAATAAATTTGGGGTCTCTGTTGCATAGTTTGGCCAAATTATGTTTAAGCCCGCCTGCCACGTCAAGGCTCCCCAGTACAAGGCGAGTACCTAACTTCACACAGTCATCCTATCTAGGTTAAAAACACCCCTGATAAAGCATTTCTTATAAGCTGAGATTTCTTGTACATAACGCATTGGGCATATTTTAAAAACATTTAAAAACAACTTCATGTTAGGAATTTCCAACAGCTCACAGCTGGTGGTGGTGATGCCCATCTCCATCCCTGTCCCCCATTCCTTCTTGATTTGGGCTAAAAAGACCATTAATGCCTCTGCTACCCCAGCTTCTCTACCATCAGGGCATCCAGGCCATTTAATGTTGGTAGTGGTCAATTCCTCCTCCTCAGATTCGATAAATGCATAACAGTCCTTCTAGCTCCTCCTTTTATTAATATTATTATTATTATTAAACCTTGTTAATAGAGATAGCAGTCATTATGAGCCTCTCCTGCCTCAATTTTGCTATTAAATCACAGCACAGCAGCCTAGCACCACTTTCTCTCTCTGTAGCTCCTTATATTGTGTTTCACTTCCAGAAAAAGTCTAGCCATTGAAAAAATGTGAAACATTTTTGGCAATGGATGAAAACTGCAAAGATTCTAATCGCTTTATTTAAAGCGGATTTTCATGCAAAAAAAAAAAAAAAACAGAAAACAATGTGGTTTTCACAGATTTTTTGGAGGGAACATGACGGGACCTTTCGCCCACCGCTAATTTTAACACCTTAAATGAGAAAGAGGTCATTTAACTCAATGAGGATTTGGTGAACTGTAATTTGGTGCAGTTAGATTTTATTTTTTTATGAAAACATTTTACGAAGAAGGATACATTGAGTTTGTCTCTTGTTTTCAAGTATGCCATGTGTGTTCAATTTATCTACCTCAAACATGTGAAAGGCTGAGTTGACCTTGCCAGGACTAGAACCTGCAACTTGGAGGTTTGAACAGATTCTACAGCTGGTGCATTAACTAATTGACTCATTCACAGATATTCTGAACATTAAAGGGATAGTAATGTTTCATAATAAAAGCATCTCTAATTAATCTTCATAGTATATGGGCCTTGGAGAGTGTGATTTCAATTCTGTCAGAGTTGTAGCTCAAGAGTAATGGAATGATAAAGTATCCCCCTCCTGCCCCTTTTACTGATGTAACACTGCTCACCTCAGAGCAGCAGGGAGGTGCCCAGGTAGATTGCAGAGAGGGATAATCTTCAATTAAGATAAGGGGAAAAGCTGATAAACCTGTCAAGGGGGGCCAGGGTTTTCACTGTTCTCAAGTAAAGATTGTCCCTTGCTGTTATCTGTCTGGTCAAGCACCAGATTCTACATCTGAGGTGAGCAGTGTTACACTAGGTAAAAGGGGCAGGGAGGGGGATACTTTATCATTCAATTACTCTTGAACTACAACTCTGAAATAACACTCTGTATGGCTCAAATACTATGAAGATAAATTGGAGCTACCGTTTTTGTGAAACATTACTATCCCTTTAAGTTTCCCAAAAAAATCCCTTACCTCGAGGCTGGAGGTCCAGTGGTGTTTTCTATGCCCTTGGATCCTGTATATTCTGTAAAAAAATAAACATTAAATAAAAAAACCTAAAAAATCTAAAACCCCACCAACACCATCCCCTCCATCTGCTCAGGCTGTTGAGAAAAAATGTGAAGAAATTGAACAGGAATTGGCTGTTATATGGCTATCACTGTTCAAATTAATTCCCACCCTCACTTTGGAATGCCTCGCAGTCAATCATCATCATCTAACTGGAATGGTCATGGATACTCCTGACTTCATCATTCCATGATTGGCTAGCTGTAGGGGTGATGTTAAGTGCATCTGTGACCCCACCAGCTAGATGCTGATTGGCGTAACAACACAGTCCCAGCTGTTGGGAGTGTGGAAATTCATTTGAAAAGGGATGGCCATATAAAAGCCAACCCCTGCCCTGTTCAATTTTTCATAATTCTGGCTCAGGCAACGGTCCAAGCAGGATTAAAGGGATAGTAATGTTTCATAATAAAAGCAGCTCTAATTAATCATCATAGTATTTGGACTTTGGAGAGTGTTATTTTAATTCTGTTAGAGGTGTAGTTCAAGAGTAATTCAATGACAAAGTATCCCCCTCCCGCCCCTTTTATAAATGTACACTGCTCAGTCAGATCAGAAGGTAGGTGCCCAGGTAGATTGCAGAGAGGAACAATCTTCAATTAAGATAAGGGAAAAACCTGAAAAACTTGTCAAGGGGGGCAGGGCTTTCATTGTTCTCATAGGAAGAAGACTGTCCCATTCTGTTATCTGTCTGGTCTATGGACTGCATTCCACATCTGAGAAGAGATGGCTTACACTAGGTCAAAGGGGCGGGAGGGGAAATTTTGTGAATATCTCTCAAACCATAAAGATCTGAGAGATAAGACTTATATCGTTCTTCATGTTTTTTTAATGCCTACAAAATAAAACAAAGATAAAACGAAGTGTTACTATGCCTTTGTGGTGGGAATTTATATAGGCAGCAGTTTTTTTTTGGTTTATTTATTTTTTTACAGAGGATGCAGGAGGCCCACTGTGTCACTGACACCACTTGACTCCTTGACTCCCGACAACAAGATAAATGTAATACGTTTTATGAATGGTGTAATCGTGTGATTAAGCATGTGATTGAATGAAATGAAAGAATGGACTTGAACAAAGTGTTGAAAGTGTTCGCGTTTCTGGAATATCATGTTCGTGCCATTTGTTTCTCCTTTAAATATGAATGTCACAAAACATGCGATTCTCTGTAAATTTTGCATTAGTACTAAAATGAATGCGCAGGTATTCTAAACAGATCCCTAACAAACACCTGGGAGACACATTGAGACTGTAGAACTGAGAACTCCTCCTTACTGGAGCTGATATTATAAGGGAAATTGGTTCATTTCTGGAGCAAACCAACTGCACCACATGGAACAATACCAATTCCTGTGTTTTTTAAACAGGCTTTCGACCACTTGAATGATTGGTTTGCTCCAGAGCTGCTCCATTTTTTTCCAATACATCAGCCTCACTGATGTAAAAGGCGTTCCTAAAACAATATATGTTATACAAATATATCTGAGCCATCATCTCTCCAGGCATCCCTCTCTATAACTATATGATGCTCAACTAGTTAACATGGAGGCCCATAAAACTGTTTCCCTGCACTTAGTGAAAGTTCTGTACATGTACACATGATTATGCATTTGGCTAATTCAGAGTATGCAATTTATGTAAATTGCATATAATTGCTGCTATAAATTAGCGTCATTTTCTCCACTGTAGTTCAGCACAATGTGCTGTCTCTAAAGACAGGGTAAAAAGTATTCTGTTAAATATATTAATTGGATGGGGACACCGAATATGTTTAACCCCTTCCATGAAAATGATACTCTGCAGAAGGCATGAAGCCTCATTCTCGCTCCGTTTTGTCTGCAAAGCTTCAAATCAGGTGTGGACAAGCTTAGGTCCTCCAGCTGTTGAGGACTAGAGCTCCCACTGCCTGGCTGGGAATGAGGGAAATTGTACACCAAGAGGTCCTCAGGTTGTCCCCACCCCTGCATTAGAGCCAGGGAGTGATCAGCAAGTTCAACACAGATAACAAATCCAGCTTCATGTTACTTATCCTCCATGTTCCTTATCCTTCTGGCCCTATTCCCACAGTTAACTCTAATACAGAGTTATTAGGATGTGCTAAGTTACACCCCTGTGAAACAAACTGATCCATATGGTGCAGTTCACACTGGTGCTTTCCTACTTACATACAGTTGTAAGCAAAAGTTTGGGCACCACTGTGCAACCTCTGCAGTGAACAAACTTATACTTGCCATATTCCTGCAGACTGCAATGCAGAGTTACTAGGAATTTGCTGAATTGAACAGACTGAAAAAATAAAACAGAAAAGGTGGCACGTGCAGATGTTTGTGCACCCTTCCAGTTGACCCACTAGTGTGATTTTGTCTTGTACAGTCTCAGGACTTAAAGGGATAGTAATGTTTCATAATACAAGCAGCTCTAATTAATCATCATAGTATTTGGACTTTGGAGAGTGTTATTTAAATTCTGTCAGAGTTGTCGTACAAGAGTAATTCAATGACAAAGTATCCCCCTCCCTCCCCTTTTACTGATGTAACACTGCTCAGCCAGATCAGAAGGGAGGTGCCCAGGTAGACTGCAGAGAGGGACAATCTTCAATTAAGATAAGGGAAAAACCTGAAAAACTTGTCAAGGGGGGCAGGGCTTTCATTGTTCTCATAGGAAGAAGATTGTCCCCTGCTGTTATCTGTCTGGTCTTACAACCAGATTCCACATCTGAGAAGAAACGGCTTACACTAGGTAAAAGGGGCGGGAGGGGAAAACTACTTGTGAATATCCCTCAAACCATAAAGGTTTGAGAGATAAGACTTATATTGTTCTTCATGTTTTTTTAATGCCTACAAAATAAAATAAAGATAAAAGTAGTATTATTAGCGTTTTAACTGACTCATTAGGCCTTAATCTAAGTTAAGTTAGGACAATTCCAGAGCTTAATAAATTCCCTGTGTCTTGGAACCCCTCAGGGTGTTGTGCGTACACTCAAAAACTGTGGGCTCCTCTAAAAAACCGACTGAGGATCAGAAAATAAAGATAATTTACTCTTACAAAGCAGTGAAAGACTATAAAAAATACATGTAAATGCTTCCTCTTGCAATTTCCACTGTTTGACATGTCATTACGAAATTGAAGTTAAGGGGAATTGTTGAAGTCAAGACAAAACCTGGAAGACGAAGAAAAATCTCCAATAGAACTGCTCATAGACTGGTCAGGAGTGCAAAGCAAAACCCCCATATCACTGCAGGAAAGATTAGCTGGCAGGCAGTAGTGATGCACCAGTCCACTGTGCAGCATTTTTCTTGCACAAACATGGTCTGCAGCAAAAAGTCATCAGAAGGAAACCTTACCCATGATTTCATCACAAAAGTCAACGTCTGAAGTGTGCAACAGAACGCTTAGGTAAGCCAGAGGCATTTTGGAACCAAGAGCTGTGGTCTGATAAGTTAAAACTGAATTATCTGGCTACAATCACTAAAGGTATGTTTGAAGAAATAAAGGCGAAACATTTGAAGAAAAGAACATCTTGCAAACTGTTAAGTATGGGGGTGAATCTGTTATGCTTTGGGATTGTGTGGCAGACAGTGACACAGAAATATTGTGCAGGTAGAGGAAAGAATGGATTCAACACATCCTGGAAGCTAATGCTGGACAGTCAGTGAAGGGAATTAAGCTGAAAAGAGGTTGGATATTAAAAGAGAACGATCCAAAACATACCTTAAAATCAAGCATGAACTACTTCAAGAAACAAAAGCTTAATGTCTTGGAATGGCCTTCTCGGTACCCAGACTTGGTTATTATTGAAAATCTGTGGCTATATCTCAAACATGCTGTGCATGCAACACAATCTAAGAATATTTCTGAACTAGAAGGATTCTGCAAGGAAGAGTGAGAAAAAATTCCTAAAGCAAGAATGGAAATACAGTTAGCTACCTATAAAACATCTGAAGGCTGTGATTTCTGCCAAAGGGGGTATTACTAAGTACGGATAGGGTGCACAAACTTTTGCACATGCCGCATTTTCTCTTTTACTTTTTTCTTTTCAATCTGTTAAATTTAGCAAATAAATAGTAACTGCATTACAATTTGCAGAAATATTTCAAGTTTAAGTTGAAAAGGTTCTCAACAAAATATGTAATTTGCCCAGGGGTGCCCAAACATTTACATACAATTTCAATTCACCATAACGCAGCATGATCCTACCAGTATGTGCTCTTGCATTGGGCATATTCAGGTTTCAATGTAACTGATATACCCTGCAGAAAATGCAACACTGCAAAGATTGTTCACACAGGTGACACTGGAGGTTGAGATGCGGTTATATCAACCATTTAATTGTTTTAGTGTTAATTTAATATTTTGGCATGCCTCTTCTAGAGCACAGGTGAGTCAAACAAAATGACTGGCCAATGATTTACCATTTTTTGATCAAACAAAAGTGCATTACCCTGGCAAACTGCCCTTGTAGTGTAAGGAGACTTTGATTTCCCAGTGGCACACCCCTCTGGCACACAAAAGGTTAAAGGGGAAGCCATAATCTGGATCTGAGGAGCTTTTATTGTAATTTAATAGATATACAGTACTTACATAAAACGTTTCCTTTTTGGCGCTGGAGCTGTGTTTTAGTTTATACCTGGTAACAGGTGTCGGTAGAAATTTTTTCGGGGGGGGGGGCAAAGCCTAATATGACCCTCAGAACAGCCCATCTAGCCCCTTTCTTTATATGGCGGGGGTAATTGTAGGGGGGGGTTGCAAGTGCCCCACCTTGGCCCCCCCTCCGGACGGCCATGGCTGGTAACTTTTGGGTTTCTATCTGATCCATTTGATAGCTCTGGAGAATTATGTATGGGGTTGTGCTCCATAAATTTCTCATTCTGAGAGCTTCTGCCTGTTGTCGTCTTTGGTACTTCGCAGATACTATTTTCTATATGTATAAAAACAAATATACAGTAACTCCGGGGGAAAACAAACAGCTCCACAGGGAACAAACAGCAATTCACATTAACCCTTTAAGTGTGAAAGGGGTACGCAAAGCACTGGCACTCAAAGGGTTCATGTAAATGGGGCTTTTGACCACTTGAATGCTAATGAGGTTCCCTGTGGTTAAGTTGATGTTCTACAGAAACAGAGGGTTGCAATGAGAAAGCTGTCCCACAGCAAAAATTTCAAAAGAATCAGAGGAAAAATCCCTGGAAAAATTGGTAATGTTTATTTCATTACTCTGGGTAGGTTGATGTGCAGCAGTATTCACGACTTTTCCTTAGTACGTGAACCTCAGAGGCCATTGGGAAGTGCCTCAGTGAATAGAACACACAGAACCTAAAGGATGATTTACAGCTGGATTCCATTACAGATGATACTTCTATCACTGCTATTATCTACCAATTACCACATAGACTTCAGTCTGTAACGTAACACCAGAAATAGCATTTACCACCTGTACTGTTATCTACACCCTCATAAGAACTGGAGCACATTTGGCATAAACCAACTTCATCATAGGGGACAAATAAAAATTCCCCAAAACTCCCATTTACATAAAAGAGTATTTAAAGGGATAGTAAAGTCATGTATTAAGTAATAGCTATATTGTAGATATAAAAAAAGAGATTACTTGGGGTTAGTTCGATCTCTCAAACCTTTATGGTTTCAGATATATACGAAGATAAAATTCTCCCCTCCCTCCCTCCCTCCCCTTTCTCATACGTCAGCTGTATAGCCAACAGCATGAGATTCTGGGCACGTGACCAGACGGCGGCTCTTCAACAGAGCCGAAACAGAGATACCTAAAAACAAACACTTCATTGGAACCAGGGCCGGACTGGCCTACCGGGATACTGGGCAAAATCCCGGTAGGCCGCCAGCACTGGGCTTCCCTGGGGGCCGGCCGGGGCTGCTTAAATAAATGCGGCAAGTTTGTAAAGCAATCATCAGCGGCCGCAAGATAACAGGCGGCCACAAGATTTGAACAACTGCCGGCCGCATCTAGTGAGTGGAGGCAGGCCGGGCCTAGACCCAGTGACGTCAGAAGCAGTGTGAAAAGCAATGCGTCTGTGCACTGGGTAGGCCGGCCGCTCCTACCTTAAGCATTTGAGTGGTCTGCGGAGACAGATAGAGCTGAGCGGGAGGCTGGGAGCAGAGACCTCGTCAGCAGACGCCAGACACGGTCACAGGCAAGAGTGGGGAATCAAGACAGCAAGAAAAGCAAAAGGGGGATCAAGAGGGTTTATATAGAGGTAAGAGGGGGAGAAAGGGATAAGGGGGATCAATAGCGGGTAAAAGAGGCAGGGGGGGACAAGAGAGAAAAAGAGGCAAAATAGAGAAAAAAAAAAAAAAGAGGCAAAAGGAGGGGGGACCAAGAGGCAAAAGGAGGGGGGATCAGGAGGGGGAGAAAGAGGCAAAAGGTTTGGATCAAGAGTCAAGAAGGGGAGAGAGATAGAGAGGGAAGAGGGGGATCAAGAGTTAATGAGGGGGAGAAAGAGGCAAAGGGGGGATCAAGAGAGGAAAATGGGGGAGGAGAGAAAAAGGCAAAAGGAGGGGAATCAAGAGGGGAAGAAAGAGGCAAAAGGGGGGAATCAGGAAGGGGCAGAGAGAGGCAAGAGGGAGAGAAAGAGGCAAAAGGGGGATCAAGACAAGAGTCAAGGCTGGATTAAGGCAAGAGGGGGAAAGAGGCAAAGAGGGGGATCAAGAGGAGGAGAATGGCGAGAGGGGGGATGAAAAGAAAAATGGGGGAAAGAGTCAAAATGGAGGATCAAGAGGGGAAGAGTGGCAAAAGGAAGATCAAGAGGGGTAAAGAGAGGCAACTTAAGAAGAGGTGGAATCAAGACCAGGTGAAAGAGGCAGAGGGGGGTCAAGAGGCAACAGGAGGGACCAAGAGGCAAAAGGAGGGAGGATCAGGAGGGGGAGAAGCGCAAAAGGGGGGCTCAAGAGTCAAGGAGGGGGAGAAAGGGGGATCAAAAGGGAGGAAAAGGCAAAAGGAGGGGGCTCAAGAGTCAAGAGGGGGAGAACGAAGCAAAAGGTGGGAATGAAGAGTGGGAGAAAGAGGCAAAAGAGGGGAATCGAGAGTCAAGAGGTGGTGTGTGTATATATATATATATATATATATATATATATATATATATATATATATATATATATATATACAACTCTTTATTACTCTGGTGGTGACATAACTCTGTATTGCTCTGGTGGTGGCATTCAGATGTGTTTTAAAACGCATGTTTTCCCCTTTTATAAACGAGAAAAAAATTCCATTATGCTATGAGGCTGGTATAATGACGCAATGCTATGGGGTTGGTCAGCAATTTTTTCCAGGGCTGGTTTTTATTCCCAGTCCGGCCCTGATTGGAACGCTCTACAAAGTGTCCTTGGTTTGGAAGCACACTTTGTAGAGCGTTCCAATGAAGTATTTATTTTTAGAATTCCCTATTTCGGCTCTGCTGAAGAGCCACAGTCTGGTTGCGTGACCAGAATCTCATGGTGTCAGCTATACAGCTGACATATGAGAAAGGGGAGGGAGGGGAGAACTTTATCTTCGTATATCTCTCAAACTATAAAGGTTTGAGAGATCGAACTAATGTCAAGTATTACTTAATACACTACTTTACTATCCTTTAATCTAATTAATGCTAGAGGGAGCAATGTGATGGAGACCTCTCTATTGTTACATGTTTAATCCTTTGTGTGCCAGAGGGGTATCCAACGCATTGCAAAGCAATGTGATGGACACCCCTCTGTCTCTTAAATGGTTAAAAGTCTTATTTATATCAATAGGAATTTTTATTTGTTACCTGTGGTACATTTGGTTTGCCTTAGAATTACTCCAGGCCATTTCATAAAATAAGCCTCATAGATATAAATGGGTACTTTGTTATTACTGTATTTTAAAGGGCAACTATCTCTTGCATAATGATATATTGGCCAGGGCTGCATTCTGAGCTCTGTTGGACCAATGGGGATCAAAAGGGGGGTCTGAAAGGAGAATCCTGGGGCTTCCTCATTGGTCCTGCAACAATGAAGTATCTCAGTCTACTGATCTGAACAGTGCAGTACTCATAAACCCTGTGTTTGAGCGTGTTATCCTGACACAGCAGTGCAACCATCCCAAGACGTTTGTGGCTTAGCCCGGTTGCATTATAGCCCATGGGGGTCAGTTTTCTGACATCCCCCCAAAACGGCTGAGAGGAGCTGTTTTGCGGATGCACATTGAACCCCAGACTTTTTACAAATTATATTCCTATGGAGCACAGTTAGGAAAACACGACAACTGACAGCTAAATGCTGACTACAAGGGATTCATAGGATGCAGTTTTGAAATGTCCTGGCATCCTCTCTATCAAGCAACCCCTTTCAATCAGATCAGATTCTTACATTGGCTGACAGCTGCTGATATCACCACAAGACTGTTACTGGCCAGTCAGATAAATAAAGCATTGGCGAGCCCCTTCCCTTTGCATTATTAGCCCCTTGAAAATCAGAAAGGTTTTCAGATTATTGCATAAATCTTTATTGGTGTGTGTTATTCAAACTCACTCCACGTCATATGCGTGTGTGAAGGCCCCAGCCTCAGATTTTGCTCCAGAGCCCATTGGGTTACAGTTACGCCTTCTATCTCCATTATGCAATGCATATGAGATGTCTCGAGCCTCCACCAGGTTAAAGTGCAGTTATAACCAAAACTTAGTTTGCAGCATTGTTTTCAATACACTCAGAATCAGTCTTCTAATTTACAGCAGTGGCTGTGGGTGCACCTTTTTAATTTGTGAAATTTTGGAGAGTATGCAAACATCAGTGTACATGCATGATCGCAAACATACACACACGCGCGTGAATGTTTAAATGCAATGCACTGACAGCAGAGTGATTATAACAAACTGATAAAATGCACCATGTTGTGATGTCTGCTCCTGTGTTCTTTCAGGGAAAATTAGTTGTAGAACTGACAATAGAATTTGAACGTGAGGATGAAAACATTATCCTCTGTGAGGTTGTTGGGAATGGTGCCCACAGAATTTCTTTCCAGTATCACATTGGGCCAGTCCAAGCTTGTCTGAGATGGAAACCAGCATGTTTACAACTCAATCTGCATCAGTGATGCAATTAAGAAAAACAATTGTATGTCTGCACAAAGCCGGTTTTGATCACTCTGCTGAAGACTGAATTGGCTAGAAGAGATGATGTACATTATTTTAAATTACTACAGCCAAACTTAGTTTTCAGGGTTTTCGTCATCTTTAAGGAAACACTGTGCATCTCAGAAGTTATAAAGTGTGAATATGCCAGATTACATAGCAAGGACAGATGGATAGATAGATAGATAGATAGATAGATAGATAGATAGATAGATAGATAGATAGATAGATTGATTCTCGGTGCTACTATGGTATTCACAGTAGAATGGGTGCCATTGTGGGCCATGGATCTCTTCTTTACTTGCCTTTACAAAAATAAAATTTCCTCAGGGAGGTCGTTGGTCCTATTACATAACATATCAGCATTTATCCCTTCAAGGTATTTTAACTCAACCCTTTTTCAAGTCTCGAAAAGAGTCACTTAGACATTTTACAGGACAGGGCAGGTTTAGTCCCTAATCTATGAAGAGGTCACATACATAGCCCGATGCATATCGTACCTTTGAGGAATGAGAACAAGCTCTCATTTCCGCCAGACAAATGCTCAGCTTAAACCTATTCTGTAACCAGTTTCTGTCTCTTTCACTACTGCAAGAATGTAATTTAGCTGTCAGATTCAAACTTTTGATATCAATCTTGATCTGCTCTCTCAGACAAGTATTCCTGAAACATTATATCATAAACAAGCAGCATGTTTAATTAAACAACTGCTGAAGTGCGACAGAGAATGTGGGTCTTAATTGAAGAACAGGCACAGGTCTGGGAATTAGCAAAATAGGAAAAAGAGAGAGAGACAGAAAGAAAAAAAAAATAAAAAGTGTTACGATTTTGTTTGTCAAAGAGGGTGCACAGATAATAGAACAATATATCCTTCAGATCAATACACAAATAGTGGAAGCAGCAGAGTGCTTTTAACACTTTAAAGACCTAAGCGGTGTGCAATACAATTATTCACAATGTGTTGCACATTCCTCTGGCCCTTAAATGGTCAGATAATCTATGATACACTAGGTGCACATATACAGAGACAAAGGAATGTACGAATGAGCTTATGAACTAATATGAGTGTTAGACACCTATTTTTAATCACAGTGCCTGTTTTATGACAAAAAGAATATCTGCTGGTTTAGTTCTCCACAGCTGAAGGTCCTCAAGTTTCCTGCCCCTGCTGTAGGCAGAAGTGTGGTGGGGGTACGCAATTCATTTCAGGTAGGAAA
The DNA here is from genome assembly GCA_037306005.1 of Rhinophrynus dorsalis. Classification (NCBI taxonomy): domain Eukaryota; kingdom Metazoa; phylum Chordata; class Amphibia; order Anura; family Rhinophrynidae; genus Rhinophrynus; species Rhinophrynus dorsalis. The sequence continues at coordinate 22,597,118 of CM074728.1, forward strand.
CATGAGTGCTTCTTGGGAGACTGGCTCAGTTTAACCTTGTGCAATGGTGCATTGAGGGTAATGAACAGCATTCCTACATGGGTTTCTATAACCAGGGCAGGCTATGGAAATGCAGGAACTCAGATGTGACTTCTTGTTTTTACAAGACGCTACTGGAGAAAATGGTGTATAAGTGACAGATTAGGAATGTAAAAGAAAACCCAAAACATTTTAACTGAGATACATAGATATTGATATCTCCCGCTAACAGTAGCTTTACTCATAATATAAGTAAACATTTGTGATGGACGTCTCAACCACTGCACAAGAAGGTGATAATCAGATGTACTACTATGTAAAAAGATTATCATGCAATAAAACAACTCTAATATAATGTTATAGAGCAAAAACAGAGAGAGGGGATTATATTGTAAGAACTCTGCAGCGAGTGGTCATAAGGCCCCTTTGAGTATTTATGAATGACCAAGAATAACATGGCTTTCATATGCTAAGCAGGGACAAATACATGCAAGTAGGACTGTTAAATTGATAGTAATGTTTCATAATAAAATCAACTCTAATTAATCATCATAGTATTTGGACCTTGGGGAGTGTTAGTTCAATTCTGTCAGAGCTGTAGTTCAAGAGTAATTCAATGACAAAGTATCCCCCTCCAGCCCCTTTTACTGATGTAACACTGCTCAGCCAGATCAGAAGGGAGGTGCCCAGGTAGATTGTAGAGAGGGACAATCTTCAATTAAGATGAGGGAATAACCTGAAAAACTTGTCAAGGGGGGCAGGGCTTTCATTGTTCTCATAGGAAGAAGATTGTCCCCTGCTGTTATCTGTCTGGTCTATAGACTGCATTCCACATCTGAGAAGACATGGCTTACACTAGGTAAAAGGGGCAGGAGGGGGAAATTTTGCTTGTGAATATCTCTCAAACCATAAAGGTTTGAGAGATAAGACTTATGTCGTTCTTCGTGTTTTTTTAATGCCTACAAAATAAAATAAAGATAAAACAAAGTATTACTATCCCTTTAAGGGGCATAGTTATAAAGTGAAAAGTAGAGCAATTCTGGGGCAAATCACCTACACCATGAGGAACAAATAAACATTTAACACTCCCTTGATTTAAATGTGTATTTTAAACCCTTGAATGCAAGAGAAGTATCTGATACATTGCTGTGCATTCAAAAGGATAAACCTGCATTTAAATCAATGTAAACTTGTGGAAATGTTATCTCTTATGGTGCACTTGATTTTCCCAATAATTGTCCCACTGGTATCTTTATGCACATAAATACCTTTGAAATCCACCCATGGTAACACTAGTGAAAAAGTAGATTTATTTTTCCCATATGGATGCCATACAGGACTCCAAAACATTGTTTCACAAAGTGAAGAACTTGCATCCAAGGTGCTATTCATTCACTTGCCCTAAATGCAATGCAATTTGGTAAGATTCTATGGTCTATGAAAAAGATATCATTTACAGCTGAGGACTGATATACAATCCTCAAGTACTCCAAACTAGTGCAGATTTTGTGGATTTCTTTGCCCAAGTAATGGTGTGCAATCAGCTGACTTTTTAATCTGATTCGTTTACCTGTGTCCAATCCGGGAAAGTCAGGAAACATGTTCTGATAGGTGTATTTAAGAGCTACGGTTGAGAAAGTATTCTAGAATACATATTTCAGTGACAGGCTGAGGGCCAAAGGAAAAGACTCAGAGGGCCACATGTGACCCTAAAGCGACCAGCTCCCCTTTAACCCCTTGAAGACTGAGAGGTCAGCAACACATGCCAAACCCTGTTATGTTAGTGCAGTGTGTGTGTCTAACACCAATTCAATTCTACTTACACTTAAAATGGTAATCTGTACTGTTCTTGCTCCAAGGGGAGGGGGCGGTGAAGAAGTTCCTAAATATTTTTGGGGAATTCCATTTCTCCGTGCCGTGTTACCTGTTACGCACTAATGAGACATAGAAGATAGTGGCAGAAGTTTACGTCATTTTCCTGCTCATAGAGTGGAGTTATGGGCTTGCCCATCTGAAAGTTTTATGGGGACAGAGTGTGTGCACCAGCATGGTATAAAGCATTCATACAATCTAGTGTATGGGTAGACTAATGTAGGACTTCCAGCTGTTAGAGACTACAACTCTAATCATCCCCAAGCAGTCAATGTCAAGTCTACAGCTGGTTGAGGACGACGGGAGTTGTAGTACTCAACAGCTGTAGGTCCAACAAGTGACTACCCGTGCATTAGTGTAGCAACTTGAGTTAGAGGCCAACATCAAATGAGCTGCTCTGGAGATTTTCCCCAGTGTCTGTGTATCCTACCTGCCATTCACACACATATGCAGCAGAGAGTGCTCCATATTTGGCTGGTCCAAGTACTCTCCATATCATATTTGGGAGCAGAGCAAGTTTGATCAAGAAGGTTTTAGAAGTGAGTGAGTGTGAGTGTGTGTGTGTGTGTGTGTGTGTGTGTGTGTAGGTGAGGACAGAGGAAGGAAAAGACAGACAAAGACAGGGATATAGAGGGGTGAAGGTTCCAGAAATATCTCCATTATGCCAGTCAGCATATGTCTCTAACATTGCCATAGTGATGGGCATATATTCTCAATAAAAATATGCAAATCATCATTTCAGAATGCAGTGCAGCTGTTCATTTATGTGACACAATCTCTCACTACCACTGCCGTATCATATGTGACCATTCCTTCAGAGCCTCCTTCTCTGGCTAGTTCCTTTCCATTTCACCTGAGATTCTCCAGGGTTCTGTTCTTGTCCCACTTCTATCCTTACTCTATACCTCTTCCTTGAGTAAGCTTACACATTCCTTTTGACTTAAAAAACTATCACTATGATAATGATGCCAGAATCTCACTCTCCTCCTTTGACATCTATCTCTAATTGCATGTCTGCTGTCTCTTCCTGGTTATTCCACTGCAACCTGAAACTCAACATTTCCATCAAGAATTTAAGCCTGAAGGGTTATATTTGACTTCAAGCTCTTAGTCACACCTCACCTTAACTCCCTCATTAAGTCATGTCACTTCCACCTATGCAAAAATGTTAAGGATAAGTCAGTTTCTTGCAAGAAACACTTAAATACTGATCTACTCCTAATCCTCTCCAGTCACTCCTACCTCAATCGTCTCATCACAACTGAATATCCCATTAGTCAAAGAAGGCAACAGCCCAGAGAACCACATTTTCAAGGGAGTTGCAACAGTGCTGGTCACACCTACATTCTGAGTTGTAGGTGTGGTTAGAGCAATTCAAATGCCCCTGTAGCAGTCACCAGTTCCTGGTACATGGTGGTTGATTAATATATTCATTTGATTATGTTGGTTTACTGGTTTACACATCCTTTTACTGGTCATTACTTAACTCCCCGGATATTAAAGAGGTCTCTTATGCACTGTTTCACAATATGTTGCACACCTATCATTTAACCCTTTGAGTGACAGAGGGGTTCGGAATGCATTGCTTTGTAATGCGTTCTGTACCCCTCTGGCACTCAAAGGGTTAAAGGGTTTAAGTCCAGAATGTAAGTTCTTCAAAAGGCGGCAGAATAAATATAACTGTACAAAGGTAGTTCTGAACAGGTTAATGGGATGTAACTGTGTAAATGTATTGTTCCTGAACCTATCACATTCTGGTTGGATGGACCTGCGCAAAAAGGTTTCACATGAAGCCTTCAGAATTCTAAGAGCAGTGAATGTTTGAAGATAAACATGCACTTACGTAGAGGGTAATGACATGCTATGCAAGTGCCTGTCTTGTTCTTTAACTCTATGCATGCTGGTAGAAAATCGTGTAGAAGAGGAGTGGATTAGACATGAGAGAAATCTCTGCAATTGACTTCACTGATTGATTCAGAGGACAAGTCGAACATTCAGGGTCCATCTGAATCAATTCAGAAAGACTCATGGAGGGAGGACAAAGGGAAGAAGGGACACGATGGAAGTTGATGAAAGAGAGAGGGGGAGGTATTACCCTTGTTTTAATAATACCCAGAGCTGATCAGGGTGGCAGCTACAGGAAATATTATGCTCAGGAAGGCTGATGTACTAACAGGGGCGGATTGTAAGGGAATACCGGCCCGGGCTCCCCCCCCCGGTGCGCACTGAAAGAATTGCAAATAAATTACAAGTGCTGTACAGCGCCGGACATCTCTCTCCTCCACTAACTTCCTTTAGTGCCCTCATTCTGCACTCAAGACAAAGTGGAGCGGAGGGGTAGAGAGATGGCCAGCGCTGTATAGCACTTGTATTTTAATTGCAGTTCTTTCAGAGCGCACCGGAGGGGGAGAGAGTCTGCACAAAGTGGATCGCGACTTTTTAAAAGTGAGCCGATATAGCGGCCCACCGGGGGATGCCCGATCCCCCGATAGGACAATCCGCCCATGTGTACTAAGAAGAAAATAACCAATTCTGGGGCAAATACACCATAAGGAACAAATCAAAATGCCCATTTGTTTAAATGCACTGCATGCATACAGTACGCAATGAGCAGCTGTTAAAAGGATAGTACTACATCAGTTCACTGCATGCATACAGTACACACTGAGCAGCTGTTAAAAGGATAGTAATACTTCAGTTTTACAAACTTTAATCTTGTAGATACTTAAAAAGGAAATTAAATGCCCCCAGTCCCATGGTTTGAGAGATATTCGTTGTGAAAGTCTCCCCCCCACCCCTTTACCTGTGGTCAGCGCTCTAGCTGACTGCAGGGGAATCCTGTCCCTGAACAAGTGGAGGCTCTTCAGCAGAGCAGAGATTGCGTTATTGAAGAAGAAATCCTTCACTGGAACGGTCTATAAAGTGTGCTTGTAAACCAAGCACACTTTGTAGACTGCTCCAGTGAAGGATTTGTTTTTCAATAACTTCTTGATTATAGCTCCAAGCCCTGAGCAGTCAGTTTCAGCCTTTCACTTGGAGTGCCTGTACATGTGATCACTCATATGTGCTGGCTCAGCGAATAAAATAACACCATATGAATGGTGGCAAAGAAAAAAGCATGCAAACAGAAAAAATGAATGTTGAACATTGATACATCATGCACAAAAAAAGACCAATGCTTGGCTCCATCCACCAATTACATCATATTTCCACACTTTAGAAGAAATTATGTGAGTGGTCACAAAGCACATCAATGATGCAAAAAGTATTAATATGTGTACCATAGTAGGCACAATTTGGGAAGCACATCCACAGTGCTTTATGTAAATGCATTTCAGTCATACATGTCCCTCAGATATCACGCACCATACTGCACCAGCCCAAGACTTATAAAAACAAATTTAAAATGGCCACAACAACAAACCAGCGCTTCTCTATGTATAGAATAAATGTGTGCATATATAATATTTCTAAATAAATTAAAATAAGTGAGATATTAGTTTTCACAACCTGGCCAATTTGTGAAAACTAATATCTCACTTATTTTAATTTATTTAGAAATATTATATATGGTAAACACAGGGCACACATTTATTCTATATATAGAGAAGAGCTGGTTTGTTGTTGTGTCTGTTTGTTTGTACTTTGGGTTTTGGCCTGAAGTTAGGGGGTCTGGAGAACCCTCTCATTCCTAGCTGCTATCTATGTATACACTTTATATTCACATTATAAATGTATTTATTGCATGGATTGGTTATGGTGAGTTGGCGCTGTGAGTTTTCTTTTGTTTTTTTAAATTTAAAATGGCCTTGTCAATGAGCAAATGCCCAAAGATAAATGGTAGAATTGTAAAATAAAATAAGTTCCAATATGTATGTGAAAGTTGATTTGATCTCTAGTAAATAGCACACCCTGGGCTGAATTCTGGAAGCTGTGCAATTATGGAACAAGCCAGCTGCACCATAGGTAACAAACATTTCTCAAATTGTCATTGCTTTAAGTGGAACTTTTAGCAACTTGAATGTTAGAGAGGTTTCCAACATCACATTGTTTTGCAATGTGTTGAAGACCTCTCTATCAATCAGTACGTTAAAATCCTCATTTAAATTGACGTTAGATTTTATTACCCTCCCATCCCTAGTGGTACATTTAATTTGCTCATGAATGCCTCCTCTTTTGGTTTGTGCATAAGGCCCAGTGTCCAAACCTCAAACCTTGCTCATCTTGAACCCCCTGGGAGAGGCTCATTTGCTGCCGACCAGAGGATGTCAATGACACAGTTCGCTTCATAAAGGGGTTAGGGCATATCTGGGTGGGTGAAATCATAATTCAGTCATAATTTGGACAGGAAGTGGGCAGAACAGAGTGAGAAGGAGAAGAAGTGGGTGGGAAGTAGGAGGAATAGGGTGGGAAGAGAATCAGCCTCTGTCCCTGGACGCACAGTAACTCAGTTAGGAAACCGGAGTCTCAGGGCAGATCTGGAGAGTTCCCTGGTATGCCAATATCTGTCTAACAATAGAAGAGAGCTGATGTAATGGACCTTTGAAGCATTTGTACCACAGGAAATGCTCTTGCAGCTCACATGACATTCCCTTCTGCAGTATTCCTTGTTTTGTGAGTAAAGCAAATGCGGCTTTATTCCCATACCAGGGAACTCCGAGGATTTGTCCCGGAGACTCTGGTTTTAAGGCTTAAGTATCACGTGTTCCGGGATAGAGGGTGATTATCTTGTTTGCAGAGTTCCCCAGTAACTCCGCCCACGCCCAGCCTGGTCCCGCTGACTCCTGCTCATTTCTCTGCCCATTTCAACTCATACTGTGTCTTTTATCTCTCAGTCCCACCCAGGGCCGGTGCAAGGATTTTTGTCTACACAGGCGAATGTGCATTTTGATGCCCCCCACCCCCGAAACCCCCCAAGGAATTAGCAGCTCCCCCTGTTTCGGCTCCCCTCCGCTGCGGCGCCCAAAGGCGGCTGCCTAAACAGCCTTATGCTAGCACCGGCCCTGGTCCCACCCACCTTGATTAAGTCTGACCCACATTATCACATAAATTGCATCATTTGATCCCTTCCATCTCCTTCCCTCATTGATTCTCTGGGTAGCTTAATGGTTCCCACATATGCTTATTCACAAAACAAACGAGCAACAATTCTGGAGCAAACCAACTAATATGGCAAAGCAAATCTTTCCATTGATTTAAATTGGTCTTTTAATCACTTGAATGACAGAAAGGTCTGCAATACATTGTTCTGCAATGCGTTGGAGACCTCTCTAGCATTCAAGTAGGTTAAAATCCCCATTTAAATGAATGTGCGTATTGGGGATATTTCTCTCTCCCCTGTGGTGCAGTTGATCTGCTCTAGAATTGCTCAGCAGGACTTTAGTGAATAAACACCATAGAGCCTTAATGTATAAAGGCCAAGTGGTGTCGTTCTGTGGTAATCCACCCTCAATGGGGCATGCTAAAGACATCTCCAACGCACTGAGAAGCAGAGGGTTTGGAGCCCTCTCTTGCATTTAAAGGGTTAAAAAGGCCCATTTAAATCAATGGGAATTTAGGGACGTTTTTATTTGTCCTTTTATTATGTGGTTAGTTTGCTCCAGAATTGCAACACTTTTTTCTTCATACATACGGCCCATTAGGCCATAGACACAGAGATAAGTGGAGAAAGATATGGGGCAAAACAAATGTACAAAGTCAAAAGGGACGCAGTTCTGTGGCATTTGAAGAAATAACATTTTAAATCTTTTAGATGCTTCAAAATGCATTAAAGACCATGCCAGCATTCAATTGGTTAAAAATTCCATATAATTACAGGGGAATTATTATTTGCTCCTTATTGTGCAGTAAGCTCGCCTCAGAATTGCTTCATTTATGTCTTCATACATATTCAGGGTCATGGCTAGGAACTGCCTGAGGGGGTTAAGGCCTTTGTCTCGTTGCCAGCTTGGGGAATGTAATTGTGCTAAGCTCCCTGCTAGTAATGATGCAAGTGCATGGTACACTAATACTGCATTAGGCTGGACAAAACCCCAGGTATGTGCGACCCTTGCAACAACACTCCAAGCAATCCCTTGGAAATATCTCTAGCTTCCAAGGAGTTAAAAAGGAGAGGTGAGAACACCAGTACTTACAGGAGCTTTCTGTGAGTGCTCCAGAGATCTATAAAGCAAAAGCTGCCCCATGCGTTTCATGCTTATTTTGCAATGAAGTATTTGAAAGAAAAAAGCGGCAAAGTGCAAACATTCCTTCAAAATCCACAACTGAACCGCAAAGAATGAAGATGGGCTTTGCTTGTGTATTAATTCTTTACTCCTTCTCCTCTCTTTCTGGGTGAAACAGGTTCCCTCTCAGTTGGTTAGAGGCGACAGTCTGTCTGCTGGTGGTAAGACGATATGCATAGTGTTAGAGTGAAGCCGACAGGATTCCTGGCTTGAAAAGCACAGATATTGATCTGCCTCAGCCACCTAAACAATACCTCACCTGTTTGCCTTGTCCATACCTTATTTTGCGCAGTTAAATGCTTGTTTTGTTTAACTTTTCTTTTATTTCTGTGGATCTGAGCTTTGATACACTTTGGGGAGTAGGTAAACAGAGAGAGTCATGTATGGACATCCTCGTAACGTGGAGATTTTTCGACCACCCCTCCCCTGCAGTGGGAGAACAGCACTCTTATTGAAAATTATAAGCGACACAGAGAATGAGAAACCATATACAAAAGCGTTTGATGTTCTACCTCAGTGTCCAATAACACCGAAAGTGAGAGGCAAGCTAATTACATACCTGTATGCCTCAGTTAAAATTTCTTAAACTGGAACATGTCAAAGATATGTTTTTTAATGTCATTATTTTTTTCTTTCCATCTGCAGATAAGCAAGCTGATAAGAAAACCTGCTGTTGAAACTGACAGTCCACCTCCTTTTTGACTTTACATATTTTGCAAGCACATAACATTTTAAAGGGATAGTAATGTTTTCAAAAACAGCAGCTCCAATTAATCATCATAGTATTTGGGCCATGGAGAGTGTTATTTCAATACTGTCAGAATTGTAGTTCAAGAGTAATTGAATAATAAAGTATTCCCCTCTCACTCCTTTTACCTAGTGTAAACCTCCTCCCCTCAGATGTGGAATCTGGTCCTGGGACCAGACAGATCATAGCAAGGAACAATCCTATTACTGTGAGCATAAGGAACCACCCCCCCTTGACAGGTATTTCAGGTTTTCCCTTATGCTAATTGAAGATTGTCCCTCTCTGCGATCCATCCGGACAGTCTTGGTGCTCTGAGGTGAGCAGTGTTACATCAGTAAAAGGGGCAGGAGGAGGGATACTTTATATTCAAATACTCTTGAACTTCAACTCTGACAGTATTGAAATAACACTCTCCACGGCCCAAATACTATGACGATTAATTGGGGCTGCTTTTATTGTGAAACATTACTATCCCTTTAAACCAGATTGCATGCACTTTAAGGATTTGTTCATCTTAACCTATTTTTTTAAACTTTTATTCCCTGACATGGAACTGACTAGATTTCTGTTTGCAGGGAGATTTCTGTCAAGAAGTGTGTAAGTGGGGATAATGTTTTCTGTATCCCTGCTCTGTATGTAATAGTGCAGGCATATGCTTTTCTGCTGCAGGGATAGTGAACCACTGAATCACTAGCCCTGCTTTCACAGTCCATGACAGAAAGCTCTCTGGAAACTGAAATTCAGGGAGCTCTCAGTTAAGGACATACTTAAAAAAAATATAAAAGCCAATATGAAAGTAAAAACCAATAAAAAGTACTGGCAATTTGACTTGACATATTATACACTTGAATAAAATGGACAGTCAAAATGAAGGCTCGCTATCACTTTAAAATTCTATATATTCAGTTAATGGAAGGTAACTATGTTACTGTGGCAGCAAAAGAGAGATCCTGAGACCTGGAACAATTCTGGAACATACCAAATTCACCAAATGGGAACAAATAGACATTCTCAAAATTCACGTTTATTTAAATGAGGCTTTTAACCCCTAGAACGCTAGTGAGGTCTCCAGCACATTGCTTCGCAATGTGTTGGGGACATCTCTAGCATTCAAAGGGTTAAAAGCCCGTTTAAATTAACAGTAATTTTTTATTTTTTTTCCATTTGGTGCACTTGGCTTTCTCCAGAATTGCTCAAATACTTCTTAGTACATCAGCCTCGCTGTGTGCATTCATTTTCTCCAGCAAATTACTGTTTAAATATATTTCTACACTTTATTATTAGCAAGAGGTTCCTGCTGACAGTGCATGCAAATCTCGCCAGCAGGCCCTGAGATTTATAATTGTGTTATGTTTGAAACTAATAACCATAAACAGAAATTCTTACAAAACAAATGAACATTTTTCTACCCCAACTCTACTGGATGTGAGGCAGGCTTGTGTATATAGTCTGACACTTGCTGTTGAATAATTTGCATACACGGTAGTGTGTTTCCACGTAGGTGACAAGCAAGGAAAGTGAGATATTAGGTCCTCTGCAGATGGGGAGAGATGCAACTGGTTGCTTGGCAACGTGCTACTGGCCCCTCCAGTTGCAAAGGATACAGGGAGCTATTCTGTACTGCTTACATCTCTGATACTGCAGAACACAGCCATCCTGTAACCCAGCCATTCTACTGCACTGTATTGAAGTGGGGACATACACACAAAGAAAAAGAGAAGCAATTATGTGCAGGGACATAACTAAGCAGTTGTGATGGGGTTTGACACCCAAGGGTGCCAAATAGGTTTTATTTAAATCCCATGGAGAATATTTTTGTGTTAAGGGCCCCAAAAATGTTTTCACTGGGACCTTCCAATCATACCTCACAGGTGTCCCTGTTTAGGAGGGACAGTCGCTCTTTTAAACCCAAATCTCTGTCCCTCCTTTTAAGAGATCAGACTGTGTGATGTGTGTGCATCAAAGGGAACCACATTGCGCCACAGCAATAAAACTCACATTATGCACATAAGTAGCTTTATTTTCAAGAATAATTGCTGCATTAACCCCTTAACGACATATGACTTACCAGGTACGTCCCGCAAAAACTGTCACTTAGTGACAGAGGATGTACCTGGTAAGTCACGGAAGTCCGCGTCTCCGTGCGGCTGCATGCCACACGGAGACTCAGGACTTCTTTGACAAAAAAAAAAAAATGTTAGGCGGGCGTTAACGTGACAGCCGCGTACGAACGCGGCTGTCACTAAGGGGTTAAACAAAAATAGAGTCTTCTATGCGGACAGGCATCGTGGAACAGTGCAGACATCTTGCAGAGCCGGAATCTCTGTGCCTGTGCTGACCGTCCCCTGCATCTCCACCGTTGGTGAGTTGAATGCCTTTGTGCTGAAAGGCACCAGAAGGTACTGACAACACAGGAGCATAGAGCGTCTACAGCAGGCCCGGACTGGCCATCGGGCATTTGCCCGGTGGGTCGGTTCGGGGCCGGTCTGGTCGTTTAAAAAAAAAATATATAACGAATGCCCGCTGCCCCCCCATGGGCTGCTCAAAAAATAAAAATGGGCTGCTCAGCCTTAAATGCCCGGGCCTATTTTTTGTCCCAGTCTGGGCCTGGCCTACAGCAAGATCCCAGCCAGTGCCTGTCTGCATAAAAGGTTCCATTTTTGTTTAATGCCTCAATTATACTTGAAAATAAAGCTAGGTATGTGCATATTGCTAATATAATTATCATATGAGGCTCTACTGTTATCTGATGAAAGTTCTGCTTTAATGTTTGCTTAAGCATTAGAATATGCTTTTATAAATTAGTCTGTGTACACAAAATACTTTGGTCTTGCACTAAATCATTGATTCTGTTACACAAAGAGGTGTCAAAAAGTTATGATAAAAAATAAAAGTACTCAGTAATGCCTCGCCCACCAGTCACGCCCCCAGCAGCACCACCTAAAACAGAAGTGTCCCTCTTTGGCCATTTGAACTATTGGGAGGAATGTCCAATGACTGACTATGGTACTGATTTAAATTAAAAACAGCGGTTCTACAGGAATAACCAACAAGTCTAAATGATATAAACAGGGCTCTTAACCCCTTGAATATTAGAGATCTCCTGCACGGCCAGTTATCTATCGACAGCCTGTGGGATAGATCCCAGCTAGGGACCCCAGAAGGTCAGTCTCCGGTTGAGTCTTACACCTTTGACAGACAGCCGGATTGATCCCAGTCTCTGCGATCCTTCACTCATCAGTCCCTTGTCGGGGGTTGCTGTTGGTGTCAACTGATCCAGTGTCATTGTCTTCCAACTATCTGACTTCTAGTAGGTCCTCAACAGTTTCACCATCCGACTCCGTGAGTTTCTTCGACTTCCAGTCAACTTACGACCTTATGAGTCTCAGACTAACATGAGAGTCACAGGCCCCTGCTACCATCATCTAGACATTTCCCGACCATTTCTCACAACTTAGGACTTGCTCCAGCTAACAGGCCTCATTGACTAAAGGACTGGTCTGACATTCAGTGCTGTGTCCAGACTCTGCATAGAGGTCCTTCCCATCTTCCCTCAGCCTTGTGACAGTATGATGCACATAGTATTTAAGGCAACACACCACATCCAACTAATGGAAATCTCTCTCTAGTTTGGATGAAGGGTTCAGGTCAAAACGAAGGCACAATGATCTGATTGATGTGAAAATCTGAGACAATCTTGGGGAAGAACCACTGTGAAGTATAAAGTACTGCCTATTGAAGAAAAAAGAGGAGAAAATCACAGACTAAAATGCCATAATATATTTACAAAGGAACCCAGGTGAATAAAATATGGAGCGCAGCAGAGAACGAGACGACCCTCCATAGTCCCATATTAAAAACAAAACAAAAACAAAAGACAAACCTGCGCATCCTCATAAAACTTAAATGTGAACCCTGTATAAAGTATATATTATACCAGTGTAGCACTTCACTTGTTTCAGATAAGGATGGTTTTGTCATATAGTTTGGCCAAAATATGTTTAAGCTCGCTTATCTCACCAAGGTACCCCATTTTAAAGCGAGTCCTGTCAAATCCATATTGCCATCATTATGGCTTACAAAAAAATGCTTTAAATTAAAATCTAAATCTATCTAATGCCTTCATGGCTGAACTGACCTGCATTCAAACAAGAATCATTTGCAGTTAGTGAGTGGAGATTTCACGAACTGGAACATTCCCACCATTTATATAGAAGTCTGTCCCACCCACTACTATATACTGCATGAAGCCTGTATAATATACCTTCCAAATATACATTGAGCTTTTCATATTCAAAGTTGGTTTGTTTACTCTAGCGAAAAGACGACTAAGAGGAGATCTTATCACATTGTACAATTATATGAGAGGTCAATACAAGGATCTCTGTGGTGAGCTATTCATTTCCAGGCCTGATCAAATGACCAGGGGACACCCCATTGAGATTAGAGGAAAGGATGTTTAGACTTCAATAGAGGAAGGGTTTTTTACAGTAAGGTCTGTTAAATTATGGAATCCCTTGCCCAAGGATGTGGTTATGGCAGATACAATGGATACATTTAAGAGAAGATTAGATACATTTCTTTCAAAAGGGAACATACAGGGTTATACTGTATATTAGTAGGCAAATCACATCACTGGGGTATGAGGCAAAGGTTGAATCTGATTGACTTGTGTCTTTATTCAACCTAATTTACTATTTTACTATGTTATTTACACAAATGACCTGGAGTGATTACAGGCAAATATAAGCCAGGCAAGCTACTCAAAAGAATGCCATGTACTATATATAATAATAATGCATTGCCTTTAAAAAACTTTCTTGTCCTGGTGAAAAACCAGGAATAACATTTGCAAGGCAGAGCTTGCTACCCAGCCACCCTCATAACAGACACAATGGCCAAAAGGAATGCCATTTTGAGCATCAGGGGATATAATGAAACTGAGGCCAGAGGCTATAAGGGGGGCACTTAAGCTGAAGGTGAAATCCCACAGTGGCGTGGGATACCAGAATGAAGGAAATACATGTGCCACTCCTTGGAGGAAGGGTTTATGTCTGAAAAAATTACAATATGTCTCTGAAAAAGAAGAAAAAAGGGCTGGGATCTGTACCTTAATGGAGCTCAAACTGAGGCCTTTGTTTACACCATCTTGAAGGAAGGCCAAGACCATGGGGAGGTCAAAGGTCTGAGCAGACAGATTCTTATCAGCACACCACTGATGGAAGATGGACCGGACCTTATGGTATGCCTTAGAGGAGACAGGCTTCCTGGTTTGGATCATGGTGGAGATGATTTCTTCAGAGAATCCCTTTCTTCTCAGAATGGTGTCTTCAAGAGCCATGCTGTCGAGGCAAGTCTCTCCACGTCCTCATACCTGTTAGGGACCAGGAACCAGAAAGACACAAAAATGTAAAGTGCAAAACACCTTAATTAAAATAACAAAAGCAAACAAAGCAAAATCATGACCCAGAAGTATAAACCAAAAGACAAGCTGGGTCAGGAACCAAGACAGTTACTCAGCCAAGCCAGGGTCTGGAATACAGAGATCAACGATGTCTGGAACAATCCAGGAGTCAGGAGCTAGAAGGGACATCAGAGGAAGCCAGGTCATGCACAGATCAGCAACTCAGGATAACGCGCTTGCAGCAAGAATCAGACACAAGGGCAATCAAGAAGTGAGCCAAGCTTCTTTAAATACCCTGGGAGGGTTGACTGATAACAGTCACGTGAGCAACACAGAAAGGTCAGCTGATTTAGCCTGATCCATGAAAGGGAAGGCAGCAGTAATGGATAGCAGAGCACTAGATTAGCTCAGAAAGCAGAATCAAGCAGAAATGTTAGAGCAGCTGAGCCAAACCTTGACAGTACACCCCCTCAACAACGCCCTCGCAGGGCAGGACCAGGTTTATGGGGAAAGAGTGCATGGAAAGAGGAGGGTGGGGGCATGCACGTCTGCAGCTGGAACCCATGAGCGTTATTCTGGACCGTACCCCTTCCAATGGACCAACGGATTCATTGGAGATGATCCTCCGATGCCGGAATCCCCTGGGGAGAGAACAAATATGGAATTATGGAGGGAAGATACTCATAATTCACCTTGAAGGGGGAGAGCCAGGTAGAAGCCGAGACAGCACTGTTATGAACAAACTCCGGCCAAGGCAGCAGGTCTGACCAATTATTTGGATGGTCTGAGATGTAGCACTGCAGAAATTGCTCCAAGGCCTGATTAGCCCTTTCCACGGCCCCATTCGATTGCGGGTGATAGGCCGAGGAGAAGGAGAGTTGGATACCTAGTTGCGCACAGAAGGCCCTCCAGAATCTCGAGACAAACTAGCTACCCTGGTCTGAAACTATGACTTTGGGAACCCCGTATAGCCGATACACCTCTTTGAAGGCGATGTACTAATCACACATATCACCATAGCATCGAACCTTAGTTCATCTCTCCCAAGGTCTCTAGATATGTATTAGTGATTTAAAAAGTGGCATTAGAACCTCCCTTATTCTGAAGTTAATGTCTCTTCCTACATATCTTAGTATCCTTCTGACTTTTCTCATGGATCTGTTGCATTGCTTGCTTACTCTTTGTCACAATCACGCCCCCTGGGGCGGCCGGCACCAGATGAGCTGGTCACCTCTAACACCCTAGTTGTGACTTACTTTTGTGGCTGGCAGCTGGATAGCCGGCTGCATCTGTGCCTCCTCGTGGTTATCCGTCGCATCCCTGTATGCGGCTCACATTGTTCTTGATAGTACCTTTATGGAAATCTTGCATATGAGTGGCATTAGGCTTATTGGTCTATAGTTTTTTTGATCCACCTTATCAATTTTTTGTGCAGTAGGATGACTGTATTTTTCCACATTGCAGGCACTCTGTTGAGTAGCAGGTATTTTGAAAACAATTTAGCTAAGATGCTGAACAAGGACTGACCTCCAGTTTTCAACATTTCAATAGTAGCTTTATCAGGTCCAGCTGTTTTTGTTGTTTTCATTGATTTAACTGCAGTTTCAATGTCTTCTACCAAAATGTCTGCCACAGCTTCAACCTCTGTCACTGAACTCAGTTGCTAGCTTTCATCCTTATAAATGTATGAATAAAATTCCTCCACTAATTTTAGTATTTGTTGTTGAGTTTTTGCTGTTGTACCATCTTTAAGCTTTATTGCAAACACTTTAGTTTTGCTTTCTTTAGACCTTGATTTTCTTCCAGTGTCCTTTTGATGAGCTCAACATTGAACTTGCGTACTTCTTCTTTTAAGCTCTTCCATATGGTATTGCACATTTGTACATATTCTATCGTGTTTCAAAAATTGCAGTTTTGCTTAATTTCTCTTCAGTTTTTCATAATGACAACTGCTTCTTTTGATATTCTCAGGGCCGGAGTTATAATAAGGCAGAGTAGGCATCTGTCTACAGGCACACCCTACAGAGGGGAGCATGTGATTGGGATCATTTATTTATTTTTTATTTATTTATTTATTTTTTTAAATTAGCCTTGCTGCGCATCAAGCTACTGTATGGGGGGGTGATGAACTCCTTGTTCTCTCCCCTCTCTGCGACGCGGCCGGATGTGCATCATGAGTGACAGAACCTGAAGAGCAGATCTGAAGCTGGAGTCACCTCCTCACTTGCCGGAACTGCCCCACCCTCTCCCAGATGCTGCAGGGAGCCCACGAACAGTACAGCCACAGAGGAGCTGCCTGTACACAGTCAGTCACACTTTTTGCACTTTTTTTTTGTGTGGGTGGAGCTTCAGATTTCTGTGCCTATAGGCTCCTGAGATGTAAATCTGGACCTGGATTTTCTGGTTGGTTTTTCTTGTTTCACAGTAAGTACAAGGGCATGGACAGTGTCTATGATAGGCTCAATAACTTGTTCGTAGTTGTTCAAAATGTCTGTGTCTGGAAGGTCTTGCAGCATACTGACACAATTGGACAGTGCCAATTCAAAATTCTTATGAGTTTTCGGTAAATGGCTAGTGTTGATCTTTACGTTTGTTGACTTAATCATTTTCTTTCTTTCCTGCAGTCAATTTTGATTTTTGCTCTCACTAGACCAGTGGTTCTCAACCCGTGCCCTCAGTGGCTACTAACAGGCCAGGATTTGAGCACAGGTGAGTTAATCAATATGAATGAGCCTCTGATCGCCACACCTGTGTTCTAACAGGGAGATTCCTAAGTCCTGGCCTGTTAGTGGCCACTGAGGGCACAGGTTGAGAACCACTGCACTAGACAATGGTCTCTTCCAATGTTAAAACAGTTTAAGACTGAGCACTCAGTGAATATTGTTTTATTATCTGCAATATGAAGTCGATTTCACTTGTATTACCATTAGGGCTTTTCCATGTCCATTTTCTTTTAGCCTGTTACCTGTAGAATGAATTCATGATGTACAAATTTTATTCTACTGCAGATTTAATCAGTTGGTTGCCTCTATCACCTCTTTCCCCAGTTCCATATAGTTATATTGACTTTTCACTGTTTTGGATCTTCCCAATTCTAGCATTGAAATATCCTATTATAAATTTGTAATGATAATTATTCTGCTTGTAGAGGTGTAATAAATCATCATAAAATTCTTCAGCATTGTGGCTACTGATAGGAGTATATACTTGAATGACTTGAAGAATATAGCGACTGTTTAGGTTGATAGCAGAAGAAGCAATTCTTTCAGAAATACGTTCTACTTTTATGACTGAATGTGGTGATTCTTACGACCCTCTGTCATTGACCCGGTCTTCCCGCTCCTGTAGGTAGTAGCTAACAAGTCTCTGGGGAATGAGAGCCATTTATTTTTTTGTGAAGCCATGTTGAGGGAATGAACCATAATCTGCCATGATGGCGCAGTGTGAGTTGGCAGATTTTTGATTGATTCACACTGGTGTCTTTGCTTTGATCTGTCCACTATGTGTGGCCCTGCCAATAGTATATGTTCCCAATGGTATAGTTCTCGGCTTTATATTTTTTATCTATATGGGGGAGGGAATATAAGAAACAGGCGGAGACAGACAGAACCATGGAATATAGATATAAGTAGAAACATATTGTGAGAGAGATGGGTAAATATGTACAAGAATAAAATACATAGAAATAAATATTATATAAAATGTTCTTAATGTAATGTGCCACGAATCCCAAGTGCATTACTTATCAGTTTTAAACATTCCTTTACATGTTTTTTTTTCTCTTAATATTACCAGTATGCTTTAGACTTGAAAAAAGAACATTGCTCTCGAAAGCTTGTCTCCATTTAATTTAATGTTAGAATGTTAGTTCAATAAAAAAGGTTTTATCATATACTGTAATATTCATTTGGTATATTTATATATATATATATATATTACATACCAGTATAAATGCTACCCAGTGGACTCTGAGCGGAGACAGGCAGTGGGCCATTCTGAGCTCCCCGCTCTGGATGGAGGCCAATGTTTTCAGCCAGTCTCTACTGCACAAGACTGCATCGTTCGGGCAATCTCTATTGCGCATGTGAATGTTACGCACACAGGGAGTGATACATTCTAGCAAATTACATATATACAAGATGAAGAGCCCTTTACACGGGCCACAGTGCCACTGGCAGACAGTTGCGGTGCAGTCATGCTCAGTAGAGACTGCCCGCGTCGCGACTGATACAGAGCGGGATGCTCCTTCAGAGCTCCCCACTCTGTATCAGCCGTGGCGGGGGCAGTCTCTACTGCGCATGATTGTGGTGTTACACACGATTTAGCTAATTATTATATAGGAGGATAACACAATTGTGGGGTGAAAGCGCTCGCTCCAAAAAACCTTCCTGCCCAGGAACACAATCCCATGAATTAGCTAGCAACAAAACACAGAAGAGGGCAGCACCCTTGGGACTTGAGAAAGGTCCCTGAGGGGGACCGAAACGTTAACCAAGCTTGTTTCACCTTACTGCATTAATAAAATAACTTAAATAAGTCTTTATTTTCATATATGTGCTTATTTCGACCTGACTTTGTATTGTGGGGTTACTGTGGGACAGTCCGTTATGGGTGCCCTATAGTGATCACGCATTGCTGTCCTTGCACTTAATATTGTTTGCATACTATTCAGAGTATTTAATTTATCTGTGTTAAGTATACTCTCTGGTAATAGGGGTCCGCTTATTTCACCGGCGGTTGATAAGTTGCCATCCTTGGGATTCGGTCTGAATAATTTATACAGTACTGGGTCCAAGTTTGGCATCTTAGGAGATTTTTTTTAACTGTTGTTGTCGGCAACAAATTTCCATTGATTCATTTCACTAATTGTTTTATTGGTGTCACATGTAATCTAATTAAGAACGCCGGTGTTTTGGCGCTCTTTTCACGTTAGGATGTGGAGAGAGGGTATTTAAAGAGTATGTCTGCTACACTATTGTATCTTGATAAAGGCTACGTTGATAGCCGAAACATCGATCTCAATAAAAATGTAACAGCATTTTACACCGCATTGAAGTCCTGTGAGTGCGATCTTCTTCCACGAACTGTATATATATATTAATGAGAGCACAACCAAGCATGTATAGGTGTGGGGTTTGCATTGCATGCACTTAGCAGGGCCTAAGGTAGAAGATAACCTTAATGCCATACTGTGCACATCCAAATCGATGAGAATGAGGCTGATGCAATAATAAAAATGGTACACCTCTGGAGCAAACCAAACTCCCCATAGGAAACAAGTAAAATGTCCCAAACTTCCCGTTCATTTCAAAATGAGTTTTTAACCCTTGAATTCTAGTGAAGTCTTCTTGTTTTGGAATGTATAGGAGACATGGTTAGCATTCAATCAATGGGCATTTTCATGTGTTCCCTCTGGTGCAGCTGCCTTGCTCTGGATTTGTACCACTTAATTAGTGCATCAGCCTTGGTGCTTGAGCAAGGGGGACATTTGTCCCTGCTCAGATACTATAAGGCAGATGAAACTAAAGAAAGAAGGTGACTGTGATGATATCTAGCCCCCCCATAAACACACACAACTGTGCTCCTTTTCTAGATTGAATGATTCTCCCAGGGGATGATGGGAATTGTAGTCCAACAGCTGAAGGGTTGCATGTTACTCACCCTTGATCTATGCTCAGATAGGTGTATTGTATAGAATTACCTCCTCCTAATAATCCCCCCACTTGACTTATGACCTGAAAGCACTAATGGCCCCTGTGCATTTTGCCATTTTTCCTTCAAGAGAAAATATATCCAATCAGCTTTGGATGTCAAGTTCTTGTAGGCAGATGTGACCATAGCTGGGAACTCTCTGAATTTGCCCCAGAGACTCCGGTTTTGACTCTGCATTATTGGGTCTCCAGGGCAGAGTCTGATTCTCCGGGGTGTGGGCAGTTTATTAAGAAACGCAGCCCATTGGTGCTCCTTCCCTGTCAGTTCCACCCACTCCCGCCAACTTCTCCTCCTTCCCCAGCCTATTGCCTATATTTTTAACAGGTTTCTGAAGCCCTGCCCCCAGCCATGATTAAGCCCCACCCCTTTTAATGCAAATTGTGTTGTTTGTCACCCTCCCTGGCACCACAGACCTTCCCTTCTGGGGAGGCCAGAAGAAAAAGTTCCCTGGTATGGACATGACAGTTGCTGGCAGTATTTCTAAAACTGAAGCAGAATGCAAGGTCCATTTAGGATCAGCGGGTGTGCAACACATTGTAAAGCAATGAGTAGCACATCTTTCTAGTCCTTAATAGGTTCAGATTACCATGAGATTACCATGGGCAATGAGCAGAGTTTGTGTCCTATGGTCCTCCTTCCAACTGTTATGTCCACCTGTACTGACACGACATCAAGGACCAACTGAAGCGGTTACCTCTTGAACAAAGACACAAAGGATAAATTTGGAGGAGGGGCCACTAGAATTTCTAGGATATAATAAATTAAGTGGGGTGTTATTATTAGGAGTTGTTACTTCTCTTTTTAGATGATAATTGTGAGTAAAATATCCAGACTTCAGGATGCCAGTACATCTGATTTACTCAGGAAATGAAAGACAATGTTAGTTTGTTTTTGGTTATTTAAGTACAAGGACTGCTTACTTTGAATCCCTTTCCCTGTCTCACAAGGGTTCAAGCTTACATGCCCACTTAAGCCTGTTCATGCTGGATTAAGAGATCTAAGTGGTTTTGAAAGCTAGTACTTAAGATATCCCCCTCAGGGGCAAACCCAGGAATTACAGAGAGGAGTTTCCAAACAATAAAATAAGAATTCAGTACTAATACCTGAAACTCTCTCTATAACTGAGTCCATATGCTATTACAGCTACCTTAGCATTAACCATAGATGGGTAACCTGCAGTCCCATTCCAGCTGTTGTGGGACTACAAATCTGATCAGCCTCAGCTCCTGGGATGCCGAGGGTGATGGAAGTTGTAGTCTAACAACAACTGGAAAGAAGTGCAGTTATAATTTTTTGAGTGCCAAGGCTTTGTCACTGTATGATGCGGTAAGGGGCAAAAAAGTGCAAGGGTGTTTCTTGCCAAACTGAATATCTCCTATCAGAAACCCATGTTCTACTTGTCCTCTGCATGTTTCAGGCAACACTGGTTAACTGATGATGGTGTCATGATGGCTGACGGTCTCCTACCTTTTCCAGGCTCCTGCGGCATCTGCAGGGTCGGCTGGCCTCAGTTCCGAGGTTGGGAGGCCTGCGACGCTTCTGGGTTCGGAGCACAGCGGTCCTTTTCTCTTGGCGCATGCTCAGTCGGCCTGCTATGCGTCATCTCTCCAGGGTCCCTTCACCGCCTTCTGCCGCCTCTTGTGGTTCCCCTCAGGCAGGTGACATCTCAACGGGGGGCTCTCCTTCCTATACGGAGGGTCCCCATATGGGAAACCTGTCGACTGTGACCACTGGGGTGGTGAACGAGGTGGTGGGTGGGCCTATGGTAGAGTAGGAGTGCCTTTGCCTGCTAGTGGTGCTCCCCAGGTCATGTGACTGTCTGTTCCCTTTTTAGTCCGGTCTCTCCCTCCAGTCTTTGCTCAGTTGTTCTGTAGCCTTGCTGTGTTACCTGTGTCTTACATTCCTGTCTGTTAGCCTGGTTTCTGATCCCTGCTTCGATTCCTGACTCTGCTTGTGTTGCCGCCTGCCCTGACCTTTGGGCCATCTTCAACTCTGCTTGTGTTGCCGCCTGCCCTGACCTTTGGCCCGTCCACAACTTCTGTCTTGCCCTCTCTGGTTTTACGCCTGTCCTTTTTCCCGCTGTCGGCTGCACCCAGGCTCCAGCCCTGAAGATATCCAGGGGCCCTGCTGGGCCATCACAGATGGTGAACCACACTTGTGAAGTTGTTTTGTTCCTTGTAAATTCACAATATTTAAATTAAAAAAGCAACCCTGATGGGGATAATAAATTAATCTGGCTTCTCTTTTGTCCATTTTAAGCACTTTGCTGTTGGCTACTTATCCAGTTGGTTGTTGATACATGGATGACTGACTTCTAGTTGGACAAAGTCTTTAGGTTTCTCATTCACAGTTGAACATGAGTTTTTATCACAGTACATTCACTGTGTTCCCCAATTGCAAGTGCAGAAGAGCTCCAAAATTATGCTGTAGGACATACGCTTATTTTTAAATGTATTTAGTTATTTATGTATTTATAAAAAACTGCTTCTAGGCACTGCTATGATTATTTGTATATTGATAGGGCATCAGAGAGAGAAGTGCAGTTTAGATGGGAGGGGCTTGAGAACAATTGTCTCAAAGTATAGCAGAGGAGAAGCATTGTGTGGATGCTGTGGGCTGCATTGTTAATGATGCTGTTATAGGTAATTCATTTGACTTTGACCTATGCTTATGAGAAGGATTTGATATGCTTGAAGACTGGTGTATTACCCCTTTGAGTGCCAGATGGGTACTCAATGCATTGCGTACCCCTCTGGCACTCAAAGGGTTAAGGCAGCAGTAGTCAATATTTGAACACCCGGGTGTTTATGACTAAAACTCCCACCATCCTCAGCCAGCCACTCCCTGGTAGTGGATGAGGGAAGTTGTAGTCACCAACAACTGGAGGTCCAGAGATTGACTTACCGTGCTGAGCAATTCTGGGGCAAAGCATCTGCATCACAGAAACAAATAAAAAATGAAATACAATTTCCCATTGATTTAAATGGAGACTTTAACCTCTCAACTGATAGGGAAGTCTCCATGCATTGCAAGAGACTGCTCTAGCATTTAAGGGGTACCAACCCATTTAAATCAATGGGAATTCTGGGAATGTATCCTCCAG
The DNA here is from genome assembly GCA_037306005.1 of Rhinophrynus dorsalis. NCBI lineage: Eukaryota > Metazoa > Chordata > Amphibia > Anura > Rhinophrynidae > Rhinophrynus > Rhinophrynus dorsalis. Next base: position 22,620,199 of record CM074728.1, read on the forward strand.
TACACAGTACAGTTGGTTTGCACCAGATCTTATGAAATCAGTCTCTAAGGGCTAGTATGCATGTGCATAGGAATGTGTTCATGGCAACGCACTGCTCTGCAATGTGCTGTGTACCACTCTGGCACTCAAAGGGTTAATATTCAGATGTGTGATGCACATTGTTATCAAACAGCAAAGTCAAAATAATAGTACATATTCTTTATAAAGTGGCAGGCATATACTCTAGCTACCAGAGTCCTGTGGATGTTTTCCTTCAGCTCATTTGTCTGCCATTATATGAGCAATGCAAACATTGGGGTTAAGGGTTAGGATTAGTAAATCAAGGTTCAGGGTTAGAAGTTTCCTATGTTTCCTTTCATAGTTACAGAGGTGTGGGAGACATATTTACATATATTTGATGGAAAGCGAAAATAATACTATTTTAGTGTCTGTGTGTCCGTCCAACGACAGCTGCCGGTTACTCTCCACTGCTTTAGTCTGTGCATATTATAACAGCAGGTGTTCTACAGTCGGTCTGAGACATTGTAATGACAGGGGAACCAGAAAGAGAGGAGGAACCATCTGCTGAAGTAAACGATGCAGAGAACTGGCCAGAGGCCTCTGACACAAAGACGCTTGAGATCAATGCTGTGTAGTGACGTCGACCACAGGTATATGCTTCATGTGATTATGACCAGGGGGTTAAGTGCATTGACCAAAAGTTCCAATATCTGATTCCAGATGGGCAGGAACCAGGAGAGTATGTATACAACTGTAAGCTGAAGATTAGGACAGTGAAATAGATTCACAAACGGCAAACAGGCAGGTAGTCTGGGCAGTGAGATCTAGTTTGTAATCATATAGACTAGCCAATGGTCAGTATAACAAAAATCAGTCAGGATAGACACAGCCAACAACAGAGATAGAAAACTCTTTGCAGAGACAAAGACAGGAAGAAACTGGGCAAGTAAATACATAAACATTTCAAATAGAAAGGGCAATGTTGAGGACCTTGGATGCAGTCGTCGGCCAGGAAATCTTAGTGCAGCAGACACATCATGCTTACTTCCCTTCGCTATAGGCAGATATCCAGCAGTGCCATCAGCTCAGAATTGGTAAAAAATAGTGGGATCCTGGTACACACATCTACTGTCTGGATAAATATTGCCAGAAGTGGTCTTCATGGAAGACTTGAGTCCAAAAAGCCATACCTCCCACGTGGAAGGCCAAACAACTCAAATATGCACTAAAACACAGGAACTGGGGTTCAGACAAATTGCAGCAGGTGCTCTGGACTGATGATTCAAAATTTGAAATATTTGGCTCTAGCAGAAGGCAGTTTGTTCACCAAAGGCCTGGATAGTGGTACAAGAATAAGTGTCTGCAGGCAACAGTGAAGCATTGTGGAGGTTCCTTGCAAGTTTGGGGCTGCATTTCTGCAAACGGAGTTGGGGATTTGGTCAGAATTAACGGTCTCCTCAATGCTGAGAAGTACAGGCAGATACTTATTCATCACGCAATACCATCAGGGAGGCATCTTACTGACCCCAAATTTATTCTGCAGCATGACAACGACCCCAAACATACAGCCAAAATCATTAAGAACTATCTTCAGCGTAAAGAGGAACAAGTAGTCCTGGAAGTGATGGTATGGCCCCCACAGAGCCCTGATCTCAATATCATTGAGTCTGTCTGGGATTACACAAAGACAGAGAAGCAAATGATGCAGCCCAAATCCACAGTAGAACTGTGGTTAGTTCTCCAGTATGTTTGGAACAACCTACCTGCTCAGTAAGGTCAGTAATGTCCCCAAAAAATATTTAGAGTTTTGTAGAGCTTCAAAAAATAAACTCTATGGCACAAATCCTATCTCTCAAACCATTATGGTTTGAGAGATATATGTATTCAAAGTTCCCCCCTCCCTCCCCTTCTTCTGATGTCAGCTGTAAAGCTGACAGCAGGAGATTCAAGTTGTGCGACTCGAGGAGGTTCTTCAGCAGAGCCGAAGTAACATTATTTAAAAAGAATTACTTCATTGGAAAGGTCTACAAAGTGCCTGGTTTGCAAGCACACTTTGTAGACCTTTCCAATGTAGTAATTATTTTCCAATAAAGCTATTGTAGTAAGTAGTTTGTACTGTAAGTAGTTTGCAGCCAGACACAAGTGCAGCAGACAGACAGAAGTGTGTAGTTTCAAAAACTGCAGTACTTAAGTCAAGCTTGAGGTAAGCTCAGGCTATTACTATTACTTCACTCTTACTTCTCTCTTCTTTTCTATTGTAGACAAAAAACTTAAAAAAAAATAAAAAATCTTACTATCATTCTTTAATACTGCTTATGTTGTAGTACTTGGAATTGTGTTGCATTTAGTATTTAGTTTGAATTGTGTGTTTATTTACTTTGGTTAATTTGGATCATTAGTGCTTAAGTTTGTATTTGGCTTGTTTTGGTTTCTGCATAGTGTGCATAGGTGTCTATTTGGGTGTAGCTGGTAACTGGTTTCATTAGATTAGCATAAGAAAAGGCTTGGCTCGCTTCGTTAGCGTATCAACTGCAGTAGGTGTATTTATAGGAGGTTTCAACTCTGTGAGTTTACTCTGTAAGTAGTTTGCAGCCAGACACAAGTGCAGCAGACAGACAGAAGTGTGTAGTTTCAAAAACTGCAGTACTTAAGTCAAGCTTGAGGTAAGCTCAGGCTATTACTATTACTTCACTCTTACTTCTCTCTTCTTTTCTATTGTAGACAAAAAACTTAAAAAAAAATAAAAAATCTTACTATCATTCTTTAATACTGCTTATGTTGTAGTACTTGGAATTGTGTTGCATTTAGTATTTAGTTTGAATTGTGTGTTTATTTACTTTGGTTAATTTGGATCATTAGTGCTTAAGTTTGTATTTGGCTTGTTTTGGTTTCTGCATAGTGTGCATAGGTGTCTATTTGGGTGTAGCTGGTAACTGGTTTCATTAGATTAGCATAAGAAAAGGCTTGGCTCGCTTCGTTAGCGTATCAACTGCAGTAGGTGTATTTATAGGAGGTTTCAACTCTGTGAGTTTACTCTGTAAGTAGTTTGCAGCCAGACACAAGTGCAGCAGACAGACAGAAGTGTGTAGTTTCAAAAACTGCAGTAGTTTGAAAACGGCAGGAGTTTGGTGAAGGCATTGGTTTTGTCAGTTTGGTGAGTAACTGCTTTAATTCTAAGATGTCTGGTTTGGTGCAGTGTAACACTTGTCTGGCTGTTGTGTTCCGCAGTACTCTCTGGAGTTTGGGGTGTTGTCCAGTATGTTTGCATCTGTCCACATTGTATGGTGAAATTTCCAGGCTGCAGTCTTTGGTGTGTTATCTGCAATCAAAAGAAGTGAATCTTTCCCAGCTAGAGTGTGAAGTCAAGCAACCATGTAATCCACCACCGCAGCCCCAACGGCCCATGAAGAGAAGGGCTGTGTGGAAGACAGTTGGTTCCGGGAGGTTGAGAGTTGTGGAGCAGAAGCACAACACTGTTGGTATTTCGGTGTGTAATCCCTTTGGTGTCCTGTCTGAATTGGAAAGTGAGATTTCAGAAGATAAAAGCACAGATACTCAGGTACGGGATGTTGTGAGTCCCAAAGGAGAGAATTGTAACAAGCAGTCAGGAGCAGAAAATGGACTTAAAAAGAAGAGAAAGCATCTCCTTGTTGGTGACTCGATTGTTAGAGGTGTTGCTTTAGGGCAGAATGAGGATGGACTGAAGGAGGTGAGATGTCTTCCTGGTGCTACTGCAAGCAGGGATAAAAGACGCATCTCAAATATTGTCAAGGCTGCAACAAAGGAGACTGAAGTTGATCTGATCATTCATCTCGGTACAAACGATTTGTCCCAGAAAAGTGTTGAAGAGGTGAAAATGGAATTTCAAAGTCTCAGCCTGGAGCTGAGCAGAATGACAGACTCTATCACTTTTTCAGAGATTTTGCCAGTCCGCTCTGAAAATAGTAAGAGACTTCGTATCCTGGAGTTCAATGGTTGGCTAAGACAGTGGTGTAAAGAAGAAGGTTTTGGATTTGTCAGTCACAGTGTTAGAAGGTGGAGTTGTAAAGAAATGTTCAAGAGAGATGGTCTGCACCCGTCACACAGAGGAACTGAGGTACTTGGAGAAGAGTTCAGGTGTTTCTTGGAGAGGCATTTAAACTAGATGGAGGGGGCAGGAATTTCATTGAGAAGATTGATTTCTGTCCCCGAACAGTTTTGGTGAACCAGGGTTCTGAGTTTGTTAGTGTGATAGATACAGATGTTGGTGCACAGGAAGTTGCTGGTGCTTTACATACAGATGTTGGTGAGGTAGATGATGGTGCGGTAGATAGAGTTGTTGTTGGTGATAAATGTAATGTTCTTCGTGTAATGTGTACTAATGCTCGCAGCTTAGGCAACAAGCTCAGCGAGCTAATATCAATAGTTTGTAGAGATGACTTGGACTTGATTGTAATAACAGAGACATGGTTCAGGGACTGTAATGACTGGGAAATAGCCATTCCGGGATACACGTTGTATAGGAAAGATAGGGCTGAGAGAAGAGGGGGTGGGGTAGCCATTTATGTTAAAGATAGCATAAAATCCACAGCGATCCAGAATTCATGTAAAGAGTTGGAGACTCTCTGGATCTGTCTGCAGAATAAAAAGGGATCAGTTACAAGAATAGGTGCAGTCTACAGGCCTCCGGGGCAATCTGAAGAGCAAGACAACATGCTAGTGGACGAGATTACCCAAATGGCAGTAAAGGGAGATATAGTAGTTATGGGAGACTTCAACATGCCTGATGTTGATTGGAATATCCCTTGTGCGTCCACATGTAGAAGTAGGAGAATATGTAAAGAAAGAATTAAAAGGGTGGGATAAAACACCGAGAGTGAGTACTCAGTGGAAGACACTCAAAGAAGTCCTCTTAAAGGCAACAAGATTACATGTTAGACAAATTAGCAAGAGGAAAAGAAAGAGAAATCCACTATGGTTTACTAGAGAGGTAAGAGCTATAGTGAAAGATAAAAAGTCTGCCTATAAGAGATATAAAGAGACTGGAAGTGAAGCGGACAGAGAAGGGTATAAAACTATACAGAAGAAGACTAAACAGATGATAAATGCTGCTAAAGCCTCAAAAGAGGAAGAAATGGCCAAATCTGTTAAGAAGGGGAATAAAACCTTCTTCAGATATATCAGTGACAGGAAGAAGAAAAACTGCGGGATTACAAAAATTAACAACGGAAAAAATCAGTATATAGAAGAGGAAAAGGCGGTCGCTGACCATCTGAATAACTACTTCTGCTCAGTTTTTTCAGACGGCGGCCCTCATAATCAGAAAATGGCTGAACACAGCATTGCCTCTAGTTGTATAATTTTAGCCCCAGTGTTTTCAGAGGCCGATGTTCTAGAGGAACTTGTCCGGCTAAAGTCAAATAAAGCGATGGGTCCGGATGGAATCCACCCTAGAGTTCTTAAAGAACTCCGATCTGTCATAGTTGGCCCCCTGACTAATCTGTATAACCAGTCCCTTCTTACGGGAGAAGTTCCTGATGATTGGAGAATGGCCAATGTTGTACCCATTCACAAGAAGGGTAGTAAAGAAGAAGCTAGTAACTACAGGCCAGTCAGCCTGACATCTGTAGTGGTAAAAATGATGGAGACTCTTCTAAAGAAGAAGATAATTGACCATCTAACAAAAAACAACCTGATGGACCCAAACCAGCATGGCTTCACTGAGGGCCGATCCTGTCAGACTAATCTCATTGATTTCTTTGACTATGTAACTAAAGTGCTGGATGAAGGTGGTGCTGCGGATATCGCCTACCTGGATTTCAGTAAAGCTTTCGATACAGTTCCCCATAAAGAGCTGATAGATAAATTATCAAGAATTGGACTTAACCCCTGGATAGTTCAGTGGATCTGCAGTTGGCTGAAGGACAGAAACCAGAGGGTTGTTGTTAATGGAGTGTATTCTGAGCAGAGACTGGTTACAAGTGGAGTGCCACAAGGATCTGTTCTGGGCCCTGTTCTGTTCAACATGTTTGTAAGTGACATAAGGGAAGGCTTGGCAGGGAAGGTTTGCTTGTTTGCTGATGACACAAAAGTGTGTAATAGGGTTGATGTTCCAGGAGGTGTCTGTAATATGGAGAATGATTTGGCACTATTAGATAAGTGGTCAAAACAATGGAAACTTCAGTTCAATGTTTCCAAATGTAAAATAATGCACTTGGGGACAAGAAACCCTCAATCTGACTATCGTATTGGCAGTTCTGTGGTAGCAAAGACTTCAGAAGAGAAGGATTTGGGGGTGGTCATCTCTGACAGCCTCAAGATGAGTAACCAATGCAACCAGGCGGTGGGGAAAGCAAATCGTATGCTTGGCTGCATAGCTAGAGGTATAACAAGCAGGAAGAGGGAGATTGTGATCCCTCTGTATAGAGCTCTAGTGAGACCACATCTGGAATACTGTGTACAGTTCTGGAGGCCTCATCTGCAAAAGGATATAACTAAAATTGAGCGGGTTCAAAGAAGAGCTACAAAAATGGTGGAAGGTCTAAAGCATAGAACTTATCAAGAACGACTCAGAGATCTAAATATGTATAGTCTGGAGGAAAGAAGAGAAAGGGGGGACATGATTGAAACCTTTAAGTATGTTAAAGGACTGAACAAGGTTCAGGAGGGAAGTGTGATTAATAAGAATCTGAATACAAGAACAAGGGGGCACAATCTGAGGCTAGTTGGAGGAAAAATCAAGAAAAACATTAGAAAATATTATTTCACTGAAAGAGTAGTAGAAACTTGGAACAAACTTCCAGCAGAGATGGTTGATAAATCCACAGTAACACAGTTTAAACATGCCTGGGATAAACATGTATCTATCCTAAGATAACAATAAAGGAATACTAAAGGGCAGACTAGATGGACCAGGTGGTCTTTTTCTGCCGTCAATCTTCTATGTTTCTATGTTTCTATTTCGGATCTGCTGGACCGGGATCTTCAGCACAGCGCTGACATCAGGAGAAGGGGAGGGGGGGGGCTTTGAATGCCTAAATCTCTCAAACCATAGTGATTTGAGAGATAGGATTTTTGCCATAGAGTTTATTTTTTGAAGCTGTACAAAACTCTAAGAATTTTTTTGGAACATTACTGACCCTTTAAAAAACAGTGTGCAAGTGTACATAAAAGAATTTATGCTGTTTTGAAGGCAAAGGGTGGTCACACCAAATATTGATGTGATTCAGATTTTTCTTCTGTTCACTCACTATCATTTTGTTAACCCTTTGAGTGCCAGAGAGGTATGCAATGCATCACAGAGCACTCAAAGGGTTAACTGATAAAAAAAATAAACTATTAACATGTCTATTATTGAAAGCATTTTTTCACACCTGCCTAAGCCTTTTGCACAGTACTGTATGTTGCTTATTTATAAATTAAGTTTACACAGTGCCAGGTTTATGAAATTGTTCTTAAAATGTGCTAGGATTTGTAGTTCTAAGTGCAGAGGTTGTGGCACAAAATAGAGAACTGCCTAGTAAAGCAGTACTACAACCCTCAGCATATTACTCCATCCCCATTCCCCCAACCTAACCTGTGTTCAGAAGGCTACCATAAATAAAGTAATGGCAATTTATCTATGTTTACTTTATTACTTGTAATAAAACAGTTACAACAGCTCCTAAAAATACCCCCCCACACACACACTTGCCTTACCATGGCCAGACAATTCTAATGGCCCTTATGGATTTTGCTTTTGTTCAGGACAGCACATCTTCATTCAGTCCTGGGTGTTATGTACAATCAGGTGGGCGGTACCTGTTTGACTACATGATCGCAAACTGTCATGTACTGTTTCAGTGCCTCCCTGTCAGCTTCTGGATGTGCTGGGATGCTCAGTCAGGCGCTTTATGCAGCTGTGCCGTGTCTGTGGGTTTTAATGGGCTCTGTTCTTTCTCCTTCCAGCAGCACAGCTATTTATGTTGTAACTCTTTAGAGACGGGTGTGCCATATTAGAGTTCCATTTTGTATAGTGAGCTCTCTCTAGTGTTTGTTCTGACCCTGGCTATCCCTGGTATCCATTTAAAATAGCGCATTTTTAAGAGCGTGCAACTTGGAGTCGCATTAAGTAGGTTACCGTGTTGAAAAGGACGACATGAGAATCTCGCCCTGCATATGAGCGCAGGATTTTCAGGTTGCTTCTTTTAACAGCAAGAACACCTGCAGGGTTGGTTTGACATAAAAAAAAGAAGTATAATCGAGCATGGTGTCCACTGCCTTGCCTATAATAACAAACTGCTTTAAGTTTGCAACATTTTTTTAAACTTGGTTCTCCCTAGAGCTATTTACTAATGATAGATGTGTGCCTGCCTCTGTGTGCGTCATTAATTAAAAGTGAAGATGCTCGATAATAACCCTTACTGTGCCGAAAGGGTTAATATGCATATTTTTTTATGGGGCACCTTCTCTTTTAATTCATCACACACACAGAGGCAGGCACACATGTATCATTAGTAAATAGCTATATGGAGAACCAAGTTTAAAAAAATGGTGCAAAGTTGAAGCAGTTTATTATTATAGGAAAGGCAATGGACACCATGCTTGATTATACTTTATTTTTTTTCTTCAAACCAACCCTGCAGGTGATCTCGCTGTTAAAAGAAGCGACATGAAAATCTTGTGCTGATATGCAAGCCGAGATTCTCACGTCGCCCTGTTCAACACGGCAACCTAATTAATACGGCTCCAAGCCGTGCACGCTTACAAATGTGTGCTATTTTAAAAATGAACTGCTATCCCTGACCATCCTTGCCTGCTGATTCCATGTGAAGATTTTGATACTGACTCTGGCTATCCGTGACCACTCTTTTCTGCTGATCCACATTGGTGATATTGTTACTGACCATGGCTATGCCTGACCACTCTTATCTGCTGATCTACATTGATGAAATTATTACTGAACCTGGCTATCCCTGATCATTTTTGCCCCCTGATCCTCACCACTGATATATGATACTGACTCTGACTCTCCTCAACCATTACTTGTCTGCTGATATCTGGTACCGACACTGGCTATCCTTGATCAATAGTTGGCTGCTGATTCTCACTGCTGATATCTGGTTCTGACCTGGCAATCGTTGACTCCCTCTGACGTCTGAGTGTTAGTATTACTGGATCCAGTCAATTCCTGTTGGTAATTTTTACTCCCTGTGGCTAGTATTGCATAGTCAACCTGTGGCATGATTATCCCAAGTCTCCTTTGGCTCCTCTGAAGGCAACTATCTAGCTAACACAATCCTCCATGGATAGCCCACATATCTGAACTCCGATTCCTAGTGTTGCCCCCTAGCTTCTCGCACTACTAGCCTTTGTTGAAGGAGTCTCCTGTCCTTCTTCCTTGACATCTACTCCTGCTAGCTACAGCTTGGGCCTACCATAGTTCATTTCCTAGGTCCTAGCAGCTGGGTGATCATTACACAAACACTTACTCAGTGCTCCTGGTGATCTTAACACTTTAAAGAACAGAGGGTTGTAAAACACAGCTTTGCAAATGAATGCATTGGAGACATCCCTAGATTCAAGAGGTAAAAGCCTCAATTAAATCAACAGGAATAGGGGAAATTTTTATTTGTTTCTATGGTGCCGTTGGTTTGCCCCAGAATTGTATATGAGTCCCACTGTCGGGGCCATATTTACATCTCAGGCACCCCTAGGCAAGGCACTCAAGGTGATATTACCTCAACCCATGGTCATCCCCATTAAATTGTTTCCAGCTCAACCCCAATCACTATTTCTTAGCACATAAAATCCATTTAGCCTGCAACGGACAAGCACAACAAGGCTCAGCTGCTAGAAAGATCTCCAACGCATTGCTTCAAAATGCATTGGACACCTGTCTAGCATCCGGGGGACTAAATAATATCCTGCAAACAGGTATGTATAGTGGTAAGCAAACCAGTGGCTTATGTCTGTTGCAAGGGAACATGGGACTGCCTTGGCCACACCCAAAAATTACAATCTGATTGTAGCAAGTCTAGCTGAGAAGCAAAGCTTGGCACCCTACGCAGATGCCTATTTTGCTTTATGGGAAATCTGGCCCTGCTCACTGCACCCAAGACAATCATGCGGAACACTCTTTTCTGTGCCTGAAACTCTCCCATTCTGTTCAATGTGTCTGGAACAGACATTTTATAATCTGGTTGCTGTGATTTTCACATTATTCATTGTTGACTGTGCTCACTGCTACACTGTTCCCAAGGTGCTAAAGATTATTTTTCTCTTGGCACTACTTATAGTATTCTTACTCCATGCACTGTTGTCTGCACGTAAAACACTCCCTCTTTGAACCCGGGACTCTCATCAGGGGCTAAAGAGGTGAAAATCGGGGTAAACTGAATGAACAATAAAGGACACACAAAATAAATAACCAAAGTTTTTATATGGAAAAGCAGGTACATTATCACATATGTTATTTCCTAGCTTGTTTCTATCACTAAGAAAATGAATGAGAAAGAATAGGTTAAAATTGAAACAAGAGCACTCTCACTGCTGGCAGTTATTTTAGTCAAAGGTTATAATCATTCAAATGGCTGGGACGAGAGTTAAAGAGTGATTACTTCCTTAAAGTTCAAACTGTCAGGAACAAGTCAGCAGTTTGTATCACATTCTATGGAGATGTGTTCACCAGTGACTCACATCTCCCATACAATGCAACAGAATTAATCTGACCACTAATCAGCATAAGTCTAAATGTGAACCTTTGAGTGACAGAGAGGTATCAGACATATTGCAGTGCAATGGCTACCTCTCTGGTACTCAAAGGAAAGATACATTTCCCAGCACATGGAGTACACTTGTTTTACACTCCAGGAAAACCCTACAATACAGCGCAGTGCTTAATTATTTGGACAGCGACACAGGTTTTGTTGTTTTGAGTCTGTACTTCAGCACACTGGATTTGAAAAGAAACAATGAGTAAGAGGATAGTGCAAATCAATTCCCGCGGGGAGGAGCCCGGGTCCAGATGGGCTCCCGGCCTCTAATTATAAAGCTTTTTCTCACAATTTGTTTGGTCCCATGCTTCGTACTTTCAATTCTCTTCTTTCGGACGCTTCATTCCCACCCCAATCACTTGAGGCCCACATCACAGTGTTATCAAAGCTGGATAAGGATCACATTGTCTGTAGCAATTACAGAACAACTTCTGAATGTGGATGTCAAAATATACGCCAACGCCCAAGATCACAGCCTCTGTTGCCTCTTTTGATTCACTCTAAGCAGTGTGGTTTTGTCAAGGGAAGGGAGGCAACAGACAACACAACTAAGGCTGTTTCACTGATCCATTTGGTGTCTGCACGCTGCTTACCTTCGATCTTGCTAGCCTTAGATGCGGAAAAGGCATTTGACTGGGTGCGGTGGTCTTATCTCAGGGAGGTCTTGCTTTCTATGGGTATTGGTTCTGGATTTCTCCATGCTATTTTTACTTTATATGAGGCAACAACGGGGAGGGTTAAGGCTAATGGGTTCTTGTCTTCAGCGTTTAAGATATCCAACGGTACTCGGCAGGGATGCCCTTTGTCACCCCTATTACTTGTTTTGGCAATGGAACCCCTCCTGCGTCAGATTAGGCAAGATATTCTCATCAAAGGCATTCCACCCTCCAACACGGATAACAAATTAGCTAGTTTTGCGGATGACGTGCTTCTAGTCTTAAGCCACCCTGCTGAATCTGTTCCGCAAGTGTTAAAGTTGCTTGAGGAATTCAGTGCAATCTCATTCTTTAAGATTAATCTTTCCAGGTGTGAAATTTTGAACCTGGGTTTCCCAGATCATGCAGTTACACAGCTGAAGGCATTATATCCCTTCCCCTGGTAGCTTAACTCGTTTAAATACCTTGGGGTACACCTGACAAGCTCAGCAGCTGGGTTGTTTGCTGCTAATTTTCTCCCTCTCTTGTGGTCTATTATGGAAGATATTAAATCCTAGGCTAATCTCCGTGTTTCTTGGTTTGGAAGAGCAAATCTACTAAAAATGATGGTTCTCCCCAAGGTTCTCTACCTGATTCTTTCTACGTTGTTTGGATCTTAAAAAAGGTTCTGGCAAAGATTGGGCTCATTCATGTGCGTTGTTGGCACTGGCCATTGGCCTTGAGAATTTGCTTCTCTTACGCCGTGGAGTGATACCGAAAGAGTTCAAGATGCACCCAGTTCTTGGCTGCATCATGGGAGCTTGGGATAAGCTAATGATTGTCTTAAGTTAACACCTTTCCCTTCCCTCGTTTTTCAATTCTCAGTAATCCTGATTTTCCCCCTGGTTTGGAACTGAGGCGTCTTGCTGCGTGGGTGAAGGCTAACCTATACACTTTAGAAACTTTAATTTTGGACACCGAGATTATTACCAGGGACTTCTTGGTTAGAAACCATGATCTGGGTGGGACAGCAGGATGGGAATATAGGCAGGTTCGTAGTTTTTTGCTTGATTTAGTATCTAAAGGCTATGTGCCTAGGCGTCTCAATCCCTTCGAGTCCATCCTCTCTTCTCAAGCTCCCTGTCCTAAGCCTTTGTCATCCTTTCATATGCTCTTACTTTTTCAATCGCCTACAACAAAACTCTCTTTTATGTTGCAATGGGAGGCGGATCTTCAGTTAGACTGGTCTTTGGACATTTGGAATAAGATTATGCAGATAAATGTAATATATCCCAGGGATACACCTGCTAAGGAGACAAACTACAAGCTCATATCAAGGTGGTACCGGATTCCTCTACTGCTGGCGCGTATATACCCCCAAGTTTCGGATCAATGCTGGAGATACCATGACACCCAGGGCACATATTTACACATATGGTGGAGCTGTCCGAGGATAGTTCCTTTTTGGAAGGAAGTGAGTGCTGATATAGAGAAACTGTTAGGATTCCCTATTGCTCTGTCACCAGTAACTTTCTTGTTTTCTCTCTTGGAGTCAACGGTTCCTTGCTCTGGTAAACTTACGGGACACCATCAATCTCTGCTATATTTCTTCCTGAATTCTGCTAGGGCATTGATCCCTCTTCATTGGAGGTCAGGTGAAACACAGATTGTGGCGCAGTGGAGGTCCAGGGTCAAGGAGGGTGAGGGATCTAGACAGAATGGTGGCATTGACTGCTGGCCACATGGGTGTCTATAGGTCTGTGGGATCCTTGGGTTCAGGTTGTCTCTTAGACACAGGCAGATTTCATCTGAGCCCTCTTACAGATGAGAGACATATTGGCCCATAGATTTTACTGGTTCATTACTTGCCACGAGTGTGTCTGGAGAGAATGCTCTGGAGAAGGTATTTTTCATCTGGGATTTCCTTTACCTTCCCCCTTCCCTGTAGGCCCTGCCCTTTCCTTTCTGATCTTTTCTTCCTACCTTCTTATCTTCAGTTTGTCCTTTCTTTAACTCTTACATATACTCTTATTATCAGTTGAGAGATCACGCATTCGCATATAGATTATTGTGTACTGAACTTCTGAGATTATATTTGATTTCACACGTTTCTCACACTTGTGTTCCTGTTGACCCGATAGGGTCCATCTGAGCATTGTCATATTCTCCTCCTTAATGAAGGTTATGTACCACATATGCTCTGCGAATGTTTTGTTTTATTCCAATGTACATTCTTCTGTTCTCTATAAAATTTTCAATTAAAAAAAAAAAAAAAAAGAGGATAAAGTACAGACTGTCAGCTTCCACAGTGACCTGAAATTATACAGTGGTGCTGTTGCTACACCATCCTAAGGACAGCTCTGGTCAGTTGACCATAAATCTCCATAGGATTGTATAGCAACAGCACCACGGTACAATTTCACCCCACTGTGATATTGCATCTAAAAAATTCAAGTTTGAGCTGTAATAACTTTTGAATCAAACATCTTTCAGCAGTGGGAGTACCCTTGTTTTACTCAGGGGATAAACCCTATAACATATGTTTCTTACATTTGAGGCATTACTATCCCTTTAAAGACCTCTCTAGCACTTAAAGGGCCAAATACCCTATTTAAATCAATGAGACTTCTGAGTCCCCCTGACAATGGGGTAATGGATTTCTTTCAGAATTACTCATCCTTTGTTTTTTTTTTTATCAGTCCCATATCATCCTGAGTGCCAGAGAGGTACCCAATGCATTCAGTTCAGTGACATAACAATAGGGGTTGCACTCCGTCCAGCCGCCCACTGCAGCCTCCCCGCCCAGAACCACGGACCTCTTGCTGCTGTGCTCTCCCTCTTTGTCTCTCTAGTAATGCAGAGTGCTGGAAGATGACATCATCTCCCAGCGCTCTGCATTACTGATGAGAGGACCGCGCGGGAGGTCCAGTTCTTAATAGAAGTCTGTGCCAAAGGAGGCACAGACCTCTCCTGCCACGCTGCTGGACCACCAAGGAGGTAGGAAATGGACATTGGGGGCAATGTGAAGAGGAGGACATTAGGGGCAATGTGGAGAGTTAGGGGTAATGTGAAGAGGAAGACATTCAGGCAATGTGGAGAATTGGGGGAAATGTGGAGAGGAGGACATTGGGGGCAATGTGGAGTGTTCGGGGCAATGTAGAAATACTCAATGGGATCAACGTGGTCGAGGGGGCCCGTAGCAATTTTTGCACTAGGGCCTGGTGACTTCTAGTTACACCTCTGATTCCATTGCAATACGTTGGATACCTCTCCGGCACTCAAACGGTTCATCTGGTGTTCCCAACCATACTACAATATCCTTCATATCAAAACAGTAGCCCCTCCCCATCCCCTATAGCATCACCCCCACTAAATTCAAGTCTTACCTAAGAGAAGTACTTTCTGCTGGTACATTAATAGGATAATCTTCAATAAACTGTGAAAGATGTAAAACAAATTACACACTCCTGTGGCAAAATGAAAAAAATAAAGACGTTTTTGTTAATTTTAATACAAAATTAAATCAATTACAATATCCACCTGTTCTGAATTATATTAGTATTAATAGTAATTACATGTTTAATACCACCAGTGGAAGAGAGGAAGCAGTAATTAAAAAGTGTGAATGAGAACGTGCTTTATAAACTACATCATTCTGCATAGACTGGGCCTCTCTATCACGCAATAGGTTACAAGTCCCATTTAAATCTATGGTAATTTTTTTGTCTGCTATTGCATGGTCGAGTTGCTCCAGAATTGCTCCACTCTTAAAGGAATAGTAATGTTTCAAAATAAAAACAGCTCCATTTAATCTCCATAGTATTTGGACCATGGAGAGTGTTATTTCAATACTGTCGAGTTGTAGTTCAAGAGCAATTGAATGATAAAGTATCCCCCTCCCACCCCTTTTACCGATGTAACACTGCTCACTTCATAACAGAAAGGTGGTGACCAGATGGCTTGCAGAGAGGGACAATCTTCAATTAGCATAAGGGAAAAACCTGAAAAACCTGTCAAGGGGGGGGCAGGGTTTTCATTGTTCTCACAGTAAGAAGATTGTCTCTTGCTGTGAACTGTCTGGTCTTAAGACCAGATTCCAAATCTGAGGTGAGGTGGCTTACACTAGGCAAAAGGGGCGGGTGGGGGATACTTTATCATTCAATTACTCTTGAACTACAACTCTGACAGTATTGAAATAACACTCTCCAAGGCCCAAATACTATGAATATTAATTGGAGCTGCTTTTATTTTGAAACATTACTATCCATTTA
Organism: Rhinophrynus dorsalis; assembly: GCA_037306005.1. NCBI lineage: Eukaryota > Metazoa > Chordata > Amphibia > Anura > Rhinophrynidae > Rhinophrynus > Rhinophrynus dorsalis. The sequence goes on from CM074728.1 coordinate 22,635,838, forward strand.
ATAAGTACATAATGTCTCAGTGAAACAAAATCAATGTAACAAGCCTGGAAGTAGGGATGAACAAAACCATTCTTTATGTTTCTGAATTTGTATGAAACCTGCCATTTTGTAAGACACAAAAAAATATCCTATGAAACAGAAAATATAAATATCCTAATATGGTAGGGATACCAAATTGGGTAATATAGATGGGTAGTTGGATATTATTTTCAAAATATTAATGGGAAAAAACAGGTAAATCCAAGGAGTAACGTCTATAAAAACATTGTAAGGGAGTCTTGTTGAATATTAAAATAACTGAAATGTCTGAAACGTGGATGACGCAGTCAGCTTAACATTCACCTGTTAAATGATAGTGTTTAATCACATCAGCATTTGCAATTTGAAAGCTCATGGTCAAAAAACATTTGGTGGTCACCACCCAAAGCATAGCATGAGAAATCCTGCAGCTCTATTCTATTCTTAACATCAAGCTAAAGAGGTGATAATCTGGAGGAAACCAAGTGACCCACAGGTGACATATAAAAAATCCCATTGATTTAAATGGGGAGTTAGAACAGAACTACCACCCCGCCTAAAGCTGCCCCCAAAGAATTACCCATCTGGCGACTAGCTGCTCATAAGTACTAGTCACCAGAATAATTACCTCCTTACAGAGAAATTCTACTGCTCACGATACTGACAGCCAGGAAACAGCGCAGACATCTTTGCCTAGTGATGTCTGAGCACCTGCACTGTCAAGTCCCTTCCTGTACCATATGGCATCTAGCAACGCCTCCTAGAGCAGACTGGAACTGACAGCGCAGGTGCGCAGACGTCACTATGCAAAGATGTCTGCGCTGTTTCCTGGCTGTCAGTCCCGGGAGCAGTAGGAATTCTCTATAATGAGGTATTAATTCTAGAGACTAGTACTACTGAGCAGCTAGTCTCCAGATGGGTAGTTCTTTGGGGGCAACTTTAGGCAGGGTGGTAGTTCCGCTTTAAAAGTCCCATTTAAATAAATGGGAATTTGTTTACTAGGAATGAGAGCTCTTACTCAAATAAGAGCTTTAAGGATTCTTATGCCTTCACTTGCATTGTGACCACCAAATGATTGCTGGCCGTGAACTTTCAAAATACCAATGCTATACTGATGAGATTAAAAGCTTTCACTCTAAGCAGGTAAATTTTAGTTGAATATGCAGTACATCCCTAAAACATCTAGTTGTTTTAAACCTTTAAGACTTTGGCTGTGTTTGGGGTCATTGTCATGTTGCAGAATAAATTTGGGGTCAATCAGATGCCTCCCTGATGGTACTGCATGATGGACAGGTATCAGCCTGAACTTCTCAGGATTGAGGAGACCATTAATTCTAACCAAATACCCAACTCCATTTGCGGAAATGCAGCCCCAAACTTGCAAGTAACCCCACCATGCTTAACTGTTGCCTGCAGACAATTATTCTTGTACTGCTCTCCAGCCCTTTGGCAAACGAACTTCCTTCTTCTACACCCACATATTTCACATATTGACTAATCAGTCCAGAGCACTTGCTGCCATTTATTCTGCACCCCAGTTCCTGTGTTTTTGTGCATAGCTGAGTCACTTGGCCTTGTTTCCACATCAGAGGTATGGCTTTTTGGCCACAGGTCTTCCATGAAGTCCACTACTGACCAGACTTCTACAGACAGTAGATGGGTGTTCCACGGACCCACTATTTTCTGCCAATTCTGAGCTGATGGCACTTCTGGACATCTTCTGATTGTGAAGGGAAGTAAGCATGAGGTGTGTTTTATCTGCTGCACTAAGTTTCCTTGGCTGATCACTGCATCTACAGTCCTCAATGTTGCCGTTTCTTTTGCTTCTTCAAAAGAGATTGGACAGCACATCTGGAACTCCTGTCTGACTTGAAATTTCTGCCCTGGAGAGACCTCGCTGATGCAGTATAACTACCTTGCGTCTTGTTGCTGTGCTCAGTCTTGCCATGGTGTATGACTTTTGACATTGAAATGTCTTTAGCAACCTCGCCTTGTTAGCTGAGTTTGGATGTTTCTCATCCAGTTTTATTCCTCCTACACAGCTGTTTCCATTTCAGTTAATGATTGTGTTTCAGCCTACATATTAAATTGATGATCATTAGCACCTGTTTGGTATAATTGTTTAATCATACACCTGACTATATGCCTACAAAATGCCTGTCTTTGTGCAAGTGTATCTAGAAGAATTGATGCTATTTTGAAGGCAAAGGGTGGTCACACCAAATATTGATTTGATTTAGATTTTTATTCTGTTCACTCACTATGCATTTTGTTAATTAATAAAAAATAAACTATTTATATGTCTATTTTTGAATGCATTCTTACTTTACATAATTTTTTCCTACCAGCCTAAAACTTTTGCACATTACGGTATATTTTATATTTATATATATATATATATATATATATATATATATATATATATATATATATATAGCTAGATAGCTATATAGATATCATTTGCGATAGCATTTATCCTTCGTTTCTATCAAATGTTAGCGAGCCAGGTTTCATTTCTGGTCTGAATTTAGTTCCCACCTCCTCACAAGTCATACGTTTATCACCAGTTTGAATGAGATATAATAATAATAATTTGTGATTTTCTATAACGCTTTTCTCCCTGTGAGACTCAAAGCGCTTTACAAATCTATTAACAGACATAAAATTTAAGAGTTTCTTATGGTCACATGAGTTGACTGAATGCCTGATAAAAGAGATGGGTCTTTAGCTTTTTTTTTTTTTAACGTACCTAATGATGGCGCCTCTCTGACTGAGGATGGTAAAGTGTTCCAGAATGTTGGGGCAGCATGGCTGAATGCCCGGGAACCTGAGGTTGTCTTTATTCTGGGTACTGACAGTAGGGATCTGTTGGATGACCTCAGTGAATGGGATTGAATATAGGGTGTCAGGAGCTCTTTCAGGTATCGTGAGTCTTGATTATTTAAGGTTTTGAAGGTCAGCAGGCCAATTTTAACCCTTTGAGTGCCATAGAGGTACAGAATGTATTGTTCTGCAATGCATTTTGTACCTCTCTGGCACTCAGAGGGTTAAAATATGTTCGCCATTTAATTGGAAGCCAGTGCAGGGAGTGGAGAACGGGTGTTATGTGACATGAGCAAGTTTGATTGGTCAGTAGTCTGGCTGCTGCTAAGCCCTTGAAATAAGCCTCACCCACATTGTCAGAACCACTAGGCTTGAACTGAAAGGATAGAAATCTCTCACAAGTATTCTGAATCTCTGACTTCACCCAGTCCAGAAAATCACATTGTACTGCAGAGCAATCTGAGAAAGAGGGAATGGGAGAGTGTTAACCCTTTGACTGCCCAGGTGTACGCAACAAATTAATGAATTAATATATTTATATAGCACCACAAGTGTACGCAGTACTTTACAATTTAAGGGTTTACACAATACAAGGTTTAAGTGCTTTGCAAAGTCAAACTCTGGAAGTTAGTCCCTGCCCAAAAACTTCCATTCTAAAGTGGTAGTGGGAGACATACAGAGTACATAAGAGTCAAGTGTGGAATACAGCTCTGGTCAGGATTGGGGACACATAAATAAAGTAAGTAAATTATAAGAATCTTAGTTGTACAAAGTCAGTGCCTTCTAACTTGTTTAAGTTTTGCTGAGGAGGTGAAATTTTAAGCGTGACTTGAAGATGGTAAGTGAGGTGCAGTGGCACAGGTTGAGATGCAGAGCATTCCTTAGATAAGGAGCAATGAGAAAAAGGTTTGATACGGGAGAGAGCTGTAGACGTAAAAAGAGCTGAGAGAAGAATGTGATTTGCTTATTATAAGTGGCGGGATGGGGTATAGCGGGAGATCAGAGTGAAAATGTACAAAGGGTTCTTGAATGAGAGAAGCAATATTTTGTAAGATATCCGGAGTTTGATAGACCACTATTGGAGAGATTTTAAGGTAATCTGAGTTGCAGCATTCTGTATGGATTGAAGCAGATGGAGCTGAGAGGCAGGAAGGCCAGAACGAATAAGGTTACAGTAGTCTATGCGGGAAAGGATGAGTGCTTTTGTAAGAATTGTAGCTGTGGAGGAACAGAAAGGAATTTTTGCTATGTTACACAAAAAAAATGGATTTAGTGATGGAGTTAATATGAGGAGTGCGCAATGCGTTGCACACCCCTCTAGCACTCAAATGGCTAAGCTTTGGGAACTCGTTTCCCATAGCTACCAGGATATTACCTGTTTTTGAAAACCCTTTACTGCCCCTTTACGAAAATTAAGCGTCACTTATTCCAGTAGGTGTAGGTTACCCTTAAATAGGTCCTCTTCTTTTTCACCATAACAGTTATATCAACAATGTATTGATCATATCTAAAGGATTGTGTTGAATCATTTGTATTTTGGTTCTGCAGTCACTGAAAACTGATTATGGGTAATTTACCTAATGTGCATATGCTGTTATATCATCATTGCTAGTTTTTTCACAAACCTACAGTTTTGAACTAATGTAATTTTATACAGTGTTATAAGAAAACATACATAGGTTTGTGCTTTATTTAAAGGATAGGAAATATTCACTGATGTTATGAAAATTACGTGAGAATGGAAATTGGCATACTAATACAGCCATACAGTATGATGAAACATGTGGCTGCTTTGGTTACATTTGCACATCACCACCAGCCCAATGCACAATCAATTTGTGAGTAGCAATATTACCAGGGCTGTGACAATAGGGAACACGAGTCTCAGCTTATGAAGCAATAGAAATTCAATTTCAGGAGGCTATGCTTGAGCTAAAAAAAAGGTTTAATGGTGGTGAGAGTTTGAAACCTGAGAGAAGGAAAGCAATTGATTGAAGTTTGTAAGGGGTGATGACTGATCTCGGTGTTGGAAAGAAGCTGATGAAAGGCAGCCAGAGTCCTGGATTGGAGGAGGATATTTTATACAAAAGTCTGAGAAAAGAAAAGGAATAGGACTACAACAACGTTTTGTGTCTATTGCAGAATCGCAGAGGGGGGTATGAATATTAGGGCGATTGCTCTGTTTAAACCCTATTTTAGATGGAAACCAACTGTAAAGGTTACATTTAATGCAATCATATATTTTGTAGGATAATATAAGTTCAGATCAGGAAAGAGGAAATTACCTGCCAATACCCTGCAGCTTCTGAAGAAAGACTATTTTTCTATTCGGAAAAAGCTACAATGCTGGGAGCAACCATATTATCCTTGTATCCACCTCAAGTGAGGTAGCTGTGATTGGTATAACTTAATGTGTTCATTCTTAGGCAGAGGCTAGAAAATGTGTCACTGCTCCTTGTTCCTTCTGATCTAGACTTCTTTGATATTCAAATATAAGGCTTGTCTTAAACAGCACACTCAGATGCCTCATTTGAGTTAGTTGCAGCACAAAATGTATTCCATCAGCATTGCAGCTTTCATAACTCATACAATTGTAAAAGGCATAGGGTATAAGGAAAAAATAGACAACACACCAAATGTTGGGTAAGAACAGGCCATCACTTCATTTTATTATAAGCATACACAAACATATCGACAAACATCGTCGAATAATAAAACATCTCCATATTATAGATATCCCTAGCATAGCCAACTAAACACCCAGGCTCATGCTTCCAACTGTTACAGTTCCTCCCAATTCCTCTAACGGATAACAAATTACCCCAATTGGGCCAGACCGAGCCAGCCCAATGGGTAACATAACTAACCCGTGACATAAGTCTGGGGGAATCCTTCCCTAGGGTTCTTCTCCCTAGGGAACCAGCATCAATTCTTCTGTCACCACTTGAAATCTAACCCACCATCAAGGCAATTACCGCCAACAACCTCAACCAATCAGCTGGGTGGGCGGGACGGATGCTACATGTCTCCCCTGCGCTATTTCTTCAGGGAGCTCTGGTAAATAAGGAAGTGGCACGTTACATTAAAAAGTACTAGAGGGATAGTTAATTGTTGGCCTCCAGCTGTCAAGTAATACAATTCCCATCATTCCGAACCAGCCAGCACGTTGAGTTTTAGTCCCAATAGGCCGTGAAGCCAATAAATAACTGGCAAAATTGAATATAAAGGGTATACATTCTCTTTAATCATACAGAGGGTTAATATAAGTAAAGGCCCCACATCCTCCTAGAAGTGATTTTAATCCATTGAGTGAAAGAGTGGTGTTAGTGCACAATACACTACCCTGGGGCACAATGGGATAACACACTATCTATTTATATTATATGAGATATCACAGATCCAGATAAATTGGTAGCATAAGCGTTTTCTTAACTACCCCACACATGAGGTTTATAACAATCTCTCTGTGACTGCTTTGTTTTAAATGAGTTGTTAAGAAACAGAGTATCTCCCTCTGAGAGAACTTTGCATCAGTGAAATTCAGTGTGAAAACACATTCCCTTTTAATATTTCATTAAGCAATACAATGAGACAGGTATTTTAATTAATAGTTATATTGAATGTATGTCCCTGCTGGAGATTTCACTCTATCAGCAGTGTATGTGTGGGGGTGGCCATACTCTGACCTATGACTAAAGAGGACACCTCTGCATTTGTTCATACAGTGTCAGGCAAACATCCCCAGCCAAATTCTTTTGAACCAATGTAGATCAGGGGTTTAGAGAAAATACACATTTTGGATTTGGTAAAGAGCAGTACATACTAAGTGATGTTGATAAACCAACAGAAACAAAAATTGTAAATGTTCTAAAATGTTCTTAATATTCATGTTACTCATATTGAATAGCGCATTTTAGCAATTCCATAATGTGTTACATTTCCATACCTGGGAACTTCTTGGTTGGGGCTGGCCGGAGGCGAGCCCTCTGGTGCCGATGAGGAGAAAGAAATGACGTGATTTGTGTCATAAAAGGGGCGGGGCTTAATCAGGAGTGGGGGCGGGACTTCTAAAAGAAAAGAAAAATTGCTTGAATAGACTATGGAAGGAGGAGAAGAGGGCGGGGAGTGGGAGGAACTGGGTAGGATTGAGCACAAGTGGGCAGAGTTTCCTTACGTCCAGAGAATCGGACTCTGTCCTGGAGACCCTGTAATTCAGTGTCAAAACCGGAGTCTCCGGGGCAAAACCGGAGAGTTCACAGCTATGTACATTTCTGAAGCATCACAATTCTCTCTTGCTTAATTTAATTTTACTCTTGAGTTGTAGTTCAAGAGTAATTGGATGATAAAGTATCCCCCTCCCACCCCTTTTACTGATGTAACACTGCTCAGCCAGAGCAGCAAGACTGTCTGGTGGGATCGCAGATACAGACAATCTTCAGTGAGCGTAAGGTTAAAAACCTGAAAAGGGGGGCAGGGTTTTCCTTATGCTCACAGTAAGAAGATTGTCCCTTACTGTGATCTGTCTGGCCTGTGGACAAGATTCCACATCTGAGAAGAGATGGCTTACACTAGGTAAAAGGGGCGGGAAGGGGAAACTTTGCTTGTGAATATCTCTCAAACCATAAAGGTTTGAGAGATAAGATTTATATCATTCTTCATGTTTTTTTAATGCCTACAAAATAAAATAAAGATAAAATAAAGTATTACTATCCCTTTAAGACCCAAATACCTATGTCCCTCAATACTGTCAGAGTTGTAGTTCAAGAGTAATTGATAAAGTATCCCCTCCCATCCCTTTTACCCAGTGTAAGCCACCTCCCCACAGATGTGGAATCTGGTCTTTTGACTGGACAGCTCACAGCAAGGGACAATCTTCTTACTGTGAGAACAATGAAAACCCTGCCCCCCTTGACAGGTTTTTCCCTTATGCTCACTGAAGATTCTCTCTCTGCAATCCATCCGGATAGTCTTTCTGCTCTGAGGTGAGCAGTGTTACATCAGTAAAAGGGGCGGGAGGTGGATACTTTATCATTCAATTATTCTTGAACTACAACTCTGACAGTATTGAAATAACACTCTCCATGGCCCAAATACTATGAAGATTAACTGGAGCTGCTTTTATTATGAAACATTATTATCCCTTTAATGTCTGCCCTGAGCTGCCAAATGAGAAAAGATTAGAAGAAAGAGAAACGGTTAATGACACAGAGAAAGGGAAACGTTTACTGACACAGAAAACACTACACTGATTCGGGCCTTCCGCAGATATCAAACGGAGAGCACAGAGGACCATATTTAGCAATTTAAAAAGGTGCAATTCTGCAATAACCAACTATATCATAGGAGGGAAAGAAAAATTCTCATTGAGTTAAACGGGGCTTTTTTTTTTAAAAAAAAACAAAAACAAAAAAAACACCCTGAATGCTGAAGAGTTCTCTAACGAATTGCTTTACAATGTATGAAGATCTCTCTAGCGTTCAAACGGTTGAATGCCCCATTTAAACCAATGTGAATGTCTATCCCCCCATGGTGGAGGTTTTATGTTCCAGAACTGCACCTCTTATAGATTATTAACTCTTTGAATGCCAGAGGGGTACAGACAGCTCTGGCATTCAAAGTGTTAAAGGGATAGTAATACTTAAAATGTAAAAAACAATATGTTGTAGGGTTTATCCCCCTGAGTAAAACAAGAGTACTCCCATTGCTGAAAGGTGTTTCATTCAAAAGATATTAATTTTCAAAGTTGAATTTTTTAGGTGCAATATCACAGTGGCCTGAAATTGTACGGTGGCGCTGTTGCTACATGATCCTATGGACAAATCTGGTCCTGGGACCATAAATCTCCATAGGATGGTGTAGAAAGAGCAAAATAGAGTAATTTGCTCAAGGCATGTCTGGTCCCATCCACAGGCAGTCCATCCCCGAAATGTCAGGCAAATCCTCTCTGCACGCGAGAAACAGCACAACCCCAGACGTACGTTTTGGTCTGTGTGGACCTCGTCAGTGGGGTGCAGCTGATTCCCTCTAGGCACATGGAAGCAAGGGCCCATGCCTGGGATGCCCTTCCACTTAGGGAGACTACAGAAAAGAAAAGAATGTGACGAACGCACACTGAGAAAGAGCAAAATAGAGTAATTTGCTCAAGGCATGTGTAGCCTCTCAGGTGCTGCTCAAGTCACACATAATCCACCAGCAATTTACCCCCGTACTCACAATCTTGAAGACCACTAAAAGTGGCCAGCTGGGCAGATGAGAGACTCAAGACTGCCCTCAATTAGTCACTCCACAAATGGATTGGAATGCAGCTCACCCACAAATGGACAAGGACCTCTGTACGATCCTTGGTACGATCCTTGGACAAGAAGGAGAAAACAGCAAGAAGGGGTGTAAACCAATATATATTCTTATAATACAGAAGAAGAAGAATATTCACAGGATAATCCACATTGGCCTATTACTCATAGAACCAGTATAACAGGCTTGCAGGGAATAACTATCTGCCCTGCTCGGAGATACACCACCCGTGGTAGAAAATACTGGATCTGCTCATAAATGTATAAAGATCTTTTTAATATAAAATAAAACCAATAATACAAAAATAGCCAAGAAACACTCTATGTGTGTCACGGTTTTGTAAGAACACTCAGGCAATTAGGTAAGGTTAAGAAAAGCTTTATTGAAAATAAATGACAAACGCAATCACCTTACTCAGGTCCAGATGAGGTCAGTACCATGATACTTCCCAAATCTGATGCAGGTCAGGATGGACAGAAATATCAGTAGGTAATAACAACAGTAGGGCTATGCTGGCTTGATCCATTGACAGGTCACTGGAACAAGGAAAACCACAACAGCACCACACCGCGGAAAGGCCCTACTATAGGGGTGGGTAACTGCAGAAGGCTAGGGATAGCGGAGGCAACACAGATAGGACACTGGTAAGAGACCAAGTCCCTAGAACGCTAGGGATAGCGGAGACAGCACAGATAGGACACTGGCAAGAGACTAGGTCCCTAGAACGCTAGGGATAGCGGAGGCAGCACAGATAGGACACTGGCAAGTGACCAAGTCCCTAGAATGCTAGAGATAGTGGAGGCAACACAATAGGACACTGGCAAGTGACCGAGTCCCTAAAACACTAGGGATAGAGGAGGCAACACAATAGGACACTGGCAAGTGACAGAGTTCCTAGAACACTAGGGATAGCGGAGGCAGCACAGATAGGAAACTGGCAAGTGACCAAGTCCCTAGAACGCTAGGGATAGAGGAGGCAACACAATAGGACACTGGAAAGTGACCGAGTCCCTAGAATGCTAGGGATAGAGGAGGCAACACAATAGGACACTGGCAAGTGACCGAGTCCCTAGAACACTAGGGATAGAGGAGGCAACACAACAGGACACTGGCAAGCGACCAGAGCTACTCACAACACGGTCTCCCAGATGACTTCGGGAGTGACAGGCCAAGCAGGCGCTGTAGCGGTATTACTGTAAGTGAGAGTAGGCGGAACGGAACACAGGGTATGCACCCTGATGGGTCTGAAGCCAGAAATGCCAAATCGGTACACACAGAGGTAGTAGCCAGTCCTAGTCAGTAACGGAATCGGATACTCAGCCAAAGCCAGGTCGGTACACACAGAGGTAGTCAGCCAGTCATAGTCAGCAACGGAATTGGAACACAGGAGCAACAGGAGCGTAGTCAGGCGAGCCGGGTCATACATGGAGCAGCAACTCAAACGCTAGGTACAGGTACACCACGAAAGGGCTCTGAAAGGATGACAGGAGAAAATTTAAAAAAGCTAACCCTGGGCGGAGCCAGCGCCCAATCGCCAATAAGAACCGTGCACGGAAAACACGGAAGTAAACATGTCGCCCTGTCACAGAATCACGGACACCGTGATAATGTGTTTCTAAGCACACTGCTTTTTCATCAGGAGCAGCCTTGTCTAATAGCATAAAGAATAAAATATATATATGTCATACTGGTTCTAGGAGTAAAAGGCCACTGTGGATTATTCTGTGAGTATTTTTCTTCTTCTTCTTTATTATAAGAATATATATTGGTTTGCGCCCCTTCTTGCAGTATTCTCCATGATGAATAATAATCACCATCAGTTCTTATGCTTCCCTTAGCTTCTATAATTTAATTCTAAATAAAAATTGTAAATAACCAAGACAATTATAAAGTTTTACACGTCCGTTAAAATTAAAGTTCTTCCATATAAGATCAACTTACTTTTAAGCACTAGTATCCAATTAATATTTGTCACCCAATAGAGTGCCCTATATCAATTTTCTTTACTCGGATACTTATTGGAAGCCATGAAGGTCTGGGCAGTGAACTACAATTCTGCTTACTTAAAGTTTCTTTGCAATTCTAACTTACCTAAAAGATATGTCCACATATATCCACGTGTGTATGATAAAGCTCTGGAGGGAACAAAACATTAATGTATTGTTATCCGAATTGGTGGAAGTAAATAAACATAAGGTACTGCAGGAAATCATTACTTGAATGACTCTAAAAGTGAAGTGGGTTGGAGGCTCCTTACATGAGATGTGGGACCGTGATGATTGATGAAAAAACAAGGAGGTGAGTGTCAGTGCTGTCCACACCAAGTCTTAAGATGGTGTCAGGATTCAGTTGACTGCTGTCCTCTAACCAGGGGCAAGAAGAGAACTTCGTACCTAAACAGATAAGGCACCACACCCTTTATGAAAAGGAATTTGACTACAGATTTTCCTCTTTTATAAATACCAGCTATTTCATGCAATCACTGCCCCAGAGAGGTCCTAAGATTGAGCTCCAGAACTGAACATCTTGTTTCTGATCTTGTTACGACGTCAGTTTATTTTTAGCTAATTTTGCTTTCTCCAGATCTGACTTCAGCTTGTCCACATCCCCTTTTGAATTCAACTTATGTTGATCTTCTGATTATCTATTGCCCGTCCTGATGTCAACCTGATGTCAACAGCAGAGGAAGCCACACTGAACTCACTGTGATACCTTTGATCCATCTTCGTACCCAGTGACTCTGGGTTATAACAGGAAGAAGACAGACAATATTGATTTAATGTTTTGGTCTGTGCTACCAACTGATAAGGCACATTAGAGATTATTCCAAGAGAAACCATAATTTTTCTATATATAAAGGAAAGTAGTATTGCCAGCATGGTAATATACACATCATATTCAGAGATGGTAAATAACACCAGCTGCTGGGATTTCATAATTATAAAGAATCATGTCACCCATACTTCTAAGTGGCACATGTTTAGGAAAGAACATATTTCACGTGTTATAGCAGTTCAACCATCTACCTCACTAAATGCCCTATGGCCTGGGATAAATGTTGAGAAGATAAGATTCAATTACAGAAGCAAACCTAACTTAACTAATCTGAAAAACTCCACTTCTTTGACACTATTATGGAAAGAACCATCATGCTTAACATGGCTATCAATGAGAACAATTGAAATGCAAACCACCAGTAAACATTCCAGTGATCTATCATCAAAAGCACCCATGTCCCAAATGGGGTTGGCAAACCAATCATAGTAGCTATAAAAAGATTTCCCCTTGAGGGTATTCAAATTAGGGGAAGGAAACAAAAGTAGGGATGCAAATGAGTGGAACCTAACAGTAAAATACAGAAAATCTATCATATACTCCTGGTTTGTTTTGATTATTGGATTAGCAATAAGATATAAACAATATCAAATTAGGTACTCTGATAGAAGGCCTTTTCTTTATGGTGTACAATTCTTGGTAATGTATATATTTTCTAGGCAAATATAATGTCCTACAGAGCATGGTGTCCTTCAGCTACACCAAGTTACTACTTAAATTATAACCAACTCCATCTAATCCTTATTGTCAGAAAAACCTAATGGCTCTATCCATTTTTCACTTGCTACTTGGTTCAAGAGATAACCTCTTTAATTTGCCCTGCATATCGTGTCCATGGAAATGACACTTGCTAAAAGGACCACAGGACCCCAAATACTGATCACTGTACATTGTAATCTTAAAGGGACAGTAATATCCCAGAAAAAATCTTTATAGTTTTGTAGTGCTTAAAAAATTAAACAATATGCCACAAATCCTCTCTCTCAAAAAACTATGGTTTGAGAGATATTTGCATTCAAAGTTCCCCCCTCCTTCCCCTTCTCCTGATGACAGCTGTAAAGCTGACAGCAGACGATCCATTTGGGACGACATGAGGAGGCTCTGCAGCAGAGCCAAAATTGAGTTATTTAAATGATTTACTTAATTGGAATGGTCTACAAAGTGTGCTTGCAAACCAGGCACACTTTGTAGCCCTTTCCAATTAAGGAATTGTTTTCCAATAACACAATTGTGGCTCTGCTGCAGAGCAGCCGGTTGGTCCCCAGACAGGATTCCCCTGCAGTCACCACAGCGCTGACATCATGGAAAGGGGAGGGAGGGGGAACTTTAGTGCCGAATATCTCTCAAACTATTACAGTTTCAAATAGGATTCGTTGCATATCGTTTAATTTTTTAAGCTCTACGAAGCTACAAAGATTGTTTCTGAGACATTACTGTCCCTTTAACTGCACAACCCAGTAGTCCTTAAAGGGGTTGCACAAGCTCATGCACTGTGCCTGCTTTAGTTAAAAAAAGCTGACAGCATCTGCCATTTCTGCCTCCATGGATATGACTGAACAGGTTATCTGTTGAACAAATGCAGGCAAAATTCACAGGGTCCATTAGTAATTTCTGGCCATAGTAAGGTAAGCGGGAGATTATTATTAGAAGGTGTTAGTTAACCTTTATATTTCAACCAGAAAACAGACAGTATGCCTGGTCTTTCCTTCTAATTGTGTGTGGTCTGTAAGAACTCTGTAGGTGCTGACAGGTAGACCATTATATGTACAGAAGGAGGTGAAAGAGAATGGCTCAGAATCAAAACCCCACATAATTGCTACTTCGTAGTATGGGGTCTGTTCATCAAAGTTGTGAAGGCATGTGAGAAAACATGCATGCTTAATCTCATCCTCATGCAGTTGTTGTAGAAATATGCTCTATTCTTCAACATATCCTGCACCTAACATAGTAAATTAGGTTGAATAAAGACACAAGTCTATCAGGTTCAACCTTTGCCTCATATCCCAGTGACTGAGAATTATACAGCTTTCCTGCTACCAAATAGGTTAGTCTTTATCAGACCTTCCTGATTTGCCTACTAATATACAGTATAACCCTGTATGTTCCCTTTTGAAAGAAATGCATCTAATCTTCTCTTAAATGTATCCATCGTATCTGCCATAACCACCTCCTTGGTGTTACAGTTTACAGCTTACCTTGCTTGCAGCAGCATCTACAGGCGCGAGCCTTCTAACATGCAGCAGGTCTCTGTTTTATCTGTTTGTTTCCTGTAGTCTCCTCCTACCTACTTCCTCCCTCTGAGCTGCTCCTCCTACTTCCTGTGGAGGGGTTTAAAAGGCAGACTGAGTCCTGACTCAGTCGCCCTTGCATTGTTGTTTTTAGGTGAAGTACTTGGGCTCTGTGTGTGACCTGGGTATCTACGAAAACCCACTCTGTGTATGACCTGGCTATTTATGAGAACCTGCACTGTGTATGACCCGGCTACGTAAGAGAACCCTTTCTGTGTATGACCCAGATAAGTACGAGAACCCTCTCTGCTTATGACCCAGCTAAGTACGAGAACCCTCTCTGTGTATGACCCAGTGATCACGAGTATCCCTTACCGTGATCAATTTGTGCTATTGGCTTAAGACAGACCACTGTTGTGGACAGGGTCTGATTGGTGACTGCAGGCGTGAGTCACAGGGTCTCGATATAGTGACTGCAGGCAGAGTCACAGGGTCTGGTGTAGTGACTGCAGGCGTGAGTCACATGGTCTCTTAGCAGTGACTGCAGGCGTGGGTCGCCGGGTTGCTGCACGGTGTGGTGTTGCTGGTTTGACTGATTGCAGGCGTGGGTCAGTTCTCCAGTTCAGCAGTCCTTGTGTTCCTGTTCATCTGATCAAGACTGCTGAGCCAATGTTCACAGTGGTCGCCTGTTCCAGTGTTCCAAACGACGGATCAAGAGTTGGCGTTCCTGTATCCTGCTGAGACTAACAGGGGCTTCGGCCCAGTCTCTCGCATTGTGGTCTAGCGAGAGACCTACTATTTCTTGTAGTAGTGTCGCCAGCTAGTAACTCTTTGCTTGTTGTACCACTTATTTATCGCTGTGATTCATTCTAATAAAGATTTTGCATTATATTACCTTACTGAGTTCTGAGCATTCCTGGGTGCCC
Source organism: Rhinophrynus dorsalis (assembly GCA_037306005.1). NCBI lineage: Eukaryota > Metazoa > Chordata > Amphibia > Anura > Rhinophrynidae > Rhinophrynus > Rhinophrynus dorsalis. The sequence goes on from CM074728.1 coordinate 22,650,962, forward strand.
GTGACACTTGGGCAAGGAAATACACAATTTAACAGACCTTACTGTAAAAAACCCCTTCCTTTGCTGAAGTTGAAAACACCTTTCCTCTAATCTCAAGGGGTGTCCACTGGTCACCTGATCAGGCCTTGGAATGAATAGCTCACCACAGAGATCCTTATATTGACCTCTCATATACTTGTACAATATGATAAGGTCTCCTCTTAGTCGTCTTTTCTCTAGAGTAAATAAAACAAGTTTGTCTAGTCGTTCCTCATACGTGAAGCACTCCATTCCCTTAATTCATGTTGTTGCTATAATAGTCTGTGTGTATGCATCTAGGAACAATCTCCCCAGGACTTGGAAAACTATTGCAATCAGTAAGCAGTAGTTTGACTGTGCCAAATGGCATGTGGTCCAACTGCTACCAGCTCTTTCTTTATCTGATCTCTGTTGACACTGAATTTGGCCCCAGTTCCACAAAACTACTACTCCAGTTGGGGCCACTCCAAAAGTGAAATTGTTAAATTGAAGCAAGTGAATATATTTGCACGTACATGCATCTACATTTATGCAGCAGTTTCCGCTGAGACTGATAAAATAAACTGTGCAATATTTGCCAATGAATAAGTGCTTCTTTTGGTGGATAAACCAAATAATAATAAGACATCTGAGGAAGCAATTGGTGCTATAGTTGCTATTGAATTATGTCTCTTTGTGATGGACAAACCAAACACTACTGCTAATATGGCCAGGTGCAAATTTAACTGCACAAAGGAAATAACTGCATGCAAAATGTGTATCTACATTTACAGGTTCACAATTAAGACTTTCACTAATACAATCCAAGGCTGGATTTCCCAATAGGCAGAGTAAGCAACTGCCTTTAGTGCCAAATCGTGAGGGATACCTCATCTTTGCTGGCTGCACCCACATTCTGAATTGTTGGTGTGGTCAGAGCAATCTCAATGTCCCTTTACAGACTATTATTTAAAACCTTGGATGCTAGTAAGGTCTGATATGCAATGCACTGGAGATCTCTCTAGAAACCAAAGGGTTAGTTTTTTTTGTCCCTGCCTGTTATAGGCCAAGGAAACACTGGATGGGTGTGGGGGTGTGGTCATGTATCCGTGGGGGTGTGGTCATGTATCAGTAGGGGTGTGGCCATGCACAGAGCTAAGGGCACCTAGAGTGTCGTGCCTAGGGAAGCGTGGGATGTAAATCTGGCCATGATGGCATCCCTGTGCCTACAACCACATACAAGTTTATATTTTCAGTTTAGAATGTATTTCTCTTGGCTAGGTTCATAGTATTTAGCTAGCCCCATCTTTGCCTTCTTTCCACACTTAGTGTACAAGTACATTTAACAATTTAACAGTCTATAAAATATACTGAATTAGGAAAGCCACACAAGTTTTAAATTTGAATGCTTTAAAAAAAAAAAATAATAATAATTATAAACAGATTTGCCAAAGGAAAACTGTAGACACTTAGTAATCAGCAGTACCATCATCAGAGATGTTGCTAGGTTTCTAAAAGATCTGGGCAAACCCAAGGCATTAATAGTCCACAATGCAGTCCAACTGTATCATAACTAGTAGGGAAATTGGTACCATTATATGCCCCAAGCTACAAACAAGAACCGAATCAAACCAAGGGGTTAAAAGCAGCGCATTAATCAGTGGGGGGGGGGGGTTATTTGTTACAGCTCTATGGGGGGCGATGACTAAAACCCACAACAGTGGTCCGGGTGTATTTCCTAGGCTGCTGGCCTCACAACTCACCGTTATAAAATATTCCCCACAATTGTTTTAACCATTGTACCCCTTGGCAAGGGCCCAAAAGCTCCAGAGCTGTGGCAAAAAAAAACCCACAGGTGCTTGTATGACCTGAACCACAGTGACCACCCAAACCACCGCAACGAAGCAAATAAGCAAACCAAAACAGGGGAGGGATGGAGGGCGGGGCTGGGTCACACAAGGATCCCAAGAGGAAGTGGTAAGTCAAAACCCAGCCTATATTTAGACTCTCCCGTTCTCTCCCCCCTAACATCCTGTCTAGCCGGCCAATAACAAAGGGGCTTAATTCTACCCCACAGCCGAGACATGTTTCTCCTTCTTAGGGCTTGTAGTGAATACTGGAACACTGACACTTAAAATTAACTAGAGTTATATATTCTTAAACACCCGGTCTTTCATGCTAGCATCTATAAAACATCTTTGTTTTCTGAGGCCTAAAATCTAGGCTTACATTTTCTCTGAGGAAGCAAAATTTTGTAGGGCTCTAAGCAGAGTGGTTATTTTGATGTGATTGTTCAGGATTTCCAAAAATGGGTTGAGATAAGATTTCAGCTTTACCAAAATACAAGCAATAATCCCAATAACTCAACTGATTTTACCATTCATTGGCAAGAGCACAAACAAAATTAAATAAATGCTTTCAGACTAGGACAGTTTACACATGTTAAAAGCAAGTTTACGATTATATTTTAGGGCTGTAACACGAACAATTCATTGTTACATATGTTTGCTGCATGTTCATGATATTTTGAAGTTAAATCAGCCTATTTTCAGATGTAAGGGTTTAGTTAATTTCTTAGATCTGTGCTGGGCAACTTGTGTCCCTCCACCTGTTGACGACTACACCTTCCATCATCCCTGGCCAGCCAATAGCTAAAGGGCCTCAGGTTGCCCATCCTGTTCTTAGATAGTTAGCTCTCTGACGAAGACATAGATCCATCAGAGATTCTACTTGCCACATATTGTAAGCGGATTATGTGAATTCTACTTATGTAATAGTGTATTTCAGTACAGATATAAAAAGCGAGTAACACTAGGTGTTTCACTACATTACCACAAAACTCATCTTCCGTTGTATAACAAACTGCCTTATCTTCTAGACAAGGGGGTTAAGTGATTACATGTCATAGTGTGTAGCTCTTACATTGACACTTCCCAGATCCTGACATCTCTCCAGCAAAGAAATCACTTGTCTGTTAAAATTACTTTTAAAAAGCTGTCAAAATTGGAAGGCTTGCTGTCAGAAATAGCAGGAGAAAAACAGTAAAAAATATTATCTCCTGGTGCTACCCTCCCAGGAATACAAGCAGAGGTGCAGAACGAGAAGCCTGCAATTGGCACATAAATGTGGATGCCCTGTCACTGCTCTCTTTCAGGGGAATATGAGGTAGAAGGGTCTCTTTTTTTTTTTGTGCCCGAGGTTCACGCAGAGCAGATTACTATACACAATTTTGCATTTTGTTAGGATATTTATATAAATATTGGTATGTTAACAAATATGTGCACCTTCACATATAGATATAAATATATATGTAAAATAACAAAATTAATATCTTGTAATACCTTTTTTATTGGACTAACAGAATTATGGATTGACAAGCTTTCGGGATAAACTCCCTTTCTCAACTCTGAAGCATTTCTGAGCACAAGGACACAGAATTCACAGTTAATACAGTTAAAACATTGAATTCAAAGCTGTGTTTGCTGAGGTTAACACAGAGGGACTGCTGATGAGACAGGAACCGAGAGAAAATCCACACTTCTTGCAGAGGGTCGTAAATACCCTGTGCAAGGCAGAGTGTGTGTGGGGGGGGGGGAGACAGAGAAGAAAAATACAGGAGATGGTATGGGAGGGGAGAGAGTTAAAAAAACAATTGCACATATTAAGAATGCTACAATGCCAACAATCCAGTATGGGCATGCAGGCCTACATACAACTTGTGCCCATATAGGTAGATATATATACATACACAAACATATATATATATATATATATATATATATATATATATATATATATATACTAGTTGAACAGCCCGTTACACGGGCCATAGTGCCTCTGGCAGCCAGTCGCGGGGCAGTCACGCGCAGTAGAGACTGCCCGCGCTACTGCTGATACAGAGGTAGACGCTCCTTCGGAGCGCCCAGCTCTGTATCAGCCGCGGCGCAGGCAGTCTGTACTGGGCATGACTGCTGCACGTGCAGCAGTGTCTACTGCGCATGTCGGGCGTTACACACAACTTAGCGAATTATTATATAGGATATGTATATATATATATATATATATATGACACACACACACACACATACATACATACACACATACATGCATATACACATATACACACGTGTACGTGCACACACATGCATACATACACACACATATACATGCATATACACACATACACATACAATATATCTATACACACACACAAAAATATACATGTATATAGCAAATACACATATACATATAAACACATACATATGGACACACACATATACATATATGCATATACCTAAATACGTACACACAATATGTAGGAATGCATACTAAAACATATATCTATACACATGTACCTATATATATATGTACTAGTACATACACATATACATACATAAACACATACATACATGCATGCATACTTACATGCACATATATGCACATAAACCCATATATACATATAGAATAGTCCACCCACATATATATACGCCTGCATGTATAAGAATATGGGAAAGCATATGTCAGTACGTATACTTAATATATTAATAATAATATGAAACCTGTGATTAGAATGTATGTTAACATGTGTATATATATGAAGAGTAAGATAATGATAGAGGGGTCATGTGAAACTTTGATAGTGGGATAGGAAACCCAAATCAACATTTAGTCCTCTATTCTTGCTGTTAAAAAATATAATCATTCTGGCTTTAAAAGTGTTTCTTTCTTGGGTATTTCTAAAGTTCCCTTCGAGCACTTTGATTTTTAGGTCCTTAACCGAGTGTTCAAGCTGGGTAAATGGTGTCCCACATGGGTGCAGTAGGATCCTTCTTTGTGATGTTTGATAGAGTGTCTGTGCATATTCATTCTGCCATTTAATTGGTGGGTGATTTGCCCAATGTAGCACCCTAGGTGGCATTTGGTGTGAGTTATGGTCATTAGGGTCAGAGCAAATTCGATGGTACCTAGTTGCTTGGCTGTAGATGATGCCCTGTTTAGTATGGGAGGGGTGGAAGCTGGAGCTGTGAAGGTAGCTGCATCTGTCTGTGGGCTTTTTGTAGAATGAGGTGTGGATTGTGCCATTGGTACATGCCACCGTTATGTCCAGAAAGTTTACAGATTTTGTAGAGTATTCCATTTTTAGTATGATTGAAGGGTGGAATGAGTTAAAAGAATCATGGAATTGTATGAGTTTTCCCTCACTGTCGGTCCAGATGATGAAAATATCATCAATGTATCAGTAATACTTGTATGCTTTGGTATGTTGTATGTCAAGGAATCTCTGTTCTAGGTCTGCCATAAATAGATTAGCATATTGGGGTGCCATCATAGTACCCATAGTAGTGCCCATGTTTTGTAGGTAGACCTCATTGTTGAAACTGAAATAATTATATGTGAGGATGAAAAGTATCAGTTCTGTGATAATTTGGGGGCTGTATTTTTGGTTGTCAGTAGTGATGAGCGAGCATGCTCGGCCGAAGCTCGGTTCGGCTCGAGCATCGCTCTGCTCGGCACATGGCGGTACTCGTACGAGTACCGCATGTGCTCGCCCGCCATGTTCGGGTCTCCTCCCCGCACGTTTCGCGGCTGCTGCGCAGCCAATAAACGTGCGGGGAGGCTCTGACATCAGTGTAATGCCAGCAGCCATGTTGGCTGCTGGCATTACACTGATTGGCTGGCCAGAACCCGTGATCGGGTGCTGTATAGCACCCGACGCGCGAGTTCGGCTCATTCTTAGCCAGGGAGAGATGCGCTTAGGCAGGGAAAGTCAGTGTAGGGAGAATAAAATTGTTGAAACTCTTTCAAGACCCAAAAGTCCTTTTTAGGACTGTTGTGTGTGGGGGCAGCATTTAATTTTTTTGGGGGGTGGCAGAATTTCATTTTTTTGTGGGGGGGGACATGTTCTAAGGTGACATTGTACTAGGTGCACAGGGACAACTATTTCACAGTGCAGTGACAAGCTGACATATTCTGTTAGGTGCACAGGGCCAATGATTTTACAACGCAGCGACAAAAAGGGCCATTTTAAACGTGTGCCTAGCCATAGATTATTGTCACATTCTGTTTAGTGTGCAAATTCACAAATTAACGTCACATATTCCGTTCACTGTGCCTAGCCGCAGATTAGCGTCACATTCTGTTTCGTGTGCCTAGCCGCAGATTAGCGTCACATTCTGTTTCGTGTGCCTAGCCGCAGATTAGCGTCACATATTGTTTAGTGTGCCTAGCCGCAGATTAACGTCACATATTGTTTAGTGTGCCTAGCCGCAGATTAGCTTCACATATTGTTTAGTGTGCCTAGCCGCAGATTAGCGTCACATATTGTTTAGTGTGCCTAGCCGCAGATTAGCGTCACATATTGTTTAGTGTGCCTAGCCGCAGATTAACGTCACATATTGTTTAGTGTGCCTAGCCGCAGATTAGCGTCACATATTGTTTAGTGTGCCTAGCCGCAGATTAGTTTTTATCTTCCTTTTTGTGTGTTTTACGGTCAGTCTGTAAAAATGGCGTACTACGGGCGAAACTTCGTTCCCAGCAGCGACGTTGGAGTCCAAGATGCATCCAGACATCCTCCCTATGCTGTCCCTGAACCATTTCTGTGGTGTTTCCATCATTTTCTGACCTTTTCCTATGAACCAGGCCCCCTCCCCTCATCAGAGCAGGGGGTGCCTGGTGTAATGCTCGAGTCCTCCCATTGACTTCAATGGGGCTCGGGTGCTCGGCCGAGCACTCGAGCCTCCGGGGGCGCTCGGCCAGAGCACCCGAACACCCGAGCATCGGGGTGCTCGATCATCACTAGTTGTCAGTGTAGGAGAGAAAATTGAAGCAAGCACTGATGCCATCGTTATGTGGAATGTTGCTGTACAGAGATTCCACTTTATCCAAGCAATGAAGCTCCTGACTGTTAGATGGAGATGGACAAAGAGAAGGAAAATAATTTCCTGATTAATACAAAACTCTGAAACAACCTTAGAGAGAAACTTTACAGGATATCTTAAAACCACCCAATCAGAAAAGATCAGAAGGGGGAGGGGGTTACAGGTCAAAACTTGAAAGTCAGAACCCCACTGAACAGATACAATCGCCAACATGAAAGCAGTCTTAAAAGTCCAGAACTGAAGGGGAGCAGAAACAGAGGAGTGTGTTTCACGATCCATTTCCTTACCTGTTTGACCTACCTGTTCCTATTGTCTGCCAGTCCTTTAAATTCTTAATTTCCTGTGAGTTCCTTCTGTGTTGTAATTTTCACACCTTGTTTTTGATCTTGAGTTCTGACCATTGCTGTGTTTCTGACTACGACTTTGTCTACCTTCTGGTACCTCACTCAATTGGACTGATTCCTGGCTTTGATCTTCTGGTTTGTCATACCAGCCCTTCTCTGCCATTGGGTATAAAAGCTGTCTTCCTTCTATTGCCTCCTCGTGAAACGCCAGTAACAGACAATCCAGCATTGCCGACAAATGCTGTCCTCGTCCACCGCTCCTCTTGGGTCCCTAGAGATCCAACATCCCCCATTGCTGAAAAATGCTGTCTGCCTTTCACTACCTCCTCATAGCCCACCAGCGAGAGACAATAAACCATTTCTGACAAATGCTGTCCATCTTCCACTGCCTTCTCATGGATCACCAATGATAGACCATCCACCATTGCTGGAGAACGCTGTCTGCCTCCTCCTGGACCACCAGCGAGACACTATCTTCCATTTCCACTATTTTAGAGAGTGCTGTTCACCACTGTTCAATTTTGTATGATCAGGCATCAATTTACATAATCGTTCTCAACCTTTTTTTTCTCAAAGCACCTCTAAGATTCAGTCTGGAATTTTTGGGGTACCCCTTACTATTTTATTTTATCGGTCAAAGGCGCAAAGAAAATGCAAATATATAGTTATTCTTAGGTCTCAACATCAGAATAACAAAAGAAAACAAACTGCGCACAACAATTATCATAAACATGCCTTTGAAATGAAATATTCACATATTTGTCAACATCTATATAGATGATTGTGGTACCCTAAGTGGATGTCCATGGCACACCAAAGTGCCACAGCAACCTGGTTGAGAAACATTGGCATAATGGTTCAACTTCTGTAGTCTGCAGAGCCCTGTACCCCACTCTTCAGTGTGCCCATGCGACTCTCATCCAAGCTCAGCTGGGGATGGAGAATCGGACTTCAGGGCCAGCATCTCAAACTCAGTGTTATGACCAAAGCTCGGGCACATGTGAGGGTGGTCTTTATAATCCAGCTTGCATCTAGCGTTGCTTTCCAGCTGCTATCTCTATGGCTCCATGCAGACTTGCAGTCTGTCCTGAGTTATTGCCAAGGAAAATGTGACAGTGGGATCCTGAAATACTGGGTAGGTATGAGTTACCCACCAAACACCTCTGAAAAAGTACAGATAGAGCAAAAATCTGTACCTTAATAGTTTAAGACTAAGTCAGCACTTTCTGAAGACCATCTTGAAGAAAGGCTAAGATAAAAGGAAGACAAAAGAGAAACAGTCATGACTCCTGGTCTTCACATGGCATGTGTGACACAGCATGTGTGCTTCCACTCAAATAAGAATCAATTTGCCGTGCAGATTCAATCTGACAATGCAACGATGGTGGTTTATATCAACTGCCAAAGAGGTACTGAGACCAATGCAACAAAGCTAGGTCAATCACCTGAAGATCCAACACATTGATAGGCTGGAGACTCTCCATCCCAGTCCAACAACCCTGAGCCATCTAAGGCCTTAAGGTGTCCCCCCAGCTTGTCAGGCTCGTATCCTTCATGACTATCACCCAATTCTAAATGGCCACACCTATGACAGAGGAGACCGCTGAAGCAACCAAAAAATATCCAAATTCATCTGGGCAGACAGAGACATTGCACGGGAGATATGACACTGATGCTTGGTCAAATGCCTGAGAATCTCTAGCTGCAGTTCTAAAGTATGGCAAAAGGGACTGCTTCCAAGGCAGAGACCAGAAAACCAGGCACCTTCATGCAACTGCGGAGGGCAGGAGGAGGGTCTGAGACACCTGTCGAGAAGAGAACAGAATCTTGCAATCTGGTAGAAAGATCCTCCGTAGAAGCCTGTCACGAAGTGAAGGACCAGAGAAGATTTCTTGAAATTGAGAACACAAACATCTTTGTCCCAGGACAGACATGCAATCTGAAACTGAATGAGCACAGCCTCCTCTGAAGAGGAGTCAACAAGATCCCTAGGGGGTAGTGGTCAACCAGATCCATAGAGAGTGGATGTGAGTCACTGAGGCTGTCAAGACCTTTGTAAAGATTCATGGTGCAGAAGCCAGCCCGAGAGGAAGAGCTGCAAAGTGAAAATGAGGGTCTTTATGAGCAAACCACAGGAAACTCTGATGATCTTCATGCATGGGAATATGAAGATAAGAATCTTTTAGGACTATGGAGGCCATAAATTCCCACTGGCACATAACAGCAGTGACAGAGCACAAGGGCCCCATCTTGAACTGGGGAGAAAGACCAAAATGATTGAGAGTCTAAAAGTGCAGAATAATACGGACCCCACCATCTTTTTTGAGAACAGTGAAAAGGTTGGAATAGAATCCCATGAACATTTCCTAAAGAAGGGCAGGTACCAAGACCTGCATGTCCAACAAGGAAAAGACAGAGTCTAAAACCCCAGGGAGATACACACCGTATAGACTGTCTACCGTGCAATGTAAGAACCATAATTTTTACCTGTTGTAAACCTTTGTGAAAGTGGGGATCCTTAAGAACGTGGAGGTAAGGAATATGGAGTAACAGTGGTGAACTTCACTGGATTAAAATAATTTGATGCATAAGTGGATACTTATTTTATTTCATCAGTTTTGAGTTCATATATTGAATACCCGTATCATTATATATTTCAGAATACACTTTGAGAAAGCTTTCTATCGTAAGTCCATAGAGGGGACTGACAAGGAGCCTGCTCGAGTGCGGTCTGGATGCTGTGAAGGTGATGGAGGTGTAGAGATAAGAGATTCCGCTCCAAAGCTTTACAGCACAAGTATCTAAACTGTGAGTGGATACTATTGTCATTTGCCATTCTGATTGATTGACTTCTGATTGCCTATTCTCCACCCTTCTCCTTCTTTTGCATGTATTTGGGGAATGTTTGTGACGTGCAATCATCTACAAGCAAGTGGGAGAACTACTCCAGGAGGACATATTATTATTATTGTTGTTATTATTAATTTTATTATTATCCAAGTGTTTATAGAATTTATTGGGTAATTGTGGAATCGCCTGAGTATTTGTGTAGATATCCATGTCCAACAGGGAAGAGACAGAGTCTAAAAACGGACAGCCTCCCACCACATCAGGAGGAACTCTGGACATAAAAAAACAGTGTGGAGGGATTTGAAGATATGCTTCCATGATCAACCACAAATCCCACTGGTCACCATGGAGAGAGTCTACATCTTATGAAAGAAATGCAAAGAACCTCCAATTGCCAGCTGATGTCTTTTGGGTAGACTTCTTGCCTGTCTGTGTTTCGGAGTAGAGTGTGCCTACTCCACTGTAGGAGTAGACACCCTGGACACATATCAGTACTAGTGGGGGTAGTGAAAATTATGCATCTTCAGTGGAAAAAAATAGGAACACTTGAGGGTAACCCGAGGTAATAGTGTACTCTTACCCCCAGTAACATGGCTATGATACACAAACATTAAACTTACAAAGTTTTTCCAAACAGGCTCTTTTGTGTAAAAACAAAATGAAATAAATCAATAGAAAATAAAATATAACAGTATATAAGGTTATATAATCTCAAATTGATGTAGCAAAGTCAGCACAAAATTAGGAGAATTCTTGAATTGTTCCACTTAGCCAATGATGTCGTATCTTTATAGGCCTTCAGTAAAACCTCTCATAAACATACAGAAAATGACAAAACACAAAAGAAAGGTTCATGCCCCTCTAAGTGCAGAAGACCTATGTAAACTTCCACCACCAACGTGCTGTAACACTTCTATTACCTAGTACAACTCACATTTACTAGACAAATCCACTTCTATTAGTAACAGCATTCACTGGATCACCCCCAGTACAGATATCGCCTTCTCTCCTTCCCTGAGTCCTTCTGTCCTTGTAGAATATGGAATAGTAGACACCTAACAGACCCTGTATATAGAGGTCTAAAGTTCCTTTTTTGTAAGACTTTCACAATATGTGGGACTACTGAGGGAGTTTTCAAGAGAAATAATGGTATAAATCCAATTAGGGGGGAGTACCTAGTACATCAAGAGAGGTGAGAACAAAGTATATGCAATAGTGTTAAAAGGGATGGAAATAATTTACAAAAAAGGATAAAAATTATTTAAAAACATAAAAATATAAACATGCACCATCTGTGTAATCGCTACTGGCCCAACATGTTTCGTAACTACACAGCTACTTCCTCAGAGGAATAATGACCTCCAACTCTGGGCCAAACAACTGCTTGTCAATGAATGGGAGAGAGACCAATGGCTTCTTGGAAGACTGATCAGTCAACCATATTTTTAGCCAAAGAGTACAGCAAGAGAAAATGCTTATGCATGGTTGCCCAGCGTGCAGCCTCTCAGACCCAAAGGTGCGGCCCGCCAGAGATTTTATTTTTAATATTTTTTTTTTACCTAATTAACTAGCACACATTAACTAGTAGGCCGATAAAACTGAAGTGGTTAAAGAAAGAGCACAAGGAAAGAGAATCCAGCCTCATGTGTCGAATAATGCAGGATAAAGGAAGTGAGTATGCAGAGAACCTCCCCTTCAGGCAGGGCTGGGGTATCTCTTAGGGCATCCTTTTAGCTGTAGTAAGAAAGGGTAAAAAAATAAGCTCCCTCTTGCCCATTGCAATCTAAACAGAGAGGCAGAAATCTTAACTTTACATCCAGTGCCCCAAACATTATAGCCATCACAAGCATCCATATCTTAAATGCACCGCTGGCCCATAACAAAGTCTGACTAAAATGAGTTAAAAATAATATAGCAAGTCAAGAAAGAGGCTACCTCCAAAGAGGAGAGGAAGGAGAATGGGGCTGACAGAAAATAAGAGAATAATGCAGAACTAATGAATCTACGACAGACACTCAGAATGTGGCTGCCGGACAGAATGATGGGGGGTATACTCCCAGGACCTGCGTACTCTGAAAAACATAATCCTTTTTAGTCTTCAGGCTCTTATACATAATTTTGCTCAGACAAAGTCAAGCAGAGAGAAAAGCAAAACAGCTGACAGAGAGCCATCTTCTAGCAGATCCAGGTGCTTTAAAGGGTTAGTAACACTTACATTTTATTCCTCTCCATTTTGTAGCCCTTAAAAAAAGAAATAAAATGACCCCAGCAGCATCTCTCAAACCCTTATGGTTTGAGAGATAACCCCTTTCAAAGTTCCCCCTCCCCTGACGTCAGCATTCCTGCTGCCTGCAGGGGAATCCGCTCCTGGGACCAGCCGGCAGCTCTGCTGAAGAGCCGAGATCGTGTTAATGAAAAAGAAATCCTTCACTGAAAAAGTCTTCTATGTGTGCTTGGTTTGCAAGCACGGGCAGAAGACCTTTTCAGTGAAGGATTTCTTTTGCAATAATGCAATCTCTGCTCTGCTGAAGAGCCTCCACCGGTCCTGGGACCGGATTCCTGGGCAGCAAGCTGGAGCGTTGATGTCAGGGGAGGGGGGACTTTGAAAGCGGATATCTCTCAAACCATAAAAAAGCCTGCACTCTGGTTTGAACCTATCGAAGAGGCCATTGATAGGAGCCCACCTAATGGAGGATTACACAGACCCATCCTGCAGGATAAAACCAAAAAGGAAGGCTAACTAAGAGAGAACTGTTGCCCTGATACACCTCCTTTGAGCTTACTTTTAAAACTGAGCATGGCTGGTAGGAATAAAGGGTAGCAGGGAAGAAGTCTCTGCCTCAGTGAGAGATTATGGGCTGGATTCTATTGCATGTGCTAATTTTAATCCTGCTTTTATCTCCAGTTTTCCCCATAGACTTCCATAGGAAAATGTTTGATAAAATGGGTGTTAAGATTTAGCACCTGCAATAGAATCTAGCCCTATATCAGGCATAACCAATACATCAGTAACATGGTGCTATACTACCTAAGCACAAGAAGTCAATCTTTTTACCTCCAGCTGTTGAAGACTACAAAGACCTCAACAGCAGGATGTATACAGATTAACTACCCCTGACCAAAAATGGCAAGACTAAAATCCTTAAAAATATTCACAAACATGTAGGATTGGTCCACAACCATCCATAAAGTATAAAATGCAGAAAAGTGAAACATAGACTTCAAAAGAACTTGTATCCCTCACATCACTTTACTCTCTTGAAACTGATCTGGACAATGGTACAGATGGGACCAAAACAATGGATGTTACAATGTTTTTTATACTTTATTCTAATGCCTTTGTATATGCTTTTTGTGTGCTTTGGTACAATCTCATTTATTTGCAGTTATGGAGCAAACAAACTGTACCAGAGGGGACAAATAAAAATGTCTCCAATTCCCACTGATTTAATTGGGAGTTTTAACTCCGCTGAATGCTAGAAAGGTTTCCAGTGCATTGGTTTTCAATGGGTGGGCAACCTCTCTAGCATTTAAGGAGCTAAAATCCTCATTTAAAGCAGAACTTTCAGATAATAGCAATTCACCATGTATTCATTAAATGCATGCCGACTAGCGTGAAAATAGATGTATTCCCATAAAAAATACTTGTGTCTAAAGGAATTCGTCCCATTTGGAGACCGGAACTGAGGCTAGAGCGCAGCCGTCTTGTCTGTGCGCATGCACCGTCAGTCCCGGTCTCCATAGAGTAGACTGCTTTGCACCATATGGTCACCGGAAGGGACTGTCGGCGCAGGTTCATAGACAGCACTAACCTGCCCGTCAGTCCTGAAACGGGACGGATTCCTTTAGACACAAGTATTTTTTTTTTGGTAAGATATATATTTTCAAGCTAGACGCCATGCATTTAATGAATACATGGTGACTTGCTATTATCTGAAAAGTTCCGCTTTAAAAAACTGACATTTTTATTTGTTCTTTATGATACAGTTGGTTGGCCCCAAAATTGCTACACTTTTTCTTAATATGTTAGCCTAAGGTTGTCTGTGTACAAAGGTAGACATTAGAGACCTCTCTAGTGTTCATGCGTTTAAAGGCCCCCTTCAAATCAATGGGAAATGTCATTTGTTCCCCATGGTGCAACTGGTAAAAGGTTCTGCTCTAGAACTTATATGTTTATTGAGAAAATGACTATATTTGATAATATATTTTTACTTTTTGGGTAACAAAAAGCCTGTACTGAGTACCCTACACAAACGCACACATATTGTGTATATACTTTTTTCCACTACAAACCTTCACATATCACTATCACACTTTTCTCCATTCTACTACCTTAATGATGGATCTTCAGATTCACACCAGTCTTTGACATAATGCAACAGTTTAGAGCCAAAAGGACATCTAATTCAACACTCTGCAATAAGGTGTCTGTCATTGTTTGAATTGTTCTGGCACAGAAAATGTTTTTATAAATGAAAAATTAATGGGAAAAAAATGAAGAAGTCCTCTCAACATAATGCAAATGCAATGCCGAGGGTAAACTCTTTGCATTGAGTAAGTTAAACTATGGGATAAATTGGAAAGCAGAGTATGGATGGAATGGCGGTATAGCAGAATGTGTCATCTCCTACCTGGACTGTTGGTAAGGCAGAATTACTTTGATGACCATTGTTGACCTGCTGAGTACCTTTTCTTATGCTCTAATTGAGTGGGAGAAGGTGATAATAAGACAGTAAAAAAGTTCACCTTGTTCTCTTCTCACTGTCACTAAGCTCATGAGAGTCATAGGATATGGACATGTTGAGGCTAGCCAAGGCTTCAGGTTTACTGTCTGGAAGTCTCAGGCTAGAGCTGAAAGGTAAGATATAAAATACACTTTTATAACTAATATTTTTTCTTTTCCAACCCAATCCATGAACTTTCCAATGAATTGTTCAGTAAGTTGCCTTCTAAATGCTGGAGCTCTGTATCAAAAAAGTCAATTTGAAATTCAGCTCTCGTGGCCACTCTCCAAAAGGTTCTCTTTGTTTTACTTCAGTGGACTGAGCAGGGCTGCCAACACCTAAAAAGTTTTTTTAACGTCATTACTAGAAAAAAATATGGACACCTACATTTGTATTTATTGACACCTTTTTTTGATCTGCCAGATTTTATCTTATACTAGGTTTTTACAGACACCCCACAATTTTAGGATAATGTTATTGACTGTTGGCAACCCTGGATAGACTAATTTTTCTTAGCGGTCTAGGGGTCATGTGACCAGTTTGCGCAAGAAGCTATCAGACTCTTTTACGGAGATGGCATTTATGCAAAAGCAAACATGCACAGAATGCATGCAGCGCACACACTAGCTTTCCAGTGACCAGCCCCTCATATTAGTTGCCCATATTGAACACTAATTTGAAGCAAAATCTTCCAGTATAGGACTTGACTTAACTGAAAAAGTAGGAAACAAGGCAGTCTTTTTGAAACTTAAGTGACTTTTATGTATAAACTAAATGTGGAGATTTGTTGGATAAACCATCTACTTCACTGTGGACAATTGATAGGGATAGTCATATATGTGTTGTAGGGTTAAAACAAGGGCTCTCTTACTGCTGAGAGGTGATTTATTCCAAAGCAATTGCAGCTCAAACTTATCAAAAGTATCTCAGTGGCCTGAAATTGTACAGTGGCAATGTTTCTACACCATCCTATGGAGATTTATGGTCAGCTGGCCAGAGCTGTCCATACGATGGTGTAGCAACAGTGCCATTGTTCTGACCACTGAGAAACTACACTTAAGCTGTATTAACTTTTGAATAAAACACCTCTCAGCAGTAGGGGAACCCTTGTTTTATTCAGGGTACAAACCCCTACAATATTTAGTTTTTACATATTAAGAATTAAAATTCCTTTAAAATGGCCATTGACTTAAAAAGGTAAACCCTTGAATGCTAGCGAGATCATCAACGTATTATTGCTAAGCAATGCTTTGGAAACATCAAGAGCATTCAAGCACTTAAAGGGATAATAATGTTTCACAATAAAAGCAGCTCCAATTAATCTTCATAGTATTTGGGCCATTGAGAGTGTTATTTCAATACTGTCAGAGTTGTAGTTCAAGAGTAATCGAATGATAAAGTATCCCCCTCCTGTCCCTTTTACTGATGTAACACTGTTCAGCTCGGGGACAATCTTCAATAAACATAAGGGAAAAACCCTGAAAAACCTGTCAATGGGGGGCTTTCATTGTTCTCACAGTAAGAAGAATGTCCCTTGCTGTGAGTTGTCTGGTTGTGGACCAGATTCCACATATGAGGTAAGGTGGCTTACACTGGGTAAAAGGGGCGGGAGGAGGATATTTTATAATTCAATTACTCTTGAACTACAACTCTGACAGTAATGAAATAACACTCTCCATGGCCCAAATACTATGAAGATTAATTGGAGCTGCTGTTTTTGTGAAACATTACTATCCCTTTAAAAGCACAATGTAAATAAACATGAATGTGTTTGATTACCATCTGACCACAACAAAATGTATTTTTGGGAAAAAACAGTTTGTGCCAAAATGGTAAGCACTTCATGGGATGTAGCAAACCAGCCTCTCTAGTAACACTTAACTCTTCAAGTGAATTTGTTGAAAGGCATTGGCTCAGGAGTTCCGCTTAACCCTTTAAGAACCCGAGGAGTGTGCAACGCATTGCTTTGCAATGCGTTGCACACCCCTCTGGTCCTTAAAGGATTAACAATACTTGTTGTGGGTTTTTCAAAACAAATATATTTTCACAAAATTCATGATGGCCTGCCCCAAAAACAATGACTATAAGAAAAATCTAGGATAGAAACTGCAGCACTCCATTACTCTGCCTAAGACTGCAGCACTCCATTACTCTGCCTCAGACTGCAGCACTCCATTACTCTGCCTCAGACTGCAACACTCCATTACTCTGCCTAAGACTGCAGCACTCCATTACTCTGCCTCAGACTGCAACACTCCATTACTCTGCCTCAGACTGCAGCACTCCATTACTCTGCCTAAGACTGCAGCCCTCCATTACTCTGCCTAAGACTGCAGCACTCCATTACTCTGCCTAAGACTGCAGCACTCCATTACTCTGCCTAAGACTGCAGCACTCCATTACTCTGCCTAAGACTGCAGCACTCCATTACTCTGCCTAAGACTGCAGCCCTCCATTACTCTGCCTAAGACTGCAGCACTCCATTACTCTGCCTAAGACTGCAGCCCTCCATTACTCTGCCTCAGACATGTGATTGCCTATATATGCAGTGAAACTTTTTCATTTAAAAAACCTGTAATTCATGCAATAAATAGAAGTCTGCTTTCAATAAGCCAAAGAGGATCAATTTTAGAGCATATCAAATGGACCATGTGTGTGTGAGGGGGGACATACAAATTTTCTTTGCCTTAAGGGGGATCTATCACCCCTATACATGTTTGGATATAGCGAATAGATTGAAAACTGTTTTCATTTTTTAAAAGAATCGCTATTTTGCCCAAATTAAACATCTAACGATTACCCTGCTGCTTCCAGACAGACTGCAGTTACCAGCACTACCATTATCACAAATTAACAAAGGTCCTCATATTATACTCAGGATTTTACGGTAAAAGCAGACAAATAGAGTTCATATATGCACACATACAGAGTACAGGAGACTCTTGTTTAAGGAAAAAAGATCAATAACTTGAGTGAGAAGGCAGGTACCTGACAGCAATCCACTGCAGACTTTTTGCATTGAAGTGGCTGAATACACTTATAAAGGGAATCTATCAGCCCTATACATTTTTGTCTAAAACGTTAGGGTATATAGCGATTAGATTGAAAACGGTTTTCATTTTAAAAAAAATTGTTTATTAAACATGTAGAAATTACCCTGCGGCTTCCTTACAGACAGACTGCAGTTGCCAGCTCTGTCCCACAGTCTGTCACTCTTCCTCTGCTCCCCTCCCTCTATCCAGCCTTCCCCGATGACAGAGGATTTCTGCATGTAAGCTGGAGTGCCCTCATTGGCCAGAGATCGCTCCAGCTTGCATGCAGAAATCCTCTGTCAATGGAGGAGGCTGGATAGAGAGAGGGGAGCAGAGGATTGTTTAATAAACAATTTTTTTAAAAATGAAAAACGTTTTCAATCTAATCGCTATATACCCTAATGTTTTAGACAAAAATGTATAGGGCTGATAGATCACCTTTAACCCCTTAGTGACGGCCGCGTGCAGACGCGGCCGTCACTTAACGCCCGTCTAACATTTTTTTTTTTTTTAAAGAATCCGGAGTCCCCGAACGGCGTGCAGCCGCGTGGGGAGCCGGATTTCCGGGACGTACATGTACGTCCTCTGTCACTAAGTGACAGCCACACAGGACGTACATGTACGTCCTGTGTCGCGAAGGGGTTAAAAGTGCATTCAACCTTCAATGCTAAAAGTCTGCAGTGGATTGCTGTCAGGTACATGCCTTCTCACTCAAGTTCTTGATATTCTTTTTTCCTTCCACAAGAGTCTCCTGTACTCTGTATGTGTGCACATATGAACGCTATTTGCCTGCCTTTACCGTAAAATCTTGAGTATATTATGAGAACCTTTGTTAATTTGTGATAATGGTAGTGCACTTTGAGGACCTGAAGCTTCACACAGGGCACTACCATAGATCCAATGCACAGAGCTCTGCACATCGAAACCACAGTAGCACCCTGCAAGCAGCTTCAGGTCCTCAAAGGGCACTACCATTATCTCGAATTTTCACAGGTCCTCACAGCGGAATGTGGGAAGTGGGCAGCAAATGCAAACATGTCGCCCGCTGAGCAGATGTCCCAGATGAGTAGAGAGAGGGGAAGGCGGAAGCATATTGAGATGGGTGGAGGAAGGGAAGCAGCAAAGACATTATTTTTTTTTGGTGAGTAGAGGGAGGAAAAACAGGGGTTCGTATTATACATAGGCACTTTTGTTTTCCCCTAAAATCTTGGGTATAATTTACACCTGTGATAATATACCTGTGATTTTATAGTGTGTGCTTTCACAGACTTGGGCCTCTAGTTTCTGATTGGCTTGGATCTCCTATTTAAACCCGTCCTATCCTATCTGTCCTCGCCCTATTACTGAGTCTGCCCTAGAGCTTGGGTATGTTTCCTTAGGTTGCTGTCTTCTCTGGTACTGACCTTTGAATCTATATTACTAATGAAGTCTGCCTGCCCTGGCCACTGATTCACCTACCCCTGTCATCACTCTACTATCTCAGCTTGGATTTCTTCTGGCTACACGGTGGCCACACAAACCTTGGGATTTAACCCCTGGGTATGAGCAGATGCCCCTGCTGTGTTCAGAACAATTGCAAGTACTCCAGTTCCAGCTGATGCAAGACACATTAAGAATCAGTCAGCCACAAGTCAGTCCAGTTCTCAGCCGCTACACAATGCTTTGGAGACCAATCTTGTATTCAAGAAAGCCCTATTTAAATCAATGGGCGTTATTTATTTATTAATACTTGTTCTCCATAATGGAGCTGGTTTGCACCAAAATTGCATTTGTTAGATCAGAGATTCTCAACCCATGCCCTCAGTGGCCACTAACAGGCCAGGACTTAGGAATTTCCCTGCTAGAACACAAGTGGGATGATCAGAGGCTCAGTCGTATTCATTAACTCACCTGTGCTCTTAAAAGGAAATTCTAAAATCCTTGCCTGTTAGTAGCTACTGAGGGCACGGGTTGAGAACCACTATGTTAGATGGTTAAATACAGTCCCCTCAAGGCCCTATTAAGGAGGTCAAAGAGGAGTTATTGTGGAGAAAACCAACTGCACCAATGCAAAAACAATGCATTGAAGAGCTCTCTACCATACCAGGTATTAAAAAACAAGTTTAGGAGTGTTTTATTTGTCCCCTATGGTGCAGTTGGTTTGCTCGATAGTGCATCTCTTTAGATTACTGAATAAAGCCCTCACGTCCAACCTTCACACACTTGCAAGAAATCCTCTTATATGGCACTTATTATGTCATATAACCTGGCTTACTGAACCCCACCAACGTATATAAGAGACGCCCCCACAAAGAATAGTGACCATGTGCTAAGAAACCCATCTATGTCATTTGTAACAATTTGAGTGTTTGTGAACCTTCTGAAGATCTCTCTCTCAGGAGCACCTCTGCTTTCACAGTTCTCATTTAACAATGCAGGCTTCTGTTTTAGTCCCTGATGGGCATCAATTTGCTTGTTGTTTTTAATTGCGTGGAGATACTCCTTAGGGTACCCAATTTGAGATTTCACAGGGTTTGTCTCTGGAGGCTGATTATTAACAAAATATATATATTAATTTGAGAGCTAACAAGCTGGATGAGATTCAGTCCATACTATCAATTTGATCCTACCCCTAGAGACATAGAAATTAGATAGGAGAACTTATAGTTTTTCATTGGAAAGACTTATTTCCACAATATGGTACTGTGATTACAGCATACACAGCAAATTATCTGTGCATATAATTGCACGTTCTCACGTACAAAAATAAACAATGGAAAATCAGATCATATCTTAAGTCCTCGAATTCTATATAATGTAAAAGATAAAAAAAAGTATCATATCACGGATTAAGAAAAAAAATAAACATCAAAATGCTGTATTTTAGCAGAACAGAAATATCCCAGTTGTCTTTTGACCCTGTGTCATTAAAATAATCCATTCTTTTCAGGGTATATTGATAACACTCTGACTTTTTGTTTCTCGTTTATATGACTATTTCCATCTACGTCTTACTAAAATATGTGTTTCACGTACTATTTATTGTTGCAAGCCTTTTGAATATTTTGACTTAATGCGAGAGGGAAAAGAAAAACGACTCAATGGGATGGCAAAATAATTATGCTGTGTTTTTCATGTGCCGTGAACCTAATGTTGAGAAGTTCTATCCATTCTTCAGACATCTGTGCATCAGAGAGAGCCTGAGAATTGAATCTTTTCTAATTGAGCACTGGCTACACAATTAAAATCTCACCTTGTGCTAATAACACACTGAAACCTATACTTAAAACCACCTGTCAAAGAAGAGAGACATCTGATAACACAGACTGCCTGATGTACCAAATATGCATGCTTGTGTTTTATCTAGCTTTTTCTGACCTGTCACAAGAGAGTGCCTGTTATCTCTGGATTAGGGACTGCTCACTGAGGGAAAGCACAGGTATCAGGCATGAGAATTCTTCCCTTAATTAACACCATAGCATATAAATATAACAGCATGAACAGCAGGCAGTGTAATAACAGTTTTTTATGCAGTGTGGTAGGTGTGGTAGAGGTTCTGAGGTTGGTGACCCCTGCCAGAATTCAATGGCTGATCCTTATATCGTGGAGAAAGTGACACTAACATTCTTTCCACCTAAAACACCTTTGGCAACCTAAGGCCTTCCAGCTGTTAAGGACTACATTTCCCATCATCCTGAGCTGATAATGGGAACTGAAGTCTTGAACAGCTTGAGGGGTCCAGGTTGGCCACCAATGCCCTACAACAGTGGTTCTCAACTCCTGTCCTCAGGACCCACTAACAGGCCAGGATTTGATTATTTCCTTGTTAGAGCACAGGTGTGTTATCAATGTGAATGAGCCTCTGATCACATGATTTCCTTGTTAGAGCACAGGTGAGTTAATCAATGTGAATGAGCCTCTGATCACATGATTTCCTTGTTAGAGCACAGGTGAGTTAATCAATGTGTATGAGCCTCTGATCACCACACCTGTACTCTAGCAGAGAAATCCCTAAGTCCTGGCCTGTTAGTGGGTCCCGAGGGCAGGAATTGAGAAACACTGCCCTACAATGTGGGTTAACTCCTTAAGGACCCTTGACGGTCATAGTACGTCAAGGGTCGATCTGACTGAATGACCCATGACATATTATGACCGTCATGGAATTCCAGGCTCCCCCCGTGGCTGTACGCTGTTCGGGGAGTCCGGAAGCGAAAGAACAAAAAAAAAAAAATGCTCCATGGTCCTTAACTGACCGCACTGCGCCGATCGGCCGGTCATTAAGGGGTTAAAGTCAGGAGTGCATTCTAAGTATAGCGAAGATTGTCGTGATAGATAAATAAACTTTATTAGAATTATAGATCAGGAAATACATACAATATGGCACATAAATAAGACATGTATGTGTCATGGAAAAATAGATGAATTCTGGAACTAAACAACCGCAAGTGTAAAGAAGGCTTTTCACACTTACATTTTAGGTCTGGTGAGGTTCCCTGTTAACACACTGAGTGCCATAGAGGTATCCAACACACTGCAAGGGGTTAATGGACTGTGTGATGTCACAAGCATCACAGTCAGAAACTGGGAAAGGTTCCCAGCACAATCAAACAGTTTTCCATTACTGTAAAACACTTGAGAATATGCTATGTTTTATACATGAATTACATTAATTACAGTCATGCAATAATTTGGAACCCTCTGTATTTCCTCAGCAATGATTTGGGGTACATGATACAGTTTCATCCCTGTGTGAAGCCAGGTGTGACAACTCACAATTGCATGAAGGTAGATGTGAAAACTCAGTTTTGTTTCATGCTGCTATAGGTGGAAGTATTAAAGGGATAGTAATGTTTCATAATAAAAACAGCTCTAATTAATCATCATAGTATTTGGACTTTGGAGAGTGTTATTTCAGTTCTGTCAGAGTTGTAGTTCAGGAGTAATTCAATGACAAAGTGTTCCCCTTCCGCCCCTTTTACTGATGTAACACTGCTCAGCCAGATCAGAAGGGAAGTGCCCAGGTAGACTGCAGAGAGGGACAATCTCCAGTTAAGATAAGGGAAAAACCTGAAAAGCTTGTCAAGGGGGGCAGGGATTTCATTGTTTTCATAGGAATAAGAGTGTCCCCTTCTGTTATCTGTCTGGTCTATGGACTGGATTCCACAACTGAGAAGAGATGGCTTACACTAGGTAAAAGGGGCGGGAAGGGAAACTTTGCTTGTGAATATCTCTTAAACCATAAAGGTTTGAGAAATAAGACTTATATCGTTCTTCATGTTTTTTTAATGCCTACAAAATAAAATAAAGATAAAACGAAGTATTACTATCCCTTTAAGTATAGTGAACCACCAGTAAATAGGATTGGTTTTCACAGTCACATACAGGGGTACTTACAGAAAGCCAATGAGGTTCCATCCCATCTCATACCTTGATGTGTGCATGTGACCCCCAATCATACAGAGAAGAAGAAGGCCACAATCAAGACCTGAGCGCAACTTTCTTATTGTCTAAAAATGATTTGTCACCCTGCTGCAGAAAGTTATAATCCAAAGCAACAGGGATTTTCAGACTGACATCTTTAAAGATAATTCTACCATTATCACTTAAACCAGTGACAAACAAGCAGATTCACCCCCAAGAAATCCATATGTGGCCCTCAAGTTCACCAAAACGCCACGCATTATAGTTAAAAATTCTAAGGAGGGAATGAAAACAACAGATGAATCCCTTGGATGGTAGACAGGTTTCTCACGCATTGCAATGTGTTTAAAGGGATAGGAATACTTTGTTTTATCTTTATTTTATTTTGTAGGCATTAAAAAAACATGAAGAACGATATAAGTCTTATCTCTCAAACCTTTATGGTTTGAGAGATATTCACAAGCAAAGTTTCCCCTCCCACCCCTTTTACCTAGTGTAAGCCATCTCTTCTCAGATGCATAAAGGAAAAAAGAAACAGAAGTGGAGCAAGAAAGGGAATGCCCTGAACTAGAGAACCCAAGAGGACACCCTACCTGGGACTCAAACAGTTAGATATTCTCTGGGAGGGAAGTCCTGTGTTGCACAAGAAACAGCACCTACTTTTCCAGCAGGGAGAATACTGTGTCTAGAAACCAACACCTCCAAACCAGGTTCCAAGGAACTCTGCTCATAAAGAAACCGTTAGGTGGAGGGGACTTGAGGTTATGGGGAACCATTCCTAAATGACCTACTGAACCCACTGGTCCATCACTGAAGTCTGACGCGTATCTTGAAAAAGATGGGAGTGACCCCAATGGGCAGAGACTGACCAGGACCCCACAAGTCATGAGTATGTGAGCTGGGCAGCCTTAGGCTTCTGAGCAGACTTCTTGTTCTGCCATGCTTGTTTGGGGTTTGAAGTGGGGTGGGTCTGAAAGGCCTGAGGGAAGCAGAACCCTAGGCATCCCAAAATGGTGGGGGTAATGAAAACCACACATCTTCTTTGGGAAACAGGCTTGCTGAGGCAGAATCTGAGACAATAGTGTGCTTTTGCCAAAAGTAAAGCTACAAATGCCCAAAAAGTTGTTTGTCCACAAAGGAAGGGACAACAAAGACTATCTGGAAGAGTGGTCAGCTGACTAAACCTTGAGCCAAAAAATGTGATGCGAGGCAACAGAGAAGGCTGAAGATTTACCAGGAAACCTAGCAGCATCAAAAGCTGCCTCTGTAAGATATGCATTGGCTTTCAGAGTATTGGCTAGCCTAACCAAAAGGCTCTATTTTGGATCACCCTCAAGAATGGAAACAGAGAAATGTCACCCTAGATAGCCATGGCTCTAGTGACCCGAGCATTAGCATAAAGGGGTCCTAGAGCGGCCCCAGTGACTGCAACATTCGGCTTCAACAAGGAATTTAAGCGATACCTGCTTGATTTTTAAGAGCTGCAGCATCTGCCAGGGGCAGGGCAGTGTTTTTGGCAAGGCAAGATATTGGGGAATCAACCACAGGTTGAGAAGACCACTGTTACAAGGCCTCAACTGAAAAAGGATAAACGTTGGAAATGCATTTTGTAAGGAAGAGGCTTTTATCAGGTATCATCCACTCTTCCAGGAGAACCTGGTCAGGAGTGTGATGGGAGGGAATGGGTACCTCCCTTTTGCGTTGTTGGAAGATGTCTGGTAAGGAAGATTCAGAGTCATAGGTTTCAGACATTTGAAGAGTCCTCAACACTGCTCTGATGAGGCCCTCAGCTGAGGGGTAAGGATATTCCCCATAAACATACCCAAAGGACAAGGAGGAATCCATATCCTGCCAATTAGTGTCAACTTTCTCCACAGAGGAATTTCCCACCAAAGTTGAATGATCCCTAAAGACAGACAAGAATGAAGAAGCCCTTGAATAGAACAAAGATTGTCCTCATTTTATAGCCTGTTTAAATGATTCATACAATGTTTTTAGAAGATTATTGCGGTCATTCGTATCAGATCATATGCAGTGGTGTCCAGTAGCTTGGCTATGAATGATGCCTTGTTTAGTGTGAGCTGGGTGAAAGCTGGATTTGTGAAGATACCTGCACTTATCTGTGGGTTTTCTGTATACAGATGAGTGTAGTTTGCCATTGGTGAGAGTTACGGTTGTGTCCAGGAAATGTATGTTTCCGCAGAGAAATCCATTTTAAATTTAATGGATGGATGAAATGCGTTGAAGGATTTGTGAAAATCTTTGAGTACTTCATCTTCTGTCCATATGATGAATATATCATCGATACAGCAGAAATATTTATAAGGTTTGAAGTGATATGTATCAAGAAATCGCTGTTCCAGGTCAGCTATAACAAGATTTGCATGTTGTGGTGCCATCTTTGTGCCCACTGCACATCACATTATCTGTAGGCAGAAATCCTGATTGAAGGTGAAATTGTTGTGTGTGAGCATAAATTGCAGGCATTAATTCCTTCATGGTATGGAATGTTGCAATAGAGTGATTCCACATCCATGGTAGCTAGAATTGTCTCGGTAGGTAAATCTTTGATTTGGTTGAGTTTGGTAAGGAAGTCTGTTGTGCTTTGTATAAAGTGTTGGCCAAAGATCTGCTCAGTCAGCGTGCCCATACCTATTACTATTGGCCTGTCTGGGTTTCCTGGTTTGCGGATTCCTGGATGTAGATGGTCCCCAGAGCAGGGTTGGTTGGTATAAGCTTTCTCAGTTTTGCTTGTGAGTTCTTTTGGAATATTTTTATGAGATTTTGGATTTTCCTGCAATAACTATATAAATACACAGAAGTACATAATAATAATAAACTCAATCTCCACAGGTAAAGGTCTTGAAAAACACATGTGAACTGGTCAATCCAATTCTAACAACGGGAGCCCACCTAATGGGGGATTATACATTCCCATATCCTAGCATTTAAAAATAAAAATTAAATCTAACTAAGAACAGTGCCAACATGCCTTTTCTAGAGGTCAGATCACTTGATCACTATTATTTTGGCATGTTTTCTCCACTTTCTTGTCTAAAGCCAGTAGGTCTATCCATATCATGTAAGGTACTATAACATTAACAATGCAGTTGGAAGAGAAGAAGCTGCTGTCGAAATTCTGACAAAAGCTATGTGTAGAGACAGACAGGCAAAGAGAAGGAGCTGGAGTTGCTTGTATTTGCATGGAGTGTGAGTGAAATTAGTTTGTAGACTATGTGACAGACAGGGACAGTAAAAAAAAAAAAAAAAAGATAAATACAAGGCCTTTTGACTGATAGGTGACAAAGACAGGCAGAACATCCTTCACCTGAGTCGTGACCAAGGATGACATTGACAGATAGTAGAAACAAAGACATACATCACACATAGTACCAGATGGACAAAACATCACCCCACACACTAAAAGCTCTGTTGTGTGTTTTTACAGTAAAATCAACACTACTTTCACGTATACCAAAAGTACTAGGGTCAGGTGCAAAGGTAAAGGAGTATGAGGACAACTTGGAGGTGGAGGTACTGAAGTCATACTACAAAAACTCACCATAGCCATGGGTGCAGAAGCTTGCTGTAAAAGTGACACAACAATTTCCATCACACAAACAGTAGCAGTACTAAACTTTTAATAACACTAACGATGAAGAATGGCATTCTAGTCTTGTTGCCAAAGAGGTGGAGAGGTTATCAGTTATACCAACTGTCACCTCAAACTGTAACAGTAAGAATCTACCACAAACTAGTCATCAATGTTCCCTAAGGAGAAAAGTAAAAAAAATGTTTCCTGTAGACATGCCTACAAATGCAAAATCATCATAACCAGCGTCACTGCTTCACAATCGCATTCATTCAGCAGCAAAACTGGACATCAACATCCAACTGAGGGGCACATAATCGAGTTGAACAATATTTTCCTCAGTAACAATAATACTGCTGATGGACAAATGCACAGCTCAGAAGAGAATAACTTTGTGAAATAGCTGGAGATGACAAATGGCAACCTTGCCAAAATGTTGGCAATTCAAATGCTGCCCTACTATTTTGTTGATAACAGAGATTTTAAAGAACTGATGTCATGCACTGCACCCCACTGGAATACTGCAAGACACTGCATGGCCCTAGAAAGCATATGCAGAACATTGCAAGGTCTTTTCTGGAAATTCATTGGCGGTAATAAAAAAGTGGCCACTTTATGTATATTCTATGTAAAGGAATTTTCTCAGAAAAGGTGACAAATTGTATTTTTATTTTCCAGAAAGTTTGTAACACAAAAAAAAACTAGGACTTTTCACCCATCTCTACTGATTCCATCCAATGGGTAAACATATTGTCAGTATTAAATAAATTGTAGCTGACATCAGTAACTTAAAGAGTGAATAATGGGAAAAAACATGCATTGCAGCTAAATATTTTACTAGTTAATAGCAGCATTAGAAACATACAGGTTTAATTCCACAGGTTTGTCAAGGGCTTCACGTTCCACCTCCTGCAAGAGCTGAGGGTCCTGTGGCAGCTTCATTCCTATTAACTATACTGGTTGTTATGATGTCAGACCAGCCAATGGGAATCATGAGCTGCCTGTGTGGAATCCACAGCACCAGCTCGGGGGAGGACAAGCCTAGGGGGGACCTGAACACTGAAGACTAAGTTACTAATGCTGCTACAGGATTAACTAGTAAAAAGACAAGGCTGTAACATATTTATTTTTTATTTTTAGTTGCCCATAAAGACAACATTATACGGGTACCATTTAAACAGTTACCAGGTAATTGTATATTTTATGTATTTTTATTTCTTAGCAAGCACAAGGTTATGATGGCTACATGAAACATAAATTTTGCATTGTTTAAAGTGTTAATATTTTCTAGCTAGATGGGTGACGTTGCAGGTATACGTGAACCCGTCCTGCTAGATGCTGATTGGATGGGAGGTGAGGTTCCATGGTCCATGCCTGGTTTATCCCACAATCACAGCCAATGGCAGTATGGGAACAGGGATGCCTGTGTATACTTTTTCCTCCATCTGGCTCAGGCAGTGACAGGAGCAGGACTAAGTGGGGGTGTTAATTTATAGGAGGTGGGGACTGTGGCGGCGGCCTTTTATTTATTTTTTCTTAATTTTTTTCACATAATGTGCAGGGACACAGGGCATTGGGGACACCAATGGACCTCAAAATCTAAGCTAAGTGTAATACATGTTATGAATAGTGTAAGTGTGTTTGAAAGCATGTGAATGACCAAATGAAAGACATGAATTAATAGATTTGAACAAAAAAGTGTTGCATGTGGTGGAATTGCATGTTTCATGTAATTTGTTTCTTGTTTAAATACCGAATGTCACCCCGGACAAATCGCTAACGGCTCTGCTGCAAGAGGTGGATCTGTTTGGTCCATTTTCCAGACTGGTCATCATATGGTCCAAGTCCCATGTATTGTTGCTGGATCAGCCACAGTTGGGTGCTGGACTGCCAAATGATATGCAGAGATTATTTTAAATATCTGGGTGTTCAGGTTTCAGCTGAGACAACCAATTACCTAGTGGACAACTTGGATCCTATTGTTTTGTCATTTAGGGAAAAGACTGGAACATGGATGAAACTTCCCCTTAACTTGTTGGGGTGATCGAATCTGATCAAGATGATATTTCTTCCTAAATTCCTGTATGTCTTTCAGGGTGCCCCGATAATGATTTCAAGAGGTATTTTAAAATAATTGACACCATTATGTCTAATTTCCTATGGTCGGAAGGGAAAACAAGGATTAAATTAGCGACTCTCAAAAGTCCTAGGTCAGAGGGGGGTATCACACTTCCAGACTTTTACAGATATTACTTAGCGGCTCAAGGCCAGTTTGCTGCAGCCTATTTGACATCCGAATCCTCACATGTGTTCCTATCACGGTTCCCGTGATTGCCTCTTGCAGTATTGCCATAGTGCAACATTATTTACTTCCTGGCTGTCGTTCTCATTGAGTCGCTATTCTTATAGGTCAACATGTTGGTGAGGTCATCGATCCACCCACCTGTCAGGGTTTTTAAACCTCAGCCTGTGTCATTACCTTTGCTCTTTTGTGGTGTACCTGAGCTTATTGCTGTGTTGGTCAATTACTGTTCCTGTGCATTACCTGGCTACGTCTGACTACCTGTTCCGGTTCTGACTCCTGGCTACGTCTGAATACCTGTTCCGGTTCTGACTCCTGGCTACGTCTGACTATCCCGTTCCAGCTCTGACCCCTGGCTACGTCTGACTACCCGATCCGGTTCTGACCGTTGGCTGCCTCTAGGTTTACTCTCCGTTGTTGCGCTCCTTTACCATTCCGTGCTTTGGTTTGGTTTCTGTGTTGCCTGTGCCTTCCGCTCTTCGCTCACTTCCGTTAGCGGCGCTTGTCGGTCATACCGTTTGACCTCCTGAGGCCGTCCCGGTTTGCGTGCTGCCTTGCCAAGCCTCAGTATTGGCTATCAGCCTATTGTATACCCTGTCCGGGTATTGGTTCACTCTGTCATTCCTGCCGACTGTGTGTGTGAAGGTGTGCCATTCATTCCGTGTATGCGGTGTACCGCACTATAACCGCATATACCTGTGTAGTCCAAGGGCCATTCCATTACTGCTCACCTGCCTGGTGAAGGGTGAAGAAAGTGAGTCCACTGTTCCTCCCTGGTCTCGTGAAGGTGTGCTATCCAGACATACGTGTGGAGTACTCGCACTGTTATTCCATCTACCTGTGTGAGTCCCAGGGCCTTTCCATTGTCGCTCATCTGCCTAGTGAAGGGTGAGGAAAGTGAGTTCACTATTCATCCCTGGTCTCGTGAAGGTGTACCATTCATTCCGTGTATGCGGTGTACCGCACTATCCTCGCATATACCTGTGTAGTCCAAGGGCCATTCCATTACTGCTCCCCTGCCTGGTGAAGGGTGAGGAAAGTGAGTCCACCGTTCCTCCCTGGTATTGTGAAGGTGTGTCACGATCTACTGCCACTTTGTGTCATAACTACACTTCTGCTGTGTCATTCGTTGCCACCAGCCTGTTTCCTTATTACCTGTCTTTATTGTACTTAATAAAGTTTTATATTATGTTCATCTGTACTTGTCAGTGTGTTAATTTCCTAGTCACTCCGTGTCAGTTCCCCACTGTTGATTAATCCTTTCTTAGAGAGGGCTATTCTCATCAACATCTTATTCTTGTGGGACCGGGGGTAAGCACGGATCCTGCTCCAGCCACCAGGTCGATTTATGAGGCTTGGGTGAAGATACAGCTCATAGCGGGTTATGACGGACTTGACCCTGACACCCCGCTCTGGGGGAGTGCAGGCCTCCAGCGCCTCAGGAATTTTGAATTTGGCCGTGCATGGACAATGTATGGGATATGCATTTTTGGACACTTGTATCAAGGGGACCAAATTAAATCATACACTCAGTTACATGAAGAATTCAGTATTCCTCACACACTGTTCTATTCCTATTTATGGCTTAGACATGCCCTGGCAGCCCTGTTTCGGGACAGTTCGAAAGGGGTGTATTCCTTTCCCCTTCTTGACCACATTAAAGATCACCCGCGGGAGAGACTTGTTTCAATGATTTACAGATGGATGGACTGCAAGACCACTGCACAGGATGGGAGGTAGATGGGAGGTAGACCTGGGTGGGTTGGAGAATTGGGAGTGGAAAGAGGCAAAAGCAGGCCCTATGCGTGTCACTATGTCTAGTAAACATCATCTTATACAGTTGAAGATCCTACATAGGTCATATCATAGAGTGGTCAGGTTGTTTAAAATGGGAAGGGTTTCTGATGAATCGTGTGGGAGATGTGGGACTGATAGGGGCACTTTCTTTCATAGAATATGGGACTGTCCACCCGTGCAGGAGTTCTGGAGGGGGTAGTTACCCAGATGGGGGCGGCTTTGCTACACACCGTTCCACTAGAATCTAAGATATACATTCTATCTATTCTTCCAGACAAGATAGCATCCGGACCTGGGGGGACCCTGGTCAGAGAGTTACTGGTGATGGCGAGAAAGGTGGTGGCAATGACATGGATGGTGGATGATCCCCCTAGAACTGAAGCATGGTTAAACTTGGTAAACTGTAATCTCCCCTTTTATAGGTTATCCTACATACATAGAGGCTGTCCTGGGAGGTTCGATAAGATATGGGGGCCCTGGCTGTTGAACCTTACATAATACTTAAAGGATTATCCCCTCTGCGTATTTTTTTTACGTCCCTGTTGCTGGGTTGAGCTTAGTGGGGCCGATGCTAAACTCGGTTGAGATCCTCTGGAGAGTGTTAGATAGTCCCCTAGTCCATGATTGTTAATCTAGCTTTAATAACAGGGAGGTACTGTTGACCCACTCCTGGTGGGGTCAGGGGGGGTACCGCTGGTCACTGAGTTAGGTTGTTAGGGTTTGTGGGGTCATTTTAGGGGAGGTTATTAAAATGCTAGAGGCTTCCAGGCTACTTGTGATGTTTAAGCTGTTCCACTGCCTGTTCAATATTCCTATATTGTACGTAGAGAAATAATATGAGATTCATATGTACTATCTTGTATTGCCTCTAACAATAAAAACTTTTAAACCAAATACTGAATGTCACAAAACATCCAATTTATATTACATTTTATATTAGTTCTGAAATGAAAGCACAAGTGTCTTAGCACTGTGAGATTTTTCTTTTTCACCAGAAGTATGGTTATCGCATTTGCTGAGAAAAATACATACCTTTCTATTTGCTGTCGATCAGCAACCCTAACTGGTAGTCAAAGAAGCACACAAATACATGTCACCCCAGCATTATACCACTATCAACTTGTAGTCAACATCTCAAAAACACATATATGGTTTTGCCACCCCAACCTTGTTCCACTGTCCACTGGGAGTCCCAGAACCACCAATACACTGCAGTCCCAGAACTCATGTATACACTATATGCCATCCCAGCCTTGTTTCGCTATCCATTGGTAGCCACAGAAAACACACACACACACTGTCTGCAACCTCAGTTTTCCACTGGGAGTCCTAAAATCACAAACACAGCATCTACCACTTCAGCTTTGTTCAAATGTCCACTGAGAACCACAGAACCTTACATACACTGTGTGACACCCCACCTTTATTGCACTGTCCACTGTTATTACATGTGTTCCATGGAATGCTTTGTGCTTCTTCCTGGAACCCTAGAATTTGAGAACCTCTGCTCTAGAACACATGCCTGCTATATTACTAGATATATGGAAATGAATACTAGCCTATAAACTATCAGAGTAACCGTATTCACTAATAAATTATGCAAATATACCAATATTATTTGATAAATGTTATTTTATTTCTCAGGATTGCAACTCTACATTAACCGCATAGATGCTGAAGGTGCGGTCAACTCATTGCAAAGCAATGCATTGGAGATACTTCTAGCATCCGAGAGGTTAATTATTTTACTATTTTATTTAAGTGAGATTTTTCCTCTTACAATATCGTTCTGCATGAGATCTGGAAAGACAAGCCCAGTTGTTCAGCTATTTTTGGTACAAATAGAATCATCATTTAATACTAACCTTTCAGGGGTTAATTCTGACTGCAGCATCCACTAACTCAGTGAAAAGACTCCAGCAGCATAGGCATCTGTTTCACCAGATTCCCCATGACTCACTGTTCCTTTTTAAGCCGCTACAAACCTATACTTTGGCCAAAGTTCACACGGTGAGACATATTCAATGGGAAACAACAACTGTTGTTTGAGCTAAATGCTTCCGAAAAGTAAGAGTGGTATTTATAAATGCAGCTCGTGAAAACAGAGCATTGTGCTTTACTTTAAGTGCGGGTGGCATGAAGGGATTATAAAGTGCTATTTGTGTTAAAACTAGATGCAGTTGCAAGTGTGTATTTACTGATGTCTGTTTGCAGGAGAAAGTGCTTTTAAAGCAAGACTGAGCAAATAATGGGCAGCGTTTAAAGTTTCCAAAAGGCACTGAAATTATGTAGATCAGTTTTGCATTGTCACCATTTACATAGCAAGTTGGTGTCAGAAAATGAATAGTGATAGATAAGCACTAGTATATTACTTGCTTTGGGGATGCTGAAATGACTTGGAGGCTGTGTAACAAGAAATGGAGTGATTCTGGAGCAAGCAAATGTAACATAGGGCGGAACTAAAAATTCCCAGTGATTTAAATGGGGCATTTAATCTGATGAATGTGTTGGACGCCTCTCCAGCAATCAATTGGTTACAAGCTCCATTTATCTCAATGGAAATTTGAATTTCTCTCCTAGAGTACAGTCAGATTTCCCAAGAATCACTCCAATTATGTTTAGACCTTCAGCCTCCAGAAGGAGAAAAGGCATACAAAGGAATATTAACCCTTTGAGTGCCAGCGGGATATGCAAAGTACACCTCTGACACTCAAATAGTTAATAAAATCCGATATAAATCAAAACTTTTCCATTAGAACTGTCTAGAACACAGGCCAAAACTGAGATTTCCAAAAGACATGAGGAGCAATTGAACTGCACACCTCAGGGGAGAGGTAAATTTGCCCCCCCCCCAATCACTGATTTAAAGGAATAGTAATGTTTCACAAAAACAGCAGCTCCAATTAATCTTCATAGTATTTGAGCCATAGAGATTGTTATTTCAATACTGTCAGAGTTTTAGTTTAAGAGTAGTTGAATGATAAAGTATCCCCCTCCCTCCCCTTTTACCTAGTGTAAGCCACCTCCCCTCAGATGTGGAATCTGGTCTCTCAACCAGACAGTTCACAGCAAGGGACAATCTTCTTACTGTGAGAACAATGAAAACCCTGTCCCCCTTGATATGTTTTTCCCTTATGTTAATTGAAGATTGTCCTTCTCTGCAGTCTACTTGGACACCACCCTACTGCTCTGAGCTGAGCAGTGTTACATCAGTAAAAGGGGCGGGAGGGGGATACTTTATCATTCAATTACTCTTGAACTACAACTCTGACAGTATTGAAATAACACTCTCCATGGCCCAAATACTATGAAGATTAATTGGAGCTGATTTTATTATGAAACATCACCATCCCTTTAAATGGTGCTTTTAACCCTTGGATGGTGGAGAGCATTCAAGAGGTTATTAGCCCCCATTTAACCCTTTGAATGCCAGAGAAGCGTCCATCTCCTTGCTTTGCAAGACATTGGGGATCCTCTGGTATTCAAAGGGTTAAGCCAATGGAATTTTTGTGTGTGTCCCTATGATGCAGTTTGGCTATTCTGGAATTGTTCCTCATCATGCATTAGGACCTAGACACACAAAGACAACCCTTAGAATTTGCGTTGTGTACTTCTGCATCCATAAGCCCTTGCAGTTCCTGTGCATAGGCTTCTGTCATTAGACTAGACTAGGCCAGCTGAGGATGATGGGAGTTATCCTCCAAAGAGAGGCTGGAAGGACCCTGGTTGTCTTCCCTGCCATAGTTATCTGCAAAACAGCAGGAACCATCTTCTATTATTTTGCGGCCAAAGCATATGCTATCTGTGAAAAGAAAGAGGGCTTGTAGTGTTTGGGGTGACAATAGGCTGGATGTGGTTTGGGGTCATATGTACAAAAAAGAGGAACACAAATGAGACAAACCTGGTGCATATTCCAAAAATAATCACAATTTTAAATATGAGTTTTAACCCACTGCAATGTGTTGGAGGTCTCTCTAGCATTCAAGGGGTTAAAAGTCTCATGTGAGCCAACAATATTTTTATTTCTCCCCTATGGTACAGTTGGTTTGCATCACAATTAGTCATCTTTTCTTTTGTGTATTAAGCCCATAGTATCTTTTTCCATTACAATGAAATCCATTTTATTTCTGTTGAGGGTGACATTTTCTGCTAATCCCACTGTACCAGAGAACTAACTCAGGGTCACGGGAGAAGCCACTGAGGGCCACATATGGCAACAGGGCCGCCTTTTGCACACCACTACACTTTATCCTCATAAATACTGAACCTAATAAAAAGCTGAGTCTAATAAACAGGATATAGGAAAGGGAAATCGGCTGTGTTTTGGAAGGCTAAAGCACTTGAACATTTTAGCCACGAACGCTCACTTGAACAGAAAGACAGGAAGGGAAATGTGGAGATACCAACTGTATAGAGGCAAAGAGCTACAGTGTGATGATTGTCTTCTACCTGCATCTTATGCTTCACTTACTATATGAACATTTCAAATCCCCTTTGACCCCCAGCAGTATCCCATAAATTCCATTATATGATCCTCCATTTACTTTCCCACAATTCTTAGCAATCCCTGCATGAGGCATTAAAAACCCATAATACATTCCATCCCTTGTGCTAAGCAGTACAGAATCTTCACTAATTCTTCTCCCCCTCAGCTGTGTCGCCCGCTTCAAATCACAGGCGGACTCCATCTACTAACTCCAATAAATTTCCCCACGCTGTGTCTCTGCATCTACTAGGCCTTACCTCATTTATTCAGAAATGAGCATTTGCCATGGCAACGGCAGGCCTCACTTGGCATCTCTCATCTGAAAGTGTAATGATTCTGAAAAGCCAGAGTCCCACATACACCTCCCAAAAAAATACAAATTGCCTTTCCTTTCCATCCTAAACGCATCCCTGTGAAATAGCACTGTATCTATCGATTTCTGAGAAGCAACTGTAAAAATGCCTATTATTTTGGTTTAACTAAAGATGGCTGCCTTTTACCTCAGAGTATTTTGCTAAAATCCCTTGCATTCTAGAGACATCTCTTAAGCATTGCTTTACAATGAACGTTGATGGCTCTAGCATCCAAGGTGTTAAACATAAGTAATAAATAGATCAAAAAACATGTTTTCTGTATCATTACAGTAACTGCACTTCATTGCACGCATTATTTTACTGGGCACTGTTAGTCTACCTCAGGGTAAGCAAACTCTGGCTCTCCAGCTGTTGAGGATTACAATTCCCCTTATGCCCCAAACAATGACTGGCTGATTGGGGATGGTGGGAGTTGTAGTTTCCAACTGCTGAAGTGATTGTTGGGAGTTGTAGTCCCCAACAACTGGACATACAACGGTTGCCTAGCTGTGGTCTCCCTAATCTGTAGTCAATTATAAAAACAATGTTAAAAATATCATATATAGGGGTTACTTGACATGTTCAGTTTTAGTAACATAATTCTTACAGAAAATAGGTTTAGCTTCCATATATAAAGAATAGTTGAAAAGTGCCACCCAGCAACCGGTTGGATCCTGTCTTGTCAGTGACGGCACTGCAGTCATTCACAGTACTGACTGGCCGAACGCGCCCAGACTGATACGGAGCGGGGCGCTCTAAATTCAGATCGGAGTCCTCTCTGCACACCCTGCCGGTAAAAAATTGGCTTCCTTCCAATGTTAAGTCTATGGAGGGAATGCCTTGGCCGGTATTTTTTTTAAGAAAAGGTGGCAACCCTATCCCAGGAAGATGCGCAGAGAGGACTATGGTCCGTATCAGCCGTGGAGCGGGCAGTCTCTACTGCGCATGATTGCAGTACGTGCAGCCATCTATACTGCTCATGACGGTTTCTGACAAACATCCTTAGTGAATTATTATATAGGATGACTTCTCATAGAAAGAAATGCTAAGATACCATTTGGGGCCTTATGCAATTCTGGATCAAACCACCTGCAACATAGGGGGAGAACAAAATAAACATTTCCAAAATACCTTTTTATTTTAAACACGTTTAAGCCCTTAACCCTTTGAGTGTTAGAGCGGCATGCAACATATTGCAAAGCAATGCACTGTATACCCCTCTGACACTTACAGGGTTAAATATTTCACAATGCATTGGAGACCTCTCTAGCATTAAAGGGGTTAGAAAGTCCCATTAAAATCAATGGTTGTTTTCCATTTCTCCCCTATGATGTAGCTGGTTTGCTCCAGAATTGCTCCTTACTCGATTTCTGTAAGTAATGGTACATTTCACAGTGGTGAAGAGAAACAGGAGAAACTCAGGTGTAAAGCAATTGCACAATAGTGCAGGGGTGCTTAGACCTGTCCTCAGCCCCTCATACCCCCAGAACTCCATGCTTTCAGGATCTCAGCAATAAGACACTAGTGTATGGCTTTAATTCCAGCAGATCTTCTAGAATGAATGAACCACTGACTGACTCACTTGCTCATGTGAGGAGATCCCAAAAACGTGCACCACTGGAGGGGCCTGAGGAGAGAACTGAGTGACCCAGCCATTTAACTCTGGATTTTAACTCCTTGAATGCTACAGATCTCCTCAGTGCACTGAAAATCAATGCGTTGAATTCCTGTTTGGCACTCAAGGGGACTAACCCTTTGACTGCCAGAGGGGTACACAATGCATTGCAAAGCAATCAAAGACATACCTCCCAAGTGTCCCTCTTTGAGACCCAAATCCCTCTGTCCCTCTTTCCCACCCTGGTGTCCCTCTGTATAGGAGATCAGACTGTCTGGTGTGTATATAAATGTATCATATTGCTCCACAGTAGTGTTGAGCGAGCATGCTCGGCCGATGCTCGGATCGGCTCGAGCATCGCTCTGCTCGGCACATGGCGGTACTCGTCGAGTACCGCCATGTGCTCGCCCGCCATGTTCGGGTGGCGGGGATCTGTGCCGGAGGAGGCACAGATCTGAAGACGCTCCGCTGGACCACCAGGGACTGGAGGTACGGGGGCATTGCGGAGATGAAGGGGGCATTGCGGAGATGAAGGGGGACAGTGTGGAGATGAAGGGGGACATTGTGGAAGAGGGGCTTAGCGGAGATGAAGGGGGACATTGTGGAAGAGGGGCATAGACTCTATGCCCCTCTTCCACAATGTCCCCCTTCATCTCCGCTATGCCCCTCTTCCACAATGTCCCCCTTCATCTCCTCTATGCCCCTCTTCCACAATGTCCCCCTTCATCTCCGCTATGCCCCTCTTCCACAATGTCCCCCTTCATCTCCTCTATGCCATAGAGGAGATGAAGGGGGACATTGTGGAAGAGGGGCATAGCGGAGATGAAGGGGGACATTGTGGAAGAGGGGCATAGAGGAGATGAAGGGGGACATTGCGGAGATGAAGGGGGACATTGCGGAGATGAAGGGGGGCATTGACCAGGCACCCTCCCCTCATCAGAGCAGGGGGTGCCTGGTGTAATGCTCGTGTCGCCCCATTCTATTCAATGGGGCTCGGGTGCTCGGCCGAGCACTCGAGCCTCAGGGGGTGCTCGGTCAGAGCACCCGAGCACCCGAGCATCGGGGTGCTCGCTCAACACTACTCCACAGCAATAAAACTCACATTAATGTTTGTATAAACGTAATTATATGTGTTTATACATTAGTCTGTGAAAATAAAATACTTTGATGCTTCTCTAGATCATTTATTAGGTTACACAAAGAGGTGTTAATAGGTCATGAAATCGTGTATAAATTCTTGATAATGCCCCGTCCACCAGCCACTCCCCCAGTGACACCCCCTAAAACAAAAGCGTTCCTCTTTAGACATTTGAAATGTTGGGAGGTATGTCAAAGGGTTAAATGCCCCACAGAAAAAGGTGGACATTTCTATTTCTCCATTGTGGCGCAATTGTTTTGATCTAGAATTGCACCTGTTTTCTTTCCAACACAGGTCAAGTGGCCAACAAATATGTAATGTGTTTCCATTAACCCTTTGAGTGCCAGAGAGGTATCTAGTGCATTGCAACGCAATGCTCTGGACCCCTTTCTGGCACTGAAAGGGTTACGAAATTTAACTATAGGAAAAACAGAAACTTTACATAGAGGAGCCAAGCCTTTTTTGAAAATGTAACCTGCTGAGCAATTCAACACCAATCTGGCACTGAATGGGTTAAAGAAACACAATACTGTGTGTTCTTATTTGGAAGAGCGTGTTGACACACTCTCACACACGTACGTATGTAAAAATGTTCACACCCTGAAAAAACATACACAGAGGCGACACGATAGCAGCAATCACTGTGTGTGTGTGTATAGAAAACCTCTGAGTTTTGGGTGATTTTCAAATGCCACAGGGCAGTGCAGCTTATTGTAGCCTTGGTTTACTAGTAAGGCTGATGTTTTAAGAATAACCAGAGCAATTACAGATCAAACCAGTGCCCACTGATCTAACACTATGACAGCCAGAAGGCTACACTCCACTTAATCAATGTGAATTTTAGGGATTTTATTTGTCTGCTCTTGTGCAGTTGACTTGCTTAAAGGGATAGTAACCCCCCCAGAAAACTTGAAGCCAAAAGCTAGTAATAAGCACAACATACCTAACTCCTTTATTCCCATCTCTCAAACCGTTATGGTCTGAGAGATGTAAGAAAAGAAGGACCTCCACTCCCTCCCCCTTCTCATGCGTCTGCTGTATAGCGGACTCATGAGATACTGCTTCCGTGACCAGACGGCGGTTCTGCAGGAGCACTGTCATCTCGATAAAGGTCCCTACGAATTTTGCCCATGTGCTTTTATGCAAGATACAACAGAGTTTACGAACTAAGAAGTGATAAAGAGGTGATAAAGTGGAGATGACTTCTCCAGTGATATCACTTCTCCAGTTCCTGTGTTATCCTGTAGAGCCTATGCACTAAGATCCCCAAATCTGAAGACATTTTAGTGATATGTTCCATAGAATAACATAGGAGTTGAAGAAATGATACCACTGGAGAACTCATCTCCACTTTATTATTCCTTAGTGCATCTCCCCCAACATCTTCTATCAGTGCTGAAAGTCATGTCCATGTAGGGGAACGTGACAGTTGCTGACACTACCACAGCACACAAACCCCATCCGCTGTACATGGTAATCTTAACAGGGATGAGCTGTAAATTGCTTCACTATGCGTTGTGCACCACTCTGATCCTACCAGAGTTAACCCTTTGAGTGCCAGAGGGGTACGCAATGCATATGCGTTGTGCACCACTCTGATCCTATGAGAGTTAACCCTTTGAGTGCCAGAGCGGTACGCAACGCATTGCTTTGCAATGCGTTGCGTACCCCTCTGGCACTCAAACAGTTCAGTACATTCATGCAATCTGCTGACTTCTTCAGTTTGAAAAAAACCACCAGCAACTGTCATGTCTGCCTCCATGGAAATGATGTCTAGGACTGACTAATATGGCTATCTGTTGAACAAAGGCACAACGGCAAAATTAATAGGGACTATTAGTATTTTCTAGCCATGGTAAGTAGTATTATTATTAGTAGGTGGTACTTCTCCTTTAAGGAGAAGGCAATCAAGCTTCATACTTTGTTGTGGCAAATGCGAGGCTGCGGTCCTGACATTAAAGGGATAGTAATACTTCGTTTTAACTTTATTTTATTTTGTAGGCATTAAAAAAACATGAAGAATGATATAAGTCTTATCTCTCAAACCTTTATGGTTTAAGAGATATTCACAAACAAAGTATCCCCCCCCCCGTTCAACCAGATCAGAAGGGAGATGCCGAGGTAGACTGCAGAGAGGGACAATCTTCAATTAAGATAAGGGAAAAAGCTGAAAAACTTGTCAAGGGGGGAAGGGCTTTCATTGTTTTCATACAAAGAAAATTGTCCCCTTCTGTTATCTGTACTGTCATACAACCAGATTCACATCTGAGAAGAGATGGCTTACACTAGGTAAAAGGGGCGGGGAGGGGAAACTTTGCTTTTGAATATCTCATAAACCATAAAGGTTTGAGAGATAAGACTTATATCATTCTTCATGTTTTTTTAATGCCTACAAAATAAAATAAAGTTAAAACCAAGTATTACTATCCCTTTAACAGTGGCAGATATCAGGAATAGCAGCAGATCAAGTACTGCAGAAGTCAAAATCAGTGCTGATTAACCCTTTAATGACCAGAGGGGTGTGCAACTAAGGGATGCTGATGAAGGTCCATAGTGCTCCATCCACAAACTGTACTATGTAGGTAATAATCATAATATTAACATCATAACCATTATCATATTTGTTCAACCCCTTAAGGACCAGCCTCGAGCGCACGTGGCCAGCACTTGGATCACCGAGCTTTTTTTTTTTTTTTTGCCGATCGGATTCAGGGCTCACTGAACTGTGTGCAGCTGCCTGGGGAGCCCTTAAGGGTTATGCTATTGAATGCTACAGAGGTCTACAACTCATTGCAAAACCAATGCATAGGAGATATCTCTAGAATCCCAGGGGTTTATTAGCAATGGAGCAGTACTCAGAAAGTAAAGAGGTGAAATCTGCACCATAGGAACCAATACAATAATACCCATTGACTGAAATGGGAATTTAGATCTCCTGAATGTTAGGGGAGACTCCAACGCATTGCAAAGTAATTAATTGGAGATCTATCTACATAGCTGGGAACTCTCCGGATTTGCCCTGGATCCTCCATTCTTTGCAGTGAATTACAGGGTCTCTGGGAACAGAGGATGATTCTCCAGTGGTGGGGAGTTTCTTATGGAACTGTCAGGATTCTCGCTATTTTCATCGATTTGATCCACTACAGTTTCCTTACCTTGGGAGCTCTCATCCCCGCTGCTATTTGTGCTCGAGAGTTCTTTAATCAGCCTGCCCATTCTTCCTTGCTCGATTATTTGTGCTCTGTAGCGTTTCAGTTCCTGTCTGACTTCTGGTTCTTGACTTCGGCTTTGACTCGGTCTCTGGCTCCATTCTGGTTTCTGATTCCCCGGCTTGGTCTGAACTTGTCCTGTCTGCCCTCCGTGGTTCCCGTTGCTCCTGGTAAGACTTTGGCTTGTGTGACTACTCTCTCGTTCCTCCTCCAATACTCCCGTTTGCCCCTGGTAGCTCAGCTCGACTGACTACTCTTGGCGCTCCGGCGTGTGGGTTCCGGTTTCCTCGGATGGGGTGCCTGCCTCTTCGGGGTGAAGTCTCGGCCTTTGTTCGCCCAGCTACATTAGGCTCTGTTGTGGCTGGCTGTTCCAGGTGTTCTGTTTCCCTCTTTTGCTCCTCCTCTCTCCCCTGTGGTTTTGGGTGGACTCAGTGTTCCCTCAGAGGTCTATCCTGTGCTCTGGCCACAGGTTATTCCCCCGCTGGGACTGGCTGGCTCCTGACTCCGTTAGTGGTGCTCCTCCCTGGGGGTGTTCTGCCATCTGGGTGGCGCATCACAGGGTAGGAACCCAGCAATACCTTTGGAGAGAGAGAGTGGGGCTTGTTGCTGTCCTGATTTTGGCCGTATCCTCTGGATGGCTATTCCCTGGGCCTAAGAATCTGGCTGCGGCTTGTGCCTGCTTGGTGCTTCCGCCAGTTTAGGGGCTTGAGACTCACCACCTTGTTGCAGTCGTAGTCTACTGGCTCGCATCACCTTGTTGCAGTCATTGTCCTCTGGCTCACACCCATTCTGTTGTCTTCCTTCCTGGGGGTTTACTCACTCCAGTTGGTGTCCTTCCTCCGTGGCCTAGGGGTTCGCTTTCTGTTGGGCTTCCGTTCAGAGAAAGAAACGAGAATTAGGGCACCTGCCAGTCTGGTGATCTCTCCTGAGCCTCCTGGCCTTACATGGTAGGGGGCTGTGGGGGTTGGCTGGATTTTAGGCTTGGACCTAGCCTGGGTCTCTGGTGGTCTCAGCCCACTTTCCTTGGACCTGGTGTCCCATCAGAGCCAGGTAGACTCAGTTACCGGTCCGCT
This sequence comes from Rhinophrynus dorsalis, assembly GCA_037306005.1. Taxonomy (NCBI): domain Eukaryota; kingdom Metazoa; phylum Chordata; class Amphibia; order Anura; family Rhinophrynidae; genus Rhinophrynus; species Rhinophrynus dorsalis. The sequence goes on from CM074728.1 coordinate 22,693,752, forward strand.
TTAGGAAGAGTGTTTCCTATTATCCCCTTGGTCTGGTTTCTGTCTTAGGGGTCACTTTGTGCCCCCCTCTTGTGCTATAGATCCTGACTCCTGGTGTTCCTGATTTCTTCCCCTCTGCCTAAGGATCCACCTTGTGAGGGGGATTAGGCTACTACAGTTTCCCCTCGCCTCCATCCTGGTCAGGGTCCTGGCTCAACTGGGATCGGACATCTGGCTTCGTAGCCAGCACCTTTAATCCGGCTTTGGCCACAGCAAGGAGGCGAGGGTGACTGTCACCGTACCCGAGCACCGCTCCCTAGCGTCGCTCCCCAGCTTCTTGTCTGGTTTCCCTGTGACAGAAACTCTGCCCACCTCTCCTCCTTCCCACCATGTTCCACCCACTTCCCTTCCACTTCTAAGTTCCCAGGTATGCATTAATCTCACTCTTTACTTTCTTAGCAGCAAAGTTCAAACAAACTTTTAAAGATAAAACAAACATATTAAACAGGTAACCCCACCCTCTCATATCAGTATCCAATCCCCTTAATCTCAAGGTGTATATCATATTGAACATGTAGAATCACTTCCTCTTTCTTTGCTGCTTGGCGGCAGATAAGTATATATATATATATATATATATGTGTCTGTGTGTTATCGCTTGAATATTATGGTCTTACTGTGTACTGTTTCATATACCATTATGTTGTTATACTGAATAAATTGGTATTTACACCCCTTATAAGATTCATACTACAGTATGTGTAATAATTTTCACTTAGTTGTTTATAAATTGGTCAATGTGCATTTTGATTCATTATCTATGTTTCACCTTCAATTCCTTTTACTCCCCGATTCTTGCATGCCTTCTACTGGCTGTCTTTCGGACATTTGTATTACTACATGAGTTTCTAGGTATTCTAGTGATTTTCTTGTACCCTGTTTGCTTTTGTGTCATCTAGTGGAGAGTTTCATACCTCTGGACGACGCACTTATCGCTATAGGCTTTGCTGTATCTGGTTTCGGATGCGCTCTGCTCCGGTGCGACGGCCATCTTGTTTGTGGGCATTTTAGAATTCAGTCCGTTCTGCGCATGCGTGATGCCGTCTGGCGCCAAATTTCAGTTGTACAGCTGACTGCTTCATACTCTGACACTCGTTTCAACGGCTCTGCCATCTATTTGTTCATTTGTGGTAAATTATTTTACTGCAGCTTCCGTTAACCCTTTATTTGCCTGTACACAATCCATTATTCAGTTTAGGGCATTACATATCTATTTACTACTATAAATTTATTTCATAATTTTCATTAGGTCCCAAAGGAAAGTACTGTCTCCTCAAATGCCCATGAAGGGCACTAAAATCCCACAACAATTCCTGGACAGGGATGATGCCTCTGTTTATTCCATTTCACAGGAAGATATTACAATAACTTCCAAAACTGAGGACATTCAGAATATTTTGGACCAATCTCTGAACAAAACTATATCCACTGCCATATCTTCTTGCATGATGCAAATGACTGACTCACTAGCGAAGTCACTGGCAGATATTTTACACCACCAGCCACAACATAGTACCATTCCACTACTCTTCCATTGATTGCCTCTGATATGGCAGTTCAACCCCATATTGAGGGTAAGAGAAAAAGGAAGACTAAACACTGTCCCACTGATATAGAACCTAAAAGTTCCACCATTGACTTGCCCAGTAAATCTGGCACTAAGAATTGTGGGTCATTCCCACAGTGCAGAACCTCACGCCGGGAGGATGGATATCTGGATGAAAGATCTAAGACACGGTCCAAACCAGGTTCTTTCCGTGTGTTTTCGTCTTCAGACGATTCAGACGGAGAATCCAATTCCCAATCTAGTCAGTCTTCAGACCCATCTTACCATCTCTCTGGGGAAGACTTGGTTTTGGACCGAAGGGACATGGAGGATGGTGATATAGATACAAACCTAGATGAGCAAGGTAATCCCCTTTTTGATCCTGGCAATATTAGACATCCCAGATCCTCAGAATGGATCCCAAAACAGCACGTAGCAAAATGCCTAGATCTGTGGGTATGTAAGGCTTTGGAACCTAAAGCCAGGAATAAGTTATGCTCTGAGTGCCCCAGACCTTCGATTAAAACATGTGACACACCGATTTTAGACCCTCATATGGCCCATTACATGTCTAAATCTGGGAGAGACCCCAGAAAGGGCCTTGAGCGGTCACTGAAACAATGTCAGGACAAGCTCCTGGGCATGGTGGGCCCACTTGCAAAAATTTTTAATCTGGCTGAAGAGGCCATATCTTCTCCATCCCAAGTGGGTGTTCATATTCTAAGAGGTTGGGCCCAGAGGGTGCTATGTCTCCTAGGAAATGCCAATACGCCTTTATCTTGGGAGAGACGGAAAATGATAATTTAGGATCAATCCGCAAAAGTATCAGAAATGGCAGATAAGGAGACAGGACCAGATGCTAACGGTCTGCTATTTGGGGATTCTTTTGTTAAAGAGCTAGGGAAATTTGTCGGCACCTTCACGGCTCTTGACAAAGCCCAGTCATCTATTAGACGGGTTTTTGTCAGGGCTGGGAAGGGTAGGAGTCGACTTCTCTGCCGATCTTTAAATTCCTCCAAAACTCAGTTCAGGAAGTCACAAGACCCAAACCAGTTTCCAACAGGACCTTTCTCTCAAGACAATAGGACCCCAACTCCTTTCTACCCCATAAGAGGCAGAGTTTGGAGAGGAAGGAATTCTCGAGGACCCTCCCATTCCAGACCGTTTTCAGGTGAGTACTTTTGCTCCCCTTCTCGAAGAAACAGTGGGTTGCAGACTCACCCATTTTTTCCCATGTTTGGTCTCACATAACTTCAGATCAATGGGTTCTTCAAACAATTCAAGGGTACCGCATAGAGTTTTACTGAACTCCTTACCAAACAAAGATACCTCCTTATATCCAATTCTCAAGGGAGGAGTTTTGCTTGGTGGATTTAGAGATCCTAGAGCTCCAGAAAAAAGGAGCCATTATCCAAACCCCTATTACAAAACCAGGTTACATTAGCAATATTTTCCTGGTACACAAAAAAAGATTCAGGTGTACGTCTGGTTATAAATCTACAGAATCTAAACGCCTTATTCTAAACGTTCGTTACAGGCATTTCAAAATGGAAGGAATTAATTGCCTCAGATCTTCTGATTCCATCGGACTGGATGGCCAAACTGGATCTAAAGGATGCCTATTTAACCATTCTTATTGACCGAGATCAATAGAAACGGCTTCAGTTTGTCTGGAAAGGGACGATTTGGTAATTTACATGTCTCCCATTCGGTCTGTCGTCGGCTCCCTGGTGTTTCCCCAAAGTCATGAAACCGGTGGTTTCTTTCCTACAGAGCAGGGGTATTCTCATGATAATTTATCTCGACAATATCCTTATAATGTCTCAAGATCCCGAGACGCTCAAAGGACATCTACATATAACACTTCAGACTCTTTCCGACCTAGGGTTTCTTATCAATTGGAAAAAAATTGATAATTCATCCAACTCATGTCATTGAAAGTTGGGGAGCTCGTTGCGGACAGATTACCACTGGGGGAAAATGGTCCCTGGGGAAAAGGATCTGCATATCAATTGCTTAGAATTGGTAGCAGGCTCCTTTGCAATAAAGAGCTTCACAAAGAATTCGTCGAACTTCTGTATTCTGTTGAAAAAGGACAATGTGTCAGCGGTTCGATACATCAACCACCTGGGAGGAACGAAATCCAAAAAGTTAGCCATTCTGGCCAAAGAATTTTGGCACTTTTGCCTGGACGAGAATATATCGGTCCAAGCAGAGTATATCCCTGGCCTTTCCAACATCATAACGGATTGGAACTACAGGTACCTCACGAACTCGAACAATTGGACTCTTCATATGATGACTTTCAGGGAGCTGGACACCACTTGGGGTCCTTTAACCCTAGACCTGTTCGCATCCAGACTGAATACTTATTCAGCTAGAGACCAGATCCGGAGGCTCTAGCCATGGATGTCTTCCTTCAAACTTGGCTGAAGGAAGGGGGCTACGCATTTCCTCCCTTCAACCTGATTGCCAGAACTATTCTTCAATCCAGGAAACAAGAGGTAACCCTGGTCTTGGTCACACCTTTTTTGGACGTCCCAACCGTGGTTCCCTCTACTTCTAGAAATGTCGGTAGACTTTCCACGTTATTTAATCCCATATCCACAACTACTTTGGGACCCGATAGGGAACCGAACGATTTGATTCTTCATAACCAACTTAATCTCATTGCTTGGCGAATCTCGGGAGTCATCATATTCTCTACAGCCTTTCAGAATCAGCTAGATTCCTTATCTCCGAAGCTTGGGCACCAGGTACCAGACTTTGTTACCAATCCTGTTGGAAGACTTGGATAAGTTCGTGCTTGGAACAGAACCTGGATCCCGTTCGTTCCGACGTAGGTTCCATTGTTAATTTTCTATCAGATTGTTTCCAACAGGGTAAAGCATTCAGAACCATCAACTGCTATAGGTCATCTATCTCAGCGTCTCACGACTATGTTGAGGGATCACTGGTAGGGCAACACCCTTTGGTATGTTAACTGATAAAAGGGATTAAACTTTCTAGGCCTCCTATTCCTGAGTATTCCAGTCTGCGGGATGTAAATTTGGTTCTTCATCTATTCGAACCTTGGCCTTCTAACGAGGTTCTTTCCCTTGAGCAACTCTCTATGAAGCTGACTATGCTTCTTTGTCTCATATCGTTTTGTCAAGTCTCTGACGTCCGCACTTTGGATATTATCGATAGATCATACGAACAAGATGGGATGTGTTTCAGGATTTCTAGGAGAGATAAATATTCCATCGAAGAAATATTTTACCCTTCTTTTCCTCAGAGACCCCAATTGTGTGTAGTTTCTTGTCTAAAAGTGTATGAGAAGGTTACCTCTACTCTTAGAACCCCTGATTCTCATCAATTACTGATTTCTTTTGTAAACCTCATTCACCTGTATCTTCTGCTACGTTGGCTAGGTGGGTTAGATGGACTATGCTTGCCACAGGTATTAGTACGGACCAATTTGGAGCACACTCCTCAAGAGGTGCTATGGCTTCCAAATCCTTCATATCTGGTGGTAAACTGGAGGATATCCTCAAGGCGGTGGACTGGTCCAACGAATCCACCTTCAGAACGTTTTATTTTAAACCTATTAATCATGCATCCAATAATATTATCTTACAGCTTTAAACTTGCATAATATGAGCCTCCAGGTCTTGCCATAAAATTTGAGGATTTCCCTAATATAATGACGGGAAGTCAGAATTTTATTAAAGACAGTGAGGCGAGTATTATCCCTCCCTGATTGAACCCCCACCCCCATCTTTTATGTCTTCTCAGAATAAACGATTCGTTGGCTGAGGTTCTTTAGGAAGTGTCTGACTTGTTTCGTTTAAGGATGACCTTTAATTCTTATGTTTGGATCTGACACAACCTAACAAAGAAAGAGGAAGTGATTCTACATATTCAATATGATATACACCTGGAAATTAAGGGGATTGGATACTGATATGAGAGGGTGGGGTTACCTGTCTAACATGTTTGTTTTATCTTTAAAAGTTTGTTTGAACTTTGCTGGTAAGAAAGTAAAGACTCGCCTCCGTGTCTTTAATAAAATTCTGACTTCCCATCATTATATTAGGGAAATCCGCAAATTTAAATCAATGGTAAATGTATTTTGTCCCCCACCAGAATTAGTAACATAGGGTGGAATGCACAAATAGCGCGCAAATGCTATTTCCATTGCGAAAACCACCAGCAAATAAATTTGCTCATGATTTTGTTGAATTGTACATGAAGAGTAGCAGACACCTGAGCATATTTTTTTTGTGGGTGTGGACAGGATTAACGAATCTGAGTGGAATAGAGAATGCACTTAATGCAGGAAGTGCTAATGTGAACTATTTTATAAGTCTGTGTACTGTTGTTGTAAAAGCTAAGTTTTTATGCACAATTCAAGAAGTGTTCGATGTACGGCTTCCTGGATTAGAACATGCACAATATCTGTCTGCGCAGGAAAAATGCCTTCATTGCATGTGCACGTGTTTCTTGCATTCCTCCCATAGTAACATAATTGACGAGGCTGAAAAATGACATTTCCCTCAAGTGCAGCTTTGCATATCACCCTTGTTGATCCAGAGGACAGAAGACAAAAATACCCTATTGAAGGCATTTCCAATTAAGCTCCAAGTAAAAAATGTTTCCTGACTCTAAAACGCAGTCGGATATCTCCCTGGATCAACATCTTATCTGCAATGAAACCAGGGGCCTTGTTCACAAAAGAACGGAGAAGCAATTCTGGAAAAAATCATTTACAACAAATAACAATTCTCCATATTTCCTTTGCACTAAAAAGAGCTTTTAACCCCTTCAACATGAAGCAATGTGTTGAGACCTCTAGCATTCAGTTGGCAAACACCGCCACTTAAGTCAGTGGGAGGTTTTATTTCTCCCCAGAGTTGCTGTTGGTTTGAAGAATTTGATAACCTTACCGCCCTTTCTGTTAAATAAAACAAAAAAAGCCCTGCCTTTGTTTTAGCCGAAAGCACCTTTCCTCTAGTCCTAATGAATGCTTTTTTTGCTCAGTTCTTTGAGTAAATAATTCCACAGAGAGTTCTTTGTATTGACTTTGAAAACATTTGTAAATAGTAACCATATACATACCTCTGGCTATAGAAATGATCTCTGAAAGTAAGGTATATTGCACCTTTAGCTTCCAGAATATGGATCTTGGGCCCATATCTACAAAAGCAAATTGGAGTTATTCTGGATTATAGCAATTGCACCACAGGGGAAATATAAAAATTCCTAAATTCACATAGGATTGAATAAAGCTTTTTAACCCCCGACTGCTAAAGAAGTCTCCAGAGGGGTTAAAAGCACAATTTAATTTATTTTTATTTGCAGTTGGTTTACTCCAGAATAACTACAGTTTTTATAAACTGGAGTTATATATAAAGCTTTTGTAAATGTGGGCCTTCGCTCATAATCTAGATATTTATTACGGTGCTTTTTTTTAGCCGATTCTGTTGGTTCTCTTTGTCTAAATATGCTTTAAATAAATGTGCTAATTAATAAAACAAATAGTCCAATAAATACGCATATGAATATCATAAAATCCTGGCTCCAAGCTGTAAAATGTTTTTCAATATAATTATGTAAAAAATTCACTTTGGCCGCCCATTTATATGAGTCCTTTAATTTGCACAACCTACGTCAGTGAACGCAAAAAATGGTTTAAGCAGCTTTTAGAGAATTATGTTTATTAGGTTAAAAAAAATTCAATGTTATTTGCAAAACAATCTGTGTTTGTTTTCATGCTAAACAACTAAATGGGGTTTTAATCTTTTTTTTCCTTTCAAATGGTGCAGTAGAACTGCTATTTAGAATTAAAAGTATTAGGCAATACAGTGAAACAAAGGGCCATATACACAATGTAAGTGAAGAAAATGTGGTACCAACCAACTGCACCACAGGGAATGAAAATTCATCCAAATTCCATTAATTTAAATGAGGCTTTAAAACCCTTGAATGATAGAGATGTCTCGGAGACCTCTCTATCATTCAAGGAGTTAAAGTGCCCTTTAAATCAACAGGGATTTTTATTTCTCCCAGTGTTGCCATTTGTTTGCCCCAAATTACTCCACTCTTTCACTGTGCATACAGCCCACGGTTGTCTGGCATAGACAAAAAAAATTCTCAAAATTCCCATTGTCTTAAATGGGGCTTTTAACACTTTGAACGCTAGAGAGGTCTCCAACGCATGGCTAAACAATGTGTTGGAGACCATTCTAACATCCAAAGGGTTTAAAATCTTATTTCAATCAATGGGGATTTTTATTTGTCCCCTATAGTGTCGTTGGATTGCTCCAGAATTGCTTCTCTTGTCATGTGCCCTGAAACGTCCATAATGGTCTTGTCTCTATCCAGTCAGTAAAAGAAACAGCAAAAATAAACAGGCATCCATCACCGAGCCTCGAATTGTAGGCGACTCAACATGCTGTAGGCTTTCAGAGGCAGAAAGGCTGGTAAAATAAATTAGTAATAAATGAGCTGCTGTTTAATAAAACAATTATCTCGCCCAAGGCTCCCAGAATAATCAGCTCTGCCTTGCAGCAGTAACCTTAGGAAATAATTTTAGGTTGAGGGGTATGCAGGTCTGCCACAGATGATAATATACACACGGAAAATACGTCTGGCGTTGCTTTCTTCACTCTCTCCCCTGTACCTAAAGAACATATTAATCCATGTCACTGTTTTTAGAAAAGCGGTGACAGAAATACACCTTTATTGTAATGTGGCTTTTTTTTTAATGAGCATCTGGGACGCGGGTTTCGTTCTCAGCAACTGCAAAACGTAACAAAACACCTTTTTACATTAGGGAAGTGAGGTTTGCTGCTGGCTACATTTGTACACAGAAGTCTGTAAGCCAGAACTCAGCCAGCTGGGAAACAGAAAGCACATTTTCCCTTTTTTTTATTCACTAACTTCCCAAGCCCAATTATGCACTCGGATTCATAGGAGTTTCACAAACAAATAGCAGAGCCCTGCAGAGTTTTTTTTAACTCCAGCAGCGCACAACCAATTCAATGGCATTGAAGGCTTGAAGCTTGATCAATTCTTAATCACAGAGGAGAAAAGAATTATTCTCCGATTACAGTGCCTGCGCTGTTAGCAAGCCGCCTGCAATCATTTTTTTTCCCTTTAAAGAACGGCATAGGCTGGCTTTTATTGACTCCCCACTTGCAAAATGTTTATGGCTTGTTAATATATATTTACCCCTCTACTTTTGCCTGCAAATCAACAACACTTAGCACAGTTTGGTTACACAGTGTCCAGAGGAAATGGCAGGAGGTTAGAATGGAGGCAAGCTTAGGAGATCAATATAAGACTGATTAGAGAGATGGGACCAAATTCACGGCTCTTAGATACAACATGGGGCGAGCAGGGCTCAAGGCTGCAACTCTCTCTCCTTTATAATTCACTTGCAGTCACTCTGAGAACATTTCCTGCTTTAGGCATGAAAGCACCTCAACTGACTATTTATCCACTGTTATTTCATGTGGTTGTGTTTCAAATTAATCCATGACAGGGGTTAAATGGATATTGAAAACCCAACAACACCGGAAGCCCAAGTGAACATGTATTTTAAGAACAAACAGTATTTTCTTCCAATCTATTAAGCCCTAATGCTGCTGCATATAACACTAAGGTTCATGCAGCTAATAAATCTGTCTTTATTCTGAGAACTTGAAAATCTGAAACTGTCGATATACTGGCACGCAATGCCAATGAGAGGAATGATATATAAACATATTTGTGTATATAATGCATATATGTTCTATTAGCTTAAGCCTGGAACAGTCTGAAAATATGTCATTCTTTGTTTTTCAAGAAAAGCACAGATAGGTAGAAAAATGGGAAATTAGCTGCATCAGTAGATAACAACACAGCAATTTAGTTCCTGATCAGGAGTCTATCACAATAATGGCATTGTTTCCAGAGCTATTAGTTGTGAATTTATATTTGGAGCGAACATCTGTACAAAGCTTGAAAATCTTCCTTAGTCCCTGGGGGCAGGGGTGGGCAACCTGGGGTGGGGGCTTATAGCTGGCTGGCTGAGGGAGATGGGAGCTGTAGCCACACAACACATGGAAATCTTATACTGCTACCCCACCCCTGTACAACCCTTACCCCTTCCTGTATAGGTTAAAATCAGTCTACTAATTGATTTTGTTGATATGATGGGCTATATTTAGGAAGTCAAAGAAGAACACCCAGCAGCCTCATGGGGTACATGATAATTTGCCAACATTCCCATTGATTTAACCCCTTAAGACCAGAAGGGTGGGCAATGCATTATTCAGATGACTGAGGTAATGTACTAGGAAGATCCGGATTAATTCTGGAGACCTCTCTAGCTTTCAAGGTCTTAAAGTCCGCTTTTAGATTTGTGAGAATGTATAGTACTCCCCCATAGCAGACTTGGTTTGGCCCAGAATTGCTCTTTAGCTTCCAGTCTATGGCCCTTTGTTTGGATAAATATAAAACAGACACAATGAAGAACTGGAGACATTCTGGAGCAAACCAATGACGCCATGGGGGGGACAAGTAAAAATTGCAAACAAACAACACCATTGCCAACTCACCATTGACTTACATGGGGCTTTTAACCTCCTGAATTCTGTATTCAAGTAGTTAAAAGCCCATTGAAATCAGTGTAAAGGTTTATTTTATCCCCTATGCTGCAGTTGGCCTGCTCCAAAATTGCTATTTTTTTAGCTGCTTAAACGTGATCCTTTGATTGGATAAATATATATTACACATAAACACATAATGCAAATATTGTATTTGACAAATTATTATTATATATATTTTTTGCACAAATAAGAATCTCTGGTTTGTTTTTTTTTAATACTAGTTTTCTGTTGTTTTGCAATGCATTGCGTACCACTCTGGCACTCAAAGGGTTAATGGAAAGCTCACCATATTCCCGTTATACAATTCTGCAGCTTTCCTGAATGACAAAAAAAGGAATATTCATTTGATATTTATTTAATTAATGATTCCCCTCCCCCTGCAGAGACAGTTCAAGGAGTTCAAGAGCGCGGGCAGTCAGCCCATCTCCCTGATATGTCTCATTAGCAATACACTATGATTAGGATTCTGTGACTGCGATTTCCTTTTAGTAACAATATCTTTCAAATGTAGAGGTATACAGAGATATATGGATAAAACATTTAGACAAAACACGTAAACACAAAGCTATCTGTGCAGATAGAGACAGTAACAGAGAGATAAAGGTAGATAATGTGTTAGTGTATTGGAAGAGGAAAATTGACTGCTCATTATTAGAGCTGTGCGCATCAGGTAAGAGTGAAGTGGCAGCAGAGGGGGAGTGGGATGACAGGAGACGAGGGGTAACTGCAATGCAGAGAACACTGTAATTCCAGGACCGGTTTAACCCATTAAGAGTTTAAGGTGTGTGCAGCACGCTGCTGCTCCGCAATACATTGAACACCCCTCGCACTCTCAAAGGCTTAACCATTTTGCTGCTGGGTGAGCCATGCAATGCAGTAATTTAAAGGCCTTGCAGAAAGACACAAGGGTCAAAGGTCGTTATTTTGTTAATCCAATCACGATCTTCCTCCTACAATAAGGTGAGCAGCCAAAACCTTTAAAGGAGAGCTAAAATCTCCCAATTATTAACCCCCCTTATCTTACTATTCACAGAAAATTGTAATGGCCCGTAAAAATTTCTGTTGAGTGCCTTTGTTCAAGAGATAACATCTTTAATCACTCCTAAATGACATGTCCATAGAGGTGCACATGATAGCTACTAGCAGGACCACAGGGCCTCAGACTGCATATATGGTAATATGGACCCTTAAAGTAACAGAAAAATATGCAATGCATTGATTAGCAATGGGTTACTCTACCCTCTGGTCCTTAAACCTTTAAGGACCAGCAGTCCTGGAGTTGGTTTCCCTTTAAGGACCAGATAGGGATGTTCATTGCACCGGCTGATCATGTGTCCCAGCGTGCCGAACGGGGGTCTGATAGTGACTGTTCCAGTCTTGGAGTGGTCAATTTCAGACCCCGCTACTACTCACATGGCCTGCAGAAAGCTTTGGTACAGCTTGTACCATAGCCATGTCATCTTTAACTTCATTTAAAATTGTTTTTCTTAAAAAAGAATTGTGTTAAAAAAAAGCATAGGCCGTTTTAAAGGGATAGTATTGTTTCATAATAAAAGCAGCTCTTATTAATCATCAAAGTATTTGGACTTCGGAGAGTGTTATTTCAATTCTGTCAGAGTTGTAGTTCCCCCCCCTAGTGCCCCTTTTACTGATGTAACACTGTTCAGCCAGAGCAGAAGGGAGGTGCCCAGGTAGACTGCAGAGAGGGACAATCTTCAATTAAGATAAGGGAAAAACCTGAAAAACTTGTCAAGGGGGGCAGGGCTTTCATTGTTCTCATAGGAAGAAGATTGTCCCCTTCTGTTATCTGTCTGGTCTATGGACTGCATTCCACATCTGAGAAGAGATGGCTTACACTAGGTAAAAGGGGCAGGAGGGGAAACTTTGCTTGTGAATATCTCTCAAACCATAAAGGTTTGCAAGATAAGACATATCATTCTTCATGTTTTTTTAATGCCTACAAAATAAAATAAAGATAAAACAAAGTATTACTATCCCTTTAAGAAATGTATTCGATAAGATAGAGTTTTTGTGCAGGTGAAACTTCCACTTTAATTTTGATCCATAGAAATTAAGTAAAGCTGTGGCCTGTTCTGTTGCCATCCCGTTGTCCTGCGTTTTCATTATCCATTCTTATGACAATAGTTCCCCAGAAATGTAATGGTCTGGAATGGGAGGGGAAACATATATGATATGGGGTCAAGGAGCATAGACTAGGGATATTGGGCTGGGATTGGCCAGTACAACAGGGTAGTATTTGATAAGGGGACTCTGGGGGTTTGGCAGCCATCTTGGACACCTATTATTGCAGCATGAAGAGCAGTATCTCACACTGTTGCCCCCTGGTGTGTGTGGGCCATTTGTTTTCTGCTGTATTGTCACAGCTTTATGGCAGTTTTCTTGACTGTTACAAATAATACAATAAGAATGGGGTTAGATGTTACATTTTATGAGGTATGTTTCTTGGCCAGTGGACGTTAAATGGTCCGATGTACCCACTGACCTGGGGATCAGTCAAGGGTGTACTGGAACTGAGAGTCCAAATTTTGGACAAATAGTGTTTTGTGGCTAGACATGAGCACAGCCAGGACACGCCTTGCTTTCTGCTGTAAAAAGAGATTTCACAAAGGCTGGGAGGTTTTTATTAGTTTTAAAGTTATGTTTACCTTAATGGTAATCAAATAAAGCTGTATCATTCTATGACACCTAGCATGTCATCCTGTGTGTTCATTTTCCATTTATCAATTCCTAAGACATGTCCATGATGCTAGACATTGCTAGCTGCTGGTAGTTTTTTCAAACTGAAGCAGGCAGGGTGCAGGAGCCTACTAAACCCTTTTACCCCTGATGTGTCAGGACCGTCACTGTTGTCCTTGCCTGTGAGTAGTAGCTGGGGTCTGAAATTGACCACTCCAAGACTGGAACAGTCACTATCAGACCCCCGTTCGGCACGCTGGGACACATGATCAGCCGGTGCAATGAACATCCCTATCTGGTCCTTAAAGGGAAACCAACTCCAGGACTGCTGGTCCTTAAAGGTTTAAGGACCAGAGGGTAGAGTAACCCATTGCTAATCAATGCATTGCATATCTTTCTGTTACTTTAAGGGTCCATATTACCATATATGCAGTCTGAGGCCCTGTGGTCCTGCTAGTAGCTATCATGTGCACCTCTATGGACATGTCATTTAGGAGTGATTAAAGATGTTATCTCTTGAACAAAGGCACTCAACAGAAATTTTTACGGGCCATTACAATTTTCTGTGAATAGTAAGATAAGGGGGGTTAATAATTGGGAGATTTTAGCTCTCCTTTAAAGGTTTTGGCTGCTCACCTTATTGTAGGAGGAAGATCGTGATTGGATTAACAAAATAACGACCTTTGACCCTTGTGTCTTTCTGCAAGGCCTTTAAATTACTGCATTGCATGGCTCACCCAGCAGCAAAATGGTTAAGCCTTTGAGAGTGCGAGGGGTGTTCAATGTATTGCGGAGCAGCAGCGTGCTGCACACACCTTAAACTCTTAATGGGTTAAACCGGTCCTGGAATTACAGTGTTCTCTGGTCAATATGGTCTGCCGGAAGTAGGTACAGAGCTACATTTAATCTTTTAATTTCTCCAAACGAGCGGATTTTTTTTAAAAAAAGGATACACTTTTCATTATTTATCAATTATAAGGAAAAGATTTAGGCAAAGTTGTGAAGGGGTTAAACATCCCCTTTTAGTTTTAGACAGTGAGCCATCCAGTTGGATATGGCCAAGAGGCAGTCTGAAATGTGTAACTGGATTTGAGGTGAAAGGTCAGGAGTGGACATGTACATTTGGGTATCATCAGCATATAGATGATACTTGAAGCCAGATTAATTAATAAGTTCACCCAATGAAAGGGTATACAGTAAGAAAAGTAGCTGACCCAGAAAAAAGCCTTGAGGCACCCCCACAGACAGAGGTGTTATTGCCAGAAGACACGAGCAACATGATTTCAGAAAATGAAGATTGTGGAGAATTTGAGTAAGAAGAGAATAGTTAACTGTGTCAAAGGCAGAGGATAAGTTGAGTAGTATAGAAAACTGTCCTTTGGCTTTTGCAGTCTGGAGATCATTAGCCACTCTACAGAGAGGTTTTTCAATTGAGTGACCACACCGGAATCCAGACTGCAAAGGGTCCAATAGATTGTTAGAGTTGAGGAAATTGGCTATTTGGGAGAAGACAAGGCATTCTAAGAGTTTTAAGGTAGAAGGGAGACAGGTCGATAGGTAGAGAGGCAGGAGGGGTCGAGGTTAGTCTTCTTGAGTAGGAGTTTAATTTGTGCCTATTTGAATGAAGAAGGGAAGTGTCTGTGGAGAGAGAAAGGTGTTGAAAATGTGTGTTAATAGAGATGTAAGGACTGGTGCAAGTGGTATGAGTAAGTGGGAGAGAAAAGGGTTCAAGGAGCAGGTAGTGAGGTGGGTAGATAGGAGAACCTGAGAAACGTCTACCTCTTTTTCAGGAGTAAAATGATCAAAGTATGATGAGGGGGGTTTGGGGACAGAGGGTTCAGAGACCGATGTAATAGTAGTAATCTGTTTTTGAATAGATTCCACCTTGTGTTTGAAGTGCCCAGCAAAAGTTTGAGGTGAATGTATGGGGAAAAAGGAAGCTGTGGCAGGATGGAGCAAGGAGTCAAAGACTGCAAAGAGACATTTGTTGTTGTGGATTAATGTGGTGCAGTATTTATGTTTAGCCTTTGATAAAGCAGAATAAATAAATAAACATTAGCAGAACAAGACAAACAGATCTACAGGTACGTCTCAGTGATAGACAGCTTTACATCTCAAGTTCCTCCTGATAAGAAAGCTTTGGCACCCATAGCCCTACCCGTGCTTACACCCCTATGACAAAACTGCCCCAACCCAATTCACTGTTGTCTGGCACAGAAAATACCCTTAAGCCATCAAGGCTGAGGTTGCTTTACCAAATGGGAAATCTGGCCCTGCTCAGTGATTTACTTACCTTACAATGATATAATATTAACATAATGCTTTTCTAGCCAGTAAGGACTCTTTTACAAAGGCAATACAGACCCCTGCGATAGTTCTGTTTACCATCTAATTTCACTCACATTATCCTTTTTTTACATTTCAGAAATGGAATCTGAAAAGGTAAACTATACAGCCGGCACATGTGAGTGCCATCCAAAGTTACTGGCGGGTGCCCACATGGGATGGTTATTCATTGGAGGTTGTGATGAGTATTGCAACCTCTACCAGAGCTAGTGTGAAAGATCTGCCATGGCCCCATAGGTCACCATGCAGACCTTCCTTACAGCAATCCTGAGGGATCTCAATAAAGATGTAGCTTGTTAGATTTGGTCAAAAAAGAAAACCTGTAAAATTATACATCAGTGTATTTGTTATTCAAAGAAAATGTTGAAACTGAATCTGCTGGCCGCGCTGGATTTCCCATTAGGCAGACTAGACAACTGCTAGGATGCCAGGTTTTGAGGAGTAACTTAGCTGTGATGGCCACACCTTAATTCTGAGAAATGGATGTGGTCAGAGCAATCCCCCAGAGGGGTTAAGAGAATTATTTTTTCAATAGGTAAAGTATATTTTCTGTGTCAGAAAATGACTTTTGGTAATTATGATCTAAATGTAAAATCAAGCCAAAAGATGTGAGAGGCGAGGCTCACTGAGAACAAATAAAAGCAAATAGTACTTGTTGTACTCTAGTTATTGCCCAGAAGCATCACATTTTAGCTCTCTAGTGCCATTACAGAGGTGAAAATTCCATGAGCATATCCAACTAATCTGAAAGAGAAAATGGTCTAGTTCCAAAACAGCAGACAAGCCCCCTGTGTATAGGAATACCAGCTAAACACGGATGCATGTTTCAGCCTATCTTGGGTCTTGTCAGTGAGGTGCAGCTGGCTTCTCTAAGCATGGAGCAAGGAGTCCACATATGGATTATCCATCATCCTTATCCATAGATCAAGCAAAATCTACTGTTATTCATTCTCTGTGAGCCTGTAAGATTTTGGCATTGTTCTGAAAATGCTTATGGTATTCCAGACATGGACTTCTTGCTCTCAGACTTTAGCAAAAGCAGCTGCATTTCAGTGGTGGAACAATAGGGGTCACAGGGGTAGCAACTGTGGCTGTGCCTGTTACTCCAGTGTCCCGGCCGTCCCCTACAACACCCCACCCGACGCCTGCAACAAGCTGATGTCTGTGCCTTCTTCGGCACAGACCTCTATTAGCAGCTGAGCTCCCTCTCGGTCTTTGGCACTCTTGTAATGCAGAGCGTTGGGAGATGACATAATCTCCCAGCACTCTGCATTACTGGAGAGAAGATCATGCGGGAGCTCCAGCTGCTAATAGAGGTCTGTGCAGAAGAAGGCACAGACCTCTCCTGCTATGCTGCTGGACCACCAGGGAGGTAGGAGATGGACACTTGGGGTCAACAGTGGCTTTGTGGAGGTGGACAAATGTGGTCGGGGGGGCCCATGGCAATTTTTGCACCAGGGCCCGGTGGCTTCTAGATACACCTCTGATAATGGCCAGACAAGGCTGAAACATACATCTGGAGTTAGCTGGCATTCCTATGCAGAGGGGACTTGCCTGTTATTTCCAAAATTAGTCTGAAATGTACATGGTATTTTCTCCACTGTAATGGCATGAGAAAGCTACAATGTGATGCTTCGGAGCAGTAACTAGCCATAGAGCAAGCAATATCTGCTTATGTTCTTTTTTTTGAGCCTCTCACTCATGTTGCCGATGAACTAAATTTAAGTCGGTTTTTTATTGCTTTTGTTTTTTAGACTTTTGGCACTTAAAGGGTTAAAATCCTTTAATGCAAGACAGAGCTCCGAATGCACGGCGAAGCAATGTGCTGGCAAGGAAGCTTCTCTAGCAATCGACCAGTTAAATGGCCCATTTAAATCAATGGAATTTTCTTTACTCCCCTAGGTCCAGCTGGTTTGCACCAGAATTATTCATGTTTGCCTATATTTATATATATTTTAACCTCTTGAATGGTAGACAGGTGGAAGCAATGTGTTGGAGAAATATCAGCATTCAACGGGTTAAACAACCCACTTAACTCACTGAGTACCAGATAGCACAGCACTGGGAAACAAAACGTGGTTATTTTTCATTTAGAACCTTCATATTCCCTTGGATGCCACAGAAATCTCCAAAGAGCTTCTTCACACACTAGAATTCAAAGGGGCTAAAATGCTCGTGGCTCACACTGTGGGTCAGCAACAGATATTGGGAATGAGGGCCCTGGTACAGAATATATTGCCCCAAATTCACTGCAAACTACTGAAAATCCCTAACAGTTTTCTAATTTCAGCATTCAAATGGCCTCTGAAGTCCCCTGAGTCCCTGTGTTTTGCACCAGTAACACCAGCCATAGTTCTGCCCCTGCTGTGGAACATAATATGTTAGAGTAGGGTTAGTCAGTTGTTAGACCTTCATCTGTTGTGGACTACAACTCACCTCATACCTTTTGCTGCTACTTGGGAATGAGAAGTCATAGTGGCATAGTAGTATTGCCAGCAGCAACACATTTATGGAAACTAAAATTATGTCTATAAGTTAACACCTTAAGGACCAGGGGGGTGTGCAACTTATATTGTAAGTTCCTCAGATCAAGACTCACAGCATGCAGTATGCAGGAGGATAAAAATACAGGGACTGCAAAACAAGCAACTTCCAAGGAAGGCTCACAAGAAACTGCAGATCTATATCAGCAAGCAGAATCATAGACAGGAAAGTAGCTGACATCAGGACGAGTGGCAAACAAGTGAAGTCAGATTCAAAGTTGAGATCAGACACTAGAGACAGGAACCAAAGCTCTGGGATGCTGCTCAGTGTAAACACTTTGACCTCTATGCCCTCTCGACCTTTATGGCCTTTTTCCCATGGTATATTATTTTGCATACCTGTCATTGTTGAACATGGATGTGGAATATGCTGTCACTTGGCAATAAGGAATAATGTTTAGTGTTATGCTCAATGACACTCAAAAGAAAAAAAAGAATGAAAGCTATCATATCTGAATATCATTAAAGGAACACTAATGTCTCCTAATAATAATCTACACTTATTTACCATTGCCATAAAATTGTAATATCTGCTATGGATTTTGCCCTTGCACATTTGTTCAACATCTTCAATTAGTCCCGGATGTCATGTTCATGGAGGTGGACATGTCAGTTTCTATCAGGGCTATAGTGTCACACGAACTGACAGGACAGAAGGCAGACCTGCAGGACAGAGGAGGTAATCTAGGGACTTACTTGAGATTAGTGGTGCTGGAATTCTGTGGAGCCACAGGTTGGCAGATCAAGAAAACACCAAAAGCTGCTGCAGAGAGCTGCTAGAGAGCAAAGCTGGGGGTGAATAGCTTTGTAGTGTTGAATAGTTTTGGAGTGTCTGAAAATTGAAAGTGCACCCTTGTTGCGGAGACAAGACATGGGTAAAATTGTTCACCAGAAGGTCTGGACCAGCATGGTCATACTTGCTTATCATTGAAAGCAACAGGGTACCCAGAGGAACAAAGCAGATAAGTATGCAGGAAGATAAAAATGCAGGTACTGCAAAACAAGCAACTTCCAAGTAAGGCTCACAAGAAACCGCAGGATCTATATCAGCACGCAGAATGTTAGTCAGGAAAGTAACTGAGATCAGGACAAGTGGCAAACGAAGTCAGAAGCAAGCTGAGTTCAGACACTAGAGACAGGAAGTAAAGTTCTGGGATGCTGGTCAGTGTAAACACCTCGCAGACTCACTCCGGTGTTAGTGATGTTGCTTGATGTAGGACTTAGAGGTGTGTAAGACAGAACTGTATGTAGTAGCAGAACAAGATCTCTGGGAGAGGATATTCACACTACTCCTTTTCCATGTACACCCCCCAGGGGTCCAAGATACGGCTTAGAAGTGAAATACTCTCTTCAGGGCAATGCCATGAACATCTGAATGATACCCAAAAAGCATCCCTCAGGCCTTAGCCCTTCCAGTTCACCAGATACTGAAGAGTTCCACTGAAGAAATGTGAACCCGGAATTTTAATTCTTTGTGCCCTTCCATGAACAACACTGAAGGAGGGGAGGTGCAGAGAGGACAAAACAATTGCAAGTATAGGGCTTGAGCAAGGACACGTGGAAGATAGGAGAGAATCTGAGGTTTTGAATATGAATATCCAATTTATAGGAGACGTGACTGACAGTCTGAAGAACCTTGTAAGGCCCTATATAGTGAGGACCAAGGTTTTCCTATGGCTGGTGTAAGTTAGTGGCTTTGGATGATAACCAGATCATAATCCCAGGAGCATACTGAGGTAAAGATGTATCATGTTTATTAGAATCTCTCTTTTTTTGCAAGCTTGAACAGCCAACAGTATGGCATGATCACTTTGCCAGAGATCAATAAGAGGCAGCTTAAGCATTAGCTTCAGGTACTCCTATCGACTAAGAATCAAGTGTAAAATTAAGGTGGATTGTAGAGAAGAATGAGGAACACACAAGACAGTTTTGAAACAAGACAGTTATATGAGAACTCAGCCAAAGGGATTAAGTCATTCACATTGTCTTGATGCTGACTGCAGTATCAGAGCAGGAATTGACCAAGGTTCCTTTTAAGCCACCCTGTCTGACCATTAGCTTGAGGTTCATAGGTGGAGGAGAAAGGAAGGTTGATTCCCAAGCATTTTCCGAAGGACCCTGGAATCTCAATGCAAATGGGGATCATCTATCAGAAACCACTTGTTTAGGTATGCTGTGCAAATGGTAGCTTTATTTCAACAGATTATTATTCAGGATTTTACAAACGGAAAAAAAGGACAAAATCAGAAAAGACTCCAAATTCCTAACTTCTACTGTACGTCATCTCCAGCAAACAAACACTGATTGATCTGATATGGCAGAAGAGTGCAACAGTGACAAAATTATAATAACAGCTACAGTAATTTATAGCTTACAAGTAAGTCTCTGGGATTAATCATGCATATGTAGCAGTATTAATGGTAAAGAGTCATAAATGGTAATGCTCTATCAATATGATGCCAGATAATTCAGCCAGTGATTCCAGATAAAGACAAAGGAGTGTTTAGAATTGTTATTTATTTTTGTTATTTCTTCTAGTGTCACAACAAGGCAAACACTTTGTTTCCAATCTAACAAGGAGGAAATTGAAGGTCGCTCCTAGAGAGCTGGAATATTCATTTTAGTTACAATAAAACGATGTGTATAAAATACCATTAGGGCTATTTATGATTAATGGTGGGTGGGATGCATCCTGAGCACTAACTACAACCCAGCTTGTAACGAGAGATAAGGTTGAAGAAAATTAAACTTTTACAGAACTCCTTTATTTGGTACCATAACATAGTAACATAGTTGATGAGGCTGGAAAAAAAGACACCCCTGTACATCAAGAGGAAGGCAAAAAAAAAAAAAAACACATTGAAGTTATTTCCAATTAAGCCCCACATGGGTAAAAATTCCTTCCCGACTCCAAATGGCAGTCAGATAGTTCCCCGGATCAACAACTTATCTGTATTGAAGCCATCTGCCATACATTTTAATGTTGTTCTGTGCTATATAGGTATCTATTGCTTTTATGAAAGCAGTTACAATATCTTTAAGTACAACACTGCAAGGAAAATAATTCCATAGCTTTACCACCCTTACAGTAATAAATACCTGCCTTTGTTTAAGTCAAAAGCACCTTTCCTCTAGTATTAATGGATTAATGGATGACCTCTTGTTCTTAGCTTAGATCTTTGCGTAAATAATTCATTGGATAGCTCTTTGTATTGACCTTGAATATATTTGTAAATGGTAATCATATCGCCCCTTAGATGTCTCTTCTCTAATGTAAACAAACCTAGTTCGGGTAGTCTCTTATTATAACGCAGATCTTCCAATCTCATTATCGGTTTTGTTGCATGTCGCCGCACTTTTTCCAGTTCAATAATGTATTTTTTAAGAACTGGTGCCCAAAACTGTGCTCCGTATTCTAGATGACGCCTAACCATGGAATAGAATTCTATTAGAATCCCGTCCATCTAGGCCTCTTTTTCGTTTTGCTCTTGCAGCAGCTGAGTGACTCTGCACACTGCTGTGAAATCTATCATCTATCAGTACTCCTAAATCTTTCTCTAATGAGGATTCCTCAAGTTGTTTCCCATTTAGAGTATATGTAGCATGTTTGTATATAGCCCCAATTTATAACCTCACATTTATGTATATTAAATGTCATCTGCCACTTTTCCTCCCATTCACTCAGTTTATCTAAATCCTTCTGCAGAGAAAAAAAACATATACAGCTCTGTATGT
Organism: Rhinophrynus dorsalis; assembly: GCA_037306005.1. Classification (NCBI taxonomy): domain Eukaryota; kingdom Metazoa; phylum Chordata; class Amphibia; order Anura; family Rhinophrynidae; genus Rhinophrynus; species Rhinophrynus dorsalis. The sequence continues at coordinate 22,715,294 of CM074728.1, forward strand.
ATTTCCTTTCACAGATTAGTGTCATCAGCAAAGATCGAGACGCTACTTTCAGTTCCCACTTCTAAATCATTAATAAAAACTTAAAAAGCATTGGGCCCAGGACTATACCCTGTGGCACCCCACTTACAAATTTACACTAACTTTAAAAGGTTCTATTTACAACAACTCTCTGCCATCTATCATTTAACCAGTTCTCAGTCCATGTACAAATATCACCTCCAAGCTGAAGCCTTTTAATTTATGCACTACCCTGTTGTGAAGCACTGTATCAAAGCCTTTTGCAAAATCCAAGTATACTACATCAACAGCAAGTCCCTTTTCCAAGATACTACTTCCCTTTTCGTAAAATGCAAGTAAATTTGTTTTAACAATTAAACGGCAGGTCCACCATATGTATAACATACTTCCAAAGTGCCCCCTACATCACCAAAAAACATTACTGAAGGTCAGAAAAATTGAGAGGTGCCTCTTGAGGTCTATGCAATCTAGATTTTATTTATAATTTGTTTCTATAGTTAAAATATCTCTTGAAGTATGTAAACTATTCTGAAGCCTCTGTTTCTATTAAAGTGGTATGAAACTTATATTCTCCGTAATATTTTGCTCCATATTAATAATACTGGGAAATATTACATTTTGGTGTGCAGTCTTCAAAACAGATCAATTCAAATATAGTGAGAGAGAAGAACAAACCCCGTTGTTTAGGAGGATTGATAATTGATTCTATGAATTGATCATATGCATCTTGATCAGTAAAGGATTAAGCTGCTTTGTAAATATGCCAAATTAACTTTTTTTCTAATTTTAATTAGATTTCAAATCAGGAGCTTATTGTTTATTTTGTAGTGTAAAAAATGATTCTCTACTAAACCCAGAGGGAAATCTTTATTATCAAGGAGAGAGGTCAGGAGGAATAATATGAAGATAATTAAGTATTAGAGTGTGGAAGTTTATGCTGATACAAGCATAAAATATTTGGGTATTTGACTTGCTCCAAAACATAATCAATTATTTCATGTCACTTATCCTATTTTAAACAACTCAACTAAGAAAGATTTAACTAGGTGGTCCAAATTAACAGTTTCATTGATGTGAAAAATGAGTTTGATTAAAATGTTAATATTGCCTAAGATTTTAGATTTATTTCAAACAATTTCTATATTACTTTCAGCTACATATTGAAGTCTCTTTATTTCATTATTAACTCTCTTATTTGGTTGGGTAAACCAAGACTAAAACTCACTAGTATTTCACAACCAAAAAATAATGGAGGCCTTGGGGTGCCTGATATTGATAATATTATTCAATTCAAATCACTAATTTTTGGAATGGGGTCAATCTTCCTTACCAAAAAAGTTGGGTGAGACTGAAGGAAATATGAATTGTATCAGCTTCCATGGCACCATTCACAAACTTCACAGATACATACTAGATCACTACCATCACTTATCACAACGCTTGCTTTTTTATTTCAGAGAATGGCAGTTTAGAGAAGAATAAAGTGGCCTTGCCTTGAGAAGTGATCTACCACATCCCAGATAACATGCCTTGTAAAGAGGAAAGAGGATGGAATATATTAACTGGTCAAGTTCGAGGAGTATTAGTTTGGGCAGACACTGGACAGAAAGCCACAAATTCCTGAACATTAGTCTTGCGCTTGGGATTGCAAAAGCTGTGAGCTACAAGATCAAGGGTGCCTTGAACCCACTGATTTCTAGCCACAACTAAATGATGGCCTCAGGGCAGACTTTTTGGCAGGGATGTAGGGAGAAATATCCTCCCAGATGGAACTTCAAGGCCATTGGGTATCCACTTTTGAGCAGCTAAGAACTTCTACAGGTAGGAAGCAGACAAATAAATGAGATAGCAGGAATAATTGGCTCATCAGAAGCTGATTCTCCAGCCTTGGAGTTTTTTAGCTTGATATACAGGTGATATTGAAATTGAAGCAACTGAAGAAAAATTCCCTGCTGGCCTAACTTTAGTTTAGTAACTTCCCCAGGGTCTCCATGTTACAAAGAAATATCAGAATTGTGATAGGAGTTACAGCACTATTCTAACAAGTAATTGCCTCTCCTCTAGATTAATTTGGTTGTGAAAGGCTCCTGGTAGGCCACATCATAGTTATTTTCTTCTGGACAGAACATCTTTGAAAAGAAAGAACATGGGTGAATTTTGCCTGTATGAATTATGATCTGGGACAGTTGCCACTTTTGAAACATCCATTTCATTTATGAAACCTCTGAAGGTCAGGGTGTAAGAGGATAAGTGCTGAAATGAAGGAGCTTTTCAGTTTTCAAGCAGCCAAAGCTATAAGAGACCAATACTGATGATTTACTCCCTTATGTGCCATTTTGTGATGGCGGCAACAATGATAGAGACATCTCTTATGAATTGCCTGTAATAGTTGGCAAAGCCAGCAAAGCACTGAATGCCCTTAAGCTCCTGAGCATGTGGCTGCTCCTTAACTGCTTCAACCTCTGTGCCCATTTTGAAGTCATATACAGAGATGATATATCCTAGAAAGGGGAGACTGGTCTTCTTGAACTCGCATTTTTCCAACTTTCCTTACAACCCATGGGTAGCTGAGAGGATAAGGTCCTAGGCAACTTGAGTATGATGATCTTGAAGAATCTTGGATAATATCAAGTGTCATGGAGGTACACAATCACACAGCTGTGGAGCAGGTCACAGAAAATATTGTTCACAAAGTTTGAAACTGAGCCTGAACATTACATAACCAAATGGCATCAAAATACATTCACAGTGACCAGAGTAAGTGTTAAATCAATTCATCCCCTTCCCATACACAAATCAGATTGTAGGTCTAGAGGCGGTCCAACTTGGCTAAAATGGTTGCCCCTCAAAGTCTGTCAAATAGCTTAGACATGAGTGGCAAGTCATAGCACTTCTACTTAGTAATTTCATAAATTAACTTAAAGGTAAAGTAAACCTTTATTTTGACTTTACATATTCTGAAAGTGCAAAATATGTACAGTCACTTTTTTCCATCACCACCTTTTTGGGTTTTTTTACACACTTATTTGCCCGACACTAAACTCCTTGGATCCCAGTTTCCAGGGATTTTTTTTTGGTTAATAGACCATCATAGCGGGATGTAATACAATGTTGCAATTCGTCTACAGCACTGAGTGCTCTGTGTGCTTTCTTTTTCACATCGTATCACTAGACCTGTTTTTGTGTTCTCTGACAGGAAGTGTAGGCATATAGAATGCACATATTAGGTAATTGAAGAAAATGTAAAGTCAAAATAAAGGTTTTCTATTCCTTTAAAGAGCAGTCGTTCTTTTGAACGAAGGAAAATATGGCACTAGCTGGGGAAGAAGAGGGTCTGATGAAGTATTGTGCCAGGTAGTCTATTATATATTCTTTCATGGTTTTTGCCTTAGGTATGAAAAGGGGGTAAGTACTCTCTTTAGGAGCAGTCGTCCCTGACAGGAGATCAATGGGGCAGTAGTATAGCCTCTGAGTAGGCAGCGTCTCAGCCTTTTTTTTGCAAAACACATCTGCGTAGTCCTTGTATGTTCAAGCACTTGAGGACAGACTTCAGTAGCCACAGAAACAAGGGTGATATAGGCTGAACAGTGTGTTTTACATGATGAGCTACAAAGCACAATCTGCACTATATTCCAATAATTCTTAGGATTGTGGTGATGAGCCAGGGAAAACCCAAAATAAGAGTATTCTGCTGTGTATTGATAATTTCAAAGGAAGCAAACTCTTGCTATAAGTACCCACTAGGAACTGAAGGGGTATGCAATGCATTAGATAACTCTCTGGCACTCAAAGTGTTAAGCGATTAAAGAGGGGGGTTATCATTAGGAGATGTTAATGTTCCTTTAGAACATGACAAAAAATGCAGGCTGTAAACTAACTAAAATATTGATATTGAGTGTCTTCCCTTTTACTTCTTTTGTCAAAGCCTAAAACTACTGCATGTTACTTTAACCCTTTGAGTGCCAGATGGGTACAGAATGCATTGCAAAGCAATGCATTCCGTACCCATCTGACACTCAAAGGGTTAAAGGGAAAGTAATGTTTCACAATAAAGCCGCTCCAATTAATCTTCACAGTATTTGGACCATGGAGTGTGTTATTTCAATACTGTCAGAGTTGTAGTTCAAGAGTAATTGAATGATAAAGTATCCCCCTCCCGCCCCTTTTACTGATGTTACATTGAGCAGCAGGGTGGTATCCAGGTGGATTACAGAAAGGGACAATCTTCAATTAACCTAAGGGAAAATCTGAAAAACCTGTCAAGGGGGAAAGGTTTTAATTGTTCTCACAGTAGGAAGATTGTCCCTTGCTGTGATCTGTCTGATGTGTGGACCAGATTCCACATCTGAGGGGTGGTGGCTTACACTAGGTAAAATGGGCGGGAGGGTGGGATACATTATCATTCAATTACTCTTGAACTACAACTCTGACAGTAATGAAATAACACTCTCCATGGCTCAAATACTATGAAGATTAGTTGGAGCTGCTGCTTTTGTGAAACATTACTATTCCTTTAAAATAAGGTATTTCAAGCATGCCTGTTCCTCAAAAAGTTAACACTATTCACAAGAGCTGGAAAGTAATTGAAAAGGCATATGTGTGATGATTACGTTCCCTCCTTTAAAAGATTTGTGTTATAACTCTGGAATTTAATATATCATGCAGATAGCTAAAGAGTAAAAAATAAAATAAAATCTGGTGCAAACCAACTGCATGATGGTTGGGAAATTAAAATGACCATTATTATTGTTTATTTATCCTGAAGCAAAGTACAAAATGGAGGTGAAAACTTACAATGACACACAGGACCTGATCGAAACAAATGGTAGTAAGGGCCCTGTCCGTTAGAGCGCACAACTGATTTAACCCTTTGAGTGCCAGAGGGGTATGCAACGCATTGTCTGCAATGCATTGCGTACCCCTCGGGCACTCAAAGGGTTAAATTGAGCATTTTAACCCAACAGAATTTTACAAAGATCTCAAACTAATTTCTCCTCAGTGGGTTGGAGACCTTACAAGCATTCAAGGGGTTAAAATATTCAAAAGCCCCGTTTGAATCAAAGGAAATGTGGGGGTTGTTTATTTGTACCCTATGGTCAAGCAGGTTTCTTTTAGTATTGCTCCTCTTTTCTTTCTATATGGGCCTCTTGTATCCAAATAGATTACTCCTAGTGTATACAGTATAACTTTTCTTTATTAATTGCCAGCCTCTGATTTGTGAAAGAGGCTCTCTGTATATGAAAGCCTGGGTCCTGCTTAGCTGCAGGTTTTACAGTGAACCAGATCAATCCCAAACAGTAAATGGATATTATTAAACAGCAGGGGGTTGTGCAAACTGGGAAAGAGAACTCACAGAGGACTGTCTTTGAGCAGATCTAGGTAGCCTGCTGAGAGAGGGCAATTGCAGGCATGCTTTTTCCTGCCAATCTTCAGCGTTTTCCATTCTAGATACTATGGCAACGGAACCTAAGAACCATAAGCTTGCTAACAAGCTGTCTTGATGAAACTGTCTGCTTGCACAATTTCATGTGTTTAAACAGAATGAAGACGCGTATGGATCTTTGTCAAACTGATTATCATTTGGACAGTCGAATTAATAATTGTCTGCTGTGTATCATGTTTTTTTTCTTGTTTTCTTTCTTTTTTTAAATATAAAGCCTATCAGTGTCTCATTCAATTAAGCAAAACACAAATGTATGTGTGCTTTCAATTTGAAAGCTGGAATGGGGAAATATTTTTAAATGTTTTAGGTGCGTGACATTGAAAAAGAGACACATTTCCAGAGACCTGTAATGTGTTATCTGAGATAAGAAAGCACAGTGAAATGCTAGGAAACATTTCTTTTTTTCCTTTAATTTGATTTGCTATTTTGTACGCCACAATCCTACTTTTGGCAATGATGCTCTTTGTGTATAAATGTTTCTAGAAATCTCAATTTCGAACAAATCCAATGTATTTATTTAGCCTATCTGTTAAGCACCAATATCTACACTGAACTTATATTTAAACCCTGCCATAACAGCCTGCAAGCTGTTTATGAAAGAGATTTACTGCTATCAGTGTATTTTCACTGCCTCGCTCTGCAAACCTTTATACATTTGGTCAGAATAAAATAATAATAGATTTTAGTTTGTGTCATTGCTGTGAGAGTGTTTTCCTTTGTGTTGTACATGTTTAATACACAGCAAGGTGCCATTATGAATGGGCTGTTTTACTAAAAATATCCCTTTTATCCCACTTGTCGCCAGAATGTTCTAAAACAATTAGGGATTTTATCGCTTTTAAATATTTCTGCTTAAACTGATGGAACCAGTTGTGAAAAGCCTCTTTTTCACTCCTCAAATGAATATCTGACTGCAATTGTTTGATGGATAATTGATAACTAACCTTTTAATTAAAATGCTTGTTTTACAATTTATTTAGAAACATACCTGTCATATTTAAAGCATGCAATTCTCTCAAGTGGCTGTCAGCGTTACTATAAACATATACGGAGAAAATTATTTTATTTTTACATTTCCACATGTAGACAATTTTGACAACTGGGAATGGAAGAACATTTCGCAGCTTGTGTGTATAAAATAAGTGCAGATTAATATCTATTATTTTGAAACAGTCAAAGGTAACCTTAACTCTCTGCGTGCCAGAGGGCCGAGCAGCACATTGATTTCGCTCCTTCCTGCCACTCAAAGGTTTAAAGGGTTAATAATGTATCATAGTAACAGCAGCTACGATAGTTCTTTATGGTTAATACTACTGATCTCTGATCTAGTATTACTCTCTAGTCACGCTGAAATTCTGTTATGAAGTTTACCCTTCCCTGTCCCTTTTCGTGACGTCAGTCTTCTTTGCCTCAAATCTGAAAATGGATCGCAACGAGGGACAATTGTCAGTCAGTATCAAGAAAAACCTGACCTCCATTATTAAGGAGGGCAGGGTTTTGCTTATACTGACAGAGGGTAGATTGTCATACCTGGAACTCTCCAGATGTGCCCCTGAGACTCTGGTTTTGACACTGCTTTACTGGAGGCTGAGCCTCCAAATGTGGGAAGTTTTTATTGAAACTCTGCCCACTGTGTCACGGTCCCAGCAATGAAACACAAGACAAGTGCTTAAAGGTAACACCAACTTTATTAAGGCAGCAACACAAACAGAATATCCTGATTACAGGATATACAATATAAAAACTAAAGAGAAGCGCACAATGGAGCAAGTGACAACTACCAGAAATAGAAGACTGCTACCGTGTGATTCTCTTGATAAATATATCCCAGCAATGGGACTAGGAGTAGTCTGCAAAGCCACACGTCCGCACCTGGGAGAAGCCAGACAGGGAAGAGAGTAACCTAGACCACAGGTCCGCACCTAGGATAGTCAGACAATGGGAAGGCACCAGGAGAAAGTCTGCCAGTGCCACAAGCCTGCACCAGATTGGTTATCTAACAGAACTGAAGGCCACTCTAGAGATAGATAGAGCCACAGGTCAGTGACAGAATGGGTGGTCAGACAAGCCAGGGGTCATGCACGGAGCGGGTAGTCAGACAGCGCCACAGGTCAGCACCAGATAGGGTAGTCAGACAAGCCAGGTCATACACAGAGCCCAAACTATAGTACTGCACTGGACACCAACAAAAGGGCAACTGAGCCCTGAGTCCATGCAGTACAAGTAGTGGAAAACAGGAAGAGGAGGCCAAGTGGCCTGTAGCTTTAAATGGAGTGCACGTCCATGCCCTTGGACGTGTGCCCACATGATGATGTCACTGGCCAAGCTGAAAGCGCCGACGTCCTGAAAGGCAGGAGCCATGGGACCAGAAGGCGGATAAGCAACCAAGATACAGGTCGAGGACAAGCCGCGATGCAGAACAACTGACAGTGAGCCAGAATAGAATGCAGCTGGAGCCAGTGGATGTGCAATGTGGTCGGCTCGAGCAGCCACCGCACAGGTACCATGACACACTGCTGCTTTTTCCCCCTGTGTTCCACCTTCCCCAGCCTTCTTTTACTGTCTTCGTCACACTTGTTAAGCCCTGCCGCCCAACTCGCGTCAAGCCCTTCCCCTTTTTGATGCGATTCACACCCCTACCACACCAGAGGACTCCCTTGCAAAGTTCCCAGGTATGTAGATTATCCATCATTGGGATCTGTCTGGTCCGATGACCGGATTTCAGATCTGAGAGGCGGCTTCCGTTCAGGAAAAGGGACGGGAGGAGTACATTTCATAATATAATTTCACCGTAACTAGACAGATATTAACAGTGGCAATATAGGAGATCAGTAGTATTAACTATAAAGAACAATTGTAGCTGCTGTTACTATGGAACATTACTAACCCTATAAACCCAGAAAACCACACCCTCCTCTGATGGGAAGGAAAGTGTGGCTTTCCAGAGTAAACAGCTCCTATGGACATTTTCTATTTAACCCTTCGAGTGCCAGAGGGGTATCAAAGCAGTGCACGGGATACCCCTCTGGCACTCAAAGGGTTAAAGCAAGCAAACAAACAAACAGAAAAAAGTTGAGTAAGCTTTATATTCCTTCTGGCTAATTTTTGTAAAAATTCCAATGTTTGGTAAATGCTTAATGTAAACTCCACTCTCCATTTGTGATTTTTTTTCAATCCTTTAACATGCAGTACAACCTCATTTGCACATAAGTGCTGTTTCTCTGTGTACATTTGTAGACAGATATCGGGGTCAGGTTTATATCTCAGGCACCTGTAGGCAATGAACCTTAGATGCCCCTAGCACTTCCTCTGGCTGAACATAAACTTTCTCACTTGAATGCCTTCACTATCTATGGTTATCTAGCTCAAACATGCCTTCCATTCCAAATCAAACAACATTCTCTTAACCCCTGCAGTGAAAGGTCTCCATTCAGAGGCGTAACTAAAAGCCTCCGGGCCCTGGTGCAAGAGGTGCCACGGGCCCCCTACCACATTGACTCCCTCCACAATGCCCCTACCTCCTACCTGGAGCTCCCGCGCGGTCCTCTTAGTAATGCAGAGCGCTGGGAGATGATGTCATCTTCCAGCGCTCTGCATTATTAGAGCACTGGAGGGAGATTGCGGGCACCAGGTGGAGGGGTCGCAGGGGGCCCTGGAGTGCACGGGCCTGGTCGCAGGTGTGATCCCTATAGTTACGCCAATGTCTCCATTGCATTAGAGATTGCACAAACAGCCAAGGGATTAACATTTTCAAAGCCAAAGGCTTATGGATTTTTATTTCTATCCAAGCATCTCATTAAATTTACAGCATTCATGCTATCCATCTGTTTAGGTATAATTCCTGTAGGTAAAGTTCTAGATATACATGGGGAACTATAATTCCTGAAAGAAGATATTCCACTGCATCAAAGAAAGGGTCATCTATCTTTCAGTCCCTAGCCTGGTTTACACAAATGTTTACAGAAGGTGGAACTAAAGGACAAAATAGGCATTATTATTATTTCCACCCCTTCATATGTACATACATTTTTAAAACTATGGGATTTCCTCCTGTATTCATTAGCTACTGCTCTTACAAGAAAAATGGCACCCACTGGCATGAGATGATATACAGTAATGGGTGCCAGAAGCACAAGAGTAAAGCACAACACTATACCAATTTCAATCTGTCATTTTTCTAAACATGTCTTGATTGTACTAAAATGGGTGTAACAACTGCAAATAAAGAAGAGGTACACAAACCATATAATTTTAAAAAGAAGAAAACCCACCATATCAAATCAGGTGCCACTTGCCTTTATACCTCATACATGGTGTTCACAAATGTTTTTTTTTTTTTTTTTACATTTCCATCCCTTCCAACCACGTTTTAGGAGTGGAGTGCCGGGACGTGCATCTATAGTCTCTGTACGGTATGGGGTACTTTTCTTTTTGTAATCGGACCTGCAGGTTTTGTGTTGTGGTAAAAGAATACTTTTACCACCTGTAACCTGACTAATATCGTATCTAATTCTGGGCCAAAAAGGATTGAACTAGTGAACGATAAGGGTATTAACTCTTTCTAAGAGGCTGTATCTGCTTTCCAAATTTTGAGCCATAATATAAAGTGGGCTGCTTCAGTAGTAGCTGAACACTTTGCAGCAATTTTGGCTATCTCTGATGATGCCTCTTGGAGAAACCCTAATAAAGGGAGAAAATCCTCTTTTGGTGAATTGTTTTGAATTGCTTGTAAAATCTGATTTTGCCAGGCTTCCCTGTGCAGAAGTGAATGTTGCCCTGATAAAAGCACCTTGACCTGAAAACAGGAGTTTGTTAAATGCATCAATTCTTTTTCAACATTGTCTTGAGTGCCACCGTACTCTGTACTAGAATAATTGTATGTCTAGATAGTCTTGAGACCGTGGGATCCACCACTAGCAAAGTAGACCATAATTCCACTTTCTCTTGAGGAAATGGATAAATGAGAGTACATTTTTGGGGAATGACTAAAGATTTGTCTGAGTTACACCATTCTTCCTAAACAATTTGGTCTAGTTCTGCATAAGCTGGAAATTCAATTGTGGATTTCTTTTTGTGTTTAAAATAAGATTTTGGAGAAGTATATTTGATACTCTCCTCAGATACTTGTAACACTTCTAAAATCACTTTGTTCAGTGATCCACTGATTCTGTGTCCTCCTCATTTCTAACAGACCACTCAGACAATTAATGAGTTAGTATCTTGGTGCTAAATGATTAGTAAAACAGCTGGAGGAGGTATTCTTGATGGTCTTTTTGGTGTTTTAGAAAGCCATCTACTCATTACTTTCTCAAGTGTGATAGCTACTGACACAGGCAGGGCTTTTCCCCATTCCAGTTCTAAATTTGGAGCGTATTCTTTAGAGGTGGATGGCTGTTCTAAAATGCATTTTGCACATTTATCTATTTTCTGGCTACCAGACATTTTGTTACCAAAGACTGAAAGTGTGGCCGTTGTGCCTTTATTGCTCTTAGTCATTTTCTCAGGCTCTTTGGACTCTGTCATCGTGTCAGTTTATTTTGTCACAATTTCAAGTGCTTAAGATAACAAGCGGCAGTTTTTCATTATACATCTCTAGTGGTCTCCTGAAGCAACTGTGCATGGGTGCTTGAACACGTCACATTAATAAATGCGCCCGTTTCACTAATCAATGTCTGGGTTCGGCCTGGAATCCATGCTTCCTCCTGATAGAAGATTTTGCTGGTCTGAGGTAAAAAAACAGTGTTTATATTTCATTTAACCTCAATGCCGTTATGATATGGACTTTTCTCCCTCATTCCGGTCAATGCACCGGATCTAGTGTGTGATGCACTAAGTCCTCCTTACAATTCTTTTACTTCTTCTTGAGCACAATATTTTTCTTCACACGTATGGTTCACTGCCAATAGCAAGTGAATTATTTTTGGTACATTTCTGGTTTATAATGCTGATACAGTGGAAACAGGCTCAGTGACCAGTGTTATGTTTTGTGACAGGGCTCTCCTCACAATGTGAGGGCCCTTTTAGTATAGGTTCTTTAGTAATAACTCCACTGGAGTGAATATTAAAGTGAAGTAAATTAAATAAAAGAAATCCTGTACATCCTGAGGGATACTTTTTTAAAACTGACAGTTGAACGGTTAGAGGGGGTTTATAGAAATAAGGAAATGGGAAGAGTTTCAACTAGAGTGCCCTGCCTTCCATAGGCACTCTCCTATACCCCATGGTCCCTACATCCCTCAATGACGTAGAGAAAGTTTTATGCTTCAGTTTAAAAACAGGACAGATCTAGTACATTCATTGGTGTACTACTAATTCAGGATCAAACAAAATTACGGGATTTCACCACCGTGGGCAATCTCGTGTTCCCTGACGTGTTTTGAAATGCAGCTTTGTCAAAGAGTAGTAGGCACTCCATGTACTAATGTACTAAAATACAGCTCTTCCCTCATTGGTCACAGAACCCATTTAAAAATACTGTACTTAGGGCTAGAGTTTATCCCATCTGGATTGGTAAATTAGCCAAGTATATAGATAGAATTAGTAACCAAGAACAACATAGCCTCTAAACTGACAAGTTGATTGGGATTTACTAATGTAATTACACTATTGTTGATCACAGCTAGTATCCCAAGCTTTCACATCCAGAGTTTTTTACTACAGTCATTCCAATACAAGTTAAGGGGTTATTTTCAAAACTCTCTCTCTGATACAAAATGTTCTATTTTTTATAAAAAAAACAAAACAAAACAAGGGAAATTGGATTTCAAAGAAACATTAGTTAAGTGGGACTGTTAAATATGCGTCACCACATAAATATAATTATGCATACATATACACATAGCTATGCAAACCACTGTAGCTACGTACTAGTGACACCTTTTATATTTTTTAATTAGTTTGTTTTCTTCCATCTGCATTCTACGTGCAATCTTATTTAAAATCAGTTTAGCTAGCTGATACTGGAGCCAGTCTAAGATGTTATAATTATCACCATCACTCTCACCTCATATAAACAGTAGAGGACATGTACAAAGAACAGGCAGATCGAGTACGGAAGCAGAATAGGAGTATGATCTGCCTCTGTTCTTTGCACCATGCCTGATCTGCACCTAGGTACCAAAGACTCCTTTTATACCTAACAATGCTTTTAAGACCTCTGAAGCATTAATGGTGTTAAAAGCCCCATTTAAATCAATGGAAAATGTAGCTAAATTTGTATTCATCCCCAATGATAAAATTGGCTTGCTCCAAAATTATACATTATTTGTTACATTATTATATTTTTAGAATAATATGTTATTATATTAAGAGAATATGTACAATTTTATACTGTAACCGTATCATATCCTCCTTTATGAAATTCCAATAGAAAGCAGTAGTAGTCCATATAAAGACCATAACTTACTGATATCTAAATAAAAGTGACAAGCAGGAATTGTACATAAGAATGTACAAAAAAATTCCCAAAGGGTCCTCGATTAGTATCATTTACTTTTGGTTGTTAAAGTTGAAGTATCTCCTTATGACAACTTTGTTTTATTAATGTAGCCATTTAAAAAAAATAGCTGATGAGATATTTAGCTTTATTATGAGTCAGTTTAAGCAAGTGAGACAGTTGTAGTTGGCCCAGTTGTGTTCAAAATACTAACATGCTGCACTGCTATGGCATCCCTTCATATCCCTCTGTAACCTTGATAAAGGCCACGGAGGTTGGCTGAAACGTCGGTTCAATAAACATCTATGTGATTTCTGCCATTAAAGCTTTCTGAGAGTGCTTTCCTATAAACCAACTCGTATATGAGCATTTTTGGATGAGCACCCAGACTACTTAAAGGACTACTAACAGTGAGTGCTGCCATATTCCATATATATATATATATATATATATATATATATATATATATATACATACATATACATACATACATATATATACATACATTTAAACATACATCAAATAAGTTGCAAAATGAACAGGAAATACAGTTAAGATGTAGACAAGGTTAGAAATAATTAGTTTTACTTTAAATAATAATTGTGTCCTCCATTTTTCAGTAAATGTAGATATTCCATTAAAGTGTTAGCAATGTCTAAAAACAATTTTTTTGCATTTAGAAGAGCTTAAAAAGCTGAGCTAAATGCAAAAAAACATATCTCTCAAACCGCTATGGTTTAAGAGATACAGGTGTTTAAATTTCGCTGTTTCCTACTGACAGCTGTAAAGCTGTCAGCAGGAGATTTGTGCCGGTCGACTCTCCTGCTGACAGCTTTACAGCTGTCAGTAGGAAACAGCGAACTTTAAACGCCTGTATCTCTTAAACCATAGCGGTTTGAGAGATACGGTTTTTTGCATTTAGCTCAGCTTTTTAAGCTCTTCTATATGCAAAAAAACTTGTTTTTAGACATTACTAACACTTAAAAAATCATCCGTTTCCAGCTACAATAGTCATTTACAACATTAACAATGTCTACACTGTATTTTTGATCCATTTGATGTTATTGTAATGGGCAAGATTTGCTTTTCCTTCAAAAACAATGTAAATTTTGAAGTAACCCCAAACTTTTGAATGGTAGTGTGTATATATATATTTATTACTACAGTATATCTTTAAGAGCCTATATTTGGACAACTGCTGAATTTCTGCAGTATGCATCATTCACAAGAGTAATAACATTATTTTGTAAAAATTGCTGTGGCACATTCCTGTTACAGGATTTCATCCAATTTAAAAGAAATACTGTGTCACTCACAGTGATTACTCAGAATACACTTTATGAATGTTTATTTCAATATAGGAGACATTAAATGTATAAGAAACACGTCTAGAAAAAAATTATATGGTGATCCATCTTTCTGAAGTTATAGATGCTATCCTTTGAGTGCTTATCTGGAAAATTTCTGTATATGGAAGCTGCCCATTTATGCCACTGTCCTCCTCTGTTTAGTTCTAAGGCGTGCTGTTTTTGGATTGGGCCTGGTAAGAGGACTCATGGGACAGTCCCTGGGCCCTACAAGAATGTGATCAGAGCAAACGGGTTTTGATACTGTGAAAATACCTTCTAATTTCGGAGGACTTCCTGACTTTACATTCGAGGTATATAATACTGCTTTGATGCATACCAGGTTGTGGACGTCAATAAGGACAAGAAGTGAAGAAAACAAATGTCAAAAAGCACAATGGATTATAGGTGAAAATATAGTATATGTTGTACCAACACACAAAGACAGTGGTACTGCTAACAAACACTAAAGAAGGCAGCAGGGGTTCCAAGCAGATAACACGGACAAGTAGGAAAGAGAGAGGATTTACACAGTTTGAGCAATATGTTGTGAAAAATACTCAGAGAACAAAATAAATTTGGTCTGCAAGATATATAATGGCGTTCAAGCTGGGTCTGCAAGACAGTTACAAGTATAATAGAGGCCAGACTAAATGACAAGCCTGCAGTGGAGACCAGATACATATTACAGCTCATAACTGTGAATGAAAGGTCATGGCAGAACAATTATTAGGCAGGGAATTAAGCAGGTTGGAGAAATGAATAGGTCTCAGGGCCACTGGAGACAAAGATTTGGGTTACTCAGGGTAGAAGAGGAATCCAGGACTGGTCTATAGACTAGGGCAGGGCTCAAAATTTCCACTCGCCACTAGCCAATGGTGAGTGAAAATTTAGCCCTGGCGAGTAGAAATTCAGCCCTGGTGGGTATGTTATGGCTTGCAGTGGTGAGTAACTTTTCAGGTCTGGCTAGTAGCAAAGGACTTCAAATTATAAGCCCTGGACTAGGGTATATACTGACATGTTTATCCTTACAATTACTTTTCCCTCCCAAAAGATGCAAAGTTTTCTGAAAAGTTTTCATATATTACAAACTGTACTGGAATCAAGGCTCATGGTTTAAATTCTCTGGGATTCCTTTACAGCACCCCTAATTCATTATTTTTTCAAGTTCAATATTGTTGCCTTTTGTATTGGCACCATGTCTTAAAGGGATGGTAATACTTAAAATGTAAAAAAAAAAATATGTTGTAGGGTTTATCCCCCTGAGTAAAACAAGAGTACTTCCACTGCTGAAAGGTGTTTCATTCAAAAGTTATTAATTTTCAAAGTTGAATTTTTTAGGTGCAATATCACAGTGGCCTGAAATTGTACAGTGGTGCTGTTGCTACATGATCCTATGAACAGCTCTGGTCCCGGGACCATAAACCTCCATAGGATGGTGTAGCAACAGCGCCACTGTACAATTTCAGGCCACTGTGATATTGCACCTAAAAAATTCAACTCTGAAAATTAATAACTTTTGAATGAAACACCTTTCAGCAGTCCCCCACTGCTGAAAGGTGTTTCATTCAAAAGTTATTAATTTTACTCTTGTTTTACTCAGGGGGATAAACCCTACAACATATTTTTTTTTACATTTTAAGTATTACTATCCCTTTAAATCCTGGGGGTTATAGGTCTTATAACAAAGATGGTGAATTTTATTTTATGGTTATAGTCTTTCCGCTGCAGAAACAAAGGAGCTCCAGCTTCCAGCGCCAGGAACTGTAGATATAATTGTTTGTAGAGGAGTTCAGAATAAAGTAAGCTATCGGGTATACTGGTTAAAGTATAGATCTGAGAAAGATCCTAGGATTTTTCCATGTGACGGACATTAACCCAGTCATAGATAACCCAACAGTAGGAGCACTCCAATTGGCTACCAGACAACACTGAGAGCAGAGGCATTAAAAACCTATATAGAGCTGCCTCAGTGATAGGCCAAGTGCAATGGCTTTTTAGCATTATTATTTTTTAATTTCTTGGGCTGGCACTGATGCTATTATTGCCAGTGGAACTCATATACTACACCCAAGCAAACATACAAAAGTTACTTTTCATTGAGTAATACAACCAATTTAGTTTTGAAAGCCACAAATCTTCGCTGATATTTTAATGAGCCAAAAACAGAGGATATAATGCTGCCATTTAAGTGTATAACATAACTTAATAGAGTTACTATGGAAATGCTGTGGTGGTAATACCGTACATCAAAATAGCAACTTGGTAATGTCACCGGCATCTAAACGGCAACATCATAATGTCGCCTGAGCTGGGATAAGGGAGAGAACTTGCCAAAGCCAACAGGAAGAAAGAAACAGAAAACAAATCTTACAGGGGTATCCCTGTGTGAGTAGGGCAGTGAGGGGCTCACTGAAGAGGAGATAAATAACTGCGGTAGGCACAGTCATGTTCATGTCTTGCACTATATTACCTCTTACCCTAAAAAAAAAATCTAAATCCTCAGAACAGTACCTACTCCACAATGTGCATAAATTTGTAAATCCCAGTAAGACACATTCTTGCACAAACCTGTTTGTTTCTGCACAGGAGTTGTACTGTACTACTGTAGTAATAAGCACACATGGGACAGAGAGGTATACAGGAGGTGTGTGGCAAAACTGAACATTGCAAAATGTCACACCAGTAAATGGTGCATTGCATATGGGCCAGTATCTGTATGCAACATTGTAAACAGTGCAATTTGCAATGCGCAGTCTTGGACACGTTTTGCTATGCATCATTTTGATTAGCTCAATGTTTTGAATTTACTGTTTTGATGGCCTACATGTAGGAGGAAACATTACATTAGGATACCAACTTAATCAGTTATTCATCATAATTGCAGGTCATATTACACAAGTATTGTCCATAAGAGGTTAATTGGACCAAAACTTCCATTTACTTCCTCTGAATAAAATAAAAGGGGTTCTAACCGCTTGATTTACCTTTCTCTACGTTTCTGCCTTTGCTGTGAAATGAACTTGGTTGAAAGGTAACGTGAATGAGTGTGTGTGTGTTTTCACAAAGAGGAACTCTGTCATTTCATTGGTTGGTTGTAAAATATGCTGCCATGTTTCAAAGCCATGTTGCTACCACTAATACACAACCATGCTGACACTCAAGAACTCATGTGACCTCATCCAGCAGTTCTCTAGCCAATAAAAAGGCCAGGAGGACCTTGCTGAACAATCCCTCTGAAACAGGAAAGGATAGATCAACCTACGTGAAGAAATTTAAAGTGACAGTAATGTTTTACAAAAACAGCAGCTCCAATTAATCGTCATAGTATTTGAGCCATAGAGAGTGTTATTTAATTACTGTGAGCATTGTAGTTCAAGAGTAATTGAATGATAAAGTTTCCCCCTCCTATGCTATGGTCCCGGGACCAGAGCTGTCCATAGTATGGTTTAGCAACAGCGCCACTGTACAATTTCAGGCCACTGTGATATTGCACCTAAAAAATTCAACTTTGAAAATTAATAACTTTTGAATGAAACACCTTTCAGCAGTGGGAGTACCCTTGTTTTACTCAGGGGGATAAACCCTACAACATATTTTTTTTTTACATTTTAAGTATTACTATCCCTTTAAACATTGATGGGGGACAGAGGCCTTTACAGTTTTGGAAGCTTATCCTACTGTCCAGAATACAGATGGCCAGTAGTACTAAATTTCCCAGATTTCTGCCTTGTGAATATGCACATCTTTGGATGGCTACTCTTATTATCCACATCAATCAAAAAAGACAAGATACATTTTTTTTCCAAACCCATCTACTATGTACATTTTTAGCAATTAAATCAATAGAAATATTTACTTGTCAGTGGCTTGTCCCAGAATTGTTCCACACTGCCCTTTTTCGTATGGTAGAATGTCATGTAAAGCAGCTCCTCAATCACAAACATCACATGCAAATGATTGTCTATATGCACAAAGCAAGTCAGCTCTTATAAAGCAATAGTAATTAACATGTTTAATCAAATCATGATGCACAAAACTTTGTATAAAGCCCGTAACTTTTGATTTTGAGTACAACCCCCCAGAGGCATCTACATTCCTGGAAACTTAGGGTTTTGATGCAAATCTCAGGGTGAAGGTCCAAGATCTCAGGGTAAGAGACAATTAACAGCTTGTTTACTCATTAACTTGGTGCAATTTTTACCAGAATGGCAGAGGGAGAGGTCCCACTTGTCTCGCTTGTTCAGGAAGGAAGATCTCTAAGTTGTTAAAACTTAATAGATCCCTGAGGACTAATAGGTACATCCTCTGGATAACAGCAAGAATGGATATATAGCCCAGTAGAGATGTTTTGGGGAACTTTATCAGTTAATATTTCAGAGATCTCAGGGTCGGCACATTTTGAAAGTTCCAGATATGGGCATCTAGTGTTTGGCTATGAAGACGTTCACTAGCTCCTATGGAGGTTAAGCACCCATTCCATTGAGATTAATCTGTAAGACTACAGTTCAGCCTCTTGAGACCAGCAAGAGAGCACTGGGAGGGAAGGGGGTGTTTCTTTTCAGACCACCTTTTGATTCTCCTGCTGATCTAGCAGGAAAATCTCTATCTCATAACTCAAAATTCAACCAGTTCATCCCTTCTCTTTGACATTCATGGATCTCTGGCCATCATATGGAGAAGGACTGCTGATTACCTTCTCTTATGCACAACATATAATCGGGGTGTGATCCTATTTACATGTCAGCACAATTGTTACGCCCACTAAAAGGACAGTGAATCCTAGATCAAAACTGAGAGGTGTTATAGCAGGTTAATGGGAGAAATTAAAGAAATCACATCTGTTTTTAACATTTGTCCTTCCATCTCTTATTCACATAAAAGTAATAAAAACAAGCAATTTCATGATCTTTTATCACATTGCTATGGTATTGGGGACAGCCATTGCTTTCTATTACTTCTACTTGTGATGTCAGCTGCTAAAATCTAACCCAGCCCGCTCAGCTGATGCTCTTCCTTCAGATTTCTTTCAGTGGGGTTGGCTTTTGATCATCATTGGGTGGTCTAACCCTTTGAGTGTCAACAGGAATGTTCAACGTATTGCTTCGCACCTTGGCACTCAGAGGGTTAAAGAAAAACATACAGAAAGAGAAAACCAGCTGAATTTAGAGCCCCCATGGAAATGCAGATAATAGTTTAACTATCAAAAGCAAATTAATTTTAATGTTTTTAAGGCCACACAGATGTGTCAGAGATAAGCTTCCAGATGTACTTATTAAGAAAGTATTTTCGCACCTATGATGAAGTGCCCTTTAATTAAAGAATACATACACCGTATGATATCATCTTATGTTATGATAGATATCCAGCATTAGCCTCGTACAATTCATATGTTTTATATATATATATATATATATATATATATATATATATATATATATATATATATCTCCTTAGCGAAAATAATACAGGATATATATATATAAAACCCAAAGTACAAACAGACACAAAGACAAACCAGCGCTCCTCTATGTTGAGAATAGATGTGTGCCCTATATTTGGCATATAAAATATTTCTAAATAAAATAAGTGAGATATTAGTTTTCACAAGTTGGCCAAATTGTGGGTAAGCTTGCCACCCTGCCAAGGTTTCTCACTGTACGGCAAGTCCTACTCTATTACATCTGTAATGCCTTATCTAAAAATTAAAAATTAAAAATAAAACTTGGAGATCCCAGAAGAGATGTTGTAATGAACACGTTGGAGAGCAGGGGACCCTCTAAATATGCTCTTTTTATTGCTTTTGGGTCCCAGTGTGGTGCAATTAAAAACAGAAGACTTGCCGTACAGTGAGCAACCTTGGCGGGGTGGCAAGCTTACCCACAACTTGGCTAACTTGTGAAAACTCATATCTCACTTATTTTATTTAGAAATATTATATATGCCAAATACAGGGCACACATTTATTCTCAACAAAGAGGAGCGCTGGTTGGTAGTCGGTGTGTCCCAATGTGGCTCCTTTTTTGTCTTATTTTCCACTTCATCCCACTGGCAGTTTTCCCTGTTTAATTACAATAGAATTATGCATGGGAGTCAGATGAGTGGTGTTGTGTTGCTCTTTTCACTCTTTAACCCTTTGAGTGCCAAAGAGGTAGTGGTGTACCCCTCTGGCACTCAAAGGGTTAACCAGAAGGGTACACAACCCAACACATTGCAACATTGAGTGGTTCTGCCCCTTTTCCGGCTCCTCCCTTTTCTGGCTCCTCCCTCACAGACCCACAACTATGGGTGGCAACCCTAACTACAAGTTTATTTATTGTATGGATAAGCTATGGTGAGTTGGCGCTATGAGTTTTCTCTTGTTATATATATATATATATATATATAAATAAACAAATCCCACATCTTAGATCCTGAAACGAACAATATAATCTCTGAAGCACTCACTAACTATATCTCAGAAAACAACACAAATTATACACCTCTCTCAGACCTATAGACAGTTATGAAAACAGTATTTAGATGTAAACTTATTAAAATATGTTAAACAACAGACAAATCCATAAAAAACTCCCACCTTCAAAATAGTTGGTTAGCTTTGATGGGTGTTATTGTTTCAAAAAGCTGGAAATCCCAAAATTGACTACCTCTGGCTTATAGAATATATTTTGGAATAACCAACAGTATTAAGGAAAGGTAAAAGGCAGATTTCATGCTACATAAACACAACAATAATAAACATAACCCTTTCAGTGCCAGAAGCTTGGGGAAATATTTATACCCTGGTGGCAGCACACATTTTGCTATTTAGCTGTTTAGGTATGATTCACACTTTCTAGTTACATATGGAAAACTATATATTGTTTATTTTTTAAACATAGTTTATGTGAAGAACATTTTGCATTGTGTGACAAGCCATAATTTTGTAAATAAAAAAAACGATTATGCTAATATCATACACTATATATCAAAACTTTTATGTTGGTTGTGAAAGATTCAATTTTTAAAAGGCCCGAATACCCTGAGTACAACAAACAGCAAATATGTATAGTTTTACCTACATGTATGGTCTGCACAGACCCAATTAACAGGTGTGCAAAAGGGTATTTTCATCGTAAAGGGATAGTAATGTTTCATAATATAAGCGGCTCTAATTAATCATCATAGTTTTTGCACTTTGGAGAGTGTTATTTCAATTCTGTCAGAGCTGTAGTTCAAGAGTAATTCAATGACAAAGGATCACCCTCCCGCCCCTTTTACTGATGTAACACTGCTTAGCCAGAGCAGAAGGGAGGTGTCCAGGTAGATTGCACAGAGGGACAATCTTCAATCAAGATAAGGGAAAAACCTGAAAAACTTGTCAAGGGGGGAGGGCTTTCATTGTTTTCATAGGAAGAAGATTGTCCCCTTCTGTTATCTGTCTGGTCTATGGACTGCATTCCACATCTGAGAAGAGATGGCTTACACTAGGTAAAAGGGGCGGGAGGGGAAACTTTGCTTGTGAATTTCTCTCAAACCATAAAGGTTTGAGAGATAACACTTATATCGTTCTTCATGTTTTTTTTAATGCCTTCAAAATAAAATAAAGATACAACAAAGTATTACTATCCCTTTAAAGCATTTTTTCAGTTTATACTTAGTTGCCATTCATTCATTAAACACATGGCGACTAGCTTTGAAATAGATGTTTTACCTTAAAAAAAATAGCCCAGTGGCAACCAAGTATGAACTGAAAGTTCCGCTTTAATGAACTAAAAATGCACATTCCATTGATAGTATACTAAAATTAACCTAAAACAGTTCAAGAGCTATATAAAAGATTATATTTCCTAAAATTATTTTAATCTACAGATCAGAAAATGCCTGTTGTTTCTGCCTACACAAAATGAAGAAGCAAGGACATTTGATTAAAAATAGGGAGCGTTAGAAATTTTTCAGAAACATCCACTAAAGTCACAAATTACTACACAACATCTCTTAGTGAAACAAACATAAACTTGAAATATGAATTCCACATTACTCCTGAGTACAATGATACCCTTGCAAGCAGTAAGTAGGGGCTAACCTATCATACACTGATTCATTTGGGGGATACTTAAAGGGATAGTAATACTTGCAAACTATTAATACCCATATTGTTAAAGAGAGACTTATTGCCCCCAGTGCCATCTCTCAAACCCTTATGGTTTGAGAGATGATAACGCTCAAAGTTCCCCCTCCCTCCCCCTTCCCTGACTGAACATTGAACACTGACTGCAGGGATATCCGGTATTACTTACATCAGGCGGCTCTGCAACATTGCCGAGATCACGTTTATAAAAAAGAAATCTTTCACTAAAACGGTCTTCTACATGTGATTGCAAACCAAGGACACGTAGAAGACCGTTTCAGTGAAAGAAATCTTTTTTTATAAATGCGATCTCTGGTCAGCTGCAGAGCCGCCTGATGCACATAAGACTTCGTATGACAGCTTCCCCTGCAGTCAGCGTTCAGTCAGGGAAGGGAGGGAGGGGGGAACTTTGAGCGTTATCATCTCTCAAACCATAAGGGTTTGAGAGATGGCACTGGGGGCAATAAGTTTCTTTTTAACAAAGCTACAATATCGGGATTAGTAATTTGCAAGTATTACTATCCCTTTAACCCCTTTGCGCCCTGTGACGTACTCTGACTGTCATACTGGTCCGGCACTTAAGGACCAGTGACGGTCCTGGTACGTCACGTACTATTAAAGTAATACCGTGGACTGAAGTTGATCGCTCCAAGACCGGAGCGATCTCTTTCAGTCCTTCTTTCGACGTGCCGCCCCACGTGATCAGTCACGTGGGACGGCACGTCGAACTCGTCTATCTGGTCCTTAAAGGACCAGACACCCCGGGATCGCTGGACCTTAAGGGGTTAAGGCTTCTGATAAATGGGCATCGCTGTGGTTCCATATGTACATGATGGGCTGCTGAAGGCTGTTAGTACACAGTTGGTTCAAAATCCCATTCAGAAGTGCCTTTATAACCCCAGTCTCTGAGGTGGCTGATTAATTTGAGCAAGTCAGACTCTTCGGATATGAGGAAGAAGTCCATCTTGCTTATCCTAAATGCCTCAATGGGCACAAAAAGAGACTGAAAAACATGTGCATGGATTCTTCAGCAAACAAAGGTCTATGACATAACAAAGAGTAAAGTGCTTAAAATGGAAATGGACAGGCAACATGGTAAGAAGAACCAATGGTAGATGAACAATCAAATTTTGGAATGGATTCCATGTGATACTAAACACCCAAGAAGAAGACCAAAGACAGAGATGGGTAGATGAAATTGCCAAATTTATTAGTACACAGTAGCAACAAGGGACACAGGACCAAAGTTAATGGAGGCTTGCTCAGGAGGCCTTCATCCTTGAGTGGCTTGACGATGGTGGCTGCTGCTGATATATATATATATATATATATATATAATATACACTTATACACACATACGCTACTGTTGAAAATTTTGGGGTCACTTAGAAATTTCCTTGTTTCGGTTGTGGGAGCAGCTAGACCGTATGGTATGTAAGAAGTGCCCATCAAGCCAATCCAATGTGGGAGATGTTTCAGGAAGCATGGGGTGAAATCTATTCACATTACTTCAACAAATTGACAACTAGAATGCCAAAGGTCTGCAAGACTGCAATTCCTGCAAATGGAGGATTATTTAACTTGTTTCACGATAAGCAGTTACAAATAAGGGACAGTTCTTATCTACTTTTCTATTTTTGTCCCTTTATGCTAGAAGTACTTTCCTATCTTTTTCTTTAGTTTTTTTCTAGAACCTGGTTTGGGCCCTGATATATTTATTAGCACCTATATACAGTTGAAACTTATGTCCACTGGTACATATACATATAATTCCTATAAAGTAGTCTAAGATAAATTATTGTTGCGTGATCTAGTAATTATATTTCAATCTTTCCCACCATTCCATACATAACAGAATTCTTTCGACATTTATTCCAAAAAGTCTCATGGCAAAGTCAAGATTTAAATGTCAACATTTAGAATCAAGCTGGGGTATCCTTTGCTGTTCACCATCTTATTAAAAGGTTCATTAAATCTATCAACAATCTAAGACATATAATTTCTCCTTATATTCCATGGGATCTGAATTTCATTTGAATGACTATATAAATGTCCTTTGAAGCTGTTCTCTTTCAAAACAATCCCTGTAGTAGCAATCACTCCAGCGAGAAGATTAGGGGAACATCAAGCTCTTTCCATTAAATAACATTTTCTGGTCTTCAGGAGTAAATGTGATGTTCTGAAACAAAATCCACAATTTTCTCATAAAATATCTTCTTCCTTTAACAGAGATTAGTAACTTTCTCTACCAGCTTTCTGTAGCAGTCCACAAAAGTTGACAGAAAAAATGTTAAGGAAGATAAGATCACTCTTAATGAAACATTTCAGGTTCTTCAATGTATTTAAAGCATCAAAGACTACCACAAGCTAGATTGTTATGTTAACCATTTGGAGAAGCTTTACACTTCTTACAGAAGAGAACCTCCAACACAGATCAAGGCTCACTAGAATAGAGCTTTCCTAGTGTTGTGGGCAGAGAAGGACGAGGCTTTTCCGAAGCAGATATGTAAATTCGCCACTTGGAATAGCATTCACACCTTCACGTGGCAGTACAAAGATCACTTTAAGCGTAGTAAAAGTCTGGTTTAGGTAAAGGAGTCTGGTTATGGCAGAAAAGTACTTCAAGCCACCATTTCATAATTTCCGTCACTATGGTGTAGCTCTGTTAACTCTCTCAGACGTGATACTGGAAGAGAAGGAGGAAACACAGAATGTTCTTGCTTGTCAATCCTTTTCCTTTATAGTCTCCACAGGAAAGACACAGACTTCTCTCCCTTTTTGTACTGATGTTTTGTATTAAAAAGGTGTTTGTTTAAGCATCAGTTGTATTCTGGTTTGACTTTGTTCAAGCACTAGAGGATGACTGAGTGAGAGGTCTTTTTTTTTAAGAATTTTTCATGTCCAGTCTGGGGGTAGGGGCTCTCTCAGGTGTTCTATGTATGGAGACCATGAAGAAATAAAAATGAACAGGCAAGAAAATCCCTTCATTTTATTCTGCTTCTCTCTTTTAGTCTTCAGTAAACACTAAGGGAAATATTCTGTGATTGTGTGATTGTGGGACAAACCAACAGGACCACACGGAACAAATCGAGATCACATTCATTTAAATGGGGCTTCTAACCTCTTGACTTCTAGAGGTGTTTCCAAGAATGCTGGAGACCACTAGCATGGGGTTAAAAGACTTATTTAAACCTTTGTGTGCCAGAGAGGTAGTCAATGTATTGCTTTGCAATGTGTTGGATACCTTTCTGGCAATCAAAAAGTTAAATAAATGTGAATCATGAGGGGTTTTTCCTGTTCCCTTATGGTGCAGTTAGTATGCCTCACAGAGGTACACAGAGCCCTATTTTTCATGATATAACTATATACAGACACTGGAATAAAATCAGTGAACACTGTGTGCATTCATTTGCACATCACTGCAAGGAGTCTGGGGAATGCTGTAGGAATGCTGTAAAACTAGAGGTTCCTAGCTGGATACGGGTTAATTTGATATACTTCAGACACTGAAGTGTACACACATATTACAGAGTTACTGTATTATGTACTAGGAGCTATTTTTTGCTCATAATAAGCTACTTGATTTAAATCAGTGCAGAATACAGGTGGTTTGCCTTAGATTTACAACTGGTTTTCATAGTACTTCAGCCACATTGTTTGTCCTGTGTCCAACCCCAAAAGTAAGGAGACTCACAAAGTCAGAACAGTTGTCTGTGGAGAAGTTGTCTAGCTCATTTCTACATAGTAACATAGTAAATTAGGTTGAATAAAGACACAAGTCCATCAAGTTCAACCTTCTCCTCATACCCCAGTAATTTTATAGCTTTCTTGCTACCAATAAAGTTAGTCTTTATCAGACCTTCCTGATCTGCCTACTAATAAACAGTATAACTCTGTATGTTCCCTTTTGAAAGAAATGTGTCTAATCTTCTCTTAAATGTATCCATTGTATCTGCCATATCCACCTCCTTGGGCAATGAATTCCACAATTTAACAGACCTTACTGTAAAAAAACCCTTCCTCTGTTGAAGACTAAACCTCCTTTCCTCCAATCTCAACGGGTGTCCCCTGTTCACCTGATCAGGCCTTGAAATAAATAGCTCACCACAGAGATCCTTGTATTGACCTCTCATATACGTGTACAATGTGATGATAAGGTCTCCTCTTAGTCATCTTTCCTCTAGAGTAAATAAACCAAGTTTGTCTAGTCGTTCCTCATACGTCAAGTCCTCCATTCCCTTAATTAATTTTGTAGCTCTCTGCTGTACCCTTTCTAGTTCTAGTATATCCTTTTTCAGAACCGGTACCCAAAATTGCACTGCATACTCAAGGTGAGGCCTTACCAATGATCTGTATAATGGCAAAATAATGTTATCCACTCTTGTTTCATTAGCTCTTTTTATGCAAGACAGGATTTTGTTTGCCTTTGCTACTGCTGTTTGACACTGGTCACTGTTTCCAAGTTTGTAGTTGACAAGGATACCCAGGTCTTTCTCTAGCAATGAGTCCCCTAAAATGATTCCATTAAGTTTATAAGTAGCCTTGGGATTGTTTCCTCCCAAATGCATGACTTTACACTTCCCACATTCCATTTGTTTGCCCAGTATGACATTGTATGTAAGTCCCTCTGTAGAGAGAATGACCTTGCATAATTTAGTATCATCTGCAAATACTGATATTTTGCTTTCTATATCTATTTCCAGGTCATTTACAAACATGTTAAAAAGCAACGAACCTAATACTGAACCCTGAGGTACTCCACTCTCCACTTTAACTGTACTGGAGAATTTTCCATTTACAACCACACACTGTTCCCTATCCTTCAACCTCTAGCATGGGGTTAAAAGACTTATTTAAACCTTTGAGTGCCAGAGAGAGGTAGTCAATGTATTGTAACATAGTAATATAGTTTATCTTGGAATTAGCTGCAAAAGCAGCAAGAATAAGGTAAGGGTCGCATATTTATATGGGGTGAAAATAAAAAACTGGCTACTGTTTCCTCTTCATTGTGTGTTGCTGTGAGGAATTCTGGGATTACTGTGGAAATGCTGAAAATCCTTTTTGGAGACAGGCCACTTTCTGTCCGTTTTGGACAACTAAATGTATACATAAATACGTATCTTACATAGCTTGATTTAAATGGAGTTTTCAACCACTTCATTGCGCTTAAGACCTATCTAACATTCAAGCAGTTAAACGTTTAAACTAAAATTACCTTTTATTTCTCATATGGTGTAGCTGGTTTTCTCCAGAATGGCTTCTGTTTCCTGCTGTGTGTAAGACCCACTGTGCATGTAAATGATTTCTTGGTATAAAAATGTGAGAAGCGTGTCTGAAGGGAGTGTGTTAGATTTGTATGAGCAGAATGTGTCAGTGTAGGTGGGTACCAAAGGTATGTGTCCTTGATGTTTGTTTTCTCTGTTTCATGCTTTATTCTATTCTGACAATGCAGACGACCATTCTTTTACTATACAATTTTAATATCCAGAATATCAGCCGCACTCAGTGACGCACCGGTTCTGAGGGTGAATGCTGTAATGAGGCTCTGAGGGACATTTCTTTTCACATTACTACTATGATGTGGTCTATTAACTGCTCAGTGTGACAGGAGCTGAAACAACAGGTTTTAATAAGGTCCTTTCCAAGGAAAGGTCAAACTGCACAATGAGGTAGAAGAAAAGTTTGTATCCAGTCACTACAAAATGTTAAGGTGCACGAGCTACTCAAATAGTTACAAAAGTGAAGAAAAAACTTCCGTCGGTCTCGGTAGGCCGTATTTAAAAACGCAATGTGGAACATTTCCGGAACAAACAACCCTTCCCACACATTTAAATGGGGAGTGTAACCCCTTGAATGCCTGGGCTGTATCAAACACATTAAGAAGCATGGTGCCAATGCTACATTTTACACAATTAGATATTTTTTAAAGGAAAAACTAGAGATTATATGTATAAAGACAAAGATGGAGCAATTCTGGGGTCACCATACGTAACAAATAACAGTTGCCATTGATATAAATGGAGCTTCAAGTCCTTGGGTGCTAGGAAGGTCAAGTACACAATGAAAATCAATACCGATATGTTTGCTGCTCTTCTGTATCCAGGGGGTTCACTTTATAAATAATGGGTGTTATAACCCAGCATTGTTCCTCTTCTGCATTTATACATGTGCCATAGTGCATTCAAATGTCGCATAAAGCCTATAAAAGTGTAACTGCACTTATTTTTTTGCATTCTAAGGGAGAAGCAAGCCATCAGCTACAGGCGCATTGTCATAACTACTCACTGTAGGGTCCTGGTGCAAAAATTTTTTGGCCCTCCTAACCTATTGGACCCTGGGACAGATAGGGCCCCCCTTAGACGCTGGGCCCCAGAACAACTAAACCCTCTATACCACCTGTAGTTACGCCCCTGGCTGTACCATAGAATGTGATACCAGCTCCACCACATCATGACAGTTTGAACTGTAATTACTTTTGGATAATGCAACTCCTGAAATACAAGTATCCTTGAATTCAGCAGAAAAAGCACTACAATATATGTTGTTTTTTAATTTCATAATAAAACCTTATTAATCCTTTAACAAAGCCACAAATGTTTATACACACCTCCCTATTTTATGATATCACTCTTTATGTGCTACTGTGTGGACACGCCGCTTACTGCAGTGATTACAGACTCAATTTGCTCTTTATGTTGACATTTAGATAGTTGCTAATATTACTGAACACCACCACCTGTCAAAGCAATGCATTGATACCTCTTAAGGCACTATAAAAGGTTAAAAATAAACATATACATTTTCTCCCAACCTGATTCAGGGATTAATTATGCCATTACCTCTCAACTGTGCTATGTGACTTGGGTGCCCTCCCTTATTAACACCATTACACTTCAGTGGTATGGGTCACCGACAACACATATAATGCCCACCAAAAGTGATGTCAGGTTGGTGGTGATGAATAATAACTTCTCTGCTTGATGTTCTACAGTGGGGAAAATGGTCTTCTCCTAGTACCCAGTCTTGAGTGGGCCAAATATATTTCCCCACATTCCCTAGATAACAGGTAATGATACTCACTCCAACTCCTACATATTGAGGCATTTTCATACACTAATCCTATTCAATTGCTGGATTTAACACTAAGACCCCATTTTCTATGAACTCCCTACCCTTGGGCGTTATCATTGGAGTTGAAGATTTTTCTGCCTCCTAGAGATGAAAAGGAAAATGAAGGCCTCCTATGAGATATCAAGGCAGGGAGGTTCACACAATTACAGGTGTATATGTTAGAAGACATCACAAGGAGCAGCTGTGGAGCAAGCAAGACAATATGGGGATAGCATTTGTGAGTGTTGCTGCCTTATGAGAGTTACACAGGACACAAGACTTGCAGTATGTCAGCTCATACCTAAGTGATACAGAGTATAAGAGCAGGCCGACATGGAGGGAGAAGTGATAACAAATGGGGTATGAAACTGAATCAGATGGATGGTTGAAGGCTAAATAAAACTTAGGATGTCCACATATTAAAATGTAAATGACTAGCTGGGTATACACAATAGGGAAAGAGGTAATGGGAAAATAAATCGCATCAACAAGTAACATATTCCTAGGCTGATCCTGATATTTAGTCAAGGTGATGTACTTAGAAGAACTGAGTAATCCTGGGATAACCCATCAGCACCACAGGAAACAAACAAAAATGTCCCTAACTCCCACTGACTGGGGCGTTTAACTTTTGAATGCTATAGGCAACCTCTAGCATGCAAGGGGTTAAACACAGGGCAGGATTTAGATCCCAGCCCCCCTCTATGAAAGGTACTCTAAGTGCCCACACCCCCACTCCTCACTCCCATCCACTGTGTCAAAGAAAATACTCTTGGCCTATAACAATGAAGGACAAAAAAAAAACCCTTTAACCCCGTGGTTGTTAGCGAGATGTCCACATCTCTCTATCATGCAAGGGCTACAAGTGATAATAATAAAATTGGTGCAAGGACATTGGGATTGCTCTGGTCTGACACAGCACAGCTAAGGCTCCCTTCAATCTTTGGCTCTCTGAGCAGCTGCCAACTCTGCCTATAGGGAAATCCAGCGCTGGTTAAAGGCCACATTTAAATTCCCTGACATTTTTATGGTGCAATTAATTTTCCCCTGAATTACTTCAGTTCTTTTTAGTACATCATCAGTGTAGACTACAGCTGTGAAATTCTGACCAAGATTTGTTGGTCAGGAGATTTGTTGACTAACCTCCCTAATCTACAACGACATTTGTAATTAATGTTTATAAAGTTTTTATGATCTGAATATATTACTGTTTACACGTCGCGGTCTAGTGCCCAGGATGGCTTCAGTTCCCTGAGGATCTCCCTTTGAAGACATTCAGATTGTCCAATTAGGACCTTCTCTTCTGAGGCTGCAGCTGGACTGAGAGACATCTATAGCTTTGTATCAAGGTTGTGGTAGTCATCGTGGTTATCTAAACTGTGCAGGGATTACTAATAGTCTACAAAATGCTTTTTGATCTTTATTGGATACCAAGTTAGCTCATCAGCTTCCCAATACAAAGAGCCTTTTACTATATTTTTTCCCATGTATAGCCTATTCACAAGTAGTCATCTGATTTAATATCGAGTTAAAAATTTGTTTGGCTGCTGCCTGCGACCCCCAGCCAGCCTAACATGCATTTAAAAGGTTATGTTCTAATAAACACATGGTAAACTATATATTTAGTGGTTCCAAGCCAATTCCGATTTCCAAGTGCAATCATTAGGATTTCTTTCCAGTTCATCTGGTTTTGTGTTTGTTCAAGTTTACTCTGCCCCGCTGTACCAGCCCTTGCAATCATTAGTTTATTATGTTGATCTAACATAGAGTCCCTCTACCCATATGATCTACCTGATATATTTTTTACCTTAAGGCCCAGTTATCATTACATTAAATTTGTGTTGTTACTTCAGCATAGTACAGTACGTTAGGACACTTTAAAGGGGATGTATCACCTCTACAGAACTTAGGCTAAATAGTTAGATTATATAGAGAATCTGACTATAATTGAGTTACTTATTTTTTTTTTTTTAAAGCTTTATTTTGTCAAAATGTAAGTTATAAAGTCTGGGCTGCAGCTACTTTCACATAGACTGCGGTTTGTCGCTCTGCCTCTGCTCCCCTCCCTCTGTCCAGCCTCCACTGAAGATGGAGGCTTCTGTCTGTAAGCTGGAGCAGTCTTATTGGCAGAAATCGATATCTAGCCAATGAGATCACTCCAGCTTACAGACTGAAAGCCTCCATCATCGGAGGAGGCTGGATAGAGGGAGGGGAGCAGAGGCAGAGTGACAGACTGTGATTACAGAGTAGGTAACCGCAGTTTATACAGAAGTATCTGCAACCCAGACATTATAACTTAAATTTTGACAAAATAATGCTTTAAAAAAAAAAATTTAGTCTGATTCGCTATAAAACCTAACCATTTAACCTAAGTTCTATAGAGGTGATACATCCCCTCCTGGGTGCAAGAAAGGCTAACACCATATTGCTTCAAACATCAAGGGGGTAAAAATATAATATTAATAGAATAATAATGCTTTATTATAATATATTAATAATTAACATGAACAGATATTTTGGGATTTTAGACCCTAGGTCTGTTCCAGCATAAGGGAAGGGGTTGCACTTTGCATGCAGTCCCTGGTATTTGTTTATATCTACTTCAAAACTGTGCTAGTTACCCATTTACTATGAGAGTCATCCTTAGAGTGTATCTGGAAATGTCCTACAGGTCACCCAAAACGTCTAGCAGAACCTGGGTTGAAACATGCAGTGTAAATTATGACACTAATATGCAAAATGCAATGTCTGGGCCTATATCATATACTGTATATGAACAACACTATGATACCCATGGAGAATTTCAAGACTGACATTAAAATAAAATGATCAGGTAAATAAAATATCCATTGCACAGGGAAAGTGAATAGCATATAACATTGTCTCATATATTTGTGTGTGTTTAGGTGTGTGTGTGTTTACGTGTGTGCATACTCTGTGCATCAGTTTATACATATATATATATACACACACACACACTGATGCACAGACTAAGCACACACCTAAACACACAGCTGCTGGCAATCCACATATTGGTCATCCAATGTGTGTGTGTATGTATATGTATATATATATATATATATATATATATACAGGGCTCAAAATTTCCACTCGCCACCAGCCAATGGCGAGTGAAAATGTAGCCCTGGTGAGTAGAAATTCAGCCCTGGCGAGTAGAAATTCAACCCTGGTTGGTATGTTATGGCTTGCAGTGGTGAGTAACTTTTCAGGTCTGGCTAGTAACAAAGGACTTCATATACATATATACACACACACATATACACACTAATATAAATATATATAATTATGTGGCTCGCCAGCAGCTGCCAAACTACAGTACCCATAATTCCCCGGACAATGGCTGGGGGAAATAATGGGAGTTGTAGTTTGACAGCAGCTGGGGGGCCTCATGTTGCTCACCACATATATTTGGTGACAATTTATTTCGATTTACTAAAAATAAAAAAAGGAGTTTGCCTTACAAGCTCCTAATTTGCATGATCAAATATATGGAATATAATATGTATTCACAGATTCCTTTGTTCCATTCGCTGTAATAAAGAGATATGCCTTTTCTGTTTCTATTATCCTACTATTAAGGGATACTTAGCTTTTTCTGCCTGATAAACTTCTTTTCTTGTCAACCAGTATCTATAAATGCAAATCTGTGACACTGCTTCTTAAATGAGATTTATACAGAATATCTCTTAAGAAGTAAATGTGTTGTATTCTCTAGTCCAAGTGTTTAAATGGATTTTTTCCACCCTCTTGCATAGGAATTGTCACCAAGAGAATAAAACCGAGTAGACTATACATTAAAATCACTTTAATCTAGGAGCTGTCATCTGCTGCTTAAAGAAATGCCAAGCTGCTATTGTTTAATGTCTGTCATTTAAAAAAAAACTAAGAAGTTATCTATCCTGTAAAATTATTAACTGATGCTAAAATTGCCTTGTAAGTATTAGGACAATAGCAATTTCATAACAGCTGGGACACTGCCAATGCAAGATAAGTACATTTCGCTCTGTAGACTCATAAAGTGCTTTGAAATGGTTTATGAGTGATGGGAGGATGCATTTTCTAAGTGAGGAAAGCAATGTTTTGTAGAACGGAAAGGCATGAAAAGCTGACACACAGCCATGCAAATGCCATTCTTTTCGGTAAGTAATTTGCTTTTTCTTTCAGAAGCATAAATGGCATAGTTAGACACATTATTTTGTATATTGCACATAACAATACAAGATGCGCTAACCCAGCGAGCACATAACATTTCATATTGATAGAAGAATCCTGGATGGCGTGTATGATTAACATAAATGTATACACACTCTGCTAATGCCTTCCACACTGCAAAGTGGAGTGAAAAAAGTTGGGATAACTTACTGCGTGCCTAAGAACATACTAACCCACAAATATAATCACTATATAAATTTCATTTATGTACTATATATATCCTATATAATAATTCGCTAAAACGTGTGTAACGACAAAGTCTTGCACAGTAGAGACTGCTGCAGTCATGCGCAGTAGAGACTGTCCGTACCGTAGCTGATACAGGAGCATCCAGCTCTGTATCAGTCGCGGAGCGGGCAGTCTCTACTGCGCATGACTGCCCCGCGACCGGCTGACAATGGCACTGTGGCCCGTGTAACGGGCTCTTCAACTAGATATATATATATATATATATATCTGAGGTAGGATGCACTCACGACAGCTGGTGCAAATGCCTGGGTATGCGATCAAAATTACTTCATCAGTCCTGGAAAGTCAACACTCACATGTCTTTGGATATATGCAAAAATTCATGTTTTATTACAGGTAAACATTTCGATCCTCACAGTGATCATTTTGAAGGTTTTGTATTCTTGCATCTATCAAAAGAGCTGTGAGTGCTAATTTCCCAAGATTATATATATATGTGTTCTGGTTCATGTTTACTAAGCCTAGAAAATCAATGTATGGCTATTTCTACAGCCAAATCCAAGTACATTTCCACTTATGAAGCTCCTATTTGTTGCTAATTAAATAAGAATTCCTATGCATTAGCTGTTATGACAAAACTGAAGTGGGACACTAGGTGAGATTGAGAAGTAGGTTCCGTGGCAAAACAAACTTTTCCCATAGGATAAAATTGTTTACACTGTCAGTGAAAAAGTATTGGGCTACATGCTAAACAATTTTAAATCCCTCTTCCCCCATTTTGACCATAATGGGCAAATTCAGCCTTTAATAACTCCCCTCTATGTGTACAAGAGATGATTGTTTGTCAGCTATAAGCATTTCAGTCTTTAAAAAGATTGATATTATGGTCCATCTGTTGCACCATTTTGTTTGCTATAACGTATCACCCTCAGGCCTGACGTTAGGCTAAACATATGTTTAAAGATTGCTATAAGGGGAAATATATTGCCATTGACAAAATTGTAAAACATGTTAGACATTAAAACTATGGCTCTTAAATTTGCTTAAATGAATGTATCTATTTTTAAACCTACATATTTATTATTAGGTAAACTAATGTTGTTACTGTTAAGACTATAATAATATATAATGTTAGGATTATTTTTTTTACCATTATAATTTTGCAACATCTCCTTTTAACAACCCCACTCACCTTGCTATGGACATAATATCGCAATGATCACTATGAATTTTTCCCTTGGCCCAACAGATAATGTTTTCAGTCTACCACAGCTGACATGTCTATGAAGGTGGCTATAGCTCTTGGTGGCAGAACCACTGGAGCTCCATCTCTTCCCACTGGAAACCTTCCGAGACACTCTGCCTGCTTTAGTTTTGAAAATAAAGATGGAATTTCCAGTGGGTGGAATTTGTGGATCAGTAGTCACGATAATAGCAGTCAAGTCCACCTCCATGGACATGACATCCAAGACTGACTGAACATATAATCTCTTGAACAATGGCATAAGGAGAAGTATCATTGTGGCCATTAGGATTTTATGGCCATAGACAGGTACAGCATGTAGGAGCTTATTACTATGAGATATTAGTGTTCCAGGATTTCAATAATGCCAATATTATACAGCTGATATCAACACTATACAATCCACTACTTACCCTTAACGTATCTTAAGATCCCTCTTTCACAAGTAAAATTGGTAAGAGGATCTAGTAACTATATTCTTTTGTAATTTGTTCCACAGTATCAGGTGAGGAGTAGGAGGGATCGTAACACACACACCCCTTTTGGCAGGCTACTACCTCTACTACAGCGGTTCTCAACCATTCTAGTGCCGCGACCCTTTGATAAAATTTCCCAAGTTGTGGCGGCCCCTAACAGTAAAATTATTTTCGTTGCTCCTTCTTCGCTGTAATTTTGCTACTGTTATGAATCGAAATATAAATATCTGATGGTTTTAGGCGACCCCTGGCAAATCGTTATTCGACCCCCAAAGGGGTCCCGAGCCACAGGTTGAGAACCACTGCTCTACTACCTCATGTCAACATTGGGTGTCTATTAGATTCATATACAATTTTAGCCCTCTCTACCCCAACTAAAATGTGGTGGACAAGTCTAGTATCATTAAATCTC
The DNA here is from genome assembly GCA_037306005.1 of Rhinophrynus dorsalis. NCBI lineage: Eukaryota > Metazoa > Chordata > Amphibia > Anura > Rhinophrynidae > Rhinophrynus > Rhinophrynus dorsalis. The sequence goes on from CM074728.1 coordinate 22,751,309, forward strand.
CAACTGTTCTTTTATAAGACACTGTGACCTTATCTGTCTATCTATAACCTATGCGATGTATTAGAAACTACATTGCACTGAATTAAAATATGTTGCTGGCCCCCTGGCAATGGAAGTGTTAATCACTGATAATGTAGAGGATGGGTAGAAGGAGGATTAAAACTATTGAAAAAGCTTTTAATTTCAGTGCATGTGTGTGTATATGAGTGGGTGAGGATAATGTATGTAACCCACAGCCATCAGCAAGGCTAGCTCAGGTGTGGCTATTTATTTGCAGAAAGATCTTAAATCACTCATGAGCTGGTGAGTCTTTTAGAAAATATATACACTTTGATTTATAAAGCACCACAACAAACAATGCTCAGACATAGAAGAAAACTGTGAAATTCATAAGAACCACAAGGAAAAAATGATCACCTATATGTATGTATGTATGTCTTTATTTATATGGTGCCACTCAGTGCACGCAACACCTTACAATAGAATTATGTTACAATAAATAAAAGAGGCTAAAATAAGTGTCACAGTCATAGAGACAATATGAGAGAGGTTAATGCCCCAAGGAGATTACAGTCTAAATGGTTAATAGGTGATGGACAACAGGGTATGAGGGTGTCAAGTGCCATGATTAATGTTGAGTTTGCTGAATGGTAGTGCATGGTCCTAGTGTTCCAAAAGATAAGATTTCAGGGTAGACTTAAAGACGGAGGAGGATTGTTCGAGACGTAGGGAGAGGGGTATGGAGTTCCATAGGTAGGGAGTGGAAATTGAAAATGTTTTGAGACGGGAGAGGGTGTGGATGGCATAACTAGAAGGGTGTTGTGTGCTGAGCAAAGGAGATGGCCAGGAACAAACGAGGAGATGACAGAAGAGATGTAAGGAGCCGCAGCAGTGTGGAGAGCATTAAAGGTGAGAAGGAGGACTTTTTAAGTCTTTGCCCCATTATCTGAAATGATTAAAGCACGGTCCAGGGCCAAAGTAGGAAAGAGTTAAAATCACCTCTCCTTATTTAGGGAAGCAGACAATGAATTGCAATAACAGAGCTGTTCTGCACCTGTGAGAAGGCAGTAAGGATGTGGTGGAAGGAGACAGGGCATCCAAGGAGAGCAGGATTAAGACTGCACACAATTGGAGACTATTAGGGAACATGGAAGAGGAAGGAAATAAGTGCAGAGTGCATGCTCAGATAGCCTTGCTACTGCAAATCAGAAGGAGGTGAGCCAAAGAGAATACAAGTAGATCCACAGCAGGCTAGGCAGCAGGGAAGCAAACAAATGTGTAATCCCTTGATGAACATGCTTTAGGCATATATGCAAGCAATTTAGAGGGAAATGCCCAAGCATTGGTCAATTATTATTTGCAAATTATATTGTGACTGAGCTAAAAGAATACATGAAATCACATCACAAAGACATTAACATGTTTGAAGATGGTAAGGCTGCAAAGACTATTTAATTTTATATTTGGGGAGTGAGATAGATGCAATCCAGAAGTTCTTCAGCAGGAAACAAAATGGTATATTGTTGGCAATTCAGTAATGTCCATTGTAAGTTTGAGTATGCATGGGGGAAGACAGATTCAAGCACAAGTTCTGGGGTTGCAGAGGGTTATATGCAGAATGACTCAATGCAGTTAAATCGACAGCAAAATGAGTTGAAGGGACTTCACAATAGGAGAACAGTGAGATCAAAGATAAATTATACCTTAGCTAAGCAGTTGTCATACTTTTCAAGTGAATTTTCTTTTTTTTTTCCATCTGCCATTTAGAGAAGTTTCTTTGCAAAACAACATTCATGAAATTATACTTGAATCACAGGGTTTCTCCATTATGCATGGTCCCCAAGAAAGAGAGAGGTAAGTTCTTGCCATTTCCATGTTTGTTCTATGCCAAAGGGGGATGTCAAGGAGATATTGCTTAGGAAATTTTGTTCACATTTGTTGCAGCGTTTTTTAGGGATAAGTAGGGACTGGGTAGCTAATAGCAAATCAAATAGCAAGCTGGATTCTCAGATATAACTGATTCATTCTGATTGTAAACTGTCACATTGCCATTTAATGGTAAACTCTCTGTGAATCTCTGTCTGTTCATGACTTGTTCCATTTTATGTTCATATAGAACATACTGTATGGTGAGGTAGATGACGGGTTCTAGAGCTGTAGTGTATAGTCTAGAAGTTCTGGGTTAGATACGGTCTCAGTTTCTCAAGCTGCTCAAGGTAGTGGTAACAGTTAGTTTACAAGCAATATTTTGGAAAATTGAATGGCATGATTATTACTGTATAACGTTAAATAGTTTAGCCCATAAATAGTATGTTTGATTCCTCTCTTTTCATTGGGCATCTGCTTTGGCATCCCATGTTTCTATGCTTAAAATACGTGTGGTTTAGGGCAAGCCATGATATCTATGATCAGGAATTGTGTAGCCCACTCAAATTGAGGGGCAAATCATGTGTCTTGAATGCCAAGACTGTGTCAGTGGCAGAAGGGATACAAGATGATAATGCAAGTTGGAGATTAGAGGATATTGAGTAGGTTGATTGAGATAATATGGACTTTGGCATTAATGTAACGGAATTCACCAGAACTTGTTTTTCATTTTGAATGTCAATGTAGGCAGACTTCACTATAACTTTACATGCCAGGAAATTCATAGGTTCGGGAGTGGCTTATTGCTTTTAATGTTTTGAAAGTTTTCATGAGTGAGAATGAAGGAAATTGTTTGAGAGAGAGAGAGATGTATAATTGCTTAAAGCAACATCTTTTTTCAGGGAGCTGGATATTAGGAAGTTGGTTAGTAGCAATAAAAGGAATCATGGAGAGTTTAGCGAGGTACAATTTGTGTTTTAGGGAGGGTTGTGTCAGGATTTATCCCATAAGGCCTGTCACTCATGGAAGAGAGCAGAAATCTATTAAATAAGGTAATTATTCTGGTGACTAGTGCTACTAAGCAGCTTGTCACCAGATGGGGACTTAGTGAAGCTAAAGATTGTGTCGGGTGGTAGTTCCCCTTTAGGGTCTAGATTGAATAGCTTGCTATTATTTTTTCTTACATTTTGCATATACATATTGTATTCTTGCCCTTGCCTGAAATGATCCAACAACAGACTCCTGCAAAGATTCTTCTGACAATGCATAAACATTTTCCTTTACAAATGTGAAATACACTTTGAAAACAAATACAAATACAAATTTTTGTTTCCAGATTTACACTTGTTGATGACTTCCTGATAATTTCAGTCAAAACATGTCAAAAGAGCTATTTGAAGAAACATTACAGCCAGCTTTCATAGAATTATATTTCAAAGACCCCTACTTTTATTTTTTTTCTTTTTCTTAAACTGTCTATTAAAGTTTTATGTCCAAATCCCAGGTTTACAATGGAACATTTTTTATGGACGTCCATGTTCAAACTTATGACCCAAAATCCGAGAATAAGAAAAGAGGAAGAAGAAAAAGGAATGAGGATATTAATAATGGACAGGTGACCTACTGACAGTATAAAGACGCTAGTCCAGGGCCTGGGCTATGACCATGCTAGTTATATAGATCTGTGCTGGGCACAAAGTCAATAGTTCCAGGAAAGATTCCTGCTTCTCTAATAGAATACTCATGAACATTTCACTAATAATCTTGTGAGTTACTACTCTGTTAAAATGATTACGTTCTATTAATAGTTTTATTTCAGATGGATGCTATGCTATTAGCGGCTACAAAACTAAAAAGTGTATAGGTATATCTCTGAATATTTTGTATTTTTTATTATTTTGTTTAACAGAGTTTTATCAGAGTCCTTTAAGCAGATACCATTAATGGTATCTCATGATGTAGACTTAGGTCCATTTACTTTTTTTTTTTTTTTTTTAATACAACAGTAAGAACTGGAACAATGATAGCTTGACAATTTGCCACTTTTTCCACAAACCTTTTAGCACTGCCTCACCACCTCCACAATTAATGTGTTGGTTTTTGAGGGAAGGACAAAGGACACAGTGACTGACACAGCCTAAATTCTTGGAGAACATTTAAAACATTGTAAACATCCTTAATTAGAGCAGATGAGTGGTTTGTCTCCAGCTCTTATTTTGCACTTCATACGAAACATACTGTTTGGATTTGAAATATGTACTTGCACATGTTTTGGCACTAGAGTACTTTTTCTCCACGTCTGCACATGATACTCTGACGGTAGTAGATGCTGATTTATTTTCATGTTAGGTGTGTCTTCTAAACTCTTTCTCACTATGTTTTCTGCTATATAGACTTGCCCTAGGTCATTTATGATATAACAAGCTGCACTGAAAATCTGCCTATACAAGAGCAATAATCCAAAGTCACAACTTGCTGTAATCTAAAATAGTATACTGTACTATTCACAGATAAAGAAGTAAAGGTTCCCATGTTTTGAAATACTACAATCAGGGCTCAAAATTTCCACTTGCCACTAGCCAATGGCAAGTGAAAATTTAGCCCTGGCGAGTAGAAATTCAGCCCTGGTGGGTATGTTTTGGCTTGCAACAGCGAGTAACTTTTCAGGTCTGGCTAGTAGCAAAGGACTTAAAATTATAAGCCCTGCAATGATGCCAAAATGTACACATACCATCATACATACATACAATTACACACTCATTTACACAAGTCCGCAATGTGGAGAAAAAAAAATGAAGGGGTCTTCCCGCGGAGGTGGAAAGCCCCTTTTCTCCCCACTGTGTAAAATTCCACACATTCCTACTTGCTAAACATATTTATTCATCTTCTATATTGTGGCCCTACTGGCTGTATATCTTGCATTTGGTTTATTAAACATGTGTTGAATAAATTCTGCCAATAGCATTAACGATCCATTTATTTACATGTACACATACATATGAGCCAGGGTGGCATCTGAAGTCTGTAATGAGGAAGTATTGCAAATATATACATTTTAAATTAGGAAATTAGTCTTTGATGTTGACATGACAAGCTTGTGAAGAGACGCCCATTTCTACACCTCTGGTACAAGATGGAAAAGCAAAGCAGGCTGAATTGGTTTTTTTAAAGAGATTTCATGAAGGATGGAACAGTATCATTCTTAAAAGTATTGTTTCAAATTAGTAAAATGGCTGACAGGTTCTGTATGGCATCATTGTGCACTCTCATATAGAACCAAAGTAGTGTGTAACAAAGGGCCTTATGGAAAAAAACAACTGCGTCCTAGTGTGCAAATACAAATAATCCCAATTTATTGAAATAGGACTTTTAAACCCATGAATCAGAGGTATAAATAGAAGCCACTGGACCCTGGTGTAGAAATTGCCACGGGCCCCCCTGACCACATTGTCCCCTCCCCATTGCCCCAATCTCCACCTCCCTATTGACCCCCAGTGTCCACCTCCTACCTCCCTGGTGGTCCAACAGCATGGCAGGAGGTGTCTGTGCATCCTTCTGCACAGACCTCTATACAGTTGGAGCTCCTGCTCGGTCCTCTCTTCAGTAATGCAGAACGCTGGGAGATGATGTCATCTCCCGGTGCACTACATTACACTGCATTACTAGAGTGCAGTAGAGGGAGCACAGATGCTAGAGTCCTGTGCCAAAGAAGGCACAGTCCTCAGCTTGTTATTTTTTGTGGTCTCAGGGGGGACCGGGTACCTGGAGTGATGGGCTCAGTCGCAGGTGCGACCCCTGAGACCCCTATTGTTACACCACTGCCATGGATGCTAGAGAGCAGTGTGTTGGAGACCTGTCTAGTATTCAAGGAGTTAAACTCAACATTTAAATAAATGTGGATTTTATTTAAACCCCTCCTCCCCATTTTGAACATGGGTACAAAGTATAGTTTAGTGGAAGGATGTCAGTTTGGGCAAAAATGGACACAATTTCTAAATGTGTGGCTCCTGTACTGTATTAAAGTTGACCTTTCACCTGGAGTTCAAGTTTTTCAAAGTTAAATACTTCCCTGACCCTTTAAGTGCCAGAGAGGTAGCCAATGCATTGCACTGTATCATCATCATTCCTACTTTCACAGTTCCTGGATATAGATCCAGAGAGCTCACTGGTAGCAACATAAACATGTTGTATGAAAAAAAAGTAAAGCAAAACTGACTTATTATGTAAAGTGAAACAGTTTAATGTCATTTTAAGAGTATTCTGTGTCCCTATATTTGGGAGCCTCCACTCACAATTTCACCAGAGGCCTGAGGGATTCTTAAAGGGACAATAACCCTTTATTTGGATTTTATAGCTTCTGAAAGTGCAAATATGCAAAATAAAATTACCTTTTTTCATCTTCACCATATTTTTTAATGTTTATATGTCTGACAGTAAGCTCTGGATGATTGTTTTCATGGAATTATCTAATCAGTGACCATCAAAGCAGGGCAGTGATACAAAGTATCAATATCCCTGCAGCACCTTGTGCTCTGTCTGCTGCATGCCATCTTTTAACAGTGTATCTTTCTTACATTTTATCACTATCCCTGCATCCATAGCCCCTAGCAGAAAGCTCCCTGCACACGGATCAAGGGAGGTCAGTGTCATGGACATAGAATTGTAAAAAAATAAATAAATAAATAATTGAAGATGAAAAAAAAAGCCAATTTCACTACATATTATACATTTGCAGAATATGCTAAGTTAAAATAAATGGTTATTGGGGTGAATGTATAAAAACAATTCCACACTGAAGCAAGTGCAGGAATCAGGGCTGTCATCAGTGGGTTACAGGCAGTACCAGTGTACTGGGCGTGGACAATGGGGGGGGGGGGTGCTTCCCTGTTCAAACAAAATGGCCTCCTCAATGTGTGTGATGGGTGGTAGGGAGCTTTGTCAAAAGAGGGCCCCAAACAGCATGGCCCATGGGGATTCTGGACAATCTCCTGGTGGGCCATCTATAAGTATATTCTGTAAGTAGAATGGCAGAGAACTGTAGCACAACGCTGCTACTCTGTCTTCCTTTTCATATCATAACACATAGTGTATCAGTTCCATGGGCTCCGTCGGTACACATAGTACCGGGTTGCACATCAATGTAATAAGCTATCTAAGCCCCAAATCCTCACCTTAACAATGCTTGTGCCAAGGGGAGAACAAGAAGGCAATATGTAAATGTTCCTTGTTAGTACATAGCAAAAAGGAATGCATCAAGTTAATGGCATTATTGTACCCCGATTCCCTGTGCATGATATAAGGCTAGAGTGCTGGGCATTTTGGCATTAAAATCCAAATCTGGTGGCGTGTGTCCACCAGTATTCACGATAGCGATCATACGCTGTACACTGGCGTTAAAGACTAATGCCAGGGTTGGTACACTGGACAATTCATACATTTACTTCACTATTCCTTTAAAGGGGAACTTTCACCTCAGAACATTTTTTTCCCAATTCATTAAGCAGTTAAGCAATGTTGAAAAAGGTGCTTCATTTTTTTTATTGCTACATACTTAGTAAGATATTTTATGTCCAAGCTGCACACTTCCGCATTCAGCGGCACAGGTATCTTTGGCACAGCTCCCCATTCTCCTCCCACCTCCCTCCCAGCTGCCCCGGCGAGCGCGTTCACACTTCACTTCGGTGTGCTGTGAACGGCTCGCAACGTTACAACAAGAAGCGATTCGCATTATACTGAGGTTGCAACCTCAGTATAATGCGAATCGCTTCTTATTGTAATGTTAGGAGCCGTTCACAGCACACCGAAGTGAAGTGTGAACACGCTCGCCGGGGCAGCTGGGAGGGAGGTGGGAGGAGAATGAACTAGTGCTGGGAGCTGTGCAGCGCGGAAGTGTGCGGCTAGAACATAAAATATCTTCCTAAATATGTAGAATTAAAAAAAAGAAGCTCCTTTTTCAACATTGCTTAACTGCTTAATGAATTGGGAAAAAAAATGTTCTGAGGTGAAAGTTCCCCTTTAACCCTTTGAGTGCAGAGGGGAATCCAATGCATTGCTTCACAATGCATTAAATGCAATTAATGCATTAAAACAGTTCTGTCTATGGTGCCATTTGTTTGCCTCAGAATGAATCCAGCTTTTCTTAGTACATCAGTTCCTCTGTCTCTTTGTTAAAGAGTCTAAAAAATTACATTGGAATCTGAGAGCTTTCAGTTACTGGGGCAATTTCTCACCACTTAGTGTGCCTGTGTTAGTCATTTCCAAACTATTTGGTATGCCGTAAGTAACTTGCTTTTTGTATGTTTCTCTCACAAAAAAAGATAGGTTTACTGATATTTCCATTAATAACCCTGACAGTGATTCCCAATTCGGAGAGCGTACAATCCATTTTCTCATCCCGAAGTCATAATTATTTTTCTAAAAAAGAAATGGCATCTCTCAAAGTTTAACAGCTGTTAAAACCAATTTGCATGTTTCTCGCAATTGTTAAATTCTTTAGCTAACACTTGTCAAGAAAAAAAATCTATACACTGGACTGTAATTATGATAATTAGTCAGAAAATTATGTTATCTAATACCTTATTGAAGCCCTGAGACGCTAGATGGTTCTGTTGTGCATTGCTTTGCACTAACTAACCTCCTAGAGCGGTTAAAATATTACAGCATTTCATAGAAACGAATAGAAACCGATTCACCCATCTGTAAAATGAACACGGTGTAGTGCATAATAATATTGAATGTCTATAAATATACTCTGTCAGGCTGGATTTCCTAAGAGAAGTTCTTATGGAAAATGAAAGCATGGCACTCTGATGGTTTGTCTTTTGGTGAAGAAAACTGCACCACTGTGGTACTGATATACATTTGTTTTGAATATTTGCACAAGGTGTACACTCAAGACTAGAAAATGTCCATAAAGTAAAAAACGTACAGCTGTATTCAGGTAGCTAAAGATAAGCAATTCTGGAGCAAATCAACTGCACCTTTGAGGAGAAATTTAACATATATGGTTGTACAAATGAGTGTCAAAACAAATATATAAATAAAATATAACAAATATAACATGAAACAAATAAATATATAACTTTTATAGTCAACAAAAAATGTCTGTTCAAACAAAATGACGTACAATGTCCAAATGGTATAGGACTATTAAAATATATTAATCTGAATATGAAAAGCAGTACCTTGATGATAAAATTCTAATGAAGCCAAGGTGAGTCTCATAAAAGTCATGCAATCTCAAACAATCCGGTCACACCAGTGATGATATATGGTTGATAGAGATAATGATGGAGATGAAGATGGTCAATGTATACACTATTGATTACCCTAGCACACCACGCTAAGTCGGTGCAGGATACTGGAGACCACTGCCATTGATGGTCATATATACCAGAAATAAAGAGTTGTGTCCACACACGAAAATAGGTTTAAAGGGACAGTAATGTTTCATAATAAAAGCAGTTCTAATTAATCATCATAGTATTTGGACTTTGGAGAGTGTTATTTCAATTCATTAATTCAATGACAAAGTATCCCCCTCCCGCCCCTTTTACTGATATAACACTGCTAAGCCAGAGCAGAAGGGAGGTGCCCAGGTAGACTGCAGAGAGGAACAATCTTCAATTAAGATAAGGGGAAAACCTGAAAAGCTTGTCAAGGGGGGCAGGACTTTCATTGTTCTCATAGGAAGAAGATTGTCCCCTGCTGTTATCTGTCTGGTCTATGGACTGCATTTCACATCTGAGAAGAGATGGCTTACACTAGGTAAAAGGGGCGGGAGGGGAAAATTTGCTTGTGAATAGCTCTCAAACCATAAACGTTTGTGAGATAAGACTTAGATCGTTCTTCATGTTTTTTTAATGCCTACAAAATAAAATAAAGATAAAACAAAGTATTACTATCCCTTTAAGCTCTACAGAGCATTTTTATTAAATCACAGTTATACACAATGTTTTGGGGGGGGACCCCTTCTTCAGGTGGCAAAGGCGCATGTCCCCAGAAACGTTGTGTATCACAGTGATTTAATAAAAATGCTCCGTAGAGCTTCAACTTATTTTCATGTTCGGACATAACTCTGTTTTGTTTCTCATGAAGATGATTCCACTTAAAACTAGGCAGCTATGTCTGTCTTGTAGCTGATTATCATTGATTCTGAAGGCCACTAGTAAATGGGAAGCTGCCAAAACATAAAAAGCACACAGACAACTGTCCCTTCCATGGATTTTGTATGTTTTGGTAGTTTTTCAGTGGGGAGAAATGAAAACAATTCCAGTTCTTATTTTTATACATCAGCCATACTAAATGGTGAAAGATCTTTCAAAAGAATGGATGCTCTCAGATTCCAGTGTTATTTTTTACACCAGTGATTCTCAACAAGTGTATTGTGGACATCCCCACTAGGGTGAACCTTTGAATCTTAGAAGACTGACAAAAATATGAATGTGGCATTTCAAGTGTATATTTAAAGACGCGTGACGTACCAGGACTGTCACACCTGTCCGGTCGTTAAAGGGACAGTAATGTCCGATAAACAATGCTTAGAGTTTTGTAGAGATTAAAAAAATGAACAGTATGCCACAAATCCTCTCTCTCAAACCTCCGCTTCTCCTGACATCAGCTGTAAGCTGATAGCAGGAGTTCCTGGTACGGGGACCGACAAGCTGCTCTTCAGCAGAGCCACAATAACGCGATTTAAAAAGAAATACTTCTTTGGAATGGTCTAGAAAATGTGTGCCTGGTTTGCAAGGTTCGTGTCAGCCAACACGGATCTCCTTCTGTCAGCTTTACAGCTGACATCAGGAGAAGAGGAACTTTAGCAGAGGATGTCTCTCAAACCATAGCGGTTTGAGAGATAGGATTTGTGGCATACCATTTATTTTTTTAATCTCTATAAAACTCTAAGCAATTTTATGGGATGTTACTGTCCCTTTAAGGACCAATGACAGTCATGGCACATCATGGAAGTTTGTGATAGCAGTGTGGCTAGAGAGAGCTGGGGTTCTGAACAGCTGAAATCATTAGAGTAGATGAAATTAAGAACAAATAATATCAGGCGAACAATGAAATATTTTTGTTAACAAACAAAGCAGACACATACAAAACCCGGATCGGATTTATTTTATGCCTTTATAATTTTACTATGCTTATTTCAGGTTTGGAACATGAGGCAAAACCCTTTAGTCTCTCAAATGCTAGCAATATATTCATGACTTGTGGGGGGTTCATAAAAAGGTACGCTTATGGAGAGGATTGTTGGATCCCCAACCCTCTCATACACTCACTTTGCAGACCTATTGAGGTTTTTGCACCATGTTAGCCGTTTATGTTATTTATATTGTATGTCTTCTGTTTTTAATTGTACCACACTGGGATCCACAAGCATTACAAAGAAAGTATTTAAAGGGTCCCCTTCCAACGAGTTTCTTATAACATCTCTTGAGGGAATTTTAAATTTAGATAGAGGTTTTTTTTAGTTGTATTAGAGTAGGACTTGCTGCAAGTGAGATACCTTGGTGCGGTGGCAAGCTTACCATCGATTTGGCCAATTTGTGAATACTAAAATCTCACTTATTTTCTAAGAAATATTATAAATGCATATTACAGGGCACATATTTACTAATTAATATTATATATGCACATTACAGGGCACATATTTAATTTTACATAGACAAGCACAGGTTTGTCTTTTTCTATATTATATAAATATATATATATATATTTATATACATACATATAGAGAGAGAGATAATGCATTGAAAAGCTACAACAGGAAAGCAAACAGTTTGGTCTGAAGATTAATATCAACAAAACGCACGTCATGTTTCACAAATTTACCATACCAAGGAAAATCACAGTAGACAGACAATAACTAGAAAAGGTAGACAAGTATGTTTATCTTGCACAGGAAATGTCCACATATGGAAACATCACAATGGAAATTGAGAGATGAATAATATTGGGATGGTGAACATTTGGAAAACTTAGCAGTACTGTCTTTAAGATAAATGTATCACTCTGCCTCAAGCGAAAGATTTTTGAACAATGATCTTAAGTATGGCTTTGAAACATGGACATACAAAAACTTAAGGTTACACAGAGAAGTACAGAACTTTGATTTTCTGAACATAATAAAAAGAGACCAAAAAACATGTGCATGGATTCATCAGCAAACAAATGTTCATGACATCAATGAAGGAGTACAGCAGCTAAAATGTAGTTGGCCAGGTGACATAGATAGAAGACATGAAGGACAGGATTAATTTTGGGATAGACTCTACTCGATACTAAATGCCCAAGAAGAATACCAAAGACAAGATAGTTTGATGTAATTACCAAATTTGTTGATACACAGTGGCAATAAAAAGAACAAAATCAAAGTTGTTGGAAACTTGCTGAGGAGGTCATCTAAAGTTTTATACAGGGATCGTTTGAGTTTCTCCCCAAGGCCTGATTGTTATAAAATTAACTGAATATAAACCAGCAATTCTTTTTTATATTTCCATAAAGTGGCAGACTTCCCCTTTACGGATGGACAGTTATGGGTCTTCTGAGAAAACCAGACCTCATTGTTATGGATTAATATACAGTAAGGATGCCAATTTCCATCTTTCTTCAATTTGTTTTTTTTTAGTAATGTAACATTTTATTAAAATGGATATAACAACTCGGGATATGAAGATATGTTAGTCATGACACATCCTTGAGAAAATTAATAATCCACTGGCATGGGTTTGCATACTGTGTGGAATGCCAAGAGTGCAAAACTACAACAAACAAATATCTTTGGCCAGATTTTTTTTAAAATCATGTCTGAGTTTAATTAGCCATAGGAACTATAACATAAGTGAAGGCAATACCCTTGTTTGAAAGGGCAACATCTAATCTTTCAAATGAGGGTACTCTAGTCTCAGTAGGTACTAGTGGTGTAAGATTGGGAATATTTTAGGCTCCATTAACTATGCCTCAGGTACCAATGACAGGTGACCACATGCCTTTAGCACCTCCAGAACTACCCTCATTTGAAAATAGAGTTTTTAGTTCTTCAAAATAGATTATATTTGTTCATCTGGAGCAGTGGTTCTTAACTTGGGACCTCAGGGCTCACTAACAGGCTAGGACTTAAGAATGTTCCTGCTGGATCACAGGTGGGAAAATGAGAGACCTAATCATTTAGATTGACTCAACTGTACACAATAACAAATCCTCAAGTGCTGACTTGTTACTAGGCACTGAGGGCACAGAGGCTGGTGGGATAAGATAACTCCCTCCTAACTCCCAATAACTATGTCAAGAGTCAGGTGTGTCAAAACCTGCAGTCTACAAATGTACAAAAGCCAGACTTAAACAATTTGCGTGCCAGAGGGGGACACAATGCACTGCATCGCAATGTGTTACATACCCCTCTGGCACTCAAAGGGTTAAGGATCTCTCTTTGGAAGAACAAGAGGTTTTATCAAAATGATTGAGCAACTGAATACTAGACCTGTACTGACCTAGGGCCATGTGAGTCTGAATATAGACTGTATATGGTCCTTGAAGACAAGTATGAATATCCATGCCAATTTTGGGTCATGACGTAAATTGCTCTCAGGAGTACCTTGACTTAAGAATTGTATTAAATTTTGGAACTTTTATACACACCGAATACACTGAGTGTACTTGTTGGAAAATAGGTTTATCTCACAAATGACAATGCTTTACGTCATATACATTTCTTGAAATACTTGGAAATATGTTATGATGTATAAAACGAAACATAAGGGTATCAAAGCAATGTTCAAGAATATTGAAAATTGTATATAAATATTGAATTCCACAAAATGGCTACGCTTTGTCTTAGTAACAACCTCACAAAAAAGAATTCAGTTAACTAGTTTCAGTAGGAAATCATCGGGCATCTTTACAGTAATTCACAGAGACGTGGGCACTTGTGAGTAGCTTTGCCTTGACTCCTCTGTCCACTTAATCCCCTACAAGTTATATGGTATTGAGGTCCAGAGACTGGGCAGGCCAGATCATTAGATTTAGTTGTCTTTCAATTTTCTTCTTCACCAGAGAGAAATCGAACAACCTTGAGGTTTGTTTTTGGTCATTATCTTGATGAAAATGAAGGTCTGCCCTACCTAATTCCGATGGAATGGCATTTCTCTGAAGTACACTATGATAGTCATGCTGGTGGAGCTTGCCATGGACTTTGCAAAGATCACCAACTCTGGCACCCTCCAAGCAACCGCAGACCAAGAAATTTGCCTCCTCCATGCTCAACAGCAGGAACCACATATGCATAACTCATGCACTCATCCTCTCTGTGTCAATCACAGTTACTCAGTGGTTGGACCCAAATAATTAAAATGTTGACTCAACGATCCACAAAACTAATTTCAACTCCTCAAATGTCCAGTTTGTGTTTTTTGGACCAGGTAGATGCGTTCCTCTTATTCTGCAACACTTAATGGTTTATTTTCAGCAATCCTTCCAGTTAGGCCATCTTTATACAATCTCCTCTGAACAATGGATGCTGAAACATCTGTACTTCTACTAGCATTGATCCAAACTTGTGCCAGCTTTGCAGCCTTAAATTAACTTGTTCTTTTATTCTGAGGTAGCCATTGGCCTGCCTGGCCTTGTTTAGTCCTCATAGGGGCAAGGTTCTTCAAACTGTTTGATGATCTTGGTCACAGAAACATTCACCTTCATTTGTTAGAGCAACTACAGATTGCATTTTTAATGTGCTTAACAGAGTACTTTACTATTTTCTGCTCTTACATTCAGGAATTACAAACTTGAACCTATGCTACCTATATTTATAGTAATCTTCGTTCCCCGCCTGTTAACTATAATTGGTGACTAACGATTACTATGTACAATTATTTAAGACTGTTAACTGACTTGGGCTTCATGCTAAAATCCCCTTGCTTTGGGTGACCCTTTAATTTAAAAAAATGTTGAACGCGATTCACTTATTATAATCAGCTTATACTACTTCCTTTATCAAAAAATGAAATATTGAATGTTTATAGGCAAGTTTACATGAACATAGATAATCATGGAAGACCTGGTTTCTAATAGGTGTATTCAAACACTTGACTGGTACTATTACATAATATATATACTCTGTATAACCATACATAAACAGGACTTTTACCAGGTGTGAACTCATATGTAAAGGAATGTGCTCACCAGAGCAAATGTACACCTTGAAATCCAGAATACTTTAAACAACAGCCAAAATGTTTATTAGGCATGTCCAATGAAGCAAATATGAACCCCACAGGCAGAAACACCCAAACTAGTTGCCTTAGGTGTTGTTTGCCATTATCTTTGGCACTTCATCACAGACCAATGTCTGGCTGAGGATCACGGCAGTTTTAAGAACCCATGTGGAATTGTGAATGGAGCTCCCCACCAAAAAATAAAATAGGTTAACATTTTGGATCCTTAAGTTTAGTTTTAACTTTCCTCTTCCTCTCTACCCATTTGTGTGAAAAGCATTCACATTAACATGTTGTGCACCCAGAACTGTCTCACTCCTCACTGGCAATCTGATCATAGGATTAAATTGGTCCCTTTCTGTAAAAATTGGACTATTGGAAGCCTAAGGTGAGGCCCACTGAGACTGCAGGCCCCCAGCCCCTATGCAGGCTTGCTCTCATTGCTCTTGTTTCCTTCATGCTTGAGACACAGTACTATGACATCACAATGTGAATATCTAATTGTTTCAGGTATAGAAGTATAATTCATTTGTTTTCCTTTTAAGTAGAATCACAGTGTTATGACATCACAATGTCAATGTCTATTCACTTCAGGTAAAGGAAAATTATTGCTCTTGTTTCCTTCTTGCTTGAGACACAGTACTATGACATCACAATGTGAATATCTAATTGTTTCAGGTATAGAAGTATAATTGCTTTGTTTTCCTTTTAAGTAGAATCACAACACTATGACATCACAATGTCAATGCCTATTCACTTCAGGTAAAGGAAAATTATTGCTCTTGTTTCCTTCTTGCTTGAGACACAGTTTTATGACATCACAATGTGAATATCTAATTGTTTCTGGTATAGAAGTATAATTGCTTTGTTTTCCTTTTAAGTAGAATCAGAATACTATGACATAACAATGTCAATGTCTAGTCACTTCAGGTAAAGGAAAGTTATTCCTCTTGTTTCCTTCTTGCTTGAGACACAGTACTATGACATCACAATGTCAATGTCTTTATCAAAAAATGAAATATTGAATGTTTATAGGCAAGTTTACATGAACATAGATAATCATGGAAGACCTGGTTTCTAATAGGTGTATTCAAACACTTGACTGGTACTATTATATAATATATATTATATACTCTGCATAACCATATCATAAACAGGACTTTTACCAAGTGTGAACTTATATGTAAAGGAATGTGCTCAACAGAGCAAATGCACACCTTGAAATCCAGAATACTTTAAACAACAGCCAAAATGTTTATTAGGCATGTCCAATGAAGCAAATATGAATCCTACAGCAGAAACACACAAAATAGTTCCCTTAGGTGTTGATTGCCATTACCTTTGGCACTTCATCAAAGACCAATGTCTGGCTGAGGATCACGGCAGTTTTAAGAACCCATGTGGAATTGTGAATGGAACTCCCCCCCTAAAAAAATAGGTTAACATTTTGGATCCTTAAGTTTAGTTTTAGCTTTCCTCTTCCTCTCTACCAATTTGTGTGAAAAGCATCCACATTAACATGTTGTGCACCCAGAACGGTCTCACTCCTCACTGGCAATCTGATCATAGGATTAAATTGTTCCCTTTCTGTAAAAATGGGACTAATGGAAGCCCAAGGTGAGGCCCACTGAGACTGCAGGCCCCCAGCCCCCATGCATTAAAATGCCCCTGCCGAGGATGACAGGAAATGTAGTCTAGAAAAAGCTCTAGAAAAGCCACAGGTCCCCACTTGTTGCTGGTTGCTGTAATGGTATGGTAGCTGTAACGGCATTTAGACGTAAAATCACACAAAATGAATTGTAGGTCTTGTAATTACATACTTATTGAATCTGGGAGTAAGGACCAATAAAAAAGTTTCTCAGATGAAATACAAGATGACTTGCTTCTTTCTTTATTTGACTAGTCATTGTTTTCTATACATTCTCTGCTGGTTCACAACAGTGCGCAAAATAGAATTCTCCTTTTATTCACTAATTTGTTTGGTATCTCTCTACATCACCCTTCTCCGCATTCTCATTGCTCCAGTTTTCTCTGCTCCGATGCAGTTGTTCAGTAGACAATGCCCCATATGATGTTTCATTCATTTACTATAGTTCGAACATTTACACAGATTTGCAGGGCTGGATTTGCCATAAGGCAGAGTAGGCATCTGCCTACAGGCACACCCCACAGAGGGGAGCCTGTCATTGGAATATTTTTTTTTTTTTTAATATATGAGGGCAAGTTGGAGCTGATGGGGGCAAGTTGGAGCTGATATGGGGCAATGTGAGGGCAATATGGATATGGGGGGTAACGTGGAGATTTGGAGCATTGTGGAGTTGTCCCATGGAGATGGCCAATGTGTGTGTGTGGGGGGGGGGGCGGCTCTTCAGAGTTCTGTGCCTACAGGCACCTGAGATGTAAATCTGGCCCTTCACATTTGCTGGTTGGGGATAAAGGGAGTCTCCAAAAAGCTAGGGTACAAAAGATTGCCTATTCCTAACTTAGAGAATTTTCTGTAGTGGCTGTGCTTTACTTGCTAAAATACTTCCACTACTGAAGTTTCTATGCTTTTGGAATTTTTGTAGGAAATAGCTTCTTGTGAGACAACAGTCAGCACGCCACAAATGAGCAAATCACAGATCACTTATGATCTAAATGTGGCCTTCTTCATCAGAATATCGTTTCAAGGTTTCCTGGAATTCTTACATTAACACACAGGGACAGATTATTTTATGAGAGTTAAAGGAACACTAACCTCCCGTAATACTAAACCACCTTTTAACCCTTTGAGTGCCATAAAGGCATCCAACACAATGCACTAGCTACCTCTCTGGTATTCAAAGGGTTATATTAATTAGTACCTAACATCCTAACAGGTATCATGAATCAATTCTGTGTAGAATGGTTCACCAAAGGGAATCTTTAATGTGTACTGGATATAGAATGTACATGGAGAAAGACCTGGTTCTTTGTTGCTAGCCTCCAAGATTCAGATTTCTCCTTTGAAGACTGCAGTGGCAGTAGTTTATAATCATAGAGTCCTGTAACAAACAATCATGTCTGCCACCATGGGCATGATATTTAATACAAATTAAAGATAAGCTGTAGAGAGTCAATATACACATAATTGATTCATAGCGGCGATTAGAATTTTTTTAATCCAGATTAAGATGTATCAGTTTATTATTAGGAAATGTAGGGTCTCTTTACATGTGTAACAGAGGCAAAATCGGGATTTCCAGATAGGAGTTTCCAAGAGTCTGTCTTCCAGCTGCTTTTGGACTACAGTTCTAAGGATGATGGGAGTGGTAGTTTAAAAACAACTGGTGGTCTGGTAAGAAAGATGGGAGTCATAATCCAGTATCAGCTGGACGAAGACCCGGCGTTCCTCACCCCTGGAACAGACACACACACCTCACCCATCCGCATTTTTCAGTGTTGAGAGTGGTAAAGTTTTCTCTCCCAGCTCACAGAGGAAAAAGGGGGATACGGGGCTCTGAGCAACTGGAAACCCCCTCACTGCTTGTATTTGTATAGGTGTTATCATTGTTTTTCCCATGTAATTCAGAATTGTAATTGTATTATCTTCATAAAATAAACTGGCTAAAATATTACAGAAATATTAAACTTTCTGAAGAATAATGTGCTACTGTAAGTACTGCAATGTAGCTGTAAATGTATGAGCTACAATTTTAAAGGAGCAGTAAACTTTTTTTTATGAAAGCACATATTGTATAGAGCTTTTCCTGATGAATAAAACAAGGTCACTCCCATCTCTGTCAGATGTTTTATTCAAAAATTATAGCAGTTTAAATAATCAGGAAGTGAATTTACTGTGTTTACTTCCTGATAGTTCTAACTGACAGGAAGTGACAGGCAGTTTCTATCACATTCTATGGAGAACTGTAAGTCACTGACTTTTCTGACTTTCCTTTCCATTAGCATCTAACAGGAAATCTAATTAGAATTTGACCAATAGAGGGCACTGCTAATGTAAAAAAAATGGGTTGAAACTGTAATAACTCTGGAAATATAAATCTCTCGGCAGTGGGAGCACCCTTATTTTACTCAATAGGAAAATCCCTACAATATATATTTTTTCATAAAAAAAAGTTTACTGCTCCTTTAAAGCAATGTCCCTCACAAATTCATTACACATGTATAGAATATATTGGAATGGATAGAGACAAATGAAAGATCGACTTGGCCACTGCTCTTTCTGTACCTGCTCTTGGTAAGAGTATGATGCAGGAGGTACCAGATAACCACAGCCATTACTGAAATTAGTTCATTTCCCCTTTCTTCTCATTATACAACCTTTCAGAAGTCCTAGCCCTATAAAGTAGGGGGCTTAATGATTTTCAGTGATTGTATCTGATTACATCTCCTTTTCTCGGTGTTGAAATCCAAGCTAATCATGTCAGGAGAAAACTGTCCTAATCAAGCCAAATTTGAAAGAGCACCCTCCCTTTTTGCACATCAAAAATTCCCTACCTTAGACTTACAAAATAGCTTTCTGCCTCCATTAGAGGGAGTTAAATGAGCATTCTCTTCTAATTTATCAAAAAAATAACATATTTACAAACAAATACTGGAAGCCTGCTTTTATGGCTGCAAAACCATCACTACTGAGCTTCTATATTCTGAATGTAGGATGTGGCATTAACACCATAGCCAATTTCAATTACAACCATTTGTATTTGAAGTGAGGCTACTGTTTTAACCTGTAGACATTTTAAGCAGAAGCTCCCCTCCCCTCGACACACACACCTTATCATTTCTGTTTTATTTAAAACCTTATAGACCAGTGGTTCTCATACTGTGTTCTGTGTAGCCCCATGGTTCAGTGAAGTACTGTAGATCAATGGGTTCTATGGAACACATATCAGTAATTGCACAGGAACAATACCATTAACTGATAACACTTACCTAATACATTTTAGTCTGATAACGTATCATTAAGATACCAGAACCAACCAACATAAATGCATTTGATATTGCTACTAATTTAATCTTTTTAAAACATAACAAAATATGAGAGGATTTGAGGATGAACAAAGGCACAAGGTGCTTGATCTGCGGCTAGTTTCCACTCAGAAGCATCACGTTTTAACTCTCTAATGTCATTACAGTGGAAACATTTCCACGTAAACATTAGACTAGCCCCACCTAAAAGGGCAGACAGTTCCAAATGACTGGCAAGTCCCCTCTGCACAGGAACACCAGATATGGTCCCCTTGCTCTCAGTGTCCAGGGAAACTAGTTGCACTTCAAGACCGAAACCTATGTCTGATGTTAGCTGGTGTTTCTGTGCAGAGTGAACTTGCTCATCATTTTAGAACTGGACTGCCCTTTTGGGAGGGATTAGTTTAATAAGTACGTGAACGTTTCTCCTCTGTAATGGCACTAGAGCTAACATGTGATGATTCTGAGCTTTAACTAGCCAGAGAACAGGCCATTGTGCTTTTTGTTCCTCCTCAGAGTCTCTCCCATTTTGAAATTTATGAAATGTATCCCTTTGAATGCTTGACAGGTTTGCAAAAAATTGCATCGCAATATGTTGGCGACCTCTCCAGCTCTCATGGAGTTAAAGGTTTTAACTGATGGGGTTCTGCAAAGAGTATGAGTGAAACAAAAGGGCTCTAGCATGGCAGAAAGCGTGAGAACCACTGTCTTAAACCATAATCTGTGCCCAAGATAAGTAGTAAATATGATTATAAATTAACTCAATCTTGAATGATTTTGCTGTTTTTTGTGCAAACTCCAAAAAATATTCACACTTTAAGGGGCGTTTGAGTTGTAAATAATTGTGTGAGACAGGTAAACATAATAACTTTTTAGTAGCATTCTATATGTAAATTAAAATGTTAAAATTATAATCTGAAGAGAAGTAAATATTTCTAATCTTTTACTGTCTTCTCTCCTATTAAAAGGAACACTAAAACCTCATAAGAACTTCCCACACAACCTTAGTACCGAACATCCTAATGGCCTCCATGGATTTTGCCTTGGCACTTTGGCTAAAGAGAAAACATCAATCTTGGATGCTAAGTCAACAGAAATCAAAATGTTACTGGATGGCGGGACTCCAGGACCTGAAACACTACCCACTGGAACATGTTTTTCCTTCAGACTGAAGAACGCAGATGACCTTGCAGAAAACGCCAATACTGCAGAGGGTGGAGCCTGGGATCCATGAACACTGCTGGTATCAGTAAATACATCTCTGTGAAGGTGTAATCCTATAGATGTACATTTATTTATTTCTTGAACCAAGGCTCAAGGACAAAATTCGAACGGTACATGAAGGGATATTATTAGGAGAGAAAAACAATAGTGGAGCTGCTAGTGCAATAACAACAAGTCAATGTGGGCTCCACTGAAACACCCTTCACTCACATTTGGCCAGCTGCTAAAAAGGGGTCAAAAAGGAATATGGGGGATTCATACTATCCTCATTCAGTGTCATTCACCAGAAACATATGAATGCTGCACTCCTAGATTACTTGAAGCAATCACCGAGATGCTTTAAACAAAAGAAAAAGAAGGAAAAAGTTATAATAAAGTTAAATATGAGGACTATCAGTAATCCTTCCTGTTTCTACTATGGGTGCTTTGCCTAGAAAGGAGTATTAAAATACCCCAATGCTGTACACTGGCATTTGATGTTACATTACCTATGAACTTCAGATTATGTGACTAGTGCTTACATTTCTTACACATATAAGTGTGATATTACTGTGTCCACTGTAGATTGCTCTTCTTTTCTCCTTTATCTGGTTAATATTAAGAGCTATTGATGGTCATTTAATGTTTCAGATCTTTGCTTGATAGAATTAAGCTGTTATTCCAATTAATATATTTTAGATTTCAGTAACACAGAGAGTTCAGTAACTCTGCTGTTCGGAAGTTCTAGCATCTGCCCGGAGTTAGGAAAAAAAACCTTACATAGTTTTAAAAACAGACTTCAGATACATTACAATACACAGCTCAAAGCATTTGATGGGAACTCGTCCTTCACATATATTTTTCTTTACCTGTTGTTAGGGTCATACCCCTCCCTTCCCCTACTTAAAGTGCTACTGTCACCACAATAAACTTGATCCTACTAAGTTCAGCTGCTAAACCAGTATATTAATTCTTTAATTTTTTTTTTTAAAATCAAGTAGTATACTAGCAAAAGCAAAAAGAAAATGTACATCTGACGTCAGTGTGGTATAGGCTGCACTCTATAGATCTCCCCTTTGTCCTCCCGTCACCAGTCCCAGCTATCTCCATGCTTCTTAATGAAGGGGCAGGCTTTGGAAGAAGATTTGCAGGAGAGTGCTACCAATTGGATATATAATTAAGATGGAGGTGCTCTCCCTCTCAATACTGCACGACAAATATGTAACATTTACCAGAGAAGGGCGCACTTTTAAGAATACATAGGCAGCTGTAGTGATGTTTTGATGTACTGAAGCAATGAGGTTGGGGATGCCAGAACATGAAAGATCCACTTTAAGTAGGCACATGTCACAAGGTACCAAAAATACCAGTAAGTGGAAAAAATGTTAAAAAATAAGAATACATCAAATACTCATTACTTTAAATTTGAGCAGCTATACATAAAATAATTTGAAACTTCCACAAATCAGTAAACCTCTGCATGGTAATCATGTTATTAATGTGATGTCCATTTCCTCCACTGCTCTGTGCCTAGGAGAACATCATAATTAAATAAGACTCTGCTTTTGGTACTGTAGGTCAAGGAGATATTACTGACCTGCAAAAATGACTACACAGGAAGTAGGAAGCCCAAATGAACTGAATACCAACATTTAAAATTATACAGATGTGAATAACTTTAAGTTAACAACAGCAATGACAATCACATTAATTAGGTGACAACTGCAGATAATTCTTAATTTAAGGAAGAGAGAATGTCAATTGTACAATTAAACTTGCTGTCTCATCAAAACCACAGTATGTGCTTGGGCGCATAATATGCTGGTTCCTCAGTATATTGATATATCTTAATAATAGATTGCGGTATGTTCAAATTAGCAAATGGGCATTAGAAATGATCATGAGTTAAACTGTAGCTCTCCGAATTTCCCAAACCTCAAATGTTTTTTCTTCAAGGGTATCCCCAAAAAAGGAAATGACATGCCTCAGGAGGTCATGTCATTGCCATTCAATAGAAGTGTCTATACACTGTAAAGGGTATATATGTAACTCTGCTTTCTTCAAATAATAGAATTTGCTGGAATTCCATTTCATAGGAAGGATTGCAGTCCCACTGACTTGCATTCAGGTCATTAACTAGCAATATATACTGATCATGAAGCAGCATTTCACATCATTAGTACTAAATACACTATTTAGTTTGATGTTCCAAGTAAAGTGAAAAGACGCCTGTGTTTTTAAGGGACTAATTGACAGAGGTGTAGAAATACGAAGAAGCTAAACTCAGCGTAGAGGCAAAATAAGGGGAAAACTGGGATCCAGCGTTACTCATTGTAAAACCGTGTTTTCGTGCTACACGTGCATGCGTTAAGTAAGCAGCCTACGGGTCCTTTCCTGCATCAGAATTTCTAATTCACTACAGCTGCCTCATGAATTATTATTTTCTCAATGACATTTTGCAGGCGCCAAGCAATAAAACAAACAAACAATTGTAAATTGTCAATCTGGGTTTCGCGCTCAGCACAAATCAATGATTTTATTCAAACTAAAACCCTGTATTAGATTCAGTGATAAAACCATAACAAAACTGGGTCTGTGAACAAATACAGTTTAACCTCATAAAAAAAAGAAATAACAGATAAGTTATCAAGTTCTTATAACTTTATCTAAATGAATGATGGAATTCCTATTCTGTAAATGGAAGACAAAGCAGGAAATGACATGTAGCATACACTTCCTGTTTTAGCTCTGCCCACATTCCTTATGTTTTATTAGGCGTCTGTGCATAGTACTACAGATTAACGAATTCCAAGTCCTAATAGATGTGTGAGGAGCAAGTTATTTCATTCGTTTATCAAATGTGGGTGAGGAGTAAATTTATTCTTAACGGTTCTCTAGCCTTTTTCCATTCATTACTGCCGGCTCTCATAAGCCATTGGTAATATAATGGCATTTCTAATCGGGAACGAGGGAGAAGGATTTGCAGCTTACTTAGATCATGAAATCTATTTTTCCCATCCCAGAGAGCTGTGGAAACCCATGTATTTATATGGAATTAAGATGAGGTTTGAGCAAAACCACAGAACAGTTAACTTGTTATTAAACTCAACACCAAGGATACAGTGTATGCAGCAAAGCACTCACCCACTTGATATGAAAATACAGTTGGTAAATAAAAGCTTTTTACAGTACATTTCTACCTAGCTGGACAGCAACTAAACATAATTCATACCTATTTATCTAAATATAAATAGACTAGGCTTGGCTGCAATCAGTAATTTGGAAATCTGTTACAAATTGAATTTCTCTGATTTAGGAAGTGCAAGTGCTTTCTTTGTCCCACCCTGTCCCTCTAAGTGAGCCAACTGACAGAGAGAGATTGACTGCAAGCATTTGCTGAACATTGAATGACATCAGGCAAAACCAAGAAGCAAATAAAGACAACATTTGCAAATCAAATGCTGATATGTTTTTTTTAAATACACAAGAATCAGTGGCACATTAAATAAGAAACAGATCAATCTTCTAAGGTTAATGAGACTCTTAAAGGAGTCATCCATATTGCCGTACTAAAGAGAACTGCGTTCATTATGAGGCAAACCAACTGCATCATAGGGGAGAATTGATTTATACATTTGTGTTTCTCCCTTAGTGTGCAAAAGAGTTACTTTGCTCCAGAATTGCTCCTCTTTTCTTCTATGTATAAAGCCCCATATAGCAATCTAAATAACATAAAGTGCTAGCCTGAGAGGATCCCTGTGTGCAAAACCACACATGCGCAGTAGAGACTGCAGGAAAGATGCAGTCATGCGCAGTAGAGACTGCAGGAAAGATGCAGTCATGCGCAGTAGAGACTGCGGGAAAGATGCAGTCATGCGCAGTAGAGACTGCAGGAAAGATGCAGTCATGCGCAGTAGAGACTGCAGGAAAGATGCAGTCATGCGCAGTAGAGACTGCAGGAAAGATGTAGTCATGCGCAGTAGAGACTGCAGGAAAGATGCAGTCATGCGCAGTAGAGACTGCAGGAAAGATGCAGTCATGCGCAGTAGAGACTGCAGGAAAGATGCAGTCATGCGCAGTAGAGACTGCAGGAAAGATGCAGTCATGTGCAGTAGAGACTGCAGGAAAGATGCAGTCATGCGCAGTAGAGACTGCAGGAAAGATGCAGTCATGCGCAGTAGGGACTGCAGGAAAGATGCAGTCATGCGCAGTAGAGACTGCAGGAAAGATGCAGTCATGCGCAGTAGAGACTGCAGGAAAGATGCAGTCATGCGCAGTAGGGACTGGCTGAATGCACAGATTCGGAGCGGGGAGCTTGGCAGCAGCCGAGGACGCTGGGTGGCACTTTAGCCCGTTTATACTGGCTTTCCTACTAGTATTAATATATAACTATATTGCATAATGGAGCATAAGAAGGAAGACAATGTTTTTCTATGGAAATTAATGTAAGCAACACCATGATTGTATTGTGTGATTTGCCAGTACAATTAGAATTGGAAATGTAATAGAACGATGCTCCATAGAAATTGAACCTCTTAAACAATGAAGCACAGAAATATGGAATTTGTCGGCAGATACGAACCATTTGGCCCATCTAGTCTGCCCATTTATCCTAATGAAAAAGCCTCAAACCCTGTTTGGTGCTTGGTCTTTTCTTATGTTAAGGACAGCCTCATGCCTATCCCATGCATGTTTAAATTCCCTCACTGTTTTAACCTCTACCACTTCTCGTGGTGGGCTATTCCACTTATCTACTACCCTCTCAGTGACATAAAACTTTCTTACATTACACCTAATCCTCTGAGCCTCTTAGTTTTACACTATGACCTCATCCCCTAACATTTCTACTCCTCTGAATTATACTTCACTCCTTTACTTTGTTGATCCCTTTCTGTATTTGAATGATAGAAAAGCAATGCCTTGCACACCGCTGTGGTCCTTAATTGGTTCATTTGCCTTTTTCAATTACCAGGTTATTACTTTCCCTCGATACTACAGTGCAGAAGTGGTCAATAAACTCCAGGATTGGAAACTGCAAATAAACAGGTTTGAGTATGATTCGAAGTATAACTTGTAGAGATTTTTTTTTGTTAACCCTTTGAGTGCCAGAGGGGTACGTTGCACAGTCAAAAGGTTAAATGAGAAATTAAACCTACTAATATCACTCCATTTACCTTACTATGACCCAAAAATCCTAATTGCTCCAATGAATATTGTGTGAGTGCCTTTGTCCAAGAGCTAACATCTTGAATCAGTCTTAGATGTCTACGTGGGTAGACAGGACTGCTGTTAGAAGTTTTCATAGAGAAGCAGGCAGAGTGCATGATCCTACTTAAGGACACGAGGTGTGTACACCACATTACAAAACAATGCACTGTGCAGCCCCTGAGTCTTAAAACCTTTGAGTTCCAGTGAGGTATCCAGCTACCTCTCTCTGGCACTCAGAGGGTTAAGAGTTAAGATTATTATGTGCAGTGGGCAGTGTTTGTGTCCTGCAGTCCCATTAGCAACTGTCATGTCCTCCTCCTCCATGGACATAACATCAAGGACTGATTCAGAGGCGTAATTAGAAGCCACTGGGCCCTGGTGCAAAAATTGCCATGGGGGCCCCCCCACCACATTGACCCCATTATCCATCTCTACATTGCTCCCACTGTCCACTTCCACAAATGTGCCCCCACTGTCCATCTCCACACTGTCGACTTCCACAAATGTGCCCCCACTGGCCATCTCCACACTGTCCACCTCCACAAATGTGCCCCCCACTGTCAATCTCCACACTGTACACCCCCACAAATGTGCCCCCACTGTCAATCTCCACACTGTACACCTCCACAAATGTGCCCCCACTGTCAATCTCCACACTGTACACCTCCACAAATGTGCCCGCACTGTCCATCTCCACAAATGTGCCCCCACTGTCAATCTCCACACTGTACACCTCCACAAATGTGCCCCCACTGTCAATCTCCACACTGTACACCTCCACAAATGTGCCCGCACTGTCCATCTCCACAAATGTGCCCCCACTGTCAATCTCCACACTGTACACCTCCACAAATGTGCCCCCACTGTCAATCTCCACACTGTACACCTCCACAAATGTGCCCGCACTGTCCATCTCCACAAATGTGCCCCCACTGTCAATCTCCACACTGTACACCTCCACAAATGTGCCCGCACTGTCCATCTCCACAAATGTGCCCCCATTGTACATCTCCACACTGTCCACCTCCACAAATGTGCCCCCACTGTCCATCTCCACACTGTCCACCTCATGGGCCCCAACTGCCCGTCTCCACTAATGTGCCCCCACTGTTCACCTCCTACGTGGCTCAGGAGGAGGGGGGCTCATCTCTGGTGGTCCGGCAGCATGGCAGGAGAGGTCTGTGCCTCCTTCTGCACAGACCTCTATATGCAGCTCCCGCATGGTCCTCCAATAATGCAGAACGCTGGGAGATGATGTAATCTCCCAGTGCTCTGCATTACTAGATGGCCAGGGGCGACGAGGAAGCTGCTCAGAGAGGGACAAGCTTTAGTGAGCATAATAAAAAACCTGTCAAGAGGGGCAGGGTTTTCATTGTTTTCACAGTAAGAAGATTGTCCCTTGCTGTGACCTGTCTGGTCTCAAGATCAAATTCCACATCTGAGGAGAGGCGGCTTGCACTAGGTAAAAGGGTCAGGACGGGGATACCTTATCATTCAATTACTCTTGAACTACAACTCTGAGATTATTGAAATAATACTCTCCATGGCCCAAATACTATGAAGATTAAGCGAAGCTGCTTTTTTTTGTGAAACATTACTTTCACTTAAATACCCTTATCTTGTATGTACACAGGATATAGAAAATAGAGCCAGCTCCCTCTTACATGCACAGGACTCTGGGACTGGGTTGTCACTGACAGCCTTGGGTCTCAGTTAACCTCCTGGCACCAAGAGTCGCTCCTTGTGGTTGTTTGACCGACTGTGATCCAATATCAATCTGGTATGCAGGTGAGCAAGTTAGCTCCCCTGCATAAAACAAGTAAATGCGAGTGTTTGTTGCCCAGACTGGTCCCAGAGCTGCCATGTCTCTTGCAACATCCCTCACAATGCCATTCTCCCTCTCTGGTACCAGGCTCAATAATCCCTGCTCCTTCAGTTTAAAGCTGTGATAATGTCACAGCCATGTACAGCTGGAGCCATGCAGATCAGCTGATCTGGTCAGAGTTCACTGAAAATGTCAAATCAGGTAGAGATGCCATCTACCCCATGTTTTAAAAATAAAACTCACCTGCCCAAATAAAGTTGGCATGGGCAGATCCCTGATGGCGTGTTTGCATAATTTTATGTGTATGTGCATGTTGCATATATCTATCTATAGAGATAGAGCGATAAAGAGAGAGAGAGAGATTGAAATAACATTAATTAATTAAAAATCTGACTTCTGAACCTGTGATGTATGCCTTGTAATCTATGGTCTTAAAATCTTATGAACACATAGTAAACATATAGGCGTGTGGTATTTCTATAATTGGAGACACAGACAAATACATCTACTAGTACTTTCTACAGCTGCACATGATATGTTCAACATAGCCTGTGCACATTTACAGTGTATGTAAAGAAAAGTGCAGGAAAAAAAATTGTAACTACTAAAGATGGCATATCATTGTGGTAAAACGGTCTGATTAAAAGTCTAGAAATTCCCCTAATGAAATACCACAGGTTGTCAAATTTCCAAATATATATACACAAGTATTGGTTTATTTTGTGTTCCTGAGCTGTCAATTTACAGGCGGGATCATCACAACCGTCTCTCGTGTCTCTCTATAATTGCTCCACTGCACGGGTCATATGTTCAAAAGGAAAGTGAAGATGTTTTGGGGCAAACCATTTGCACTATAGAGGAGAACTAAAAAGTACA
Source organism: Rhinophrynus dorsalis (assembly GCA_037306005.1). Lineage (NCBI taxonomy): Eukaryota > Metazoa > Chordata > Amphibia > Anura > Rhinophrynidae > Rhinophrynus > Rhinophrynus dorsalis. Next base: position 22,780,448 of record CM074728.1, read on the forward strand.
TGAGGATATTAACCCCTTGAATGCTAGAAAGGGCTCCAATGCATTGCTTTGAAATGCGTTGGAAACATCTCTAACATTCAAAGGTTAAAATCCCCATTTAAATCAACAGGAATTTCCGGAATTTTTAGTTCTCCCCTATAGTGTAAATGGTTTGCCCTAGAATTCCTCCACTTTTCTTTTGAACATACGACCTTAAATATATATGATAATTCTATAAACATGAGAGTTAGCTGAATACATTTTGAGATCTTATTCTTTGAGCGCAACAGCTAGGTGAAAACAATTATCGGCAAAATCATTAAAAAAAAAAGAAAAAATTCCAAATATTTCTATTTATTTCTTTTTTTTTTTTTTTTTTTATAAATTATCTAAACTAAATTATATAAATAAATTAAATTAAAAAAAAATTAAAAGACAGTATAAAAGAAAGGCAAGATTGTCTGGAAGAAAATAATATAACTTGTATGGTTATACAAAAGATGAAAAAGTGAAGTGTTTTAACAAATATAATAAAAAAAGTGAAAATGTCCATACTCACCAACCCACAAATGAACCCTGGTCCTTAAGGAGTTAGGGACTGAATGTGGTAATCATCGTATCTTTGCATGGAAAAGAGGATTTTAGTCTTACCTGTTAAATCCTTTTCTCTTAGTCCATACAGGTTACTGGTAACTTTGGGTAGGCAATCCGCCCCTTTAAGTAGGCAGGAACAATTCTAGAATTGATTGCAGGGGGTGGAGCCTACCTTCCCTCCTTGGCTGCAGCTAGCCAACCAGCTCCAGAAAGATTTGAGACACTAACTATTGACTAGATAGTGGAAGGGAAGGAAGACTCCTATAAGCATGACCCCGAAGGACCCCCACAATCTGCCACAGGAGAGCCAAGCATGGTCCCTTCACAGGGTGGGAGACCAGTAACCTGTATGGACTAAGAGAAAAGGATTTAACAGGTAAGACTAAAATCCTCTTTTCTCTGTTGTCCAACACAGGTTACTGGTAACTTTGGGATGTCCAACCACTGAGTTTCCCACAGGCGGGAAGTAAGGCAAGGACCAGGCAGAAGGCCCCCAAAGTCACCAGAGCAGATGTGAACCATCAGAGCAGAAATAGCCCAGCAAAAACAATGAAGTGTCAACAGACACTGAACAGGGGTAAAAACTGTTACACAGCGCACTGAACTAGAGCCAACAGGGCTCAAAATTGAAGGAAGCACTAAGAACCGAAGAAGATCCTAGACAGGCAAGATTGCCTCCTGGATCTTCCTCCGAAAGCTGGCGTCAGCCGATGCCAGCACATCAACACGGCAGTGCTTTGAAAAGGTGTGCACCAACGACCAAGTGGCAGCCTTGCACAAATGATCAGCAGAGGTCTGATTCGTGTAAGCCCAAGAAGCCCCAATAGATCTGGTTGAATGAGCGTAACCCAAAAAGGAAAAGGCTTCTTCCTTAGCTCGTAAGCCTTACGAATAGTGGACTTGATCCAAGACGCAATAGTCACTTTGGATGCAGGTCTTCCTGCCCTGGGGCCCTCAGGAATGATGAACAGTGCGTCAGATTGTCTAATGGACTCAGTACGATGTACATAAAACTTAAGACAACGCAGCACATCTAACAAGTGGAGATCCCTCTCCTTGGCAGAGGTAGGGTTAGGGCAGAAAGAAGGCACCACAATCTTCTGATTAATGTGGAACTCAGAGACCACCTTCGGGAGAAACTCCTGAGAAGTGCAAAGCATCGCCTTGTCTTTGTGAAACACCAAAAACGGTGGTTCACAAGACAAAGCATGTAACTCTGCGACACGACGAACAGACACGATCACCAGGAGAAAGGCCATTTTCCAAGTCAGCAGGCGTAGAGGAATAGTAGCCAAGGACTCAAAGGGAGGGAGCTGAAGGATGCCCAAAACCAAATTAAGGTCCCACTGAGAAGCGGGAGTCTTAAAGGCAGGACGGGTATGAGCAATGCCCTGGAAGAAAACCTTGACATCAGGAAGAATAGCAATGCACCTCTGAATGTAAACAGAGAGAGCAGAAGTCTGAACCTTAAGGGAACTCAAGCTGAGGCCCTTATCCACACCATCCTGCAAGAAGGCCAGGACTGTAGGCAGATCAAAATCCTGAGAGAGATCCTTATCAGCACACCAAGATAGGAAGGTCGACCAGACACAATGGTAGGTCTTAGAAGAAACAGGTTTGCGGGCACTAAGCATAGTAGCCACCAAACTAAAAGAAAAACCCTTCTTCTTCAGCACTGAGGATTCAATTTCCAAGCCGTCAAAACCAGACGATGAACATCCTCCTTCCACAGGTAATCCTGTAGAAGAAGATCCGGACAGCAAGAGAGCCTGAATGGTTCCACCACTGACAGATCCAGAAGCTCCAGAAACCAAGCCTGCGAAGGCCAGTACAGAGCAATCAGAATGACTGGACAGTGCTCCAATCTCAAATTCCGTAACACTCTGTGCAACATGGGAAGGGGAGGAAAGATGTAAACCAGAGGAAATAATCAAGGAATGGACATGGCATCCACCACTAGAGCTAGAGGATCCCTCCAGCAAGAGTAGAACCTCGGAACCTTCCGGTTGTATCTTGTCTCCATCAGGTTGATGCAAGGAAGACCCCACTTCTGAACAATAAGGTAGAACACCTCTGCAGTTCCCACTCTCCACTGCCCACCGTGTATTGACAGGATCGTGTTCTGCTCAGGACAAAATAGCCTTGACCTTTAACCAAGCGGCAAGACTTCTTGTTCCACCCTACTTGTTGATGTAGGCCACGGCCGTGGCGTTGTCGGACTGTACCCGGACTGGGCATTCTTTCAGCTGGGGAGTCAAATGACGAAGGGCATGGAATATTGCCCAAAGCTCCAACACGTTGATGGGAAAGAGAGATTCTTCTGGAGATCACCAACCTGGTGCACCCAGGCGACCTAGGACCGCTCCCCATCCAGAGAGGTTGGCATCCGTCGTCACAGTGGTCCAGAAGGAAACTAGGAAGGACTTGCCCTTCAGCAGATTGGAAAGATCGAGCCACCAGGACAAACTCAGTTCCACATGAAGAGGAAGTGACATCGAACTCTTCAGAAGGTCAGGCTGATCCCTGCACAGCTGGATCACGAATCTCTGGAGTTCCCTGGTGTGAGCCATGGCAAATGGGACCACTTCCATGATGGAGATGAATTTCCCCACTAGAGAGGACATCTTCTTGGCTCTATTTGGATCATGAACCAGAACAGCAGAAACCCTGTGTGTGATCTGGTGAGCTACCTCATCTGTGAGAAACACCATGCTCTGCATGAGTGTCAAAGAGATGGCACAGGAAGACCAGACGCTGGGATGGGACAAGATCCGACTTGTCCATGTTGATGATCCACCCATGATGGGTAAGAGCATTAATGCAGTCCTGAACCTGCTGATGAAGAAGTTCCACAGAATGGGCTTTCAGAAGCAGGTCATCCATGTAAGGAGTAACTCTGATGCCATCTCTGTGGAGGACGGATACTAAAGCTCCCAGGACCCGGTTGAAGACTTGAAGAGCTGCAGTCAAACCAAAGGGAAGAGCAGAAAACTGAAAGTGCCCTCGGTTGCAGGCAAATCTGAGATACTGCCGGCTCTCTGGATGAATGGCGATGTGTAGCTACACATCCTGAAGATCCAGGGAAGCAAGGAATTCCCCCAGGACATAGCAGCAACCACTGTCCTTAGGGTCTCCTGGTGATAATGAGTCCTGATCACATAGGAATTGAGATCTTTCAGATCCAAAATGGGACAACAACTGCCGTTCTTCTTGGAGACCACAAAGAGGTTGATAAAAACCCATACCTCTGTCCTGCACTGGAACCAGCTTTAGAACATCCTTGTCCAGAAGAGCCTGAATAGTGCCGTTGAACAGACGGCACTTCTCTGCACCCAGAGGCATATGAGAAGGGAAAAGACTAAAGGGAGGAAGAGAGATGAAAGGGATCCTGTACCCTTCCGTCACCACCTGTAAAACCCATGGGTCCGCCACTGAATCCTCCGAGATGCTGTGGTAGTGACGCAAATGGCCATCCACAGCAGAGTGGGGCCCTGGGTTCGGTGAGTCATGCCAAAGATGGCTTAGAAGCCTTGGGCTTGGAGGAGACCTTGGGCTTCCATTGCTGTTTGGGCTTGGAGAAGGCAGTTGGAGCTGAGGCAACCACTTGGTTCACCGGACTTGTCTCAGTCTGGAAGGAACGAAAAAAATGATTACTCTTGAGAGGGGTTTTCTTCCTGGGGACCAAAGGCAGAAGGGTACTTTTACCCCCTGTGGCCTCACTAATCAGATCCTTATGATCTAGCCCAAACAATGATGTGCCTTGAAAAGGCAAGGAGAGCAAGGCTTTCTTGGAAGCAGGGTCAGCAGACCAGATTTTGAGCCAAAGAGCCCATCTTAAAACCACAGACATGGTGGAAACCCTAGCCGCCAAACGGATGGCATCAAATAAGGCAGCAGAAACATAGTGCTGGGCCTCAGAAATGTTGGCAAGAAGGCACAACATATCCGAAGTAGGTGCATCCTGATGGACAGCCAGGATGAGCTGTTCAGTCCAAACCGCAATGGCCCAGCAGGGCAAAAATTGACCTGAGGGAAACCTCAAATTTCTTGTCAGTCCAGTCTTTCAGAGAGGATGCATCAGAAACTGGCAAGGCAGTAGACTTAGATAGCCTGGAGATAGGATCATCCACTTTGGGGGGATGAACACACTGAGCAAGTGCCGCCTCAGAGAAGGGGTAAAGTTTGGCAAATTTCTTGGAAACAGAAGGTTTCCTGTCCGGAGATTTCCACTTATCAGACACAAGGCGGCCAAGAGTGGGATTAGGTGGAAAACAAGTAAGGGGCTTTTTAGGATCCTGAAATACATCAGAAGGATCTGAAGAAACCTCCTGAACTAAGGGAATGTTTAGGGTAGTCAAGAGAGCCCTAATCAGACCCTCAGCCAAGGGCTCAGGATCAGCCTCAAAGGGGTCCCCAAAAAACTGAGAGGAACCCACTGCAGAATATTCCTCAACATCTGAATCCACCAACAGTTACCCCTCAGAGGAATCTGATACGTCAGGTACTCCCTGCAGTTTAGGCAGGGAAGATTTGACTGAGGAGGGAGCCTGCCATGAATGGAAAACCCCCTGTAACTGGGATGGAAAGAGTTGCAATGTAGACCAAAGGTCTCTAGTAGTAGCCTTGAACTCTTGCACCCAAACTGGCTCTAATGCATGGCTGGAGGTCCCTGGGAGAAAGTCAGGAACATCAGAACATGCTGGGCATAAATGACCTGAGAATTCTCTAGGTAACCCTGAATGACATTAGGAACAGTGCACAATAGGGGACACAAAGACCCCAGCGTCCTTAGTCTTAGGCCTGGCCCCAAGCTCCAACGGATTAGACATTCTTACAGTGTCAAAAACATTTAGTATAATGAATCACCCAATTACAGTGTGAAAGATTAAAATTTCACCCCAGAAATCGCTAAAATACACTTACCTGGCAGGAGAAGGGTTAATCTGCAGAGGAGAGAAGGAGAGTCCAAGCCCTGCATAGGATACTCGTTCTAGAAAAGGCACAAAATGGCTACTGTGGCGGGAGACCATCAGAAAAAAGCGCACAAAGCAAACGCTCATGGGAAATGTAGTTTTCCCAGAATAAGTACCCCAACAGTGCCCAAAGCCCCCTGAGCCCCCCAACACACTTGCAATGGTAACCAGATGACAGAGCAAGGTCAGACAATTAAAATGAGCCCTCTCTGAAGTCACTACGTTGAGCAGTTACAGAGATATGTCCCAAACTGTGCAGTCCCATAGGAGTGAATGGTGCAATGGAGTCTATGCGGTAAAGCGCGCCAGAAATCAAATTTTTTCAAAGTTAAAACTGTGAAATAAAATTACATGAAACATCACTGGAACAAGTTAGGAGACCCAAAAAACACTGAACCCAATAGGGAAAGTGACAACCCCCCCAACAAAAGATGCAAACCAGCAGCTAAAGGGTTAAGTTACCACATAAACCTGCTCCAAAACACCCAACAGACATACAGATAGACCCAATGAGTGCAGAAGTGTGCAATAAGAACTCCCAAAGAAAAAAAACCCTGTGCGGAGGGGCACTGTGGGACATGTGGACCTGCAGCACTCAAAGGGTTGCTCACATTTCCTGCAGATCTTCTGTCTTCAGATTACCATGTTTTAAGAAGAAGTCTCGGTGGGCAACTCCTGAGGAAAGAACTTGTACCCAAGATTTTCCCCACAGGGCTTAAGGTCCACAGAATAGCACTTGGATACTGAGCAAGCTACATATAAGGGCATTGTCAGTTATGGTAATCTGCCTAATGGTGGTATTCCATATCTAACAGAAAAATAAAAAAAATTCTAAAACTATAGCAGAACTGTTCTCTTGCCCGTGTCTTCACCAAGGAACAAATCTTTCTGGAGCTGGTTGGGTAGCTGCAGCCAAGGATGGAAGGTAGGCTCCACCCCCTGCATTCAATTCTAGAATTGTTCCTGCCTACTTAAAGGGGCGGATCGCCTACCCAACGTAACCAGTAATCTGTATTGGATGACAGAGAAACTCATACTTTGTACTAAGATTTCCCATGCAATCCTCACCCAAACAGATATAAAATAGGGAGCTTATGAAATGAAATCTGTATACAAATTGAATCTCTTTTTTTGGCTTACATGTCAGTTCAAAAAAATAAAAAACATGTTCATAAAATATTAGGCAAACATGATCTTTAGGGCCTTATGTAGAAATCGAATGATTGGCAACACTGGAGTTTATCACCTGCAGCAGAATGGGCAAATTCCCAATTTTCCCATTGATTTAAATAGAGTTTTTATCTCCATGAATGCGATGTGTTGCAGGAGGAATCGTTGTGCATTGGCTCCATAGAATAACATAGGAACTGGGGAAGTGATGTCACTGAAGAAGTCATCTCTGCTTTATCACCTCTTTATCTCACCTTGGTGGATCTCCCCCATCTTCTCCCAAGGGTATAACTATAATCTGTTGGACCAAGGGGCTGACAGGTCTCCCTGGATGCCAGGCCCCATCATCATAGCTGGGAACTCTCTGGTTTTGCCCTGGAGACTCCGGTTTTGACACTGAATTACCAGGTCTCCGGGGTAGAGTCTGATTCTCCAGATGTGGGGAGTTTCTGATGAAACTCTGCCCACATCCGCTCCTCTCATTGAGTTCCTCCCACTCCCGGCGTCTTCTCCTCCTTCCCCAAGCTTTTGTAGCGATGTTATTTATTTTTTTAAGTCCTCCACTCACGATAAAGCCCCACCCCTTTTATGACACGAATCGCGTCATTTCTCTCACCTTATCTGCACAACAGGGCTCCCCGCCGGGAAGCCCAGACCAAGTTCCCAGGTATGCCCATCACAACTGCACCCTCTGCACTCCCATGTAGTTGTGCCCCTATTGCTCCCTACACTGCAGCTGGATTGCTCCAGAATTGTACAGAGTTTCTTTGAATATACAGCCCTCAGCAGAGTAAACTTAAAGAGTGCAAACCGATCAAACTTCTGATCTCAATATGAAGTACATGCAAGTCTTACCTGGGGAAGAAAATCCAGCCAACTCATAAAATGAAGGTGCTCCAAAATCCTGTAAAAATAAAATGGCGAAATTAAGAACAAACAAGCATCTGGAATGTAACAGAATGTAAAGCCTCAAAAGAAACAGTGAAGGTTTCTTTTGGGGCTTTACAATTAATACAAAGAAAGCGATTACATTTTATAATAGACTGTCTGCCAAATAGGAAATAGAGAAATTCAGAGTTTGTTTCTTCAGTTTCCAAAAATATACAAATCATTAAAGGGATAGTAATGTTTCATAATAAAAGCAGCTCCAATTAATCATCATAGTATTTGGGCCATGGAGAGTGTTATTTCATTTCTGTCAGAGTTGTAGTTGAAGAGTAATTGAATGATAAATTATCCCCCTCCCGTCCCTTTTACTGATGTAACACTGCTCACCTCAGAGCAACAAGACTGTCAGGATGGATCGCAGAGAGGGACAGTCTTTAGTGAGCATAAGAAAAATTCCTGAAAAACTTGTCAAGGGGGGGCAGGGTTTTAATTGTTTTCACAGTAAGAAGATTGTCCCTTGCTGTGAGCTGTCTGGTCCCAGGACCAGATTCAACATCTGAGGGGAGGTGGCTTACACTAGGTAAAAGGGGTGGGAGAGGGATACTTTATCATTCAATTACTCTTGAACTACAACTCTGACAGTGTTGAAATAACACTCTCCTTGGCCCAAATACTAAGAAGATTAATTGGAACTGCTGTTTTTGTCAAACATTACTATCCCTTTAAGGTTGAAGCACTAAGATTAACTGGAATAATTCTGGAGCAAACCAACAATTCCACGAGGGACAAATAAAAATTCAGGAAGTCCCACTGATTTAAAAATAAGACCTTTAACCCTTTCAATGCCAGAGGGGTACACAACGTTGTGTACCTCTCTGGCACTGAAAAGGTTAACCCCTTGAATGCTGTGGTCATTTTATTTGCCCACTGTGGCACAACTGGCTTGGCCCCTAACGGTTTAGATACACTTAGTGCATGGGTCATATGTTTAAAAGAAAACCATTTGAACTACGGGGGGGGGGGGATTCGAAATCCCCACTGATTTAAGCCCAACTTGAATGCTAGAGAGGTCTCCAGCATATTGTGAAGCTATGTATTGGAGACCTCTCTAGTATTCAAGGGTTTAAAATCCCAATTCAAATCAATGGGAATTTGGGGGATTTTTCATGCTCCCCCTAAAGTGCAACTGGTCTGCCCTAGAATTCCTCCATGTTTCTTTCAAACATACGGCCCATAGTCTCCAGTTGTAATTAGTATGTTGAAGGCATAGAAGCAGTATGATTTTGAATGCACAGTTGTGCTATTTCTCAAATATTTAAAGGAGCAGTAAACATTTTGTTATGAAAAAATATATATTGTAGGGATTTTCCTTTTGAGTAAAAAAAGGGTACTCCCACTGCCGAGAGATTTATATTTCCAGAGTTACTACAGTTTAAACCCATGTATTTTTTTACATTAGCAGTGCCCTCTAGTGCTCAAATTCTAATTAGATTTCCTGTTAGATTTTAATGGAGAGGAAAGTCAGAAAAGTCAGAGACATACAGTTCTCCATAGAATGTGATAGAAACTGCCTGTCACTTCCTGTCGGTTAGAACTTCCAGGAAGGAAAAACAGTAAATTCACTTCCTGATTATTTAAACTGCTATAAATTTTGAATAAAACATCTAACTGCGATGGGAGTGACCTTTTATTCAGCAGGAAATGCTCTGTAAAATAAGTGTTTTCATAAAAAAATGTTACTGCTCCTTTAAAATAGATATTTTATTCAGCTGTATTCCTAAAGATATGACACTGCAGTAGAGCCAAGAGTAACCTCCCGGGTTAGGTTTATATGTAACTAGTTGAAGAGCCCGTGTACAAGGGCAACAGTACTGGCTGGTCGCGGTGCAGTCATGCACAGTAGAGAGGTGCGCAGAGAGGACCACGGTCTGAATTGGAGCACCCCGATCCATATCCTAGCCGCGTCACGGGCAGTCTCTATGGCGCATGACTGTGTCGTTACAAACTTTTAGTGAATTATTATATAACTAGTTTTAAAGCCCGTATACACAGGCCAGCAGTGGCGGCGCTGCAGTCATGCATAGTACAGACTGCTGATATGCGCCACGGCTGATACGGAGTGGGGTGCTCTAAATTAAGACTGTAGTCCTCTCTGCGCACCGGAGGACTCCGGTCTGAATTTGAAGTGCCCCACTCTGTATCAGTGTTGGCCACCTGAGTACTAGCTCCGTGTATGCCTCTTGGATACTGACTCTGTGAAAATGGAATAACACAGAGACTAGCAAGTGGCAAGGAAGTATGCTCTGGAGATGGAACAGACTGAGCTGAGCAATGAGAGGAAGAACCCCGCCAGAGGGACAAACCGAAAACCGAAGTGGGGGACAAGCCGAGGTCAGGGCAGGCTGATTACATGCAAAAGGTAAGGCCGAATCCGAGGTCAAGGGCAGGCTGAGACACATGCAAGGTAAGGCCGAATCCGAGGTCAAGGGCAGGCTGAGACACATGCAAGGGTAAGGCCGAATCCGAGGTCAAGGGCAGGCTGAGACACATGCAAGGTAACTGGCAAGGAAAGGAAAACAATCCGGCGAGAAATAAGCGAGAGCGCACTGAGGGACACTGGCATCAAAGGGAACTCGACGCAAGAGCGTGCGAACCCTACCGGTGCGGTCTTTTAAAGGCTGAGGCGTCTGACGTCACGCGTCATGACGTTGGCCGTGCCCGAAACCCGGAAGAGAGTAAAGAAAGGCCGCGCATGCGCACACGCGATGGCCAGACGCGAGCCGCCCGACGGAACGGGAGGAAGGTAACCGGAACGCAACAATCAGTCGCGGCATGGGCAGTCTGTACTGCGCAAGACTTCAGCACACGCTGCCGTCTCTACTACGCATGACAGCTTCTGACAAACATACTTAGCGAATTATAATATAGGATAATCCCCTGGATACTTCCTGGTTACCAGCAATAAGCCCACCAATTAAATCTGGTAACTGGAAACAGCAAATCACAGTAAATCGTTTAGGACCAGACTATAATCACAATGCAAATAATCTGTGTGATTTAAAGACAAAAATACTACAAATTAAACTATTGTATGACTATGCCTTACAATTTGGTGATTTTTTTTCTTGATGTTTATACGTCTTTACTGCAAAACGGTTGAAAAGCTAATCGCTGGCAAAAAAAATATAAATAATAATAACCTATCCATAATACTATACACCTATCTTTCAAGTAATCTTTTTCATCTTTTATATGCATCTTTTTACCACCTTGTAGCATCTCTTGGCTCGGTGGACAACTTTGTGTCCCATTTGTTTTCACTAGACACCTCTCTGCTCTTCACAGTCCACAGCCATCTGTCTCCGCAGTGCTGTGCCGCAGAGCAATGTAGGATTTCTAAGACAAACAAATCTGTGTGTGATTTAACTGTTCACCAATGAAAAGATGATCTGCCATCTGCTGTTTTTAGGTTGCAAACCTTGAAAACAACAATGGAAATATTATATATATATATTAATATCTATATCTCAAAGAAATTCAGCACTCACAGGTCTTTGTGTGTGTGTGTGTGTGTGTGTGTGTGTGTGTGTGTGTGTGTGTGTGTGTGTGTGTGTGTGTGTGTGTGTGTGTGTGTGTGTGTGTGTGTGTGTATTAACCCTTTAGGAAAAAGACAGGTGCAAGGGTTAATACAGAATTGTACTGAAACATACGATGAGGTAGATGAAAAATTCTGAACTGCTATGCTACAATCCCCTGGCAGCCACCAATAAATTACCAGTACAGTCCAGACTTCGTCACCAAATATTGTATTAAAAACATAAATGGATCAAAAACGGGGAGAAAACCAAATATATGGTAAAAACAAATATAGGTATATATGAAAACATATTTCTTATTTTTTAGACAATTCTAGGTATCCAAAATACAGAATTGGAAATGTGCATCTATAAGCTGTTGACAGAGGACTAGCTGTTAACTACTCCATAATGCAGGGTAGAAAAAGATGGGTTTGGGGATTTTCAGGTCCACTGTATTAATATTATTAATTTATAAAATATAAACAGATTTCGTAACTTGTACGATAGTTAAATAGCATAAAAGAATAATTTACAATGGGATATAAGGATATGTGCAATTAACAAAAACAGAAGGATAAGAGGACCCTGTTCACTAAACCTTACAATCTATAGAAAGCGAGGGACTGATATTAAAGACCTAAATAGTTAGAATTGGTGAGTGGTCTAGTCACAGATTGTGACAATAGGAAGAGGAAAATGACACTTGAGATCTGTAAATTCTGAGTGCTTCCCTGGACCCAAATTATCCCATGAACTAAAAGTGAAATGTGTTATTTGCCCTCCCCCTTAAAGGGATAGTAATATTTGTTTTATCTTTATTTTATTTTGTAGTGAATAAAAAAACATGAAGAACGATATGTCTTATCTCTCAAACCTTTATGGTTTGAGAGATATTCACAAGCAAAGTTTCCCCTCCTGTCCCTTTTACCTAGTGTAAGCCACCTCTTCTCAGATGTGGAATGCAATCCATAGACCAGATAGATAAAAGCATGGGACAATCTTCTTCCTATGAGAACAATGATAGCCCTGCCCCCCATTGACAAGCTTTTCAAGTTTTTCCCTTATCTTAATTGAAGATTGTCCCTCTCTGCAGTCTACATGGGCACCTCCATTCTGATCTGACTGAGCAGTGTTACATCAGTAAAAGAGGCGGGAGGGGATACTTTGTCATTGAATTACTCTTGAACTACAACTCTGACAGAATTGAAATAACAGTCTCCAAAGTCCAAATACTATGATGATTAATTAGAGCTGTTTTTATTATGAAACATTAGTATCCCTTTAAAGCCCAATGTGATATTTACATATGCACCAACTGTCTTTGGTTACTACATAGCGGACTGAAATATATGAGTAGACTTCATGTGTGATTTGTGAAGGATCTGGAGAAGGGGGTATATTTCAAACCAACACCCATGCTGCACTGTCTAAAGGAGCAGCAAACGTGTTTTATGAAAGGTATATTCTGCTGAATAAAACAAGGATACTCCATATTGTATGGGACAGGTGAGTCATTGTCTGCAGTTCTCCATAGAAAGTGACAGGAATAGCTCCATCAGTTTGAATAAGGAGACTACCAGCAATAGGAGTAGTGTACGCAGCAGGTAAAGCTCTGTAACATATATTTTTTTTACTAATACAACTTTACTATTACTTTACAATGCATGGTAGTAGTCTAGGAATTGGTTGAAGACCCAAGTAACTACTACAAGGACTGGTTTTATTTATTTTGGTGGTATAAGGAAAGAAGATTCATTGCAGTTAAAGAAATAGCTCGATTTTGGTTCTGCTTAAGAGCCGTCGGCTGGTTCCGGGACCGGAATCTCCTGCTGTCCACTAGATGTCAGACCTGTCTGAAACAGCCTGGAGGAGGGAACTTTAGCAAGTTATATCTCTCTAACCATAAAGGGATGAGAGATAAGACTTACATTGTTGTACTTCTTTTTCTAAAGCATACAATATTAAATAAACTTACATTTAAACATTACTATCCCTTTAAACTTATTTTTCTTTTACTTATCTTCACTTAATTGTAATACTTTTATATCCCTTACACTGAGTCCCTAGATCTGTTTCCAGAATGTTTTCTCACAGGGATTGTGAAAGTACTGATACAGTGTATAAAAGATACCTTTCAGACAGTGCTGCTGGGAAAGTGTTACATTGTGTCACTGTCCTGTTTTAATGGTCAACTGCCCAGAAATATCTCTAAAAATACCAGAGACGTAACTAGAAGCCTCTGGGCTCTGGTGCAAGAAGTGCCACGGGCCCCCCACCATCACCACATTGGCCCCCCTCTACAATGCCCCTCAATCTTCACAATGCCCCCCATCTCCTACCTCCCTGGAGCGCCCGCGTGGTCCTCTTAGTAATGCAGAGCGCTGGGAGATGATGTCATCTCCCAGCGCTCTGCATTACTAGAGCGCCGAAGGGAGATTGCGGGCTCCAGGCAGAGGGGCCGCAGGGGGCGGCCGGGCCCCTGGAGTAACAGGACCAGTCGCAGGTGCGACCCCTATAGTTACGCCACTGAAAAACACATATATAGTGAACTTATTCTCAGAGACATAAAAGAGTACAAAAAAAAATAGGTGTAGAAGAAAAAACTAATAGAAATTATAGGCAATTTGATTTTACATATTCTGCACTAGTAATCGATCTTTGCACCTCCAGAAGTCAGTGAGTAGAACTCTCTTCCCAACAAACCTTTGGCTGTCTAGTAGCCGAACAGAAGGAGGTCCAAACATTCAGTTAACCCTTTGCGTTCCAGAGAGAGGTATCCAACATATTGTATTGCAATATATTGGATACCTCTTTGGTGTACAAAGGGTTAAAGAATGTAACGGTAACAATTAAAATGTGCAGTGTTCTGGAAAGATTTGTGATTACTAAACCTTGATGATTCAAACTGTGAATCTGAGGAAGCGACATTAGGAAGAAGAGAACATTTCTGAGTTATGAAGTCTGCATTATTAACATCCAAATGAACCCTTGGATACTAGAGAGGTCTCTCTAATGTATTTTTCCCACTGTACTGGAAACCTCTCTAGTATCCAAAAGGTTAATAGGCAGGGGCTGGACTGGCTGGAGTGCTAGAATAGGACAGATAAGAACAGCCCGTTCCCTGCGTGCTGTAAAACAGACTAATCATGTACCTATCGTGGGCATGTCTCAATTCACCTCACCTCTATCACCTTTACTGGAGGGCCACGTCTGGATAGGAGATTATATTTGAACTATTTCTTATGGAAGGCTGAACTCTTGAGTCCCTAATCAGTATGATGATGGGTTGTTTTACTGTGAAAACTAGCAAATCATCTTAATTTATCTGCATGTGGAATACCCATTAACATCACAAAATAAGCCTTCACGGAATACTGACTAGAGGTGTTGATGGATACGGGTTGTAAACATATAACCAAGTCACATCCACTAAACTTCCGACTCTCTGACTTACATTTAAGTGCTGTTATATACAGCAATAGAATGTCACTGCGGAGTCCAATCTTTTTCTACTATTGTTGAATTCTACCAGATTTCTGCAGTGCCTCCTACTCTACCACTTATTTGGAAGTAGCCAAGCAGGAAACAGTGATGCTTAAATTCATCTCTGCGGCTCTGCTCTAGCTGTGTGTGTTTTCTGTTTTCAGAAGCATACCCTGCACACAATCCGTTCTAAGTGCCTGTTTGTGTGCAGAGGGAGAGGCTCTGGAATCTGGCTGTGACAAGCTTGGCTCTGCTACCTTGTTCAAGCGTTTTGCAGGCTTTCAGACCCTTCTGGTGACAGCCTGCTGAGCTGATCCACAGCACTTCACATGATGGGCTGCTTGTTGTCTGATAACCTTTGTGTTGCGTTAACAGGATGCCTGTGTGTGAATGAGATGTTCCATAGATAAATGATTATCCTGTATACAAATAAATAAAATGCAAATGTGGTTTGTAACGATAGCTGGGGGCATGATGAGCCTTCTGTTGTGTTTCTCCATGCCCCCCTATGTGTGCGGGGGCGTTTCTGTGCCACCCTGTGTGTATGGAAGTGCTCTTTTCTTTTGCCTCTGATCCAGGAATTGGATGGCTGTGCCAGCATGGCAGTGCTGTCACCGTGTAAGGAGCTTCCTGAGGAACAGATGGCACAGGCAAGGGAGAAAGAAGGTGCCAACTGCCATCCCACGGGCACTTGGCACCTGTGTTCCAATAAATGTAATCCAACCAGCTAATACGCCAGGCGCTGTTCTATCAATGCAAGAGCGCCGCCCGTCCATTGGCAGTGAAAAGGGCCACAGGATCTAAGTGAGGGAAATGAATGAGGAAGCATATTCAGCTACTAATTCTTGGACCATAGTGAGACGCTGGTTCCTTCCATCTCAATCAATCTGCAAGCAAAAGCAGCACTTGTCCAGCGGTTATACAAGATTGGAATGTTCCAACAAAATGCCCTGTCATATGAATACGGTACATGTCAGCAGCTTATTCCTCATCAGACTGGTAACAAACATACTTTATATGGCAATACTAAATACAGACCATTCAGAGAAATAGCACCTCCTAACAATAATTTTCCACTTACCTTATTTAATTTATTATAGCTATAAAATCATAATGACTTCTATGACTTTTGTCCTTGATCCTTGGTTGAAAGCTGAGAGCAGGACTAAAGGACCAGAAACTCTGCTAACTGCACATGGTAATAGTAACACTTAAAGGGATAGTAATACTTCGTTTTAACTTTATTTTATTTTGTAGGCATTAAAAAAACATGAAGAATGATATGTCTTATCTCTCAATCCTTTATGGTTTATGAGATATTCACAAGCAAAGTTCCCCTCCCGCCCCTTTTTCCTAGTGTAAGCCATCTCTTCTCAGATGTGAATCTGGTTGTATGACCAGACAGATAACAGCAGGGGACAATCTTCTTTGTATGAAAACAATGAAAGCCCTTCCCCCCTTGACAAGTTTTTCAGCTTTTTCCCTTATCTTAATTGAAGATTGTCCCTCTCTGCAGTCTACCTGGGCACCTCCCTTCTGATCTTGTTGAACAGGGGGGGATACTTTGTTTGTGAATATCTCTTAAACCATAAAGGTTTGAGAGATAAGACTTATATCATTCTTCATGTTTTTTTTAATGCCTACAAAATAAAATAAAGTTAAAACGAAGTATTACTATCCCTTTAAAGCAGCACAGAAGCATGCAATGCATTTATTCACAATGCATTGCACACCCAAGTACTTATTAAAGGTTTAAGTAGGCACACACACTCTGCTTCAGTGTGAAACAACTGCCAGCAATTGTCATGTCTGCATCCATGAATATGACATCCAGGACTGATTAAACATTTTATCTCTTGAACAAAGGAACAATGGCAATATTCATACGGCTATTATGACGTCCTTAATTGTTTCCTTCTTTGCTTCTAAGATTTTCACCAACTCCTCCATTAACCCCATTCTAATACCAGATGAGGAGGTTTCTTAATATATATACAAAATGTGAGAGGCTTCTGAAGATGAACAAACACAATTACCTGTTCTACGACTAGTCACCGCTCAGAAGCATCATGTTTTAGTTCTCTAGTGCCATTACAGAGGAGAAATTTCCACATACATATTAGACTAATCCCACCAAAAAGGGCGGTCCAGTTCCAAAATGATGGGAATGTCCCCTCTGCACGTGAACACCAGCTAACCCCCGACGTGCGTTTTGGCCTTGTTGGGCCTCATCTGTGAGGTGGAGCTAAATTTAGGCACTAGGCACTGAGAGCAAGGGGTCCACATCTAGATTATCATTCTCTCTTAGGAAGACCCCCTAAGAGTTTTCAAAATAATACATAGATAATGTGCAGAGGGGACTTCCCCATCATTTTGAAACTGCACATGGGATTAGCCTAGTATATATGTGGAAATTTCTCCTCAGTAATGGCACTAGAGAGCTAAAATGTGATGATTCTGAGTGGTGACTTGCCTTAGAACAGGCCATTGTTCTGTTTGTTCATCCTCAGAAGCCTCTTACATTTTTTCTCCTAGTTTTAGGGGTTCAATTAATGGTTGGAAATAAGGCAAAACAGACTTTCGTTTTTTGGAGGGCTTGATAATAGTTGGCTCTTTAACACCTTAACCCCTTAACGACCGGAAATGCAGCGCATTGCGGTCACTAAAGGACCACGGAGCATTTTTTTTTTCTTTATTTGGATTCCGGACTCCCCGAACTGTGTGCAGCTGCGGGGGGAGCCGGGAATTCCATGACAGTCATAGTACGTCATGGGTCTTTAACTCAGATCTACCCATGACGTACTATGACCGTCAAGGGTCGTTAAGGGGTTAAGGACCCTCAGCATGTCAGGACCATGATAGTCCTGGAATGTTAAAGAGCCAATGATTATGAAGCCCAAACTCCATACTGTACAAAAAGTAATGTTCTATAACAGAAAATAAAGCCTGCATGATCACAACTTTCGGTCCATCAAAAACCAGTGATGGTCCTGGCACGGGATGAGTTAAATGATCACACCACTCACTTGAAGGCCCTCTGTAATCATGCAGAGAGCTTGAAACTGACTGCTCTAAGACCGGAGGAGTCAGTTTCAGCCTTTCCCTTGGCGAGCTGGTATATGTGATCTCACCTTTATCTCCTTTTCGGTACATGTGATCTCACACATGTGCAAGCTCATCAAATAAAATTGTACTGGTCCTCCAGTGTACAAAAAAACCCTTATCCTTAAGAGATTAAATCAGTGCAAAACAAATAAAATAACATAAACAAAAACATATCTCCTCCTTGGAGAACTAAATACTTGTAGTGAGGCTGCTAGGTTGCCTGACCAGTTTGCTTCACAAAGTCAAATGCCCAGTTAGACTAAAGCACTTATCAGCAACCTTTAAAACAACCGTTTAACATATAACTTGCAGTTGTCAGCCCAGGACTCCACCCAGCAGTCTTTATTTGGTTAACAGCTCTGTTGTGAAAGTGGTCTTTAACATCACTGACCGTACCCATCTTTAATTAGGCTGGTTAACCCCTTGCTT
This sequence comes from Rhinophrynus dorsalis, assembly GCA_037306005.1. NCBI lineage: Eukaryota > Metazoa > Chordata > Amphibia > Anura > Rhinophrynidae > Rhinophrynus > Rhinophrynus dorsalis. The sequence continues at coordinate 22,798,647 of CM074728.1, forward strand.
AAAGGAAAGTCTGTATTATCCTGTAGCTAACATAATGGTCATCTATGAATTCTCCCTTGTGCCTATGAGTACTGGAAAAACCAGTTGCATTACCATGGTTCCATATAACCCTGGGATTTGAACCAAATTGTTGTAAAGACCCAAATCATATGGGATTCATGATCAATGCTTATTATGAATTATCCACGTAGCAGTTAAAAGACCTGTAAAGATTACAAAATTTGTGATAATAGAATTTTAGTGAAACTATCATTAAATCATTTTCTCTTTAGTCAATTGGAACACAGGAACTATGGGGTTAAGCTATCCTCCTCCAGAGAGCAATGCACTAAAAACACAGGGTCTTTGAGGGGGAGACTCCCTCCTCTTGCTAGAGCTTAAGCCCCCCCCCACACACAAACCACCATCAGGTGGAAGTCCTGTGTTCCATATTGACTAAGAGTAAGTTCACTAAAATCCTATTTTCTCTTACCTCCAGTATGGAACACAGAAACCATGGGGATATACCAAAGCACCCACAAACACTCCTGAGAGGGAAAAGAGAAAAAACTTTCCTCACAGACCTGTATTCCTTAGGACTAAAATGGCATCATGTAACCTCAGTTGTCAACAGACACTGAACTGAGATAAGAAAAAGGGAAATGAAACAGGCAAAACTACCTGAAGGACCTTCCGGTTAAAGCTGACATCAGCCAAAGTCAGGAGAATAACATGGTAGTGTTTGGTAAATGTGTGCCAGGATGACCATGTTGCCTTCTTGCACAGCTACTCAACAGCTAGGGGAGAAGCCCACTGTGCTAGCTCCTCAGCCATGAAAGGGTAAAATTTAGAGACATGTTTATTGAGGAAAAGTCTCTTATCTGGAATGAGATGCCACTTGAATCTGGGTGGGAAGGAAGTTAAGCTGGAGGAAGAGAAGACAGTCTCTGCCTCAAAGATCCTGTCTTTTTAAGCACCCTGTCCCCTGGAAGTGGGGACCTTAACCCCAATGTTCCTGTGTTCCATATCAGATGAAAGAGAAAAGGTGTCTGTAATAACCTACTAACTCTAAAAGTGATCTCACTTACTTTTTCCTCCTGGATGTAGGACAATTCTTAATAGTCTCAATTTTATTTAATGGAGGTTTTACAAGGATCCTGCCTACCACATACCCCAGGTATTTGGCCAATTGATACTCCAACTGTGCATTTATTAGGGTTGGCTGTTAAACCTGCCCCTTTCAACATCTGTAACATCACTTCTACCTTATCGATAAGAGAACCCCAATACCAAGTAAAAATAACAAAATTGACATCATAAGGTGCTCAGTACTGAAAGTGTGACCCCCACAAACGTATTCATCAGAAGATGAAAGCAAGCTGGGGGCAACATGCATGCCAAATGAAGCCAGAAATGAACATTCAGCTCCAGACCTGTTTTTCAGCTAGATCATGTGATGCCAGTGACCCTGACCTTTTATCAGTGATCCGGTGCCTTTTAACAGTATCTCTGTACATTTTTCTGCACATTTGTCCATGAAAAATAAGTCGACCCGATTTCTGTCTTTAGAAAAAAACATCCATGATCTTCTATGAAGGGGTTTATTGGCCTAAAATGAGCATCAAGTGCTAGGAAATAGCAGTGCCTACTACACCAGGACTTTAAGTTCCAGAACCAGGGTTATTCTAGACTCAGGTAAATACTAAAACATACTTATATTTCCAGTTATTTGGTTTATTTCACATATTAGTTTAGTGAATTGTGATCCTATGCAAATATCGCACAAGTTAGTATTTGTTACCTGTTGTACTGCAAGTTATTTTCATATGGTATTGGCCTGATGAATCAGGAGGCAAAAACTAAAGTTGTAAGCGCTCAATCAGGATTTTTTTAATCAGCCTTTAGCGTGACAAACCCTTAGTTGCAGTGATAATAAATAAGTAGCATGTCCATGTGCCAATATAGATTATGACAGAAATTAACCACTTTAAACATATTCTAATTGAAAGGGCCTTTGGATTTTTTGAAAGTGGTTACTTTCTTTTACTGCTGTTATAACTGAGCGGCAGTGCAGCTAGTGCTATATTTTGAAAGAGGGTTCTTTGGTAAATGCTGTTTTTCAATCACTTAGAACTTTTGATATTTGACTAATAAAGTTGCTGTATAGCAAAGAGTCAATATCAGCCACATTCAAATTTGATTTTAATTTAAAAAAAATAAAAATAAAAAAAAAACCTCAACAACATAGTTTATAAAATTTGTCTGTTTCGAACTTTAACTTGTCCGGCCGCCATGAAAAAATTAGACAGGGCTACAGTCAAATAGGTGTTATGTAGTGCCCTTCCCTTTTACGAACTGATTGTTGATTGGTGGTCCCATTTCCATGATATAGTGCTCTGAAGTTAACAGTGTCCTTAAAGGAGCAGTAAACTTTTTTTTATGACAAAAAATATATATTGTAGGGATTTTCCTATTGAGTAAAATAAGGATACTCCCACTGCCTAGAGATTTATATTTCCAGAGTTATTACAGTTTAAACCCATGTTTTTTTTACATTAGCAGTGCCCTCTAGTGGTCGAATTCTAATTAGTTTTCCTGTTAGATTCTAATGGAGAGGAAAGTCAGAAAAGTCAGTGACATACAGTTCTCCATAGAATATGATAGAAACTGCTTGTCACTTCCTGTCAGTTAGAACTATCAGGAAGTAAACACAGTAAATTCACTTCCTGATTATTTAAACTGCTATAAATTTTGAATAAAACATCTGACAGTTATGGGAGTACCATTGTTTTATTTAGCAGGAAATGCTCTGTAAAATATGTGTTTTCATAAAAAAAGTTTACTGCTCCTTTAATTGCAGTACATTTTTGCAAAGGTGGATAACAGTTTTCTTCCACAAATGCCATGGACACTGTGGGTTAACTCGGGTCAGAATTAAATAAAGTGGTCCTTTGAATGAAATAAAATGCTTTGCTCAACCAAAAATATCTGACAAAATCAATCATTTTGATTGTGCAAGATAACCCTGCTCAATCGGACAAAAGGTTCAGCAGAAAAAATAATGTTGATTGTGCTCCCCAAACAAAAGATGCCATTAATAATAAGAAAAAAAGTGTAACAAAATATTGTGTGAACAGCTCATTGCAGATTCCCTGTTGTTGAGGCCAAGACACCAAGGACAATATGCCCCTCGGTGTATCATAACATGGACATTGATTTAAACATTATAATACCATATCAATCATTGAATCATTTCACTGATGGAAGCTGTAGGATGTAGTTTTGAGTTTTGAGTCCATGGCCTTTACCAATTTTTACTGGATCCAGTACGGATATGCAATTCTATTTTGTGCCTCTACAGATGGCTACATATAGTTTGAAATTGGAATGTTTGTTTTGTTGTTGTATGTCATGTGGGGGATTTAATCAAAAAGGGAAAAGGTAGGGCATTGGGCAGGTTTTGGTATAACGGACACTACAATTTTTTGGATATGTGGGGGTTGCGAGTGCTTTCTGGTTTACTTTTTTTGGATTTATAGTGAATGTTGATTCCCACGGTAAAGAATGCATTAACATTTATTTAAGCATTTATACAAAGATCCTGTTAATACTCATCCGTTAAGTGGGCAGTTCATTTTTCTTTTCAGGGTAGACAATTGCTAAATGAACTACATAAACCACCCTCTGGCAAAAGAAAGTGTTAAGGAAGCATTAGAATGTTGAATCTTAAGACATGGATATTTGTTTGCAACAGATACTCGAGGAATAGGATTGTTTTAAACTACAGCATTGTATAAAGCTCTGGTTGCATTTAAATCTGTGTCACAACTAAATCTGGCTTTGGCTGCAGCAAAGGCACATCCACGACTGTCAGCTTTCACTAGCCACGCACCCTAGCCAGCACACCCAAGCTGCTTGTTGCAAAGAATTTCCCTGGAGTGTTATAGGTGGAAGGGCTTTGAGATCCAAGTGTTACCCTTCTGAAATAACCTGCAAAACACACTGACTGTCACTGACTCCCACGCATATTTAGAAAGATGGAATTGACCCCCTACAAACAGAGACGGGACAGGACCCAGCGAGTCATTTGGATGTGGGCTTAGCCTTGGGCTTCTGAACAGACTTCTTGTACTACCAAGTCTGTTTGAACCCTAGAAGCCCCAAACTTGTGGTGGTAACAAGTAAACAAGAAAAAAGTCACGTTTAGGTGCAATCTGAGGCAAGAGCATGCTTTTGCCTCCATTAACATCACAACTGACTTTGCCTAGGTCAGGCTCAAAAAAGCTGTCTTCCTACAAATGGAAGAGACACCAAAACTTTTTTGGAAGATTGGCCACCTGACCAAATCTTGAGTCACAAGGTGCTACTGAAAGAGCTGAGCCTTTTCCAGAAAACCTAGCGACATTGAATGCTGCCTCAGTAAGGTATGCATTGGGCTCCATAATATTGGCTAACATAAGCAGCAGTTCCTCTTTGGGAACATCCTCACAAATGGCATCTGACAACTGTTCACCCCAGACAGCCTTGCCTCTAGTGACCCAAAACGAAAATGGGCCACAGAGTGGCCCCTGTGGTCACAAAATTTGTCTTCAACAAGTAGTGTAAGTGCTTATCAGCCTAATCCTTGAGGGCATGCTTTTAGCAAGATAAGAACCAGGTCATGTCTCCAATATGTGTCCCAGTTATCCCCAACAGAAAAACTGACTCAGTCTTTAATTATTCAGTGCCAGGCACATTCAAAATCCGAGAGGTGCTTGGGGCAGTTCTTTTTGCTCAACTGTTCTTCTGGGTTTTGTAAATTAACACCGGCTTTTCTGTGCCATTTAGTTGGAGAAACTAGTGGACTCTGATGTGAACGATCCTTAACAGCGAGATATTTTTCAACTGTTGCCACCATCTCTTCACATTAGTTAGGAACAAACTACTGTACCCATTCTAACAACAATACTGATTCTGGGATGCCTGCGCACTAATATCTCCTCCACTGTGAGCTAATTATACATGGTGAGGCTGATAGCTTAGTTCGTTTCAATGCCACAGCCAAGTGCCCAGCTAGACTAAACCACTTGTCAGCAACATTTAAACCAGTTTTTTAGCATTTAATCTGCAATCACCAGCCCTGGACGCCACACAACAGCCTGCATTCAGATAACTGTCCTTCTCTGCTGTGAAAACTGTCCCTTAACATCACTGATCACAGTCTTCTTCAATTAAGCTCGTTAACCCTATGCACAACTTATTGCCTCTTTTAACCTGTAACTAACATTATGACCAACACATTGCTTCACAGGGAATTGGAGACATCTTTAGGATCCAAGAAATTAAACAATGACCAGTAGAGGAGTATGCAAACTTGTATATAAACGGACATCAATGACATAGAAATGGGTGCCTAATGTGGGTGTGGCCAGCACAGCAGATGCTCCCCTCAAAACTTGAGGTTCTAGGCAGTTATCTGTACTGACTAATTGGAAATCTGGCCATGATTCCAACAGGAGTGAATCTTGGAGGAATCATGGGTGTATATGGTACAGGACCTAATGCAGACAGTTTAATGAACACGAGGATTAGCTCTCATAAATAAAATAGTACATCACTGAGGAATTGTGGTGTGTTTCATATTTTTTTTTCTTGGCAAGTGGTAGCCCTGATGTAGGCTCAGGGAACTGATCCTTTCACATGAAGGCCAGGGTATAGCCCTTGCACTTTTTTCAGCCAGGGCTCTCCACTGGTGTACAGTAGTGCAAAGCTAGATAATAAAAGAGGAACTGTCACCCAACAGATAACATACATAGAAATATACATACATATATATATATCCTCAATAAAAAAAATGATTGTGCTTTTCCTGCTCAGTGCTATGAGATCTTAATGCAAAAGTACTTTCAGCTCAGGTTTTGTTACAGCTGGCAAGCAAAACCAGGAGTCACACAGTATAGTTAATAGAACCTTTATAATAAAAATAATGACAGTAATGCAATATATATAAATATACACACAGTGGGTGATTGAAACGGTGAGCACTGTATCAGGAATAGCAGTCTCCCAATCTCTGCACCACACTGTCCGAGACTAGGCCTCAGCCCACTGGAGTCTCATGGTAAGGTAACGCCCAAGATATACTGACTCAGCCTGCAGTCAGTAGCTAGGAGTCTGCTAGAACAGACAGACCCTTCTAGTCAGCACCAGATAGGACAGTCAGACGAGCCAAAGTCATACACAGAGCAGGTAGTCAGCCAGAGCCACAGGTTTGCACCAGAAAGGATATCTGAGCCAAATCAGAACGCCAAGGAGACTAGTCAGGCAGAGCCACAGGTCAACACCAGAATGGATGGACAGACAAGCTGGATCATAAACAGGAATCAGGAATACCAGAAAATGAACTGCTCAGAACGTATGGGTGACTGAGTCAGGACTCAGTCTGCCTTTTAAACCCCTCCACAGGAAGTAGGTAGGAGGAGCAGCTAGAGGGAGGAAGTAGGTAGGAGGAGACTACAGGAAACAAACACACATAAAACAGAGGCCTACAGCATGCTTGAAGCCTCTTGCCTGCAGATGACTCGTGGAAAGACGCCAAGCATCGCTGAAGCTGCGGAGCTGGAAACAAGGTACTGTGACAGGTTTTTTTTTTCCACTTAATTAAACAACAACGTTCTATTCTGGACACCAGATGGTGCTGTTCCTATTAAATAGTATGTGAAGCAGTGACTCAGGCACTCCCATAGAAAGCATGACAAAAAGGTCCATATTGGACATTTGTTGGAGCTACTGAATAAAATAAAATAACTTTGGACTGTCATAACTTTTGAAAGAAAATTTTTTACCCCAGTGGGTGTTCCTTTTGTTTTACTTAGCAGGGGAAACCCATATATCTTGTCATAATCATAAAAACATATTTGTAATATTTTTTTTTTTAATAACTACAACTTTTAAAGATGCTAAAGAAAAATAAAATTATCCCTTAACCTGACTCCCTCCTATTCCACTAAATATATTTTCAAAAAGAACTTGTGGTGATCTGCAGTGCCATCGAAGAAGTCGTTAATGATGCCTCAAGTTTCACGAGTTCAACCACACAACACAGTATTAAAGTGATAGTAATGTTTCACAAAAACAGAAGCTCCAATTAATCTTCGTGGTATTTGAGCCATAGAGTGTGTTATTTCAAGACTGTCAAAGTTGTAGTTCAAGAGTAATGGAATGATAAAATATCCACCTCTTGCCCCTTTTACCTAGTGTAACACTGCTCACCTCAGATGTGGAATCTGGTGCTTGACCAGACAGATAACAGCAAGGGACAATCTTCTTACTGTGAGAACAATGAAAACCCTGCCCCCCTTGACAGGTTTTTCAGCTTTTTCCCTTATCTTAATTGAACTTTGTCCCTCTCTGCAGTCTACCTGGGCACCTCCCTGCTGCTCTGAGCTAAGAAGTGTTATATCAGTAAAAGGGGCGGGAGGAGGATACTTTGTCATTCAATTACTCTTGAACTACAACTCTGACAGTATTGAAATAACACTCTCCACAGCCCAAATACTATGGTGATTAATTAGAGCTGCTTTTATTATGAAACATTACTATCCCTTTAAGGACATGTGTTTGGTAATCTGCTTTTGACTGACCATGTATGAGTGAACAGTCGATTAATAGCATGTAGTATATGAAGAAGTTTCTGATGGACTGACTGAATGAATTAATGAATGAATATGTTTATTTATATAGCGCCACAAGTGTATGCAGCGCTTTACAACTCAAGGGTTTAAACAATACAGGGGTACAGGTGCTTTGTAGAGTGAAACATTGGGTGGGAGGTCCCTGCCCGAAAGCTTACAATCTAAAGTAGTAATGGGAGACATACAGAGTACTGAATACAGCGCTAGTTCTGATGATGATAGAAGACATCAGTAAAGTAAATAATTTATAAGAGCGTTCATTGTACAACATCAGTGCCTTCTAGCAGGTTGAGATTTTATCCATGAGGTGTGTTTTTTAGTGAGATTTGAAGGTTATCAGAGAGGTGCAGTGGCGCAGGTTGGATAGTAGAGCATTCCATAGATACGGAGCAATAAGAGAAAAAGGTTTGTGACAGGGCTGTAGACACAAAAGGAGCTGAGCGAAGACAATCATAGGCCGAACATAAGTGGCGGGATGGGGTATAACGGGAGATCAGAGTGGAAATGTAATAAGGAGTAGAGGAGAGAAGTGTCTTGAAAGAGAGAAGTAAGATTTTGTCAGATATCCAGAGTTTGATAGGCAGCCATTGGAGAGTTTTGAGGAGGAGTGGGGCAGGGACAAACCTAGGTGACAGAAGAGCAATTCGTGCTGCAGCATTCTGTATAGATTGAAGTGGATGGAGATGGGAGGCAGGAATGCCAAACAGAAGAATGTTGCAATAGTCCATGCGGGAGAGGATGAGTGCGTGTATAAGAATTTTAGATGTGGAGAAGCAGAGGAAGGGACGGATTTTAGCAATGTTACGCAAAAGAAAGCGACAGGATTGAGCAATGGCATTAATATGGGGGAGAATGAGAGAGACTTGTTAATTATCACCTCTAGACACCGCGCTTCACTGCGACTGGAGACACCCAGTCTTATACTGAGTTTATAGCCAGCGCGGGACAGCATTTTGTTTGCTGCTTCACATTTTCAAGCTTGAGGATAAAAAGCTTCAATATGGCATTTCTTTAAATGTGATTACTGGCTTTATTATTTAGGGAATTATATAATTCCATTTGTTCATTATCAACTATTTTGGACTGTGTGATCTTAGAGTTCAATTTGTGTAGCTTTTCAGAGGGGAATGTGAATGCGTAATTATCACATATCTTTTTGACACATAAAACACAAGTTAATACTTTGTCTGACATTTAGCTATGTTTATATCTATTTGTACATAACTTCCACTCTACTTTGCTAAGAGATGGTGCAACACATGCATATCGGAATGGAGAGCATGTCCAATGACGTCCTGAAAATAAAAGGAATTCCTGAACATATGTGCATCAAGGGCAAATAAAGACTCAATCCAAAGATACAGTTTCACTGTGAGACAGAAGCACAAGTGGATGGCTTTCATCTTCATGTATTTTCAAATTGACAGCAGTGTTAGTATATCGTATACATGATAGATGTATTCTCCTTTATAATATTTAGAACATTTTAGGCTGTATGCAGAAAACAAAGAAGGAACAATTCTGTAGCAACCCAACATCACCATTCAAGAAAAAAGCCAAATTCCCACTGATTTAAAGGGATAGTAATAGTTAAAATGTAAAAAAAAGATGTTGTAGGGGTTATCCCCCTGAGTAAAACAAGAGTACTCCCACTGCTGAAAGGTGTTTCATTCAAAAGTTATTAATTTTCAAAGTTGAATTTTTTAGGTGCAATATCACAGTGGCCTGAAATTGTAGAGTGGAGCTGTTGCTACACCAAGCTATGGAGATTTATGGTCCCGGGACCAGAGCGGTCCATAGGATCGTGTACCAACAGCGCCACTGCACAATTTCAGGCCACTGTGATATTGCACCTAAAAAATTCAACTTTGAAAATTAATAACTTTTGAATGAAACACCTTTCAGCAGTGGAGTACCCTTGTTTTACTCAGGGGGATAAACCCTACAACATATTTTTTTTTTACATTTTAAGTATTACTATGCCTTTAAAAAGAGATTTTAACCCACTGAGTGCTAGAAATGTTTTGTATACATTATGAAGCAATGCACTAGAGAACTTTAACATTCCAAGGAATAAAAATTCCATTTAAATCAAGAGTTATTTTCATTTGTCCCTAAAGGTGCAGGTGATTTGCTCTAGATTTGTCCTGTTTTTTCCTTTCTGCACATGGTCCTTTATCATAGTCTATACCAGCCATCTTCTGTGGGTATGATCCCTGGATCCGGTTGTTCCTCATTCTGAAGTATCATTTTTAACCCAATACTCCATGTGAACAGTATGCTTATAATTAGAAGTTTAACAGAGCTAAAAGTTCCCAGCTTGTTATTACTGCTTATTTTTAAAATGTCATGTTATATTTTGATAAGGGTAATTTTTGCTCTCCTGTACAAGAGCAGCTTGAAATCATCTGAGCAAGGTTTTCAATTTGCATTCTGCTGTGTTGTCTGTGGACCACTGGTGACATTCTTTCACATGACTGCCTATGGAAAAATGTGTCCCTAGTTCTATTTCTCCTGATTTTATAAAATATGCCTAAAACATGATTAAAGAAGACGGTTATTGCTGTCATTTATTTATTTATTGAACTTAAATATATTCTTATCACAGTCTCCCTTAGAGGCCTAGTTATCCTGTGCTTCCTTCCTCTGTGGTGTGTCGGCTGGCATGTCTGCGGTTACTTCCGCATTGCTGATGTCGTGAAACAGGCACTGGCATGGACACCTGTTTATGGGCCTATTCTGTTTTGCCTAATTGGGTTCCGCCTTCTTCTGCTCCTTTATTAACCTCCTTGGGCATAGGAGTCATTGCCCTTATGTGGTGTTTCTGCTAGTTCTTCTTGCGCTCCATTGTGACCCGTGCCTATCTGAGATTCTGCTCTATTCTGCTCTGTGTATGACCCCGGCTTGTCTGACTACTCACATCAGTACTGACCTGTGGCTCTGGCTAACTAACTCGCTCAGTGTAGACGCCGGCTTGTCTGACTACCCACATTGGTTCTGACCTGTGGCTCTGGCTAACTAACTCGCTCAGTGTAAACCTCGCCTTGTCTGACTACCCACCACATTGTTTCTGACCTGTGGCTCTGGCTGACTAACATGCTCCGTGTTGTCTACAGTTGTCTGACCTCTGGCTCTTGCTATCGCTCAGTGCAGTCCCCGGTTTGTCTGGCCTGTGGCTCTAGCTGACTACTTGCTCAGTACTCTCCTAGAGTGCCTGACCATCAGTCTCAGTGTTCCGTGGTTCAGGCTTGCTCTCGCTCCCTGTTGCCTCCGATCTCGTGACCCAGAGTGGAGACTGGTGCATCAGTACTATCCCCTCTGTTGTTTCATCCGCACTTCAGGCCTAGTCTCCGGTATCTCGCAGTAGTGCAGTGTGCGGCTCCAGGTAGGAGCCTGGATCCTATCATCCTGAGTTCTGGGGTTGTGTGGGCTATACTATTATTTGCTGTACATTATAAATAAAAGTGGTTATTTATATTTTACGAGTGTGCCTGTCCTTCTTTGTCTGATAACCGTGACAATTCTACAGTGTGTATAAGGGGTATAAATGAATAATACAAACCCTGAACCAAAAAAGAGACGTGAGTGCCATGCTTGAGAGTTAAAAAAGCAGAAAGAGTTATACCATAAGTAATTCAGTGGTTAGTGACAGCAAGTGGGTAACCATTTGTCATGGTGGTTCCGCCCAACAGATAAAGAACAGACGTGACAGATCTTTTATGGCTCCTGGCACCATCTCAGTTAGACAGGGCCATGAGAGAAAGGCAATAAAACTCCATTTAAATCTTTACTAGTTATGCCCCAAGTGAGTAATAAAAAAAAAATCTTCTTGACTTCAAAAGGCAATTGGATTTCTACCTTGATCAACATCCTAAAGCTACCCAAACAAAGGGTGATCTGAGTTGGAACTGACCAGCAATCTGATCACTGAGCGAATTGTGGCAATGACCTCCCTACACAAAAACAGAATGAGAAGTCCATAATCTGACTGCTACGATGTCATATTGCCTATTTACCTGTATGTATATGGGGCTGTGCAGACTGGATCAGAATTTCCCCATCTCACAGCCCCACTGACAGATCAGACTGGTTTGATCTGTTGAGACCACAAATATAGTAATCTGATCAGAAGCCAAATATTTCTAACAGACCTGATCACCTCATCCAACTGATTTGGTGGGCCCAAGCTTGCCATACTCAAGGCAGTAACCAGCCAATCAGTTTGTTTTTTTACCACATTGGCCAAATTGATTGGTGTAAGGACACCTCCATTGCTTTAATTCACTATACAGCTTTTAGCTAGTGGTTCTATGAAGCAAGGCTGCCAACATCAACATAACTGAACAGCATGAATGAATGAATATGTTTATTCATACAGTGCCACAAGTTTACACATCGCTTTACAATTTAAGGGTTTTGACCATACACGGATAAATGTGCTTAGGAAAATGAAACATTGGAAATGGGGTCCCTGCTTGAAAGCTTACAATCTAAACTGGTAAAGGAAGACATATATATTCGACAAAAAATCCAACTCCAATTATTGGAAAATGATGCCTGGATACTCTAGCAAAATACAATAAACAAATGATCCCCACAATACTCTACCAAATAACACTGTCACTACAATCCCAAACCCTGATGGAGAACAGGATAAAAATAAATAAAACAAAGGAAAATAGACAATGGGAGAGCGCTAGTGTTAGTTGAACAATAAAAAGTATTTTTTATTATCTGACATATACAGAAATAGAGATAACATATACTAATATATAAATAATAATATGTCAAAATACAAAAAATAGTGGTATATAAAAAAACAGTGAATTCACTGAAATTTTTAAAAATTCTAATAAAAAGAGGCGTATATCACCTTATATTATAATGTCCACATAAAGCATATAATGCAGTGCCTTTAGAAAAACTGATGAAGCGGGCAGGAATCTTGAACACACCAAATATGCAGATAGAGCCGCAACTGTTTTATAGTGTGTAGAACAAGGTGGTCCGCATGTGCTGAGATCGTAGTTTCTCTTCCGTCTATAATGATGTATTCCTGGGGTGTGGGTCCACCAGCTGGAATCCTTTTCCCGAGCGGGCACAGTCCTCAGACTTCCACAGCACGGATGCTGAATACACCACAAAAGAAATCTCCCATCTTTATTGTAGATATAACAAAGGCAATGACACTATTATGGGTGACAGTAGAAAGGTGACAATATGCCAATAGTCCTACGCGTTTCGTATCAATAGATACTTCCTCAGGGATATAAAGTTTGGATCAAACTAAATTTTTAAATCCTAACCCCAATATAAATTTTGTTACTATTGCTGTGAAAGTCTGAGGACTATGCCAGCTCCGGAAAAGGATTCCAGCTGATGGACCCACAACCCAGGAATACATCATTATAGATGGAAGAGAAACTACGATCTCAGCACATGCGGACCACCTTGTTCTACACACTATAAAACAGTTGCTGGTCTATCTGTATATTTGGTGTAGGCCTTTGTGTTGTGTATGCAATAATTTGCTCTCACGTTAACTGTCATATCATACATTTGGTTGTCACATAGAGCCTCATGAGTTGTGATGACATGGATGGATGTTAAACCATCCACTATTGTCACATATAGGAACAAAACATTAACCACTGTAGGTTGCTCACCAACACGCCATGATTGAGGGATATCTCTGATTAATCACGGCTGGGTCACAAAAGATGGAGCTACAGATCAACACAACAAAAGGCCTTAATCAGAGAAATCCTTCACTATTGATCTGTTTGGTGGCCTTGAGGACTGAACTTGGATAGACCTCATGTACAGGATCCTGTCAAGTTCATCAATCTGTGATTGCCAGGGTGGTATCTCATGTATTGTAACACAATGCTCCTCTTCGGAGCTGCACACTGTGCTGTGCACTGCACTACTATGAGCTACAGAGACTAGGAAAGAGGCTCGAGTGGAACACCAGTACGAACAGTATAATATGCGTAAGTCCCACTTCAGTCTTGCGACTGGAGGCAACAGGGAGCGAGAGCAGGCCAGAGTCATGGAACACGAAGACTACAGGTCAGGCTAGCGAGAAGGCAGCCAGAGCCACAGGTCAGACAAGCCGGGGACTACACGGAGTGAGTTAGTAGCCAGCGCCAGAGGTCAGAAGCGATGTGGGTAGTCAGAAAAGCCAGGGTCAATATGGAGCGAGTTAGTCAGTCAGAGCCACAGGTCAGAACCGATGTGGGTTGTCAGACAAGCCCGGGTCATACATGGAGCAGATTCTCAGATAGGCATGGGTCACAACGGAGCGCAAGAGAAACTAGCAGAAACACCACATAAGGGCAATGACTCTTAGGCCCAAGGAGGTTTATAAAGGAGCAGAAGAAGGCGGGGCACAATTAGGCAAAACAGAATAGGCCCATAAACAGGCATCCGTGCCAGTGCCTGTTTCATGATGCCAGTAATGCGGAAGTAGCCACAATCATGCTGGCCGACACACCACAGAGGAAGGAAGCACAGGATAGCTTAGACCTCTAAGGGAGACTGTGATACTAGTGAGTTCCCACTTTTGGGACCCCTTCACCAACAGCAAGAGTTACAAGGGTGATCAGGCAGTCAGCCAGGGCATTCACTTCTGGCATCCAGTCCAAATTCCCCCATGAAAAAAAAAAAAATATTAAAGAGTCCAACTTATTTTCCCCCAAAATTAAAAAAGCAATTCTGCATTTTAATCATTTCTGAGAAGGTTTGATGTTACTGATAGATTAAGTGTCATGGAGGTCTCCATTGCATTGCAAAGCAATGCAGTGAACTCAACTCCTGCCCGGGTTACTTGGTTGTAGAGTGTTTTAACATGGGTTAGCACACACCATATACAAAGTTGTCCAATTCCAACTTGCAATCCACCACTGGATCCAAACAATATGACAGTGTTGTATGGCCATGATGATACCTACCCCTTAGTATAACAACAGGTGCTACACTGTGAATATTCTGTTGCATCAATTGTTGTGGTTTATAGGGGTTATCCAAATAGCTATCTGACTTAGCTAAGTAACAGGCAAGATAGAACATCCAGCCAAATAGGCTGTGTTTCACACTCAGTTCGTGAAACTAACAGCACACAAATTGAAATGTTAGGTTGATCACTGGGTTATCCAGTAAGTTGTGTTAATGTGTTGATAAGGTTGAAACTGACTTCTCCAGTGATATCACTTCTCCAGTTAGTCTGTTTGTCAGTGTAGCCTATGTACTGAGATATGTCAAACTAGAGCAATCACAGAACATTGGTTACACTGACCAACATTGGAGCTGTGGACATGAGATCACTGGGGAAGTTATGTCCCCTGTATCACCTCTTTATCACTCATAACACACTTTAGTTTATCACTGGCATCATCTCCTTGAAAGAATACATCACAAAGTCTACTCATGGTCAAACAAGTAGTGGACTCCTGTGATGAAGACCATGCCTTCTTATGTATGAGGGATACTCAAGCCATGAGTATGGTTCCACATCAAGAGAAGTCTAATCCGATATTTAATTTAACAGACACATATTGAATAGTGATGGTTCTCTTTTAATGTGTGTCTTTTAATGTGTTTGTATATTACTTATATGTATTGAACACTTGTATGAGCACCCAAAAGGTACATATAAAGTAAGAAAAGGATACTGTAGAAACACAACTGAACTGCTCATGTGTTTTCGCAAGGCATTGTAACTCTGAGGATGAGCATTCTTACTGTACAGATTTGATACCCGGATGTAAGTAAACACATATATTTGAGTCTTCTGTGGATATGTGAATGTTCCAGTCGAGATTGCTGTGAAAATCAGGTTAAACATTGCGTCACCAACACAAGCACTTGAAAGCATCAAGGGGTGAACTTCATGGAAGTGTTGTCAAGGCTTTAGTAGAGTCAGATGGATAATCCTCTGTTCCAGGATGGGTCATGCTATGGATACATTTGGAACAGGATGACAGGATTTGTAACAGCATCCTCGAACAGATTGTCATGCAACAGCTACAACATCATTATCCCATTCTTCTTTGCCGTTGCAGGGGAGTACACAGACCATTGCTTTGCAATGTGGTGTCTACTTGTCTGTAACCCATTATGAGGAAAACAAGGGGGTGTCAACCAGTCATATGGATATGTGCCTGGGACATAAATCAACACATCACCAAGTATGTCATTAGAGCTCTATGAAACAAAAGATTTTGGTCTGTCAATGTCAGAGTGCTACACACACACCCGCACACACACACATGAACGCACATAGGTCAGCATGGTGTCCCTTGAGACATGATCTACATTTCATGACCTCTATGCTGTGTAACACACTACCACTGTAGAGCCATCCCTCTGCCACTCATTTCAGTTATACCAAACTACAGCTCCCATGTTCACTCCAATGGGATCTCTCATCCCTATAAAAGTTAGGCTTATTAGGTATAGTATATAACGATAGAGATTAATTTTTTTTTTTTTTTAAACGCTATTTGGACTAAAATTATTGATTACATAGTGCCCTGCGCCCTACTTCCGCATACACTGGTCTTGCAGCAGCTTGCCCTGCTGCCTCTGCTCCTTCCCACTACCCAGACTTCTCCGATGACGAAGGCTTTCTGTCTGTAAGCTGAAGCTGTCTCATTGGCTAGATATCGATCTGAGCCAATGAGATCACTCCAGCTTACAGACAGAAGCCTCCGTCATCGGAGGAGTGTGGGTAGTGGAAAGGGAGCAGAGGAGGAGTGGCAAGACCAGGGCATGCAGAAGCAGAGCACAGGGCACTATGTAACCAATAATTTTAGCCCAAATAGCATTTTTTTTTAAAATAAATAACGTTTTCATCGCTATCGCTAAATACTGTACCTAATAAGCTTAACTTTTTTAGGGGTGAGAGATCCCCTTTAACCCCTGATGTGACAGAGCATTATCCGATCCAGTGCATTGGATAATGTTCTTTCATTACGTGGGTACCATGGTTGCGATGGCTATGCTCATGGCAATTCAGGTTAGTTGCTGTCAGTTGAACCCTCGAATATGATGAACACAGGTAATGTGTTGTACCTTGGTTCACATAGGGGGATGCATGATATCCTTGAAGTATCAATGTCAACATGGATGAAAGAATGGTAGATGTTACCTTAAAGCCCGTCTAAGAAAAACATTTTTTTTACTATATGATTCCGGAGTCCCTGAACGGCATGCAGCCGCACGGGGACCCGGACTTCCGGTACTACTTCCGGGACTTGCCAGGTACGTCCTCTGTCACTAAGTACCTCGTAAGTCCTTTTAAATCATTGTAAAATTTGTGATTTTTTTTTTTTGTTCCTTTATGCTGCCTAGTGTAAGCCACCTCCCCTCAGATGTGGAATCTGGTCTTAAGACCAGACAGCTTACCGCAAGGGATAATCTTCTTACTATGAGAACAATTAAATCCCTGCACCCATTGACAGATTTTTCAGGTTTTTCCCTTATGCTAATTGAAGATTGTTCCTCTCTGCAAGCCATCTGGACACTACCTTTCTGTTCTGAGGTGAGCAGTGTTACATCATTAAAAGGGGCAGGAGGGGGGATACTTTATCATTCAATTACTCCTGAACTACAACTCTGACAGTATTGAAATAACACTCTCCATGGCCCAAATACTATGAAGATTAATTGGGGCTGCTTTTATTTTTAAACATTACTATCCCTTTAAATCCCTAAAATGTAATGCATAATTTACATTTCAATGTATGTGTAGACTGTCCTATATATAGACAATTTTGGTTAGTACGGTTTTCAGTCAGAGACCAGAGTTAAGGCATTTTATTTATTGTGATTAGCACACACTGATGTCCAACCTGGTAAGGCTGTTACTGTTCCTCAGCACATTTACAGACAACACAGCACTATCACTTCTCACCTATCACCTATCAAGGTTGGTATGGTAATGGGAAATAGGGAGGCCCAAAAACATCAGTAATCATTGATCCCTCAGAGTATATGTAAGACTAGATACAAGACTAAGAAAACAAAGTGAACATTTTTAAAGATGCTAACATTGAGTAAAGGATGTCATTTTTAGGTGTTAGTGTTGCTTTAAATGAAAATAAACAGACTGATATCTCCACGAGGACCAGTGGCAGGGCACCAGGAAAACATCATCATTCTGTCTCCCAGCCCAGACTGCTCCCTCTGCGCAAATAATACACATTTCTCACATTTATCAATTAGCATTGGAGAGCCCTGGGATCTGCACCTTTGTGTACTCGGAATTGTAAATTGCTAATCCAGGTACGGCAGTAATTGGAGCCTGGCATGGTGTGAAACGTTGGTGTCATCACTTCAGTCTCCCTCTACCTGTAAATCTGAGTTGGGATCGCACATCTCCTGACTGAAGTGACAGGCCTGACAAATCAATCCTCACGGGCTCCGTCTTCACACCAAGCGAGTGTTGCAATATATGTCAATTAATATAGGTTCTTTATTTTCAGGATGGCACAATAGGAGAATGACTGCAGAGAAAGCGGCCAGAGAGCGAGACAGAGCTGCTTTGGTTTAGAGAGGAATTGCAGATGATGGACCTTATACACAAAAATTAATGGGGAGCAATCCTGGAGCAAAACAATTGCACCATAGTGGTGAAATAAAATTAATCCCACTGATTTAATTGCTAACGTACAATATAGAATTCGGGGATAAGAACCCCATTTCAGGCAAAGAGCAATTCTGGGACAAACTAAAGGTTCTATGGGTAGAAATAAAAATGTCCCCTAATTCCTATTGATTTAAATTGGGTTTTTAACCCCTTGAATGCTACAGAGGATTCCATCGTATTGCTTTGCAATGCGCTGGAAACCTCTCTAGCATCCAAGGAGTTAAAAGCTTCATTTGAACCAAAGGGGATTTTTATTTCAGCCCTATAGTGCAGTTGGTTGGCCCCAAAATCATTCCTCATTTCTTTTGAGCAAAAGGCATAATGTTTGGTCAGAGAGTTGTTAGTGAGCTGGGCAGCTCCATTTTGTGTTGTAGGAGTTAAAACCTACTGTGTCTGCAAACCACCAGGCAGAATTACAGCCAAAAATCCACATTGTCAGTATAAAAATAGATTTGTTTATTGGTTTTCTACAAATTGCTGATGATAAACTCTTAAATTAGTGCAAACTTGAATCAGTTACAATCCTGAAAAATATGGGCCACAGATGAATTTGTCTCTTATTTTCACACTTCATAGGCACAGCCAGGGATGGCCATTTTAAAGGAATAGACCGGGGACCCTTAAGAGATTATGGGCCAAATTTGCACAAAGGAAAAGATTAGTTTGTGGGGCAAACCAGATTGCACTACAGGGGAATAAAAATGTCCACCGATTTAAAATGTAAACCCTTTGAATGTTAGAGAGGTCTCCAGTGCATTGCAAATCAATGCATTTGAGATGGCTCTAGTAATCACTGGATTTAAATCCTCACCAAAATCAATGGTAATTTGGGGAATTTTCAGATGTCCTCAGTGGTACGGTTGGTTTGCTCCAGAAATGGGAAAAAATGCACTGGGAATCAGCGTTCCCTCTCAGGTGAGTGACACAGTGCTGGAAGAGTTAAATAGGATCCTTTAAAGGGATAGTAATGTTTCATAATAAAAGCAGCTCTAAATAATCATCATAGTATTTGGACTTTGGAGAGTGTTATTTCAATTCTGTCAGAGTTGTAGTTCAGGAGTAATTCAATGACAAAGTATCCCCCTCCCGCCCCTTTTACTGATATAACACTGCTCAGCCAGAGCAGAAGGGAGGTGCCCAGGTAGATTGCAGAGAGGGACAATCTTCAATTAAGATAAGGGAAAAACCTGACAAACTTGTCAAGGGGGGCAGGGTTTTCATTGTAAGAAGATTGTCCCCTTCTGTTATCTGTCTGGTCTTACAACCAGATTCCCCATCTGAGAAGAGATGGCTTACACTAGGAAAAAGGGCCAGGAGGGGAAACTTTGCTTGTGAATATCTCTTAAACCATAAAGGTTTGAGAGATAAGACATATTATTCTTCATATTTTTTTAATACCTACAAAATAAAATAAAGTTAAAACGAAGTATTACTATCCCTTTAAGTAGGTCTACAATAGAAATACAGATGCACTGTGCCGCCCTGTCAGTTACAGTACTAGGCTGCGCACTGCTCCTCTCAAGCATTCTATTGGTTTAAAAGTAGAATTTAAATAAATGGGCCTCCCTGTGGTGAATTTGATTTGCCAAGATGTGTTCATCTTTTTCTGTGCATATGACCTTGTATCTCTTGAGACTGGTAGCGACTCAAATAATGATGAATTGATGAAGAAGAACTTGGCATTGAAGAAATATACATGCTTATACAAGTACTTAAAGACAAAACTATAGTAATCCTAGGACAAAACAGCTGCATCACAAATAAAAACAACTACAGTCTGAAATGGGAATTTTAACCTTTTAGCTGCTAGAGGGGTCTCCAACACACTGCATTCAATGGGTTACTTTTACAAATATCGCACTGTTGTACAGAATCAAAAATGCTCTATTTTTTCTTTTATACGTGTGGCCTGATATCTCTTCCATTAATTGGAATGTTTATTGTTGCTTATGCCTGTAGCCTATAAAGGGGTGTTCCTGGTTACATAGGAATGTATGTACGTATGTGTGTAGTTGTATAATATAAAGTGGTAGCCTGAGAAGCTCCCTGTGTGCGGAACAGCACATGCGCAGTAGAAACTGCCGGAACGATGCAGTCATGTGCAGTACGAACGCGCTGATCTGTAGCGAGGCGAACAGAACGGCTCACCGCCCGTATCTGCTCCCGGCTCAGGGGTAGCAGCCGGGGCCGCTGGGTGGCACTTTAGCCCGTGTATCCAGGCCTTCATACTATTAGATAGAGAGATAGACACACAGACAGATAGATAGATAGACAGATAGAGACGGATGGACAGACAGACAGAGAGACAGACAAGATAGATAGATGGATAGATAGAGATAGATATTTAGACAGACAAGATAGATAGATAGATAGATAGATAGATAGATAGATAGATAGATAGATAGATAGATAGATAAATAGATAGATAGATCAGTACGATAGATAGATAGATAGATAGATAGATAGATAGATAGATAGATAGATAGATAGATAGATAGATAGATCTGTACGATTTAATGCTATATGGATACGATAGGTAGGTAGACAGACAGACAGACAGACAGACAGACAGATAGATAGATAGACAGATAGATAGATCAGTACGATAGATAGATAGATAGATAGATAGATAGATAGATAGATAGATAGATAGATAGATAGATATAGCAGTGATAGTACGTATGTAGGTTATCAGGTGGAATATGTGTACAGTGTGTCTTGAACTATGTTAACATGACATATACACATTTATCTGTCTGAGAGATTATAATTTGTACCTGTATTATTTGTACTATTATTTGCACCAGTAACATCTCATTCATATTGAATTCGATCATTAACTTATAGCAGAATGTTATCTCAAGTACTGGGCTTTAAGTATTAGATCGCATTGTAGAGATTTAGAGATCTGCTTCTAAACGATTAGCTCAGAGTCACTACATCTAATCACTGCAAGAATCGCGTGAAGATTATATGGGGATATACACGCTACACTGGATTTTAACGTGATGTTTATACACGTAAACATAACAGACAATCTATCTCTCTCGCTCTCTGTATAAGTATATATATATATATATATATATATTATATTTATATTATGTGGATAGATAGATAGATAGATAGATAGATAGATAGATAGATAGATAGACAGACAGAGACGGACGGACAGACAGACAGAGAGACAGACAAGATAGATAGATGGATAGATAGAGATAGATAGTAAGACAGATAGATAGATAGATAGATAGATAGATAGATAGATAGATAGACAGACAGACAGATAGTATTAAATAGTGACTGATTTTAGTCACACGCTTTACTACTGATTGATTTTCAAGATGTTTGTTTTTTTAATCCTATTTCTTTTACTGATATCAGCACTGTTCTCAGTGAAGGTGCTGACCCTGTTGATATATTGGTTTCCAGCTCAGTTGCCATAGAATCCCCACTGAGCACTCACTCATACTGAGAAATGCTGTCCCTGTGTGAACTGTGTGAATACATCCTGAACACTGAATGATTTGGAGTGAATGCTCAGGACATGTTTTTTTTTACAGCTTACACTGTGGCAAATGCATCCATGTGAGTGAGTGCTTGACTTTGCTATGGCAACTGAGACAAAGCTAGTCTATTAACTGGATCAGGCCACTCTCTGCAGAAGGGGATGACATCAGTAAAACACTTTTGACTGAAGCTCCTCCACACAGTGGGTGAGTCCTTTATTCATACAGCAGAAAAAAGTTCTTGCAATATAGATATTTTTAGAATAAGGGTTTACTAATCCTTTAAGGAAAATATCTGATTTCAGATTATATACTGTGAAAAAGTGTGTGTGAGTTCACTGTATTTTCACTGCACAAAAGACAAGAATGGGGGCAGCATACAACACGTATGAGGGCTACATGGGGCTCTCAAACTGCCATTTGCCCATCATTGCACAAGTTCATCATCTCTGCAGCAAGCAATACGCTTGAGGAAACAGACCTGGCCACTGTCCATGGTGCTGAAATGAATAGCAAAACATAGGCCATTCTATTTCACTCATTGCTACTGTATCAATGGACGGGTTAAGTAAATCCTAACCCAGTCAGTGCCACAGAGTATCTCCCCCAACACCCGTCTTACCCCCCCCCACACCAGATGTCTAAGTGGTCTTGCAATTCATTGATGCTTGTGGCAGTGGGGGTGTTTACTAAAACTAAATAAAACACCTTCCACTCTACCCACAAAAAAAAAAACCCAGAAATTTTAAATGATGTCCTAACTGCCAAAGTACCTTGCAATGCCTGACAAAAGCAATGTTAAGTTAAAACCACAATACACTGCTGACCACTGAAACAATGAGAGGTTGATCCTGGATTCACATGAAATCACATATATGTATAGGGCTAAGAGTCCTATGAATTTTGACCCCTTGCTTTTATTCAAGAGAGAAATACCTTATTCAGCGGCTCCATTCATAATAACGACGTATTTTCTCGGATACACAATATAAGACATCAAGTGAGGCGAACACCCAGAAAATTATCAAGAAAACATCCAAAAGTGTGCAACTATAAAAGGCTTCCCTCAGCCTTACAGCAAATCCACAACATATGTAAACAAAAATTTGTTTAATCATGAGTAAGCGCAGTATAGGCGCAATACGTGTTGATTTTCATCTCGATTAACTACTTGCTGTTCACCCACTCTGTAAGTCTTGCTGTATTTATTTGGAGACATCTATATATGCAGGTATGACTTTTAAGAATTATGAATAAAGATTTATTGTTTTTAAGAAGAGATACGATTGTCCTGCCAATTGATCGTTCACATCACAAGTGGTGCATCTGTTTACATATGTTGTGGATTTTATTCAAGAGAGAACATCTTCAGTCAGTCTTAGATGTCATGTACCTGGAGGCCGGCATGACTTCCTGGAATGCCTGAAGATAATAAGTGTCTTCTAGTAAGGTAAGTGGCGTTATTATTGGGTGATAGTTCTCCTTTAAAGCAGTGAGACAGATACCAAAAAATACAATAAAGTGACTTCATGTTTCAAGGAGACCTACATAGGCATGTCTTTCTTTTAAATTAAAAGCCTTTTCCTATAAATCCCCTTTAAATCAGTTATTTATGTGTAATGGGTCTGGGAAGACAATAGAATGGGTCTGGGAAGACAATAGAATGGGATACAGGTTGTTTTACTACACAACAAGTAAATATGCATCTTGTAGAAGGTGCCATTCTGGTATTATTGTTTGTTTGTTTGATGTAATTAAAAAGGTGCCATAGACAGAAATAAAGCAACCTATATAGATGTTTTCGTTCTAGTTCTGTGATTTAATCTCTACACAGCATGTTGATTTATTCATACGTTGCTAATCAAAGATTCTATCATTGTGCTTATCCATTTTTACACTCTAACACTCGTCTCCATTTCATCTTTGACATCCCACCATATACCTGAACATCCTCTGTGCTCTGAGCATAGTGGACGATTCTCTGCTCCTTTAACCTATACTGCTGTATCTCAACTGAAGGCTTTTCCCAGGGGAGGACTGGTAACTTGTAGCCTAGGGGGCAAATACATTATAGTGGCCCATTGTACTATCGTTCCAGCCCACCCCCTTTTGTTAATATTAAAATTGGCATTAATGTTCTGAAGTAAGGCAAGCAATACCACAGAACTTACAATCAAAATGGAGCAACACAAGTGATAACACGGAGCTAACAGTTGAAATGGAGCTACACTAGTGATCCTACAGAGCTTACAATTTAAGTAAAGCTACACTAGTGATACCATAGAGCTTACAAGGAAAATGGGTTATGCTACTAGTGTAGATCCATTTGCATTGTATCTCTGTGGTATCATTTGTGTAGATACATTTCATTTATAAGCTCTGTAGTATCATTAGTGTAGCTCCACTAAAAGCAGCAAGTGTGAGACTGAGTGAGCCACTGGCCCAGACATATGACTGGCCCAGGGGGCAATTGCCTCCCTGCCCCCCCAGGCCAGCCCTCCCCTGGCTTTTCCCCTTGTTGCTCCCTACCTCTGAAACAACCTATCATCCAGCATTTGCCAAGCCTCAACAACTTCAAATCCAAGTTCAAAGAAAACATTTTAAATGTAAACTACTATAATATATAAACCTCATCTCAAAGTGCTATCAAAACTTTTATAAAATGCACCTCTTCCTCTACCTGATTGTATCTGCAGTCTACCCATCCTATATTTACATTGGAGGTTTACAGGGCAGGGATCTCCTATCACATTGTACGTATACCTAGTGTACCCCTTATGATAACGTCTGTAAAACTACTTAACTACTGGACTGTATTTCCCCCTCTTTAAAATTTAAAAGGTACACCTGTTGCCACTATATAAATAGAAATACACATACATATAAATGCAAGGTATATCAAGCTTAGATGCAGTTTATTATGAAACTAATTAAAAAGTCTTCATCTGATGGACAAACATCTAGAAAAGAAAGTTGATGCTGGAGAGTTCCCTTTAAAGGGATAGTAATGTTTCATGATAAAAGCAGCTCTAATTAATCATCATAGTATTTGGACTTTGGAGCGTGTTATTTCAATTCTGTCAGAGTTGTAGTTCAAGAGTAATTCAATGACAAAGTATCCCCCTCCTGCCCCTTTTACTGATGTAACACTGTTCAGCCAGAGCAGAAGGGAGGTGCCCAGGTAGACTGCAGAGAGGGACAATCTTCAATTAAGATAAGGGAAAAACCTGAAAAACTAGTCAAAGGGGGCAGGGCTTTCATTGTTCTCATAGGAAGAAGATTGTCCCCTTCTGTTATCTGTCTGGTCTTACAACCAGATTCCACATCTGAGAAGAGATGGCTTACACTAGGTAAAAGGGGCGGGAGGGGAAACTTTGCTTGTGAATATCTCTCAAACCATAAAGGTTTGAGAGATAAGACTTATATCATTCTTCATGTTTTTTTTAATAACTAAAAAATAAAATAAAGATAAAACGAAGTATTACTATCCCTTTAAAATGAGTACAGCAGGCTGTAGAAAGGTATGGGCCACAGGGCTGAGGAATCATCATCTTTCGCACAGCCAATGACCCATATGTATAATAGCAAAGTAGTAACAAACTGCACCATAGGGGAAAAGTAAAAAATATTTAAATTCCCCTTGATTTAACTGGAGCTTTTTAACGCCTGTACTAAATACTAGAATGGTCTCCAATGCATTGCTTTGCAGTTTGCTGTAGAATTCTCTAGTATTCAATGGGTTAAAAGCCCCATTTAAATCAATGGGAAAGTTTGTCTCCTACGATGAATTTTAATTGTCCCAGCATTGCTCCACTTGGTCTTTATATATAAGGTCCAATCTTCCCTCTCAATCCCAGAAATCTACTTCCATCTACTGTTGGACTACAACTTCTATCAACGGCCAGCTGAAGATGATAGTAGTTATAGTTCAACAACAGATTAACCCTTTTAGAGCCAGTGAGGTGCACAAAACATTGCTCTGCAATGCGTTGCATAACGCTCTGGTAGTCAAAGTGTTAAAGAGATAGTAATACTTTGTTTTATCTTTATTTTATTTTGTAGGCATTAAAAAAACATGAAGAACGATATAAGTCTTATCTCTCGAACCTTTACCTAGTGTAAGCCATCTCTTTTCAGATGTGAATCTGGTTGTAAGACCAGACAGATAGTAGCAGAGGACAATCTTCTTCCTATGAGAACAATGAAAGCCCTGCCCCCCTTGACAAGTTTTTCATGTTTTTCCCTTATCTTAATTGAATATTGTCCCTCTCTGCAATCTACCTGGGCACCTCCCTTCTGATCTTGCTGAACAGTGTTACATCAGTAAAAGGGGCAGGAGGGGGATACTTTGTCATTGAATTACTCTTGAACTACAACTCTGACAGAACTGAAATAACACTCTCCAAGGTCCAAGTACTATGATGATTCATTAGAGCTGCTTTTATTATGAAAAAACACTATCCCTTTAACTGACCAAAGGCCAGCTGAAGATGATGGTAGTTATAGTTCAACAACAGCTTAAACCTTTTAGTGCCAGTGAGGTACACAACACATTGCTCTGCAATGTGTTGCGTATCCCTCTAGCAGTCAAAGTGTTAAGGGCTACAGGTTTCCCACCTCTGCTCTTAGCAGTTATTAGACCTGCCAGCCACTGCTGCCCATTTATGTGTAGCCAGTCCTCAACGGTAATGCAGTATACATTTTATAAGTATATATTCCTGGGGTGCACTGACTCCTATTCAGCCATGCAGAGCATATATGGAATTTGGAGGTGATGGTATTTTGCAGCACTGCACTTTTTATACAACGTTCTGCATTTGCCCGTATATATACCTCACCTACATATATACAGGGCTTCAATGAGTTTTTAAGCAAGCCGTTGGAGACCGTACTATGATTCAACAGGTTAAAAGAGCAATCTAAATAAATGTGAAGTTTTGTCTCCTAGGGATTGGTTGGCTTGATCCTGAATTTCTCTTATTTTGTTTTATGTATAAGGCCCTTAACCCTTTGAGTGCAATAGGGGTAACCAATGCTTTACAAAGCAATACATTTGACACCTCCTCTGGCACTCTAAAGGTTAATTTATTTTCAGTAAACCCCTGTCTGGAAATCCTGCTTTTTCCCATTTGGACATGGTAGGATAACCAGTCTGACTGTTAAGAACGTCATCCAGGTTCCTGCCCTGATGGGCACGTACATTGCGAGCCTTGCTGATCAGCATAGCACTTGTATTTTCATTCCCCAGAATGGCTGCCTTCCTTCTCCGAGACAGTATTATCACTCCCTTCTCTTGTTTATTCTGTTAAGTGATAATCTAAATAACAGATTTTGTTGAACTTCTTTCTGCTGACTGTTTTTACACTTTTTTTTACCTCTACCCTCAAACATATTTGAGAGTATCTTGTAAAAAAAAAAAAAAAAAAACAAAAAGAAAAAAAGGAATAAAAAGGAAAAAAAAAAAAAAGCCAGAGTGTAAGTCGGAAATGTAAATGCAGCAAGAACTGCTAGTGCTATGAAGTGCCACAAACATCAGTATGTCATGGGGGTGAGACAAAGGTTTGGGCCACATGCACTAATATAAAAAGAAAAGCAATTCTGGGAAAAAGACAACTGCATGACTGGGAACATCAAAGCAATTTTCCAAATCCCTAAGGATTTCAGGGGGTATTTAACACCTTGAAGGGCATTCGGAATCTGATAGGGGCACATAAGGTTTGTTAATATCAGACGTCATATATATTGGTCTGCATCATAACCATCATAAGCTGGACCGTAAATATTTGGTTATGATGTAGGCCAGGCATGTCAAACTCTAATAGAGCAGATAGCCAAGATTCAAGTCATACGACTCGAGGAGGCTCTGCAGCAGAGCTGAAATTGTGGTACTTAAAAAAAATTCATTCATTGGAACGGTCTACAAAGTGTGCATGGTTTGCATGCATACTTTGTAGACCTTTCCAATGAATGAATTATTTTTAAATACTGCAATTTCGGCTCTGCTGTAGAGCCTCCTGCTGGTCCGTGGACCGGATCTCCTGCTGTCAGATAGACGCTGACATCAGGAGAAGGGGAGGGAGAGGGGAACTTTGAATCCCTATATCTCTCAATCCATAGCGGTTTGAGAGATAGGGTTTGTTGCAATTAGTTTATTTTTTCAATCTCTGCCCAAATCTAAATATTTTTTAGGGGACATTACTGACACTTTAAACCTGGAATGTTAGAGTCATCGCCAATGCACTGCAAAGCTATGAGTTGGAGACATTTCTAGTTTTTGTAAAAGCCCCATTTAAATTACTAGGAATTTGCAAATATGCTTTAATGCAGTTGGTTTACCCCAGAATTGCACCTCTTTTCTTTCCACTTATAGTCTAAAATGTTGGTAAGTGCTGTAAAGGTTGTAAAGATGGATACACTATTATTAGTGTATGTGGCAAACACACATAATGTCAGTACCTGAAACACACACATATTAAATTGTACACAGTGTCATAGTCACTAAGACATACGCACACACACACACAGTCATTCCAGATACCTCTCACACACACACACAGAACATCATACACACTTCCTTATCCAAACTAACAGACAAACACACACACACTCTATCTCTCAGTCTCCCTCACTCACTGTGGAGTTTGTCATGAACTTATACTTCCCAACATTTCAAATGGCCAATGTGGGACACTTTTTTCGGTGGTGTTTATGGGGGTGTGGCTGGTGGGAGGGGCATTGCCGAGAATTTTTAGGTTATTTCAAGACCTATTGACACCTCTTTGTGTAACTTAATAAATTATTTACAGCAAGACTAAAGTATTTTATTTACACAGATACTAATTTAGGTACACATGCATTGAAGATTAAGTACACATTTATGTGAGTTTTATTGCTGTGGAGCAATGTGATACACATTACTCATTCTGATCTCCAGAAAAGAGGGACAAGAAGGTAGAAAAGAGGGACAGAGGGATTTGGCTCTCAAAGAGGGACTGTCCCTCCTAAAGAGGGACACTTGGGAGGTATGTGAACTGCATCAGGTGATACAAAAGTAAGTTACCGCATGACCTGCCACAGTTCCCAACAGCCTTTTGTCACAACATAAGAATGAGAGAGGAGGTGGCTGCTGCAGGAAGAGGAAAGGTGGGCTGTATGTAGATGCTTAGGGAGAGGTGAAGGGTGAGAGAAGGGAAATGTTGTTGTTGTTGTAGGCAAATAGGGTGACCACATGTCCCTAATTGCCAGAACAGTCCCTGGTTTTAAATGTGTGTCCCATTTCCCAGGCAGACTCATTCAGGGACAATACAAAGTCCTAGAATGAAGACTACAGAGCACAGAGTTCTACACACTAGAAAGAGAACTGGTCATTACCTACTGTAACAGAAAAGTGATGCGTCCGCTGGGCTACAAACAAATGGCTTCCAGACAGTGCTTTAAATACTAGAGAGAGAACTGAGCCTTGATTCTGACATCAAACATGAGCTACATTGGAATTTTGTTGCAGTGTAATGCTAAACTAAGACTTTGGGCGTGGTGTATATTTTCTTGTAACCGTATCACAAGTATTGCTATCTGCCACAGCAGTCAATGGGCAGTTCCCCCTCTAGTGTTTAGAACCATGTGGTGTGCTGGAGAATGAGCAGACTGTGCACTGATGTCCAGTGATGTATCCCACATAGCTGCACTAGAGCCAAGGACAAGTACACTGTTGCTCTAGTCTCCGCAGTGATTGGCAGAATGGAAATGTGGTCACCCTAAAAGGCAAAGGAGGGGGGGAGGGACAGTGTGAGAAATCTTTGGGTATTGCAGGAAATCTGGGATGGGGACACACTTTTGGTGGGTGAAAGATGGTAAAAATTTGCATTTGTAGGCAAAGTGGGTATGTTAGTAAGAGACTAGTATCTATTGTGTGAGACAGCGAGAGAGAGCATCACAAAGGGGTAATTAACAATGCCAACAAATGTAAATGAAGCCTTTAACCCCTTGAAGTCTACAGAAGTCTCCACAAGCACTGTGTTGGAGACCTTTCAAGCATTCAAGGGGTTAAGATAAGATCCCCATTTAAATCAACGGAAATGTGGATAATTTTTATTTGTCCCCTATGGTGCAGTTGGATTGTCCCACTTGCAGTTCAAGAGTAACTGAACGATAAAGTGTCCCCCTCCCACCCCTTTTACCTAGTGTAAGCCACTTCCCCATAGATGTGGAATCTAGTCTCTTGACCAGACAGGTCACAGCAAGGGACAATTTTCTTACAGTGAGAGCAATGAATACCCTGCCCCCACGGACAGGTTTTTCCTTATACTCACTGAAGATTGTCCCTTGCTGCCATCCATCCAGACAGACTTGCTGCTCTGTTCCAGTGTTACATCAGTAAAAGGTGTGGAATGGGGATACTTTATCATTCAATTACTCTTGAACTACCACTCTGACAGTATTGAAATAACACTCTCCATGGCCCAAATACCATGAAGATTAATTGGAGCTGCTTTTATTGTGAAACATTACTATCTCTTTAATTGTGACTAAAAAAGAAGACTGAAATAAAAAATAAAATAAATAATCTGCTGTTTTGTAATGTCAATACTTTTCCTATTTCAGTTTAAATGATTAAAAAGTAACAACCAACAGAGACCTTTGCCATATTTAGACTAGCTACAATATTTAACTAAATCCTTTTATGCATGCAACATCGCCAGTGCATTCTTTGCAAAGGCGGTTTTGCACTAAAGTGTGATAAACAGGGGATAAAGTGGAGATGACTTCTCCAGTGATATCACTTCTCCAGTTCCTATGTTATTCTATGGAGCCTATGCACTAAGATCCCCAAAGTTCTAGACATCTTAGTGAATTGGCTCCATAGAATATCATAGGAACTGGAGAAGTGATATCACTCAGAGAAGTTATCTCCGTTTTATCACCTCTTTATCACGTCTTAGTGAATCTCCCCCACTGTGTTATCGATGTCACTAGTATCCAAAGTGTTAAAATAATACCACCTCCATTTAATAACCCCCCCACATACATTTTTATGGCCAGAAAATCAGAATGTCTACTATGAATCGTGCCTTTGTTCCTTGGCTCAATAGGGAACATCTTTAGCCCTGGATGTAGCGTCCATGGAGGTGAACACGGCAGTTGCTAGCAGGTAGATCTTAACCCTTTGCCTGCCAGAGGGGTGTGCAATACATTGCAAAACAATGCTTTGTGCGCCCTCTGGCACTCAAAGGGTTAAAAAAAACCACTTTAATTTCTGTATATTTTGTTTTTTAACTGAAGTAGACAAAGTGCATGCGCCGCACCAGCTTATCATGCACAGCGGGCGGAGTTTGTGTTCAGTAGTCTTGCTGGCAACTGGAAAAAAAAATCATACTGGCCATTGGGATTTTCTAGCTATGGTGACGTAAGTAGGAAGATATTATTAGGTTGTGTTACTGTTCTTTTAAGTAATTTTGCCTAATGCCCAAAAAGAAGTGCTTTTGAGGTTTTATGTAAAATAATCAGCCTAAAACTAGTCACCGATGTACAACACTTTCACAGCCCACCCACCATAAGATGCTAAATGACAATGTGCCTCTGTGATAGTACAGGGATGGATAGTCAATTCTTTATTTCGGGTGGCATTTCGCTGGCTATATATTAGAACACAAGAAATCTGCTTAGTGCTCTTTAATTTGGCCCTTTGCACTCTGCACAGCCTCCTACCCAGGTTCACTGAATTCGTTCATTGAAAACGTCCGTACAAAGCGGATTTTTCATATTAGCTTCTGTGGTTTAACAACTTGATATCTTGGTAATACTGTGTAATCCTCACTGGCCTCATTCATTCATAATCTGTACAAAATATATTTCAGTGGCAGACTGCAGGCCCATCTAGTGTACCCAATTAAAACCTCAGACTAAATTTGATCTACGTTCCTTTATGTTCAGAGTTTAACCCTTTGAGTGCCAGAGAGGTATGGAGCTCTGGCACTCAAAGAGTTAACTTTTTGCCTGTACCAATGATTCTTTATTTCTTTATCATATAAGGCTTTAGTGCCTCTGCTGTTCTGGCATGTAGTTAAAGGATAACTTATATTTTCTCATAATAACTCATCATTTGCATTAGTATGACCTTAAACTCTTAATGTCCCCTATGAATTCTGCCCTTTTGCCTTTGTTCAATTAATCACATCTTCAATCAGTCCTTGGAGGCAGACATGGCAGATTCTGGCAGTTGTTTTCAATTTGCAGCAAGCAAGGTGCATTTAAAGTAAGAGGGCTCTTTATTTTATCCATGTGGTGTGCAGTTGACTTGCTCCAGAAATATACCACTTTAAGGAAAGTGGTGCAGTTCTGGAGCACACCAAGTGCACTAATTTGAACATTTGAAGAGAAACAAAAACAATGGAAATTCAGTAACAAAACTGTTTTTTAACACCAGTTAAGTTCTCACTACAATGCACAGGAGACGGGAAACGCAGGTTACATTGTTCCAACTAAACGCCACTCTCCCCATGTGCTTACATCACGTCTCTGACGAGATTATTTGTCATGTTACCAATATTTGTAATGTTACCAATGATGCCATTTATTAGGTCATTTGTGACATCATGTACTAGGGGTACATGTTGATCCACCCACTTGCATCATGGATGCATTTGTGGACATGCAGTGAGCACCACCTGTGCCTGGTGCTCATACAATAGATTTAGAATTTGGACAAGTTATTAAACCAAAGCAGGAAGTGGACTGAATTGCCTTAAAAATTAGAGGTTCCAGAAGCAAGATGGAGCTCATTGTACACCAGTGCATCAAGGATGCAAAAAAGTAGTGTAGAACTGACCTCCTCCTATTAGTATGTCCCGAATGGAAGAAAGAAGCATACACAGGTTACATAAGGTTTAAGCTTTGATGTTGGCTGAGTTTGTGAGTGCACTAAAACAGGGGTAGTCAATTGTCAGGCCTCCAGCTCTTGGGTACTACAACTCCCATCATCCCCCAACGAAACATTAGTTGGTTGGGGATGATAGGAGTAGTAGTCACCAGCAGCTAGATGTCCAACAATTGACTACAGCTGTATTAAAACATTGGTACATACTAACAGGTGCAGGGACATCCATCTATATAATAACTCGCTAAAACGTGTGTAATGACGCAGTCATGTGCAGTAGAGACTGCAGTGCGTGATACAGTCATGCACAGTAGAGACTGCCCATGCCAGAGCATCCACATACTTCCCAAGTGTCCCTCTTTAGGAGGGACAGTCCCTCTTTTAGACCTAAATCCCTCTACCCCTCTTTCCCACCCTGATGTCCCTCTTTTTAGGAGATCAGACTGTGTGGTGTTTATATAATGGTATCACATTGCTCCACATAAATAAAATACATATTAATGTTTGTTTAAACATCAGTATATGTGTTTAAACATTAGTCTGTGTAAATAAAATACTTTGGTCTTGTTATAAGTCACTTATTAGGTTACACAAGGAGGTGTCAATAGGTCACAAAATAGCTTAAAAATTCTCTGTAATGCCCCGCCCACCAGCCACACCCCCAGAAACACCCCCTAAACCATAAGTGTCCCTCTTTAGCAATTTGAAATGTTGGGAGGTATGCATCCAGCTCTGTATCAGCCGCGGCGTGGGCAGTCTCTACTGCGCATGACTGCCCCGCGACCGGCTTGCAGTGGCACAGTGGCCCGTGTAACTGGCTCTTCAACTAGTCAGTAATATTTAAGGGCAGAAAAAAAAAAGACTGCCTTGGTAGATTCAAACATTCACACCACTGTGGCATACCAAGCTAGTGTTCTGGGGCATATTAGGATATGTAAATCACTTATAAAGAAAAGTGAATTTCCAGGTGATACATCCCTTTTAATGCAGTGAGATTATACCCACTACACAATTACATACACCACATAAACGGAACCAGAAGATGCCGAGTCCCTTCGGAAAAGCACAAAGAGCAAGCTTTTTTGTGGGGCTTGTTTTTGCATATTGTCACATAAAATGTGTTATCTTGCTAGCTTCAAAACCTATCTTTTTTTTCCTCTTTACATTACCATCTGTTGCAGAAATCTAAACTTTGAAAACAAATTTAATTGAGAGAAGCAATGCATTGTGGGTAGGCTCTGGCTGTGTGCCGGCAACTAGAATGGCAACTCAGAAAAACTATGGTTGGACCTATAAAACTGAACATTCTCCCACATAGATACATTAAATCACTTTAGTTATTCTTGTGCATGACTAGCATAAAGCCGATTATATGATTAGGAAGAAAGATACAAGTAGAGGGGCATATGGGGGTAAAACTGCATATATCTCAACTGCTGCAGTCACTCCATAAAATGTAGCAATGAATGCATGCAAAATAAGACATCCTCCTATATAATAATTTGCTAGTATGTTTGTCACAATGCACTCATGTGTAGTAGAGACTGCTCACGTTCAGGCAGTCTCCACTGCGCATGATTGCATCGCATGAGAGAGGCGACGCAAGACTGCATCACATGGAGCAGTGAGGTAGCAGCCATTTAACCCTTTGAGTTCCAGAGGGGTACGCAACGCTTTGCAAAGCAATGCGTTGTGTACCCCTCTGGCACTCAAAGGGTTAACATTGCCCAGACCTTGGCCTGTGTACACGGGCTTTTACACTAGTAGAAAATATACTGTTCTAATTTGCATACGTATTATTTTGTAGGCATTTTGTAGGCATTAAAAAAACATGAAGAACGATATAAGTCTTATCTCTCAAACCTTTATGGTTTATGACATATTCATAAGCAAAGTTTCCCCCTCCCGCCCCTTTTACCTAGTGTAAGCTATCTCTTCTCAGATGTGGAATCCAGTCCATAGACCAGACAGATAACAGCAGGGGACAATCTTCTTCGTATGAGAACAATGAAAGCCCTGCCCCCCTTGACAAGTTTTTCAGGCTTTTTCCTTATCTTAATTGAAGATTGTCCCTCTCTGCAGTCTACCTGGGCACCTCCCTTCTGATCTGGCTGAGCAGTGTTACATCAGTAAAAGGGGAGGGAGGGGGATACTTTGTCATTCAATTACTCTTGAACTACAACTCTGACAGAACTGAAATAACACTCTCCAAAGTCCAAATACTATGATGATTAATTAGAGCTGCTTTTATTATGAAACATTACTATCCCTTTAAGTAAAGCAAAACCAATGATACCATAGAGCTTACAATAGATAATGAGTTATGATACTAGTGTAGCTTCGGTTGTATTGCAGCTCTGTTTAATCACTTGTGTAGATCCATTTCAATTGTAAGCTCTGTGACATCATTAGTGTAGCTCCATTTACAGCAGCAAATGTGAGACTAAGTGAGCCAGCGGCCCACTGGGCCAGAGATATGACTGGCCCGGGGGCAATTGCCCCCCTGCCCCCCAGGCCAGCCCTCCCCTGTGCATACGTCTCACACACCACATATGCTCTACAGGCAGTAACCCTATTGATAACCTTATGAACACACAGTTGTGTGTGGAGGGGTTAATGAGGATGTGTTTTTAACCCTTTGAGTGCCAATGTGTTGCATATCCTTCTGGCACTCAAAGGGATAGTAAACCCCTTTTACATAAATAATACATTTTATAGAGTATTCCAAATCCTGGGAGATGCTGTATTCCTTAGTTATTATTGCACAATCTGGTGTTTTTGACAGTGTTTATCATTTCATTCCACTCCACGATGGTGCAGCTAGTATTGCTCTGGTCACTGACACCAATCTCTCCTCCTCAGACAGCAATAGCAACTGCTCCACCATAAAATGAAAATGTTACGTGGATATTACATTCCACTTGGCAAAAAAAAATGTTTGTTTCTTGCAACAGTGACAGGACACTTGTTTTACTTATTTAGAAACACCTTCCAACATATTTTTCAGAACAGATTTTTATTTCCCACTAAGAGGTATATGTTTAGCGCAGTAATTCTTTCCTCATAAAACCTTAGTTTATTATACGTCTCTATTATACAGCCACTGTTCTCCTTGGTACCAGGGATTGAGGGATCCTGCAACAGAGGAAGTGTTGACAGAAAGATCCCAAAAAGAAGGAACAGGAGACCTGTGGAGATAGGAGTATAAAATCCTATATAACAATTCGCTAGGATGTTTGTCACGATGCAGTCATGTGCAGCAGAGACTGCCCACGTTCTGTCAGTCTCTACTGCGCATGATTGCATTGCGTGAGTGAGGAGACCCAAAACTGCATCGCGTGGAGCAGTGAGGTAGCAGCCTTTTAACCCTTTGCATTGCGTACCCCTCTGGCACTCAAAGGGTTAACATTACCCAGACCTTGGCCTGTGTACACCGCCTTTTACACTAGTGTGAGTATAAAGAAGCAAAGGTACTATAGTGACAGATCAACGGGCAGCAGATTGTTATATGGTGCAGACTGAGGAGTCACAGAGCTAAGGACAACAAGACAGTTGTAGAGAGAGATGTGGAGGAGTTTCTTCTGCAGACAGTGTGATTAGCAGTGTAAACACCGTGGTCCCCAGCACAATCAACATTAGTTATGTTGGAAAAAGCTCTGACAGGGAAGAGCATGAATCACTCGTGCCCACCTGTGAGTGCCTCTGAAACAGATGCAGGATCCGCTATATGATTTTTCATTTAGATATCTGTGTGTGTGCACACATATAAATTCCTCTTTTGCATTTTAGCAGCACCTCTGCAATTATGTATAGGAATAGATAAAAGACAGGGAGAAGTGAAAGAGCAGGAATTAGAGGAGGAGAAAGCAGTATTGTGAAGTGGAAAATATGTTAACAGGGATCTGTCACCTAGAATTAAGTTTGCTTATCTGCAAACTTCATTCAGAATTGCCTATGCATCATGTTAACCAAAAGCCCAGAAGATGCACAATTCAGGATACATTAATACTTTATTTCTAGATGGTGATCTGTCTCAGTGCATCACCATATGTTATATAAGCTCTCAGTACAGCAAACAGTGAGATAAGCAGATGTGCCGCATTGAAATAACTCAACATCCTATATAATAATTCACTAAAACGTGTGTAACGATGAAGTCATGCGCAGTAGAGACTGCCCGCTCCGCGTTTGGTACAGAGCTCTGTATCAGCCCCGGCGCGGGCAGTCTCTACTGTGCATGACTGCCCCGCGACCGGCTGGCAGTGACACTGTGGCCCGTAACGGGCTCTTCAACTAGTATAAAAATAAAAGTATTAATATCTTTTAAATTAAGCGTCTGCTGCCCTTTTGACTAAAGATATACGAAAAAATGTAAACATGCAAAATTAATTGAAAGGTTTATTTTAAAAGGGGGTAACACCTGTAAGAGATAGAAGAAAGATAAATGGGTAACCACATTTTGCCATATTCAAC
The DNA here is from genome assembly GCA_037306005.1 of Rhinophrynus dorsalis. NCBI lineage: Eukaryota > Metazoa > Chordata > Amphibia > Anura > Rhinophrynidae > Rhinophrynus > Rhinophrynus dorsalis. The sequence goes on from CM074728.1 coordinate 22,835,802, forward strand.
AAAAGCTACCATAGCTATTCTGTAGTCCCTCATTTGTTCTCCTCACCACAGCTTTATACCTCACAACCTTCAAATTGTTACCATAATCAGGCACATCCACACACACAATATCGCCTATCCGCCAGTACATTTATTGGTGGAATCACAGAAACAGACTTTGATGGCAGATAAGAACCATTTGGCTATCTAGTCTGCCCATTTTTCCTACTGTAAAGTAAGTAAAGTCATAAAGTAAAATTTACACCCACCAAAACCACACACCTGCAACAAAATACCGGCAACACCGAGCTTTCATGTACTATTGAAACATTCACTACAATGACTGGCAAAGCATTGGTTATGCAGCACTACAAGTAATATGCTTCCATGAATAAAGGGATTATCAAGCTGTGAGACAAAGGAGGAGTTTGAGAGCTTATACTATTGCTCCCACATGCATTTAACATATAAATTAAATTATTTTAACCTCCAATTTTTGCAGGGATGCATTGTGTGACTGTAGGCTGCTCAGATTCCCCCCAGCACACAAGCAGCTTGCCAGGACAGGCAATATTCATAGGACACGGAAGAGGTCCAATCACAGACATAGCTACTGGCCACTCATACCTTTCATTCCAACACTAACTGAGGACCCAGAGTGTGTGACTGGCTACAGGATGTAGCATGTGACTGCTGACAAGATTTCTCCCAAACCATCACAATCTGTGTTAACCAATTTGGGACTGTATAATAAGTTATTGTGTGTGTATGGGGACAAAATGCAAATCAGGTACACACCTTGTACAGGGTATACAAGGTCTAGTCAATTGTTGGACCTTCAGTTATTAGGAATTACGAGTCACATAATCCTCAACCAGTCAACATCTGACATTTATGACCTTATTCCTTAAGCTAAAAGGAGTAATTCTGAAGCAAATCAACTGCACCATAGGAGGAAAATAAAAATTCCCCAAATCCCAGCTGATTTAAATGGGGATTTTAACCCCTTGAATGCTATACAGCTCTTCAAAGGATAAATATTTAAAGAGGAACTATACCCTAAGATTAAGTGGTTCTAAATATGTTCATGACTATAGTTCCCCTTTAAGACTGAGTCCTGTTTTATAGCTAAGCCTCCCTTTAAACATATGTACATACACAGACTTTTTAGAGCCGTCTATAGGAATCTAATGGATTGTAAATTCCCCAGCTAGTCCTTTGCCGCAATACCCCCCCAACGTGCGCAGCCATGCAGTTTGCTCACCCGTATTACTGTACATACTCTTCAGATTGGTGAGAGGGTTAAGTGTGAGTGAAGGCTAAATTCACTGGGGGATGCTTGGTTAATTAATAGGTGTCTGACAGAGAGGAGCTCAGCAGGACAATTAACAAGCAATATTAATGTGTAGTCGTATTAAGAGGAGTTGGAAGTGCTCCAGATCTATCAGATCAGGCTTTGGAAAGGCTCAGATCAGACTTCAGTCTGGTACCAGAATCCTGCTCCATATCTGGAGCATCTTTGATGAAGCGGTTCCAGGTCCACAAAAAATTCTACAAATTAATATTCTATCAATATCATTTTGATAACCATTTTCTATTGATTTTGCATAGCTATATCTGTTATGCAGTGAGATGATGTCTGCTTACTATTTCTGCTACAAGATATAAACTTAATATATCATATTATTATAATGCTGGAGAACTGCGTACCTCCAAAACCTAAGGTTCAGCTTCTGGTTGCAGAGTACTTGAGTGCGCCTGAGTTCAACTCTACTCCTGCTTCAACAATCCACCTCCAGAACACGGCTAAATAAATATTCAGCTCTACTACCCCTACTAAAAGGTCTCTGTTTTGTTTTGTTTTTCCAACTCATGTCCCATTGCTCGGAAGCCATTTTAGAAAAATTGTATTTTCAGCTTGTTTTTATTTAAACCAATATGTTGTAGTCATAACAGGAAAGCCTTTCAGTCATGTAGTATTACAAGTAAGCTTAAGAGATCAAAACAGTTATGCATATAAGATGTGTCAGTTTTCTGTTGTTTTTTTTTTTGTACCTTTTTTAAACAACAAATGGTGTTGAACTAAAACACATAGCATGAGAGAAAGATGTGTAGAGAGCAGATCATGTATCTCAATTAAATGTAATGCTACAGCCTGCACTTAATTTTTAATCACTTTATGTTATCTAGCCAGTGGCATAACTAGTCATTGGAGGTTACCTGGGGAAAAATGTTTGGTGGCCACCATTATCAAAATATTTTCACAGATGCATAACCATAATCTAGTGGACCCTGGAGCAGATGGGAACCCCCTTTGATAATGGGCCTCAGGGTAGCTGTACCCCCTTTAGTTATGTTCCTGTATCTAGCACCAACATAGGACAGCCAAAATGATCACATATAATAATGTTCTTGTCTCATAAGTGATAAGTATACTTTGAACAACAAACCACAATTTTGAGTGCTAAATACAACAGAGGTATATATGTCAATAAATATTCATCAAGATACTCACATTAAAAAAATATATAAAATATAAAAACAACCTGTGAGGATTCTTATTATAGTCTTTATCAGCAGTGCAGATAGCTTCCAGAGACTTCTGGTAGAAAAGTCCACTCTCCAAAGTACAGCAACACCAAAAAAGAAGAAACAAAAAGCGCACACAATCTGAGTGTAGACTGTAAATATTATCCGTTTTATCCCTCCTCTGAACCTTCACCAAGTGAGTTCCTATTTCAACATACACCTCCTCCACCGTGGGAATCACCTCTTCTTAAGGGTAGGTGTTCAACTCACCTTAACTAGAGGTAATCCACCCTCTTGGTGTTCTCACTTTCACTGGTCAACCCCCAGTGCGGGTATCCTTGCGTCACCTCCTCCCATCTATAGTCCCCACTCCTTACGGATCCCTCCTGGTCTTTCCTCTGCAGATTTAAGATCTTTCCGTCCTCTATCTAGGATTCTCTGCACTCTGTGTCAAAATGCATAGGGGGAAACCTTTTTCTGGAGCTAAAGCTATATAAGACGCTAGGCTGGGTATGGCGCTCAGGTATATAAATTTATTTAAAAATGTATATAAATCAATTTAAAATATATTTGCGCAAATTAGATATATAAAATAAACAAAAAGAAAAATCTCTCTTATACAATACACTATTGTGGAATCACCCAACGCGTTTCTCAGACTATGCTGCTTCGTCAGGGGTCTTGTATATCAATATACAGGCCTTCTTTTTTGGTGTTGCGATAAATATACTTTGTTCAGCTGAAATTCCCATTCTTGAAATACTGACTTACATTTTGAGAGAGAACATTGATCCTCAAACTAGGGTTTCATGAAACACATGTAAGTGCTGCTGGACAGGGGAACAAGACAGTGTATGGCTGATTCTATGACTATCAGGGGATGCGTGAAAGTGTAAAATATTACAAACAGTCAAATTTGGTTTTCTGTATAATTTCTATACATCAGTTACTATTACCTGAGATCATTCACATAAAAATCCTAGTCCTAACTTACCAATACCAATGGCATTCTAATACATACAATTCCCACTGTTTTAAAGGTAAACTACCATGTCTTAAAGGGTTAGTAATGTTTCATAATAAAAGCAGCTCTAATTAATCATCATAGTATTTGGACCTTGGAAAGTGTTATTTCAATACCGTCAGAATTGTAGTTCAAGAGTAATTGAATGATAAAGTATCCCCCTCCCACCCCTTTTACTGATGTAACACTGCTCAGCCAGAGCAGAAGGGAGTGCCCAGGTAGATTTCAGAGAGGGACAATCTTCAATTAAGATAAGGGAAAAACCTGAAAAACCTGTCAAGGGGAACAGGGCTTTCATTGTTCTCATAGGAAGAAGATTGTCCCCTGCTGTTATCTGTCTGGTCTATGGATTGCATTCCACATCTGAGAAGAGATGGCTTACACTAGGTAAAAGGGGCGGGAGGGGAAACTTTGCTTGTGAATATCTCTCAAACCATAAAGGTTTGAGAGATAAAACTTATATCGTTCTTCGTGTTTTTTTAATGCCTACAAAATAACACAAAGTATTACTATCCCTTTAATAATAACCTCCCACTTACCTTAACCTGAGTAGGTGAGTAGATTAATAAATATCTCGGTTTTGTTTGGCTTGGTTCCCCAAATTTAATCTTAAATTAAGCCTGGCTATAACATCCACGGAGGCAATTATGATTCTTTCAGTAGGACTCTAGGATACTAAACTCCGTCCACAAAATAGATCTTAGGAAAAAATTAGCCCTTCAGTGGGGGGAATTTGGTATCTTGCAGTCTTGAACAAAAATGAAGTCCACCTCCTCTAACATGATAGCCAGTGTGAATTAACAATTAATTAGCAGAGCCCATCAAAGCAGAATTGATTCATAGAGGTGAATAGGATTTCTAAGCAGATTCAGGTAAGTGGGGGTTTATTTTTAGTTATCATTTAAACTGAGCTTTTTTTCCCTCATCTGAATGCTAAAAAGAAGTCCCCAAAGTACCAAGTCTCAACGTGCATTTCCTATAGAGCTTTAAAGAGAACCAAACCACTGCTAATGTAAAAATGAACTTGAAAACAATATGCCTAAAGCTATGATTTCAGTCTTGCAGGCTTGCTCAGCGGATACTGGTGTTCGTTTTTCAGGCCTTTTCCATAGTTTGCTGTTTTTTTAATATTAATAGCATTAGCCTAATGGGCAATTCAAATATCTTGGGCATCAGCATCCTGGTAAATGCAGGAGCACTAAAAGTTTGAAGTAAGTTCTGAAGTAGGTGGATAGGATAGGCTGACAAAATTATATATGTTAGAATGACCACTCTTCCATGAAAACCTTTTGGTTATCATCTCCTAGCCTAGGAGGTAACCCAGTTATCAGCCCCAGCACTGGCACATAATGGTAATCACAGCTTTCGTTCTCTATACAGGAACTGTTTGTAAAGGTTTCCCTTTCTTCATTGCTCTAAACTCTGTTCTCTCTGTTATATCTTTGGCTCCATATCATAGACCCTGTAGGTGACTTGTGATGGAAAACAGATGCTGCTTTTAGCTTTTCTAAGGCTCTTAGTTTTTCACAGCCTGTCACCCTTCACAATAACATCTAGTAAACATTGCTCATTGGCCATGAAGGATTATATCCTTTGGGCTCTCTGTACCATCATGAGTGTTGAAAACTCAGTTCTCCTTGAAAGATACACTTCTGGACCTTGAACTAAGGGAGAGATTAGTGTTCTGATAGACACAATGAGTAGGATTTCAAGAAACTAGCTTTGTCTACATAGTCTCCATTAAATGATCATAGCTTGACTTCAAGAAAGAAATAATACAAGGTGTGTTTATCAACTATACACAATATATTTGTCAGGGAAACTCTTCCACACTAAGTTTAAATATGGCTTACTGGAGTACCGACCCAGATTGGCTGACGTTCCTGCTCCTGTATCCTGACCCGGCCTGGCTGACGTTCCTGCTCCTGGATTCCGACTCGGCAGTCTCCCGTTGTGGTCCTGGTCGCCTCGGCAACATTCTGACTTCCGGTGCCTTACCTTGTTTGGCACCTCTGCCCCGCAGGCTTGCCTAGTATTCCCATTTTGCTCTACAGAGCGCCTCTGGCCTAGTCCTCCATTCCGCAGAACCGGTTATTGACATTGGCTACTCTCTGTCTAAACTAGTTGCAAGTGTTGCCTCCCCGATTGCACCGGTACACTGCCATTGGTTCGCTCCACTCTGTCAAAGCCGGTTGCAAGTGTTGCTTCCGTGATAGCATCGGTACATTGCCATTGGTTATGCTCCACTCTGTCAAAACCGGTTGCAAGTGTTGCCTCTGTGATAGCACCGGTACATTGCCATTGGTTACGCTCCACTCTGTCAAAACCGGTTGCAAGTGTTGCCTCCTTGATTGCACCAGTATACTACCACTGGTTCGCTCCACTCTGTCAAAACCGATTGCAAGTGTTGCCTCCGTGATTTCACCGGTATACTGCCACTGGTTCGCTCCACTCTGTCAAAACCGGTTGCAAGTGTTGCCTCCGTGATAGCACCGGTACATTGCCATTGGTTACACTCCACTCTGTCATAACCGGTTGCTAGTGTTGCCTCCGTGTCAGCACCGGTAGCGCTCCTGTTTACTTCAGTGGACTGGTACTCGCTGTGAACACAGTCTTTGGAGTTTTCAAGAAGCAGCTTGTTGCCAGCACATATGGGACTGTTATCCTTTCTTGTTGAACGTTAACTCCTGCATTGCTGTAACCTGGAAACCTTATCATCTGCCTGACCCGTGTCAGCATAAACTGTTTGTCTCCTATACTTGTGCTGGACCTGTGTGGGCCTAATTAACCTGTCGTGTGTCTGTACTCTAAGATTTATATTACAGGACGTGTGAGGGTTCTTTATGTATTATTGTATTTAATAAAACTGTGTTTTTATCCTAATTCTGTGTCTGTGAGTCAAACAAACCGTTACAGCATCTCCGCTGAGCACTATCATCCAGGACACACAGGAGTAATATACACTCTTCTGTTTGGGAACAGCTGTAATTTGTCGTAGACCAAGAACAGTATAAGGCCAGATGTCAGCAAATATATATATAGCCACTCAACGCATTCTCGGCTGCCACTAGTCAATTCACCAGGAGGCCCGTATTTTCTCCTAATGAAACCGCTGGTGTCAGTGTCAGCAGAATAACAGTTGTGGGAATAAATATATTTTGCAAATCTTTCTAATAGTTTTAAATAATAGATATATATATATATATATATATACACATACACATATGTGGAGGGGGGTTTGCTAACATCTGACATTATACTATCTTGGTCTACAACAAACTACAGCTGTTTTCAAGAGGTAGTGGATTTATTACTTCTGCACGCATTCTAACCAATAATGGTAAATAGAGATTCTCCCATTCAACCAAGCATGCTGAGCTATGAATATGGAAGATTGTTCCAGATAGATAACGTGTTTGTGTAGTGGATAAGCACAACTTGCATACTTTCTTGCATGTGAGGACCAATACACGAGATTCAGGGGGAAAACAGGGAGTCTTTGGGGTTGCAGCAGTCCACTAGATATGTACCCATAGAGGTTTAAAATGGCTGCATGGGGGCAAAAGGATCCTTAGCAAGCTTAAAAGCAACAAAGCATCTTGCTGGTGCATAGGTATAGCCTGACATCATTCTCTTAGGAACACTTCTATTTAACCGTGAGCTTATTAAATTCCTTCCCAGAAATTTACTTTTATATTTAAAAGGAATGCATGCCTCAAAATTAAATCAAGCAAAAGGAATTAAAGTATTGTGAAGCTTCTCCTACCATCACTTTCTGCTATGCCGATTTCAGGAGATATTTGCATTTTTAGATGAGGTGTTTTATCCTGTTTTGAGGAATCATGCCTCATTCTCACAGAATTTTCCAAGTCATCAGAAAACTTTACAAGAGCTTCCTGTTCTTCTTTATACCTGAGTCCTTTTGAACTCCACATCACACAAACATCTAAATTTATCTTGTACCAGCGGTCCACAGATTTCTGCCAAGAATGTTTTAGTTGTATGACATTTCCATTTGTTTATGAAAATTACTCAAAACTAGCAGTAAATGCTACTCAGAAAGAAAATGTGCAGCTAAATGTTATAGTTTAAAGGGATAGTAATACTTCGTTTTAACTTTATTTTATTTTGTAAGCATTAAAAAAACATGAAGAATGATATAAGTCTCATCTCTCAAACCTTTATGGTTTAAGAGATATTCACAAACAAAGTATCCCCCCCCCTGTTCAACCAGATCAGAAGGGAGATGCCCAGGTAGACTGCAGAGAGGGACAATCTTCAATTAAGATAAGGGAAAAACCTGAAGAGCTTGTCAAGGGGGGCAGGGATTTCATTGTTTTCATAGGAATAAGAGTGTCGCCTTCTGTTATCTGTCTGGTCTATGGACTGGATTCCACATCTGAGAAGAGATGGCTTACACTAGGTAAAAGGGACGGGAGGGGAAACTTTGCTTGTGAATATCTCATAAACCATAAAGGATTGAGAGATAAGACTTATATCATTCTTCATGTTTTTTTAATGCCTACAAAATAAAATAAAGTTAAAACAAAGTATTACTATCCCTTTAACTTAAAGGGACAGTAATGATTCACAAAAAAGCAGCTCTGATTAATCTTCATAGCATTTGCGCCATGGAGAGTGTTGTTTAAATACTGTCAGAGTTATAGTTCAACAGTAACAGAATTATAAAGTATCCCCCTCCCTTCCCTTTTACTGATGTAACACTGCTCACCTTAGAGCAGCAAGACTGTCTGGATGGATCACAGAGAGGGACAATATTCTGTGAGCATAAGGAAAAACCTGGAAATCTGTCAAGGGGCTCGGAGTTTTCCTTATGCTCATAGTAATAAGATTGTCCCTTGCTGTGAGCTGTCTGGTCCCAGGACCAGATTCCACATCTGAGGGGAGGTGGCTTACAATAGGTAAAAGGGGTAGGAGGGGGCTACTTTATCATTAAATTACTCTTGAACTACAACTCCGACTCTTTTTTGTGAAACATTACTATCATTTTAACTGAAGAATGTCCAAGGTAAATAATAAAAAATCTTTACTCAAGCCTATATATTTGTAGTTTTAGCCTCGCCTACCCCACATTTTACACCACTCTTCCCTGCATCCCCTCATAAGAGGTGCTGTCTGAACCTATATTTAAAGCCTTTTTCACAAGGGAGTGTGTAAAGATTGTAAAGAAGAGAAGAAAGAAGAAGGGAAGAAAGAAAAGAGGAAGAAGATTAAAGAAGAAGGCACAGTGGATGATGGGTAAGTGTTACATTTCTGTGTAGGATAATGTTAGTATTATTTAAGTGTTCATGTTAGGGATAGTGTAGGGTTAGTGTATGGGAGCTGGTGGGAGGGTGACTATTCTGAGCTCACTCTCTTTGTTTGACAGTGTGTGCTTTTTTCCTTTGATGTTCCAACAATTCGCACTATTTAGCATAAGTTGTGGGAACAAAAACCAGCAACAAGCATTTGGCCAAAACATGGGTTCTGGCCACCAATGCTGGTTGTTCAATGTACCAGGCCAGCAACAGAACAGCTGTGGTACAGAGGTGGGTTTATCGCTTGGTCTTTTTTTTTCCACTTACCAGCTGTTTTACCAGTGGTAATAGCATCAAACACTTACTGAGCTGTACAGACCAGCTGCACTGTTCCCATTAAGGTTACCAGCAAAGTATCAAACAACTAAATTCAGAAGAAAATAAAGAAAAAGGAGGCGCTTATAGGGTTAATATGTACTAAAATATATAGAAAATCAGAAGATAAAGTATTTCACTCAAATTAGCAAATTGACACTTCTAGATTAATGGTGGCAATCAGAGTATGTGGCCCTCACACAGATATTCGTCTGGTCAGCTGCTCCCCAAAACAGAAACCTTCAAAACAGAAGGAAACAATGGCAGAAAACAGAAGGACAATGGGAAAGTTTTGAATGGTTCTCTTTAAATGTACATAGCAATATGTTTCTTTCGTTCTTTAAATAAATAGAGTACTCACATTAGATTTCACACCTGTTGGTGGAGATACAACCACAGGGATTAACCTGCCCTTGTACAGGTACTCTGGAATCGACTGCAGTCTTCTTCTAAAATGGACCTCAAAACTTACTCATCCTCACAATAAAACAGGTCAGTCAGTAACGGGTGAAATATAGCATCTCTATTATTAAAAACAAACAAACAAATAAAGCATATATACTAGAACTAGAGAGGGTGCAGCGAAGAGCAACAAAATGAATTAAGGGAATGGAGGACTTGAAGTATGAGGAATGACTAGACAAACTTGGTTTATTTACTCTAGAGAAAAGACGACTAAGAGGAGACCTTATCACATTGTACAAGTATATGAGAGGTCAATACAAGGATCTCTGCGGTGAGCTATTTATTCCAAGGCCTGATCAGGTGACCAGGGGACACCCCTTGAGATTAGAGGAAAGGAGGTTTAGACTTCAGCAGAGGAAGGGGTTTTTTTTACAGTAAGGTCTGTTAAATTGTGGAATTCTTTGCCCAAGGAGGTGGTTATGGCAGATACAATGGATACATTCAAGAGAAGATTAGATACATTTCTTTCCAAAGGGAGTTATACTGTTTATTAGTAGGCAGATCAGGAAGGTCTGATAAAGACTAACTTATTTGGTAGCAGGAAAGCTATAAAATTACTGGGGTATGAGGAGAAGGTTGAACTTGATGGACTTGATGTCTTTATTCAACCTAATTTACTATGTTACTATGTAAAGCAGTTATAAATGCAAATACAAAATTACCAACACATTTCTGGATCAAAAATCCTTTCATCATGGTGTCTAATCTATTTTTAAGTTTTTTTACTAAATGAGATGTTATATTTCACCCCTTACTGACTGCTTTTATTATGAGGATGAGTATGTTCTGAGGTTCATCTTGGAAGATAACTGCAATCGAATCCAGAACACGTGCACAGGGGCAGGTTAACCCATGTGGCCACTTACCGGTTGTATTTCCACCAAATGGTGTGAAATCTAATTTGAGTACACTACTTATTTACTTTTTACACATTTTAATACCAGATTAAAAGAAAGCAAAAAACACATGCTATGCACATTTAAAAAGGACCATTCAAGACATCCCCATTGTCCTTTTTTGTTTTCTGCCAAACAATTAAATGCTTCAAGTTCAAAGAAGATACAGAACTTTTATGTGCCTTTTACATGGGAAACACAAACGGAACAATAGTGCACTGGTTATGTCCTCTGTGGTGAAAGATAAAACACTAGACTATGGTGCCAATCACACAATTGAATATTGTCTTGCATGATTCCAAGAAAGTCCAGCAAGCTTGCATAGAATTGATGGCAGATAAAAACCAAATGGCTCATCCAGTCTTCCCATTTTTCTGTCAAGATAAAATACAGTCTTTCATAGCACACAGAATAGACCTATGTCCATCCCAGGCATTCTTTATTATTATTATTTGTTTACTGTAGTAACCCCCCTTCCATACTCCATCAATATCTCACTGTTTCTGTAATGTAGCACTTACAAACATTACTTATGAATCCTCCACCCTCCAACTTTAAGTCATACCCTCTTGTTCTAGTATTTTATTTTCCTGAAAAATGCTCCCCATTGAAAGTGATATGAGTAAATACAGAAAACAGGACTTTAGCTTTCTTACAGGTTAAATCCTTTTCTCTTTAGTCCATAAGGAACGCAGGTACCATGGTGATGAATCCCTCCTCCTGGAGGACGTGGTACATCTCAAAAGACAGGGCCTGTGGGTTGGAGACTCCCTCCTCCTCCAGTTCAACCCCCACCTACTAACTCCCAGAATTTATATGACCAATGCCATGCAAAAAGAAAAGCAAGCAGGGAAGAAAAAAAATAAATCTTCTGCAAGTAAGACCCTAAGAGGACTCTGCCCAGGAAAGCAACAACACAAAGGTCCCTAACAGGTTAGAACACACAATTCTTTTTTCTCTTACATCCAATGTGGAACAAAGGTACCATGGGGTTATACCAAAGCTAGGATTCTCGGGTCAGGAAAGGAGAAAGGACCATGCACATGTTCCCATGAGTCTCCAGTATCTGAATAACCCAAGCAACAAGTGTCAGCGGACACTGAAACTAGCACAGCACACTGAACCAAAAGCCAGCAGGGTTCAGAAACTACTAAACAACGGGCAGAAAAAAGAATGCAGATCCATAAACAGGCAGAACTGACTGTAGGACCTTCTGGCCAAAGATGGCCTCACCTGAGGCTAAGGTGTTAATGCAGTAGTGTTTGGTGAAAGTATGCAAGGAAGACCAAGTCGTAGTTTAGCACAGCTGTTCAGCCAAGGCCCGATTCTTGCAGGCCCAACAAGCATCCACAGACCTAGTGGAATGCGCTGTGATCTTGAAAGGAACAAGTTTTTCTCGTATTAGACTGAGGGTCAGGACAAAAAGAAAGCACAATAACGGCCTGACTGATGAAAACTCAGAGATCACCTTGGTAAGAAACTCCTGACAGGTACTACCTTATCCTGATGAAACACCAGGAAGGGAGGTTTACCAGTCAGAGCTTGTAATTCAGTGACTCACCACATCGAAAAAACTGCCAAGAGGAAAGCCATCTTGAGTGTCAATTGGCACAAAGAGATGGAAGCAATCTGCTCAAATGGAGGCCTCTGTAAAACCAGGTTAAGGTCCCACGGAAGAATGGGATCCTTGAAGGATGGGAAGGCATGGGCCACCCCTTGAAGGAAACACCTTGACATCTGCGATGGTAGCAGTGAGTCTCTGAAAAAGAACAGAAAGCCCTGAGATCTGAACCTTTAGGGAACAAGCGCAAGCTATGGCCCTTGTTCACACCATCTCAAAGAAAGGACAGATCCAAGGGAAGGTAAAAAAATTGCTGAGACATCTCTCCGTGCATCACTTATGAAAAATGGACCATACCCTATGATACGCCCTGGAAGAGACCGGTTTCCAAGCCTGGGTCCTGGAGGATATGACCTTGGTGGAAAAAACTTTTTGCTTCATGATTGTGGCTTTAAAAGCCCCAGTGTCTCTCCTGGTACAACAGATCCGGTCTGGGAGGCAGACGGATCAGATACTGAACAGACAGGCTGACCAGGCACACAAACCACACACCCCTGGGCCAGTAAGGATCAATCAGAATGACCAACGTTCTGTCCATTTTGATATTTCGGATAACCCTGGGGATACGAGGAATTGGAGAAAACACATAGGTGAGATGAAAGCTCCATAGTATGGACATTGTGATGTATCAAAAGCCAGGGGGTCCCCGCTGGAACCTTCCTGTTTTCCCCAGTTGCCATGAGGTCTATCACTGGCATAACCCACTGCTGGACTATCAGGTAAAAATCTCTGGATGGAGTTCCCAGTTTCCTTGATCTACATATGTACATATGTATGTGCCATTCTATAGCTATACAAGGCAAAGCAGGGGATCAGTCTATAGGTTTCTATGGCTACCATTGTAGTGGAGGGTCACAATGAGAAAAAAAAGCAGAAAATCTGCACTTTTTCACTGGACGTTTATACCACCTATTTAACCAAAAGTTTAAATACTTGATTCAAAACATCCTACTCTTATCCTACCTGTACACAGGTAAAATTCTTTACTGAGTTAAAAGAGGAATGCAATAAAGTTGCAGCAGGAAAGATTTGCACACTAACCTATGAATATGCAGCAGAGCTTTCATACATGTGATGTTGGAGGATCACCAAAACCTCCAACAAATGACCAACCCTAGTGGGTGTCAACCAATAATATTCGGCTTACACTAATGCAGACTAGCCATGAGTGGAGAAAGTAATGTATGGATGAGGGAATGGATTCTACAGAAGACAGAGTTTTAACCCAAGCCGGTTCTTGATCAGTGCTGGAGGTTCTCAGAGGTATAGAAGAGGCCATAGCCCAAGAGGGACATAGGGTGCTAGAATATTCCCCTGGAAGCCCTGCACGGCATGAGGAACAATGAGTTAAAGGGGTTAAGGATACCTATCTTTAGGTTTGGGTTTCCCCATGTGTCCCTTGGAATTAGAACTATCCATTAAGAATAACCTTAAACTGGGAAAAAGTAGTTCAAATCTGTAATAAAGTTACAATGAAACACCCAGAAAAGACCCCAAAGGTACTTATCAGACATGCAAAAGTTACACTGGAGAAGAGAGAGAAGAGTCAGCCTCTGAGTAGCATAAGTAATGGAGGAGTAAATTGGCAGCCAAATCGCAGCCCATCCATTCAGAAAAAAAGCCCTGGAAATTGGGAATTCTGGGAAATGTAGTTTTCTATGTATTGCTTATACTGGGCAAATGGTGGCCATCAAGCCACAAAACATGGCAAAATAAAGTACAACCAACAAAAAGCATGCTGACCATGTGAGGATTTGAAGTACCATGCCCTTTGGAAAGGGAGCTCAACCCCATGGCTCATGTGTTCCAAATTGGATGTAAGAGAAATGCTGGACTTTTTGTTAACATGGTACATAGGCAGTTCGATGGATGTTTCCCAATATGTAAAAAAATAAAATGAAGGTAACAGGTTCACTTTAACAATATAGGTTACACCATCATGAATGTTTTGATCCACATCTGCACGGCAGATTGAAACACTGAGGATGGTGTAACCTGCATTTGTTAATACACACTTATCTTATAAAGTAGGCCCATGCCAAGCGTACAAAAACATTTTCAACAGAAATGTGGCCCTTGGGTTCACACAAAATGTGATAATTGCACAGCCAAATGTATGGTTCAGCATCACTGTCCTATTACATAGAATGGGAGGCAGTGACAAGTTCTGCAACTTGGTCTGCAAGCTTCCACTCTTGAGAGTTTGAACCTCTGAGGAATCTCTCTCTCTTGAAATTCCTGTACATCTCTGTTTTTATTTGCCTTGAGGTCTGAGCAAAATAGGAAGACAGAGAGGGGGAGGATGAAGGAACTGGTTTTAATCTCAAAATGTAATCTTCCTCAAGGTGTTGATTCTCAAGTGCTTTTCCTATCTGATACTTAATCAGAGCACCTTCTTCACACCTGCAGACGAAAGGAGTCATCTTACCTTGTGATTTTATACTAGGTTTGTTTGTGCTAGAAGATAAGGTGTTAACCCCTTGACAGCAAGAGAAGACTCATTTAGAGATAAAGATCAGTTAAACCTTGGCAGGAATGACAGGTAGAATTCCCAGCACTCACAAGGATTAACCCAAATCCTACTTTCTGCCCCAATCAACCCTAAGAAACAAATAATGATAAATACCTCAACTCTGTATTGCAAAGTACATGCTCAGACAGTCCTGATTTAACCTTAGTTTCATGGATCAGTTGAAGTGCATAACTTATTTACAAATATAACGGACAAGAGCACAGACTGAAAAGCTATTTTCAATAGAAATTATAGGAACAGTAATACATTGGTTTAAAAATTTCTAATATTGTAGATATTAACAATATAAGTAGAATAACCTACCTCCCATCTCTAAAACCTTTATAGTTTGAGAGTTCATAGCATTTAAAGTCCCCCACGCCCCATTCAGAGACGTCAGCGCTCTTTGGGACAGAAGCGGATCCTGGTTATTTGACTGGCCGGCTGCTCTTCAGCAGAGCCGAGATAGCGCTATTTAGAATGAAATAATGAATTGGAACATTCTACAAAGTTTGACTGCAAACCAGGCACACTTTGTAGACCGTTCCAATTAAGTATTTCATTCTAAATAGCAATTGACCAATATCCAAAGCGCTAATGTCTGTAATAGAATCAGGGATAAATGGAGAACAGACAACTATATGTATAATGATATACAAAAAATATTTATTTATCAATATATAAAAACACAATATGTCTCACAAAATCTATTCTCTCAAAAGGACATACATGTGGGTATATATGGTTGTTTAGTATCTACTCACGATACACAATCATATAATATCCAGTGTATACCGATACATATATAATACGTTATAAACTATATCACCTATACCCTAAGAATAAGAATACTCGATAAAACATGTAATATATTATAAACCCAAATAGCTGTGTTCAGTATGTTACACTGTAATGTCTTATGTACCACCAAAAAGTCTCCGACCTGTTCTCAGTAGAGCACAATACACGGAACACAACCTGCCCACTCACTGCACATACAATAACGGTATAGTGGTCTGTCGGATGTGAAAATGTGGAGAAAGACAGAGTGTGCCATCTTGTATTGGGTTACCCCAAACAGCCACCTGGTTCACACTGCATTAACTCCTCACTAGTCCACCACCATAATTCCCGCAAAAGCAGTGCAAAATGGGATACAGTGTTGTTTTCTGATGAATGCACTCAGCTGAACCAGGTATACACAGACACAGTGGCACACAAGACATACAACTGACCCTGGAAAAAGAATTATACTACCCCTTAAATCACAAAAGTTGTAAAAAGATATAAAAAAATAGTTAAGAAAGATGGAGGAGTCTACCTGCACAATTACAATAAGTACGCTGCAGACAACACTGTAAACTTGAATATATAACAGCCCAGTATATGCCTAATACACCTTCACAGAAATAATTGTGGGACGTGGTGAATTAACCACTGGTTGAGAGGAAGCATCAGACATCAATATGAATGTGGACCAACAATAGGTCTGATATACAGATATTTTGTCACAATAGAAAATGAAGGTTGGATTGTTTTAAAATCAATCCGAATAACACTGACTTTGAGAGGATTTGTAGCGAGTGACTGATTTATTATCTATTATCCATACATATAAAGATTGTTCTGTTTTGATTCTATTTGCAATTAAAGGAGAAGTACTATCACCTATAAAAGGATATTGCTACATGCCAAACAAGATACAGAGTCAGATATTCTGGAACTATTATTGTTGCGAAGTGGATATTAACATCATGTTCTTTGCCTTTTTTTTTTTCCAATAAGAATTTTCTGCAACGTACTTATTGTGATTGTGCAGGTAGACTCCTCCATCTTTCTTAACTATTTTTATATATTTTTACAACTTTTGTGATTTAAGGGGTAGTATAATTATTTTTGCTGGGTCCGTTGTATGTCTTGTGTGCCACTGTGTCTGTGTATACCTGGTACGGCTGAGCGCATTCATCGGAAAACAACACCATATCCCATTTAACACTGCTTTTGCGGGAATTATGGTGGTGGACTAGTGAGGAATTAATGCAGTGTGAACCAGGTGGCTGCTTGGGATAACCCAATACAAGACAGCAAACGTTGTCTTTCTCCACATTTTCACTATACCGTTAAAGTATGTGCGGTGAGTGGGCAGGTTGTGTTCGGTGTATTGTGCTCTGCTGAGAACAGGTCGGAGACTTTTTAGTGGTACATAAGACATTACAGTGCAACATACTGAACACAGCTATTTGGGATTATAATATATATTATATGTTTTATGGAGTACTAGTTGAAGAGCCCGTGTATATGGGCCACAGGGCCAGCTGGTTGTGGGGCAGTCATGCACAGTAGTGACTGCCTGCATGGCGGCTGATAGTGCCAGCCGGTCGCAGGGCAGTCATGCACAGTAGAGAGTGCCCGCACCGCGGCTGATACTTTGTAGCTCCCCGCTCCGTATCAGCGGCGTTACTGGCAGTCTCTACTGCTCATGACTGCAGCACGTGCAGCAGTCTCTATTGTGCATGACTGCCTTGTTACAAACTTTTTAGCGAATTATTATATAGGATTCTTATTCTTAGGGTATAGGTGATATAGTTTATAACATATTATATGTATCGGTATACACTGGATATTATATGATTGTGTATCTTGAGTCAATACTAAACAACCAAATATACCCACATGTATGTCCTTTTGAGAGAATAGATTTTGTGAGACATATTGTGGGTTTTTTTATATTGATAAATAAATCTTTTTTGGATATCCTCATTATACATATAGTAGTAGAATCTTTGATTCTATAACAGACATTAGCTCTTTGGATATTGGTAAGTTGCTTGTTTGTTTTTTGAGATCCATGTGGTGGGGATCTTTTTTCTTTAGCAGCTTTTGTGTGTTTTTTTCTTTTCTCGCCCCCATTAAGTGCGCATACACATTTTCCATTTCATTCTAAATAGCGCTATCTAGGCTCTGCTGAAGAGCTGCCGGCCGGTCAAATGACCAGGATCTGCTTCTGTCCCAAAGAGCGAGGACGTCTCTGAAAGGGACGGGGGGGCTTTAAATGCTCTCAAACTATAAAGGTTTTAGAGATATGAGGTAGGTTATTCTACTTCTGTTGTTAATATCTACAATATTAGAACTTTTTAAACCAAAGTATTACTATTCCTTTAATGATCTCTCACATTACAATTACATTAAAGGGATAGTAATACTTACAATAAAAAAAATGTAGGTTGTAGGGTTTATCCCCCTGAGTAAAACAAGGGTACTCTTACTGCTGAAATCTGTTTTATTAAAACTATATTACAGCTCAAACTTGAATTGTTTAGGTGCAGCATCACAGTGGCCTGTAATTGTACAGTGGTGCTGTTGCTACACCATTCTACAGACAGCTCTGCTCAGTTGACCATAAATTTCCATAGGATGGTGCCGCAACAGTGCCACTGAAACGTATCAGGCCACTGTGATACTGCATCTAAACAATTCAAGTTTGAGCTGTAATAACCTTTGAATAAAACCCCTTACAGTAGCGGGAGTAACCTTGTTTAATTCAGGGGGGATAAACACCACAATATGTATTTTAACATATTAAGAATTACTATCTCTTTAAATGTAGCACAGTATTTTAGAAACACTCTATGCAGTACAGTTTGTGTGGGGGTGATGCTTTCAATTCCTAAGCAAATGAATTAACTTTAATTGGTTAGGAAAAATATGCACAGGTATGATGATTTCAGTTCCAAAGAAATTAATTTGAATTGTGCAGGGATTTTACTAAGAGAAAAAAGAATATATATCCACACACACACACACATACATTCATATACATTCGCATTTGTTGTAGTGGTTGTCCAACAAAGGTAAAAGAAAGTACTCCCACTGCTGGGAGATGATCAATTTACAAATTACAGAGCAATTTTATTTAATTGTTTCTTGCAGATCCGAGCTTAAAGGGTTAGTAATGCCTTATATTAATAAACAGTAATATCCTAGATATTCAAAAAATAAATCAATAGAGACCAGTCCGATCTCTCAAACCTTTATGGTTGGAGAGATATAACATTTTAAAGTTCCCCCCTCTCTCACTTTGCACTAACGTCAGCCTCTAGCTAACATAAGGAGATTCTGGTCCTAGGACCGGCAGGCAGCTCTTCAGCAGAGCTGAGAATACAGCAAACTAAAAAGAAATACTTCATTGGAACGGTCTACAAAGTGAGCTTGCAAACCAGACATACTTTGTAGACCGTTCCAATGAAGTATTTCTTTTTAGATTGCAGTATTTTGACTCAAATCTCCGTCTGTCAACTTTACAGCTGACATCAGTGCAAGGGGAGGGAGGGTGTAACTTTAAAACGTTATATCTCTCAAACCATAAAAGTCTGGGAGATCGGACTGGCCTCCATTAATTTATTTTTTTAATATCTACGATATTACTGGTTATTAACATAAGGTAATACTAACCCTTTAAGATGTTTGGTTTCTTGCCTTCCCCAACACCCTGAGAAGTTACCAGTGCAGATATGGAAATTTCATTAACAACGAAAGGTCATCTTTAATGCTTAAAGGAGCAGTAAACTTTTTTTATGAAAACACATATTTTATAGAGCATTTCCTGCTGAATACAACAAGTCACTCCCACCGCTGTCAGATGTTTTATTCAAAATTTATAACAGTTCAAATAATCAGGAAGTGAATTTACTGTGTTTACTTCCTGATAGTTCTAACTGACAGGAAGTGACAGGCAGTTTCTATCACGTTCTGTGGAGAACTGTATATCTCTGACTTTTCTGACTTTCCTCTCCATTAGAATCTAACAGACCACTAGAGGGCACTGCTAATGTAAAAAAACACAGGTTCAAACTGTAATAACTCTGGAAATATAAATCTCCTGGCAGTGTGAGTACCCTTATTTTACTCAATAGGAAAATCCCTATGATATATATTTTTTCATAAAAAAGTTACCGAAAACATCAGCAGCTTTCCTGTACATTTATGGCGTAATGTAATGTTTACTAAATATTAATAACAAAACAGGCTGCTGTTTTTCCCAGTACTTATGGAGAGCTGTATAAACTGTATGGTGAAATTAAAGAAGAAGCTGGGAAGTATGGACACCAGTAACAAATTGCACTGTCATTATAGCCCCAATTTCATACTGTGTCCAGTAACACTAAACAATACAGCCAATAAAGAATAATTTAAAACATGCATCAATGAACTGTACAGTACTGCTCAAACTGAATTTTTATCTTCCCCTCCCACCCCTAATTCTTTTTCCTTTCTCCTTGATTAAAAAAAATGTAAAAAGCCTTAAAATGCCATTATTTATTTTTCTTATACCAACCACTTCTTTAAAGATTTTTAATCCCTTAATGACCAGTGATGTGTTAGGACCTGGCACATCTTGCATGTTGTGCTTACAGCAGGAGCTGACCAGACAGCTCACAGCAATGGACAATCTTCTTACTGTGAGTATAAGGAAACCCTGCCCTGTTGTCAGGTTTTTCAGGTTTTTACCATATGCTCACTGAAAATTGTCCCTCTCTGCGATCCACCCGGACAGTCCTGCTGCTCTGAGGTGAGCAGTGTTACATCAGTAAAAGGGGCAGGAGGGGGATACTTTATCATTCACTTAGTCTTGAACTACAACTCTGACAGTATTGAAATAGCACTCTCCATGGCCCAAATACTATGAAAATGAATTGGAGCTGCTTTTATTGTGAAACATTACCATCCCTTTAATCCTTCCTTTTTATTTTGACACTTGATATTTTATTTCTTTGTATTACTGTATTTTTATCTTATATATTTTGGTGTTCTAGGAACACGCCTATTCAAACAGCATTCTAATATGTGTTTGATGGTTGGCAAAGGATACGAGTGTGGATCGCTTGTTTCAGTGCAATGTCAACAAGATAACAGCGGCTTCCAATAGCATTCTAGAGACATGCAATGAGGACAAGAAAGAATTTTGCACTGATTTATTCTGTGACAAATTTGTACACGGTGTACAGCGTTAAAGTGGATGTGTCACCTATGGACAACATCCCATAAATATTTAGGGGACACATCCAATAGCATAAAAGCGTTATTTATTTTTTATTTTAAGCTTCTGTTTCGTTGAAATTTAACTTATAAAAGTTTGTGCTGCAGCCACTTCCGGGTGACTGTGGTTCTCTGTGTTACAGAGCTCTGCCTCAGCTCTCCTCCCTCTTTCGATGACGGAGGCTTCTGCCTGTAAGCTGGAGCGGTCTTATTGGCAGAGATCGATATCTAGCCAATGAGAGTGCTCCAGCTTCCAGACAGGTGCCTCCGTCATCGGAGGGAGGAGGAGAGCAGAGGCAGAGCTTCGGGCTGCAGTCTACACAGAAGTGGCTGCAGCCCAGACTTTTATACCTATACTGAAATATCAGGATATATGCAAACTTTATATGCATTGCAGGTCTTGACACACACTATAAGAATATATACAAAGATTCATGGAGTGTAACTTTTAATCATGTCAAACTTATTGACAGCTACTTCTCCATATAGAGACCCGTTCAATGCCTATTAATTTAATTACAAATAATAAACTATTAATATTAATTAACAGTTTATTATTTGTAATTAAATTAATAGGCATTGAACGGGTCTCTATATGGAGAAGTAGCTGTCAATAAGTTTGACATGATTAAAAGTTACACTCCATGAATCTTTGTATATATTCTTATAGCCCAGACTTTTGTAAGTTAAATTTAAATGAAATGGAAATTTAAAATAAAAAATAAATAATGTTTTTATGCTATTGGATGTGTCACCTAACTATTTATGGGATGTTGTGCATAGGTGACACATCCACTTTAATACATGCCCTGAAATGCACCCTCAACACCACACATAAACAAACAACACACCACTCAGCTCTGTTTACGGGTGTTTGCAGACTCAGTGCACAAATACAGTTTTTGAACAGAATTGTGTTTGTACTTTCCCTTAACAGTCCTGTACAGAAAATATCTGTACACTGATGACCAAACATAATCACTAAATCCAGATTCTAGAATACCCGAGCTTTAGGGATCATGATACCAAGAACACACAGAAGAATTTTGCAGCACAAAGCCCTAATTGGAGCTGTACTGGATATATGTTCAGATTCTGGAACAGTATGAAAATCAGAGACACAATGACAGTGACCCAGAGTAATTGTCCACTTTCTTATTTCTTACTACAAACTCATAATCCTGCTGCGATGGCGCATGCATACTTGTAAATATGCATTTGCATTTTTCTTTGCCTCATTTCAATGTGAATGGTTGTGTAGTCTTCTGAGTGCCAGAGGGGTGCCCAACACATTGCAAAGCCCCTCAGATAGTTAATGCTTCAGCGCTGCTGCTCTGTTCATTGTTTGTTATTTTTTTACACCCTCATAAGGGTTTTGGAGATTTTAACAGAGGGAACACACAATGTGTATATATACACACAAAGAATGCCCTTCTCCTACTCTGCCTTCCTAATCTTTATGTCAAAGATCATTTAGCTTCTTAAATTACGTCTTTCAAGCACTTAGAAAGCCTTTAAGTGACCACTTCACCATCATAAACATTTTAAATGCTGTCAGTCACAGTGCCCGTGCTTGCACTTTTTCTCTTGTTTATTTTTCTTTTTAATTATGAACAGAAACAGACAAATAGCCACTTCACAAAATGTGTCCGAGGAGACTCCCTGGGAGCTCTGCGCTTTTTCAAACAAAAAAAACCCCACGCTGATGTTTTTGTCCTTGTCTGCAGTGGTCATCGCACCGTTAATTATATATATATATATATATATACTAGTGTAAAAGCTCGTGTACATGGGCCATGGTCCGGGTAATGTTAACCCTTTGAGTGCCAGGTGGTACGCAACGCATTGCTTTGCAATGCGTTGCGTACCCCCTGGCATTCAAAGGGTTAAGAGGCCACTACCTCAGTGCTCTACACGATGCAGTCTTGCATCGCCTCGATCAGGCAATGCAGTCATGTGCAGTAGAGACTGTCCGAACGCACCCAGTCTCTACTGAGCATGACTGCATCGTGACAAACATCCTAGCGAATTAGTATATAGGATACTACTCACTACTGTTGAATTACCATACCTCCCAACATTTCAAATGGCCAAAGAGGGACACTTTTGTTTTAGGTGTTGTTTATGGTGGTGTGGCTGGTGGGTGGGGCATTACCCAGAATTTTTAGGCTATTTCATGAGCTACCGGCTCCTCTTTGTGTAACTGAATAAATTATTTAGAGCAAGACCAAAGTATTTTATTTACACATATTAATTTATAAACACATATATTTAAGATTAACAACACATATATGTGAGTTTTATTGTTGTGGAGTATGTAATAAACACTACCCATTCTGTTCTCCTGAAAAGAGGGACAAAAGGGTAGAAAAGAGGGACAGAGGGATTTGGGTCTGAAAAGAGGGACTGTCCCTACTAAAAAAGGACAATTGGGAGGTATGAAATACTAAACACAGAACATAGCTATGGGTCACATTCAGCAATTCTGGAGCAAACCAAGTGCAACATAAGGGTCGTGGGGAGATAGAAATTCCCAATGATTGAAATGTGAATTTTAACCGAGATATCCAACAAATTGATTCAATAGAGATGACTGAGATTTGTATCTACCTCCTATGTTGACGTAGGTTTGTTAAGAATTTCTCGTTTTTAGCTTCCTTGAATGTAGCGTTCAACCTAAAATTATGAATTAAATGGATATTTAGACGATGTATATAAAAATGAAGACGCCTACCAGAGGAGATTTATGAGAGGAAGGATTTTGAAATCTGTAGTGTTGGTGTCAAAATGGGATTTGGGTGTCAGGAAACTACATATCCTGCACTGAGGTAACTACCATGTTTTTAAAGGGATAGCAATACCTCAATAAAACTTTAGCTCCAATTATTCTTCACAATTTTTTTTAACTTGTTGCATTATATAGAGTGAATTACATATTTGTAGTTCAAATGCTATTCAAGAGAAAACGATCCCGCTCCTTCTGGCCGCCTCCCTTTAGATCCATAATCCAGTGGAGGGACTGGATGGATGCAGCGAGGGACAATCTTCAGTCAGTAAGTAAAAGGAAAACCCTGACCCCCTTGACAAAGGAGGGTATGATTTTCCTTTTGCTTACTGAAGATTGTCCCTCGCCGCTCTCCATCCAGACCAGAGACGGAGCATGATGCGGCCAGAAGGGCAAGGGGGGATCCCTTCCTCTTCAATAGCTTATGAACTACAAATATGTAAGTCACAATAAATAGCGCAACATTAAAAACATTTTTAAAAGAATAATTGGAGCTAGTGTTTTATTGAGGTATTACTATCACTTTAAGCAGTAAAGCGAAGGAACTCTCACACATTATTTTATAGCAGCATTTAAACTAAAAAGGGAATTAAACATAGAAATAAACAGCCCTTAATTTAACAGAAGTACTAACGTAGGGAGAAAGAGTTTATTTTTAGCCAGGTAACCTATTGCACAAGACCAGCAGAAGAATACAAAATAATATGCCACCAGCAGAATTATACGCCATTATAGGAGACTAACAGGTCACTACACCATTACCAACATGCAATAAGTAATTACATGCCACCATCAGGGCAATACACCATTACAGACTGAGGTGGTCTGGTACCAACCTTTTCTGAAATCTTCTCTTGGAGGTAGGATTCCTTTATACATCAAGTATCTCTGCATATGTATTTTTTTTAAAACTGGATCTCTGTTGTAGTTTACTGCTAGCTCCAGTTTATAATCAGTTGAGGACAATTAACCTGTTTGTTCTACTCAGGAGTATTGAAGACATGTCTCTTTTTTGAGATGTCGTCAACTAAAGGCAGAGATCAATTTAATATATTATATGTATAAAGCAACAGCAGATATAATGAAAAATATATAAATGGATAAAATTGACTGCTGTATAGACAACTATCTAGATAAATCCTTGATAGAATTTAAAATTAATTTCTTCTTGTATTTCTGCTTATGGTAGAGTTTATGTGAAGTACACCTTAAGAACTGTAATTAGTTTAACAGAAGGATTCATGTTTACTGAGTCATTAATACAGCAGTCAGGTTTATCTATTCACAGTTTTTTTCATTTAAACTCTGTTGTAGTATATAAGTGAACAGGAATACTGTACTTGTGAATCCTTGTCTGTCCCTTAAAGGGATAGTAATACTTCGTTTTAACTTTATTTTATTTTGTAGGCATTAAAAAAACATGAAGAATGATATAAGTCTTATCCCTCAAACCTTTATGGTTTATGAGATATTCACAAGCAAATTTTCCCCCTCCTGCCCCTTTTACCTACTGTAAACAATCTCTTCTCAGATGTGGAATCTGGTTGTAAGACCAGACAGATAACAGAAGGGGACAATCTTCTTCCTATGAAAACAATGAAAGCCCTGCCCCCCTTGACAAGTTTTTCAGGTTTTTCCCTTATCTTAATTGAAGATTATCCCTCTCTACAGTCTACCTGGGAACCTCCCTTCTGCTCAGGATGAAGAGTGTGACATCAGTAAAAGGGGCGGGAGGGGGACACTTTGTCATTGAATTACTCTGGAACTACAACTCTGACAGAATTGAAATAACACTCTCCAAAGTCCAAATACTATGATGATTAATTAGAGCTGTTTTTATTATGAAACATTACTATCCCTTTAAGAATAATGGATTGGACTCCTTCTCTACAGATCTAGCCAGTCTCCCACATGATTCTAAAGGGCAATGTAAACATACTCAAGTTAGAGAAATGTTCCTGTTCATTTATAGACTATGGCATAGTTTAATAAAAAAAAACAACAAAAAAAACTAGATAACCCCAACTGCTGTATGGATGATACCTGCCTAGTATAATTCCCTTTTAAAATATGATAGGTGGAATACAGTGGACATGTAGGAAGTATAGATGCACAAGTAAATAAAAGAGTTAATTAATGTCTCTGGGTTATCCTAAATTGTGCTCACATTTTCTAACAGAAGAACCAATGTGGGACAATACGTGGGTGTCTAGATGTTGCCCACATGATTTGGAGCATACTACTGACACTAGTTTAAGGACTAGATGGGTTAAGCAGCATAATAAAAATATCCTGTTACAGCATAGTTTCTTTGTGACCAGTTGACAAATTTCTTGCATGAGCATGTACATCCAGTAATCACTTTAATTACAGTACTTCCCCTAAACAAGACTGTCTGACATTTCAGGTATGAACTCTTTATATTTGGGATTGGATGGATATATAGATTGAGAATCTCCTGAGTGGTCTTATTTAAAGAACATTTATCATGTTAAGGATGTCCTGAGGACTGACTGAAGGGTTAGGACAAAGAGGGACATATCACCTATAATTATGTTCTGAGAAACTTTAAGGTTTAATATTTTAATGATCTCAAAGTCCGCTCATTTTGGAAGTTCCTAGGTATGCACCAGTAGATGTGAACTGCAATGCAGATCAGACAACAGCTACCCATGACTGTTCTAGGAGCACCTTCGGTGTATCAGAAATTGGATGCCTAGGGTGCAAAACTAATTTTTTGTTCATGCAGCTACCACCTATCACCTAACACCTTACATGCCTAAGATGTCTTGGATACATCTAAGGGTTAACCCTTTGAGTGCCAGAGGGGAACGCAACACATTTCTTAGCAATGCGTTGCATACCCCTCTGGCACTCAAAGGGTTAATAGCCTCCAGGACCAGATTTACATCTCACATGCTCCCTGGAAAGCTACCTGAGGCTCCATTAGCCCCACCTATGGTCATGTTCCAATCCTCACAACTCCACCCACAGACTAAACCACCTTAGACTGACAAAGAAAATACTCTAAGCCTTACAATAGAAAAACAAAATATATCTTTAACCCCTTGTTTGTTAGTTTAGTTCGGGAGGTATTCAACACATTGTTAAGCAATGCACTGGAAACCTCTTGGGGATCTTAAAGGTTAATTAATGGTCTGTAAAGGGGGTATGGAAACTGGTAAATAAACCATACACAGAGCAGGTATTAGGATTAACTTGGTCAAACATACAACTCAGAACATTTCTGAGACACCTCTCAAAACTTAAAGCTCTTGTTGGCTGTCTGCTCAGCCTAATGGAAAATTTGACACAATCCTCACAAGTGAGGTTTTGCACCAAAATGTTTATCTTGTCTAAAGAACAATTATTATATTTTACCATATTCTGGGATGCACTGTACAGACCCAAAATGGCAACTATCAGCTATTTTGTCGGTGGTGGTAGGGGGTGTTTGTCAGAAAACTCCCTTGGCTGGAATGCAACCCTGAATATTTGGCTCTCAGCGACAAACTACTGGTTTGTGAGTGAAATCCAGATAAAAGCTGGATACAGTGGGTCTAAGACCAATACAATGGGTCTATGATGATCTGCATTGTACAGGATAAGAGACTGATCTGCATTGTACAGAACAGGAAAGTGAGCTGTGAGCTTTCTCTTCTCAGACCTCCCCTTTAGCCTCCCCCTTTGGTCCATCAGGTTCATAATCTAGCTAAGGGGGTAATCAGCAGAGTAATCTGCTGATGTGGTATTACTGGAGTGCTTCCCTTTAACAGGGAAATATACCCTAAGTTTAAGTGGCTTTAATTTGTTTATCAGAAAGACTTACCTAGATAGGCATAATTCAAAATGAAGAACCGTTTGTACTTGCACATGATTTCTGTTCTAGTCTATTGCTAGTTGTTTTAGTTTACAATCTGATAAAGAACAGTAACCCTTATGCCTACCACGCAACATTTCAGATGGCCAAAGAGGGACACTTATGTTTTAAGGGACATTGCTTGGGGTGTGGCTGGTGGGCAGGGAATTACTGAGAATTTTTAGTTTATTTCATGACCTACTGTCCGCTCTTTGTTTAACTTAATTGAAGATTTAGAGCAAGGCCAAATTATTTTATTTACACAGACTAATATACTAAACACATACACTGAAGATTAACCCCTTAGGGACCCTTGACGTACCAGGACCGTCAAGGGTAAACTTTCTTGAAAGACCCTTGACGGTCCTGGTACGTCACGTACATTTTACTTACAGCGCTCTACCGGGAGCGCTGTAAGTAAAAATGGGGCATGAAATAGACCGCTCCAAGATCGGAGCGATCTATTTCAAGCCCCATAATGACGCGCCGATACACGTGACAGGTCACGTGTACCGGCCCGTCAACGTGCCCCTATGCGGACGTTATGGGACGGAAATGTCCCATAATGTCCGGTCCTTAAGGGGTTAAACAAGCATTATTGTGAATTGTATCACTCTGGACCAATGTGATACACTTATATACACACCAAACAGTTTGATATCCTAAAAAGGGGGACACCAGGGTGGGAAGGAGGGACACCATGGTGGGAAAAAGGGATTTGAGTCACAATGAGGGACTGTCCCTCCTAAAGAGGGACACTTGGGAGGTATGCTTATGAGTCATTCAGGAAAACTGAAAACTGTAGATATAATATAAACAACTGACAGACTGGGAGATAGATAGATAGATAGATAGATAGATAGATAGATAGATAGATAGATAGGATCTGCTGTATGAAGGACACCTACCTAGGTGAGTCAATGTGTTAAATTATTAAGAGCCCCTTATTCCTAAGGTATAGTTCCTTGTTAACTACTCTGGAAAGTGTCTTAGTATTTGTTCATCAGATTTAGACTTGTAATGAAAGCCGTATGTGCTGTTAATGCATTCTATTTAATTTTTAATTTACATTTTAAATTTTGAGTTTCAAGCAGCAATACACATGTGTGACAGCAGAGTGAAGAAGTATGTGAGGAAAAAAAAAAGGATATGAAGAAACAAATTAACCCTAGGAGCGCCAGAGGTATCCAATCCATTGCAACGCAATGTGTCAGATAGCCCACTGGGACTCACCGGTTTAACCCTTTGAGTACCCGAGCAATGCAAAGCAATGCGTTGCGTACCCCTCGAGCACTCAAAGGGTTAAATGTACAATAGCAGTGAGTTTTGCGTGTTTAAGCCCAAGTAAGGCTGCTCAGTTTACACTGATACATTGAGATGGTAGGGTTTTTGTTTTAAAATTGCATGAAATATATGAGAACAAAATGTGTTGTGTACTAAGACAGTTATGTATTTGCAGGTTTTTTGTTGTTGTTGAGTAAAACTAGAGTACCCCTGCTGATGTGTACCTCCCAACATTTCAAAGGGCCAAAGAAGGACACTTTTGTTTTAGGTGGTGTTACTGGTGGGTGTGGCTTTACCAAAAATGTTTAGGTTATTTCATGACCTATTGAGACCTCTTTATGTAACCGAATAAATGATTTAGAGCAATGTGATACACTTATATACACACCACTCAGTCTGATCTACTAAAAAGATGGACATCAGGGTGAGACAGAGGGATCTGGGTCTCTATGAGGGACTGTCCCTGCTAAAGGGGGACATTTGGAAGGTATGCTGAGGGCATCTCTCAAAAGTTATTATAGAGCAAAACTGCATTTTGTAGGTGCAGTATCTGCATGGCTTCTATAATGCAGTCTATGAGGTTGATGTAGGAGGTGCTAGTGTTCCTTTAAGACGTTCGCTACTAGAGACATTTGCCTGTTTTGCCCTGCACTGCATTGAAGTTAGCTGTAGCATTTCAGTTGAACCTCTCAAATCCTCAAAAATACAGTGGATCAGAATGTCTGCTTTAGTTCAGCCCTCTGGGCCATATGTTCATACCTGGGAACTCTCCGGATTTGCCCCGGAGACTCCAGTTCTGACAGAGCTTTACCGGGTCTCCGGGGCAGAGGCTGATTCCTCCGGATGTGGGGAGTTTCTATTGAAACTCTGCCACATCTGCTGTTTTTCCCGGTGTTCCTCCTTCCCCAGCCTTCTGTGTGTCACCTTTAAGCCCCGCCCCTTTTTGATGCGATTCGCATCATTATTGTCACCCCCTGCTGAACCAGAGGACTCACCTCCGGGCAGACCTCAACTGGAAGTTTCCAGGTATGCATATGTTGCATGAGGCAAAACATCTGCACTAAAAGGGGGATATGCAATACGTTGGTAACCTCTCTAGCATTCAAGGGGTTAATACTTTTGAGACCTCTCTAGCATTCAACAGGCTAAAATTCTGATGTAAATCAAAGGGAATTTTTCAGTGCACATGGTTTGCCCCAGAGCTCCTCCGCTTTTCTTTGAACATATGGCCCTTTGAGTGCCTGTGTGGTGTCCGCAATTATGCTTCACAAAGCAACTGACATCCCACTGGCACTAAAAGGGTTAAAAACATCATAATTCTTCACATAATATAATTTTAACATCATACAAGACTAAAGAGAGAGATAGTTAGAGTAATTAGATAGAAACATAATAATAAATGTTAAGGCTGCCAATTTGACACTAAACCGGGCTCCATGTTGCGAGCACAACCACTGCGTAAAGTGACAGGGAGCCGCTGGCAAGCAGTTACAGGTAAAGGAAAGAGATCCCTGGATATGTTTGTGGTACAGCAGGAGAGCAGAAAGGATAAACAGTGAATTCCTCAGCTTGCCTGGAGACTGGAGGTCATTAACAGGCCACTAGAGCAGGTTGGAGTTACAGTCAATTGAGATGCGGAAATATCCTAAATGGCTCTAATGCAGCAACTAAGTGCTTCTTAAATTCCAGAACTTTTACTTGAGCAAAGTGAATCTGCAATGATATCTGTGTGTGCTTTAAGGAGGGGTGTGACGTGGGTGGAGGGAGATAGCAGGGAGAAGGAGAGCCGACGACAAACACTAACTGTGTTGTTTGTGTTATATGTTTAGCAGCATGAAGCTAATTTGTCATATTATAAAAGGGAAATGTAGTCTGGGCTTTTGTTTTGAAACAATACAACTGCTAAACCCACTCAGTACATCGCCTTTCAATGTGCTGTTGCAAATGAAGAATTATACTTTAATGACCATTAAATATATGTTAGCTCTTCTACTGCAAGCAATGCATTTCTTGTGCAACATACTGCAAATTACTAGTGTGAAATGGGTTAAATATTGTTTGAGTCTGCTCGAGAATGAAGTAGATTTGTATGCTGGCTGCTTATGAAAGATGCATACTACAGGGCCATATAGGAAACACTACAGCATACCACCCAAGTGTCCCTCTTTAGGAGGGACAGTCCCTCTTTGATACCCAAATCCCCCTGTCCCTCTTTTCTACCCTGTTGTCCCTCTTTTTAGGATATCAGACTGTGTGGTGTGTATATAATTTTATCACATTGTTCCACAGCAATAAAACTCACATACCAGGTTAGTTAATCTCCAGTATATGTGTATGTAAATGAATATGTGTAAATAAAATAAATTGGTCTTGCTCTAAATCTTTTATTCAGCTATACAAAAAGGTGTCAGTAGGTCACAAAGTAACCTTAAAATTCTCAGTAATGCCCCACCCACCAGCCACGCCATCAGAAACACCACCAAAAACATAAGTGTCCATCTTTGGCCATTTGAAATGTTGGAAGGTATGCTACAGACCTAGAGCAGGGGGAGGCAACGTTGTGGCTCTGCTTTCCATTTTCTTCTAGATGTTGTTAGATTATAACTCCCTTCATCTTCAGTCAGCCAAGGTGGGGGACTTTTAACTATAGCTGGACTATAGCTCATATCGTAGGCTGACCAGACCTAACCTTTAACCCGGGGATGCATAGGAAAAATGTATACTGCAGGACTCATTTGATTTCAGTGAAGTACTGACAAATGGCTGTTTCTTATGTGTCCCCGGTTAAAGGTGAGATCTGGTCAGCCTATCATATCGTCCTCAGCTGGCCAAAAGCAAGCTGTGGATAATAGGAGCTGCAGTCCAACAATAGATGTTGGGGAGCCAAGGGCCACCAAAACCTCCACTAAGGCTACAAAGATTCTTATTAGGCCCTGCAGTATGCATGACTCATAAGACAGTATTAAAGGAATAAGATGGCAACCCTAAACACTAAGGGGACTATACACCAAATGATAAATGGCTACACAGGTGGGCAAATATCCAGGTATTTCAGGACTGCGCTCTTCCATTTATAAATAAGTGAATATAAGCTAAAGCTATGGAATGACACATTTCTGTATGCCAGGTTCTAGCTTGCATTTCCCATGAAGGTTAATCTCTGAGGTACAAAAGTACACAGAGTTTGCATTTTCCACACAAAAAGACTTACTTACACTATTTTGTAGCTTAATTCTAAAATATGATCATACATTCATCAATATCTAAATGCTGTCAGATACGCTGCTTTCTCGGCTCAAAAACAAATCCCGCCATGGGCACTGCATTGCTAGGTAGTTGCTGAGGGCACTAAAGCCACAGGTCTCTTGCTTATTGCCCTGTGTCTGGTTGATAACATGGGGTATACCAATGATAAGAGTCTGTGCTGGGAAACAAAACTGCATTACATTGGCCAAAGCCAAGGGTCTTCTGGGAATCCAGCAAATCCACTGAATCTTGCCCATAATCTAAACTGCAAGTTGTGTGCGTGCACGTGCTTTCTTTCACAAAATAAAACTCTACGAGGGAAAAGGGTACACAACAAATTGCAGAGTAATGCATTGCGTTATCCTCTGGCAATCAAAGAGTTAATAACTGAACTCTCCAAATGTGGTTTTTTCAGCAGTTTCAGGAAAGCACTTAACTTCTTGCTGTGTTAGGTATACAGTCCAGTCTCATGAATGCTGATATTGATGGTTGGCAGTTGGACCTGCCCCCAAGGATATCATAAGGGAATCAGAGCCGATACCCCCCTAAATGACCTCTAAACATAGCTGGGAACTCTCCGGTTTTGCCCTGGAGATGTCGCTTTTGACTCACTGGGTCTGATTCTTCGGATGTGGGGAGTTTCTAATGAAACTCTGCCCACATCCGCTCCTCCCACTGAGTTCCTCCCACTCCCTGGCCTCTTCTCCTCCTTCCCCATGCTATTCTAGTTTTTAAGTCCCGCCCTCCCACTCACAATTAAGCCCTGCCCCTTTTATGACACGAATCACGTCATTTCTCTCACCTCATCAGTATCACAGGGCTCTCTGGACCAAGAAGTTCCCAGGTATGCCTCTAAACACCATTTCAAAATTAAGCTATTCATAGAATCATACTGACAGGTCAAGTTTTAAGATCAGTATGTACCTAGCAGTGACACAGGGAACACCTCATCCATATCATCTTAAACTCCCAGACTAGACCTACTGGACCTTCTGTATGAAAGCAAAGTGGTACAATTCCTGAGCAAATCAACAGCACCATAGGGGGCAAATAAAACTTCCCCTAATTCCCACTGATTTAAATGGATCTTTTAACCCCTAAAATGTTACAGAGGTCTCCAACATATTGTGAAGCAATGCGTTGGAAACCTTGCTGGAATTCAAGGTATTAAAACCCCATTTAAATCAATGACAATTTCATGTGGTCTCCACTGTGCAGGTGGTTTGTCCCAGAATGTCTCCACTTTGCTTTTATATATAAGGCCAATTGAGCAGCATTGATTAACCCCTTAAAGGGATAGTAATGTTTCATAATAAAAGCAGCTCCAATTAATCTTCATAGTATTTGGGCCATAGAGAGTGTTATTTCAATACTGTCAGAGCTGTAGTTCAAGAGTAATTGAATGATAAAGTATCCCCCTCCCACCCCTTTTACCTAGTGTAAGGCACCTCCCCTCAGATGTGGAATCTGGTATTGAGACCAGACAGATCACAGCAAGGGACAATCTTCTCACTGTTAGAATAATGAAAACCCTGCTCCCTTGACAGGATTTCAGGTTTTCCCTTATGCTAACTGAAGATTGTCCCTCTCAGCGATCCATCTGGACAGACTTGCAGCTCTGAGGTGAGCAGTGTTACACCAGTAAAAGGGGCGGGAAGGGGATACTTTATCATTCAATTACTCTTGAACTACAACTCTGACAGTATTGAAAGAACACTCTCCATGGCCTAAATACTATGATGATTAATTGGAGCTGCTTTTATTTTGAAACATTACTATTCCTTTAAGACTAGTGGGGTGTGCAAAGCATTGCAAAACAAAGTGCAAAGTGCTTTTGGTCCTTAAGGGGTTAAATACTTTTTCATGTTAGCAACTGTTTTGTAGCAGTATTTAATGAAATGGAATTTAATTTACCAAAAAATGGTTTTACATGAGATTTACATGTGATATTGCAGCAACGTTTTACCTTTTTCATTTGCTTTTCTCCCATAATCCATTGCTCTCGTTACCAACAGCAAGAACATTGTACTGAAAAAGCAGATACAGACGACATTTGTGCATATCTGTGGCTGCGCAGCAAGAAGAGATCACTCTGTGAGAGAAGTCCTTCTGCAGACTGATTTATCACTATGCTGCACCTGAATGTCGTAGTGGGAAGATGTACTGCCACCTCAATGGTGTTGGAAATCTTTTTCCTGTGGGGAGAAAAGGGGAGGATATATCAAGCAGCCACAGATGGTTTTTAAAAATTATCTGTGAAGACAAAATCATATTTTGAAGGCCTTCTTAATACTATATACAACAGCCACTGTTTTGTATTAAACATGACCACTTTCACCCTTTTAGCTCACATGGGTCACACACAATCATTGCAGAGACGTAACCATTTGAGTGCCAAAGGGGTACACAACGCATTGGTTTGCAGTGTGTTGTGTACCTGACTGGCACTCAAAGGGTTAAAAGGATAGTAATGTTTCACCAAAAAAGCAGCTCCAATTAATCTTCACAGTATTTGGGCCATGGAGAGTGTCATTTCAATACTGTCAGAGTTGTGGTTCAAGAGTAATTGAATGATAAAGTATCCACCTCCCGCCCCTTTTACCTAGTGTAACACTGCTCACCTCAGATGTGGAATCTGGTCCTGGAACCAGACAGCTCACAGCGACGGACAATCTTCTCACTGTGAGCATAAGGAAAACCCTCACCCCTTGACAGGTTTTTCCTTTTGCTCACTGAAGATTGTCCCTCTCTGCAATCCATCTGGACAGTCTTGCTACTCTGAGGTGAGCAGTGTTACATCAATAAAAGGGGCGGGAGGGGATAATTTATCATTCAATTACTCTTGAACTACAACTCTTGAAATAACACTCTCCATGGCTCAAACACTATGAAGATTAATTGGAGCTGCTTTTCTTGTGAAACATTATTATCCCTTTAAAAGAAGTAACACATACTAAAATCAACCCCAACTTACTTGAATTACCTTACTGGACAGAAAATCTTAATAAACCCTATGAATTTTGCCCCTGTGCCTTTGTTCAAGAGGTAACATCTTCAATCAGTCTAGAGAGGAAATACATTAAAGGTCAATAAAAGGCTAGGTTGGTGATCTGGTCTCATATTTGTATTGATGACATATTGACAATATGTACTAAGATGCCTTCTCTATTAGATCCAATCCTCTGACACCTCCA
This sequence comes from Rhinophrynus dorsalis, assembly GCA_037306005.1. NCBI lineage: Eukaryota > Metazoa > Chordata > Amphibia > Anura > Rhinophrynidae > Rhinophrynus > Rhinophrynus dorsalis. The sequence goes on from CM074728.1 coordinate 22,870,865, forward strand.
TGCTACGACAGCTGTTATGATTTTGCACCAACTACATCAACAATTACTTATTTACATATTGAAATGCAGTTTACTAAGCCAATGTCATAATCATGTGGGTGTGTGTCTACATTAATGTGGCACATTGCCACACGCACTAAGCTCCTATAGTACAATTTGCTGTCGGTGTTTGCAGTCCTAACATCGCCAACCTGAAGTTAGCAATGTTAAGATCTTCCTTTCAACCGACAGAAGATCTTCTGCTTTTGAGATCTTTCTATCTTTCTTGATAAAGGCAAGGTGGCAGTGAGCTGGACATCAGAATGTCACCCACATCACAAGGGCAACATCAAATTGTTGCCCATTTCAAAAGGGCGACCTCAACATGTCACCTTTTAAAATGTCCTGCTTTGTGTGCATTATAGATGAGAGCTTTCCCAGGAACCAAACAACATTGTTCTTTCCATTCCTGACCTGTATTAGTAAAAAGTAGGCAACATCTCAAAGCAGACAACTGGCAGCGATATAAAAGCCCTCTAATGGATAATAAAGTTATTAGCTCCAGCTTGGGGCCATTTAACCTGTGAATGCCAGAGAATACTGCGCAAAGCATTGCTTTGCAATGCATTCTGTACCACTCTGACACTCAGCGAGTTATAAGGCAACCTCCCGGTCCAGCTCCTGGCACAGCTGGAGGTAATAATGCCACCCCTCTACTAACAACCTGTTCCTCCACAGGCATATGCACTGGTGTGTTTCTCCTTACACACCACTGTTAATGAGGCAAGATGCCCATCATTACACTATGGTGGCCACACCAAATATTGATTTGATTTATATTTTTCAACTGTTGACTCGCTATCATTTTGTTAATTGATAAAAATAAACTATTAACATGCCTATTTTTGAAAGCATTCTTACTTTACAGCATGTTTTTTAACTTAAAGACTTTTACACAGTACTATATATTTAAATCAGTGATGTAGGCAAATACAGATAAGTATACACTAACACTGTATGGAATTACCATAACAAAGCCTTCATGAAATCTGTAGCTTACTAAGACCTCCACTGTCAGACCTCTGTTTCATATATGTTCTCAGTAGTGTCACTGGCTCTTTTACAAAATCCTGTTGCCCTATAGCTATATGTACTGACGTAACATAGTAAATTAGGTTGAATAAAGAAACAAATCCATCAAGTTCAACCTTTGCCTCATAACCCATGACTGAGAATTATATATCTTTCCTGCTACCAGATAAATTAGTCTTTATCAGACCTTCCTGATTTACTTACTAGTATACAGTATAACCTTGTATGTTCCCTTTTGAAAGAAATGTATCTAATCTTCTCTTAAATGTATCCATTGTATCTGCCATAACCACCTCCTTGGGCAAGGAATTCCACAATTTAACAGACCTTACTGTAAAAAAACCCTTCCTCTGCTGAAGTCTAAACCTCCTTTCCTCTAATCTCAAGGATGTGTGATGCTTAAGGAGAAACATTCCAGTACATATAGCTACGGAGCAACAGCATCTAGGAAAGCTTTAAACAAATGCTGTCACACACAGAATTTGCTGAAGTCCTTGGTGTGTCTGTCTAACAGTGGGTGGAGTTTGCACCTTATCTTATGATCCTTCTAGCAACTGTCATGTCTACTTCCATAGACATGGCATCCAGGACTGATCAAGATGTTATCTCTTGAACAAAAACACAAGCATACAATTTATACGGACCATTAGGATCTTCTGTCCATGTTAAGGTAAGTTGGGCTTATAATCAGGAGGTGTTATTTCCCCTTTAAGAAGTCAAACTGGACCACCAGCTAATTTAACTCAATGTAGCAAAACTGCAGCATGGGAAACTGCTGAAAACAGAATAACATTTTCTATATTTATGTCAGTGCATAGAAACAAAAACGTGGATACTCAGAATCAATGGAGAAAGAAGCTCGAAACGTTATTTCTGTATTTATTATCCCCCTTTCATACCTAGCTTTCTCATGTATAGATATGCAAGAGAAATCTCCAAAATCTCCAAGGAGAATTGTAAGAATGACAGACTGTTAAACCAATACTTTGGACAAACCTCTGGCACTTAGAAAATTAAAAGCAGTGTTGCCCCTTGTTCTCTGCTGGAAGTTGATGATTCCATTATTCCATGATTCCATGAAGCTGCACAGCTGTAAGTGTAGTGTATGCTCAAAAGAGCAGTCATTTGGACCTGTCTAACCCAGTCAGAAGTGGAACTGGCCTGTAGTTCATATTTTGCTGATTTCTGCTCTAGGATTTTGTGTATAAAGAACCAATTCACTATTTAATAAATACCAGCTAAAGTATTCAGAATAGATTATGGATTTAATTCTCTGTGTTTCACTTTGCTATCGAAACTATGTGTGCTGAGGAAATTGTAAATGTTAAAATTACTGCAAAACATATCTAAAAACAAAGATGTCGGTAAAGTTTGTTGAAGGGAACTGCCACAAAAAAAAAAAAAAATAATAATAATAATAATAATTGTGTGTGTGTGTGTGTGTGTGTGTAACAGATAATTAAAATCTGCTTTATGTCGTACTAGTAACTTTTTAGTAAAATGCATTGGCTTTTTAAAAACTGACCTTAGTGTTTTGATGGTACTTTATACTAATTCCATACAAAGTATGCAATAACTTCTATTAAGGGCCAACATATAAGTGTGGGCTCTGCCTATTTTTATCATATTTCACAAAAATGATTTGCATTACAAATAAATTGCTAGTACAACATATAGGCAATTTTAGTTCTCTTCACATTATGTCAAACTATATAAGAGGACAGGTCAGTTTTAAAGGGATAGTAATGTTTCATAATAAAAGCAGCTCTAATTAATCATCATAGTATTTGGACTTTGGAGAGTGTTATTTCAATTCTGTCAGAGTTATAGTTCAAGAGTAATTGAATGATAAAGTATCCCCCTCCCGCCCATTTTACTGATGTAACACTGCTCAGCCAGAGCAGAAGTGAGGTGCCCAGGTAGACTTTAAGATAGGGGAAAAACCTGAAAAAACTTGTCAAGGGGGGCAGGGCTTTCATTGTTCTCATAGGAAGAAGATTGTCCCCTGCTGTTATCTGTCTGGTCTATGGACTGGACTCCACATCTGAGAAGAGATGGCTTACACTAGGTAAAAGGGCGGGATGGGAAACTTTGCTTGTGAACATCTCTCAAACCATAATTGTTTGAGAGATAACACTTATATCGTTCTTCATGTTTTTTTAATGCCTACAAAATAAAATAAAGATAAAACAAAGTATTACTATCCCTTTAATGAATTATGAAAGTGTAGTATGTGTAAGGCAGGGAAGGGCAGTCAACCAATGCACATCAACTGTTGGAAACTACAACTCCCATCGTCCTCAACCAGCTGTTGGTTAGCTGACTGAAGTTGACCTTATGATAAGTTTAGTCTGCAACAGCTGGAGTTCCAAAGATTAACTACTCCTGTCTACTATAGATCTGTTGTAATATATTCAGAAAATCTAGTCTAAAATAACAGTTCAGACATGTAAAGGTTAAAGCAGAACACAGACCTACATAAAATGTCACTCAGCGGTTTGCATAGCTAGTTAGACCCCCTCTTTCACAGCCTATGTTTCAGTCTGGTTTGGAGATAGCTGGAGGGGTGCTGGAGACAGTCTGCTGGAAAGGAAATATCCAGGCCTGCATCACATATCTTTACAAGAATAGAAGGGAACGTCCGCAGGCAAGGGATTCACAGGCTGTTTGACAACATCACACAAAGCCCTCTTTGATCCTTCATTACCTGGAACATCATCTCTCTGTGTCTTGTTTTGGCATGGACTGCCAGATTACAGCACATGAAGAGTGGGTGGCTTTGTGTGATGCATTCTGGTCAAACAACCTTATTAGCATTTCTATGAACAGTAGATACATTCCTTTTCTCAAGAGCTAACATTCCTAATTCCTACATCAAGATGACAAGAAGCCAATCAAAATGTATTTTGGAAATTAAAGCATTCTGAACAAGTGAACTTTTAAAAGGAAATTGTTGTCTCATGATTTATAATTATAAATTATTTCTGTGCATTTTGTAACATGTCAAGAAATTGTGAACCATATCTGAATAAGTTTACTAAGCATTACTTTCTTAACTCTTTACAGGCCAGAGATGCCGGGGAGGGCTGGCCTGGGGGGCAAGGGGGCAACGTGTGCTGTCCCTGCATTCCCCCTAATATTAAACACTAGGGGAAGGGGGTATGAAGGTAATGTGACTAATGACTGGACTAGTGCTTTGGTAGGCATGACAGGGAAATGAACCAGATTGGTTTATTGAGCTGAACAGCCCAACTATTTAATGGATGGTGTGAAAATTCAGCACCATGGCCTAATAGGCCTCTGTACAGATTTCTCCAGCAATTCTACTGAGGCTGATGTACTAACAAAAAGTGTTACAGTTCTGGGGAAAAGCAAGTATATAACAGGAAAGTATTACAATTCTAATTAATTTAAAGAGGATTTTTCCCCTTTCCACCGCTCCAAGACCTCCTATTCCAAGACATCAATGGAGCCTCCATCTTGAAAAGATCTGCATGATTGTTCCTCCATATCAATAAACTCTATCCCTCTGGTGGAAACTGACACATTTAGCAGCTTAAGAATGTGGAGAGCGGTGATTCACTGTACATGGGAGTGAGTACTTGTTCATGAAAGTGTTATCAGACCAAGTCAGAGAACAAAGATCTGCTGAGATTAAAACGTTCCCAATTACTAAATCAAGAAATCTCTGAAACTATTAAACTAATCAGAAAACAAAAATAATAGGCTTGGTTAAACAGATACATTTAATGAAGTTAAAGGGATAGTACTTTGTTTTATCTTTATTTTGTAGGCATTAAAAAAACATGAAGAACGATATAAGTCTTATCTCTCAAACCTTTATGGTTTGAGAGATATTCACAAGCACAGTTTCCCCTCCTGCCCTCATGCCCAGCCATCTCTTCTCAGATGTGGAATGCAGTCCATAGACCAGACAGATAACAGAAGGGGATAATCTTCTTCCTATGAGAACAATGAAAGCCCTGCCCCCCTTGACAAGCTTTTCAGGTTTTTCCCTTATCTTAATTGAAGATTGTCCCTCTCTGCAATCTACCTGGGCACCTCCCTTCTGCTCTGGCTGAGCAGTGTTACATCAGTAAAAGGGGCAGGAGGGGGATACTTTGTCATTGAATTACTCTTGAACTACAACTCTGACAGAATTGAAATGACACTCTCCAAAGTCCAAATACTATGATGATTAATTAGAGCTGCTTTTATGATGAGACATTACTATCCCTTGAAACGTCCACTTTAAATGGGGCTTTTAAGCCCTTGAGTTCAAGAGAGGCCTTCAATAAGTTGATAAGCAATGTGTTGGGTTTAAAAGCCCTAATTAAACCAATGAGATTTTTTGTTGGTTGCCTCTGGTGCAGCTGGTTTGCTCCAGAATTAGTCTACATTTTCTTAGTACACCAGTCTCTCTGTGTTCTGTGTGATAGCATGCTGCCTTCGGCTGTATCATACATAGCGATTCGCCAATGTGAGCGGCAGGCCCAGACTGGCCATCGGGCATAACAGGCATTTGCCCGGTGGGCCGGTCCAGACGTTTAAAAAAAAAAAAATTAATCATTAAACGAGTTAGGGCCGTCTTTGACTCTCTGAAAGATGGCCACTTCGTTCCAAGTTTCCTGGTGGGCGGGCAATCAACGTGCGCCACACAGCACGTGATTATAACCTCCGCCCACGATCACCATCGGCCGACAGCCCAACCCTGTGAGTGCCACCCCATGGGCTGCTCAAAAAATAAAAATGGGCTGCTCAGCCTTAAATGCCCTGGCCTGTTTTTTGTCCCAGTCTGGGACTGGTGAGCGGCCACAAGCAAGACGCCATAACTACCCATGAGAAAGGCTCCTAAAGTTTAACATTCAAAATATTTGAGTTAATTTAGGGATTGTCAGTACATATTTTAAACTGGATTTCAATTTCAGATGACGGTTTCCCTTTCTCTGTGTATTAAATTTACCATTAAATTGTACATCAGAACTCACCAGTGCATGCAAATATGATAACCTCGAGATGTGCCCTTGATTGATGCTACGTTGTAGCTCACAAAAATATGAGCCCAGTTTTGATTAACCCTTTGAGAACCAGAGAAGTGTGAAATGCATTGCAAAGCAATGTGTTTGAGCACTCCTCTGGACCATAACCCCTTAGTGACAGCCACATGCGCACGTGGCTGTCACCTTAACACCAGTCATACAAGAAAAAAAAAATTGCTGTATTATTCCGGAGTCTCTGAACGGTGTGCAGCCACACGGGGACCCGGACTTCCGGTACTACTTCTGGGACTTACCAGGTACGTCCTCTGTCACTAAGTGACAGTTTTTGCGGGACGGACCTGGTAAGCCCTTAACCTATCAGATGCTAAACATGTCTCCAAAACATTGCTTAGCATTGAATTGCAGATGTCTGTAATGGACCATATGCAAGAAGATAAAACTGGAGTCATATGGGGTTAACTAACTGCACCCTAGGGAAAAATACATTTCTCCTGAATTTACATTTGGGATTTTAACCCCTTAAATGCATCAGAGATCTCTTTAGCTTTGAAGGTGTTAAAAGCCCCACTGAAATTAATGGGAGATTGTATTTGACTGAACTGTACCTTGCGTGGAGGTAAATAGGTGCAATTCTGGAGCAAACCACCAAGACCATGGGTGGGGAAATAAACACCCCCCCCCGAATGCTGGCGAAGTTGCCAACACAGAGCAGTGCCTTGGATACCTCTCTAGCATTCAAGGAGTTAAAGGCCCCAATTCAATCCACAGACATTTGTATTTGTCACCTACAATGCAACTGGTTCACTCCAGAATTGTTCCACTTTGCTTAACATATAAAGCCCATCATCAGTTATGACAAACAGGCCGCATCCTGTTTCGGTCCCCTCTGGAAACAGACAAGTTAATATGATGGCAGCTGGAACCCCGCTGCACATTCCAAAACGGTGAAACTTCATGTGCCTGAACCCTAAATATTGCATCCAAGCAATCGCACAGCCACTGCAAGCCTCTTATTACAAGAGAGCGAAGCTCAGTAATAGCAGGTAACAGCGCTGGAGCTCTTTCCACTGAGATTGTGAGAAAGGGAGGGAAGTGGGGGCGCGGAGGAAGACCAGGAATCATTTTTTCCCTCTCCTAAGAAATCCATTATATCACATTAAAAACATTTTATCTTGTTAGCAATTTTCCATGGTGCTTAACAGGGTGACCGCTTGGCATTAGAATCTAGGTAATAAGATATAAAAGTCTCCTTTTCAGATGGCTTGGAATATAATTTTAAGGCACTGTGAAACCAATACAGGAGTTTTAGACAGCATTAGAGAACTTCAATTTTTTTCCCTTCCATAAAGATGTTTCATAAAACTAGCAGCTGAAGGTACATGAGCTTCAAGTGAAGGATTCTATTTGTTGACAGCTGAAACAGCAGTGCAGAAATAGTGACAGGCTCTCCTCCTCAACACAAACCTCCAGTAGACAATCATCACCTACGAGTGGACAATAATGCTTTCTGTTCTATCCCTTTGTCTCTCATACAGATGCCTTTGATGATTTTTTTCTCTTACCGACTCTGGGTCAAATCAACTGCTCCCATAGGGGAGAACTAAAGCTTTCCATTGACTTAAAGGGATAGTAATATTTAAAATGTAAAAAAATATATATTGTAGGGTTTATCCCCCTGAGTAAAGGAAGGGTACTCCCACTGCTGAGAGATATTTTATTAAAAAATGACAACAGCTCAGACTTGAAATGTTTTGGTGCAATATCACAGTGGCCTGAAAATTTACAGTGGCGCTGTTTCTACACCATCCTATGGACTGCTCTGGTCTGTAGACCATAAATCTCCATAGGATGGTGTAGCAACAGCACCACTGTAAATTTTCAGGCCACTGTGAGATTGCACCTAAAAAAAATCAAGTTTGAGCTGTTATAATTTTTTAATAAAATATCTCTCAGCAGTGGGAGTACCCTTGTTTTACTCAGGGGAATAAACCCTTCGACATATATTTTTTTACATTTTAAGTATTACTATCCCTTTAAAGGACAACTATCACGTTTTACTACTGAGGGGAGCAGACTTGGAAAAAACCTGGGGCCTCACTGTACAGCTTAAAAATGGCTCCTATCAGTCACTGGGGAGGGGGCTTCAGACAACTGATGTCCTCAATCTAGTGTCAAGAGTAGCACAGAAATAGGCTAACCACAACAAACAATAAAATCCAAACTAAGTGTAGTATATCTATTCAAGTAAAAGGATAAACAAAACCTACAATCCATGCACTCACACTGTGCCCATCTTGGGCTTGATACATGTAAGAGGTCCCTGCCTGTAGTAGCCGTCGAGCTGTGTCCCTGGAACGCCTTTTCTGATTAGTCCAGTTTCTCTGTAGTGATGATATACAAGGAGTCTGGAACTGGTCCTGATGATAATGATGATGCAGATGGTATACACAAACCTTCTGTGCTCCAATATCATTGATGGACATGGTGATGCGATAAAATGAGCCACAGAGGAAAACAAAGCCCTGGTATAGTAAAGTTCACATGTAATAGCACTATAATGCAGAGCTCTGTGTCCTCGTGGCTACAGGCCAACGCCGTGAACTGCAGGTGGTGCAACTGGCCAAGGAATGGGGGACAGGAAATTCACAGGGGGGTGTAGGAGGAACCTATGTAAGTGAGTGCAATGGATAGGAATAACCCTACATGTATCATGGAGTTCCAGATACACTTCTTCAGGGGTGCAAGAGGCTGGAGGACAACCCAGACATCAGTGGCTCTCAATTACAAACTCCTAGGTTACATGTACAGTTCCTATAGGGTTTTGAAGCAGATCCAGAGGATCTATGGGGACTTGCAGTTCACAGGACAGGAAACTCTCTTGCCCGATGCAGCATAGATACATTGTGAGAATATCTGGGGAGGGAGGTCTTATTTCAGCCCCCTATTATGTTCCCCTGTTGGGCTGCAGGGGCTCACAATGAAGCTCTGGTTTCAATTGCATGTCTTCCCCAGGAGAACAGAAGCAATTATTTCATGATAGCTACACTTTAAATGGTGCTTTTAACCCACTGAACGATAGCAAGTTATATAACATTCAATGGGTTAAAAACCATATTCAAATCAATTTAGCTTATGTCCTAGTTGGCTTACTCCAAAATTGCCTCTTTTTTTCTCTTTCGTGTCTATTGCCACCTCCCCTTACTACCTCTGATTCTCTGGCATATGTTCCGCATGTCAATGTTTTTTTATATTCCTTCCAGCATGGTCAGTGGGTTAAGATAGACTCTGCATCGGGGTGAGCAGTGTGTGTTTGTGTGTGTGTGTGTGTGTGAGCATGTATCTCTGTGTCTGAGTTTGTGTGTATGAATGTGTGTGTTTGTGTCTCTTTTGTCTGAGAATATATATGTATCTCTGTAAGTATATGTGTCTGTATGGTGTTTGTGTGTATGTGTACATGGGTGCACCCGCAAGTGTCTCTGTGTCTCACAAGTGTTTGTGTGTGTGCATGTGTCAGAGTATATTTGTATCTGTCTCAGTAAATGTAACATAAAAGTATATATGAATTCTTGTTATATATCAATGCTGATACCAGAGTTGAAGCTTCCTTGATGTAACATGATTGTACTTTGTATATATTCATTTGTGCTGAATAAAGTTAATAAAAAGACATTATTGTAATATGTTTCCTGCTGGATAAAACAAAGGCATTCCCACTGCTGGCTGCTGCTTTATTAAAAAACTAGTTGAACAGCCCGTTACACGGGCCACAGTGCCTCTGGCAGCCGGTCGCCGGGCAGTCACACGCAGTGGAGACTGCCCGCGCCTCGGCTGATACAGAGCTGGACGCTCCTTCGGAGTGCCCAGCTCTGTATCAGCCGCGGCGCGGCCAGTCTCCACTGCGTGTGACTGCCGCACGCGCAGCAGTGTCTACTGCGCATGTCGGGCGTTACACACAACTTAGCAAATTATTATATAGGATGTGTAACTGTTCAAATGGGCACAAAGGGGCGGAGCTGGAACAGTCGCATACTATGGAGAACTGTAGTCTGAGGCTCACTCACCTCCTCCATAGAATGCAGTAGCCTGAGCCTCATCTCCTTCATAAAATACACCAGACAGCAATGTTGCCAACAGTTTAATAAAATTAAAAAAAAAGTCTCAATTGTAATAACTCTTGAATAAAGCAGCTCATAGCAGTGGGTGTACACTTGGTTTACTCAAGAAAAGCTTACAACACGTTTTTCCTTTAGGACATTAGACAACGATAAGATTTTGAAGTAGTCCTATGTGTTTCACATGACATCCAAACTTAAAGGAGAGCTAACACTTTACTAAAATAATCCACACATCAGAAAATCCTAATGGCACCTATGAATTCTTCCCTTGTGCAACATCTTCAATCAGTCCTAGATGTCATAGAGGCAGACATAACAGTTGATAGCGAATTTTTCAAACTGATGAAAGCAGAGTGCAGGAGGCTAGTTCACATTTTAAGATCCATAGGGACAGGGCTCAAAATGTCCACTCGCCACTAGCCAATGGCGAGTAGAAATTCAGCCCTGGTGGGTATGCTATGGCTTGTAGTAGCGAGTAACTTTTCAGGCCTGGCTAGTAGCAAAGGACTTCAAATTCTAAGCCCTGCATAGGGGTATGCAATGCATAGAAAAGTACTGGGAGTGAAGTTTGAGACCTGTGGTTCTGTTAGCTGCTGTTATGTCCGCCTCCATAAACCTGACAATGGGGACTGATTGAAGAGGTTATCCCTTGAGCAAAGTCTCAAGGGCAGAATTCATAAAAGCCCTTAGGATTTTCCGACAGTAGTAAAGGAAGTGTAGGAGTACTATTAGAAGGTGTTAGTTCTCCTTTTAGAACAGACCACAGATAGCTGCGAAATATTTCCATATTATAAGAGTGAAATCCCATACACATAGAATATTAGTGAGATAAACTCAGAATGCCATAGAGTATACCCACTCTCTGAGGGAGTCATAAAGAGATGGCTTCAGACTGTAGACTGGTCACTGTTTACGTAACCATTTGCCCTCTGCCGAAAGTCTGATGTGTAGTGAAGAATCATAGCTCTTTATTTAACTTTCAATTTTATGGAAAGAATAGGAGAAAACAAAACATTTACTCAATACGGCAATGCTTGTACAGACAAGAAGCATGACTTGGGTATAAGAGCTATGTCTTCCTCCAATACACAATTCAAAATGGCATCTTGCTAGATGCATGACATGAAATATATTTTCAGTACATTCTACTAAATTTTCTATTGGAAAGAGTTAATTACACTGACTAGTGCACATTTATATACATCACCAGTAGAGTGAAAATGTATGTATTTCTTTCTTTCTTTTCCCCTTAAAATACTTTAGTGGCACTTTTGAACTTGAGAGGCAAAAATGATATTTTGAAAATTGCCTTTAGGCCCAAATTCGATCACAGACAAACCATCCTGCCACTACATGTAACCTCCCAAGTTCATGGGTGGGTTTAGACATGACATATTACCCTGACTTATATCTTCCCAATCTTTAGAAAGAGATGAGTAAGGAGAGACAATATTCAAAACAGCTCTCGAAGCATGAAAGGCAACTGTAGAGAGGAACAGAGGCAATATACAAAGTAGAACTGAAGTAATTCTAGAGCAAACCAACTGCACCAAAATGGGACAAATAAACATTTTCATTACTTTAAAGGAACTCTAACACGTAAAAAACTGCTGGTAGCTAATTTTTACAGACAATAATGCCGTCATGACACCTATCATGATTGCTATGTTAATGGGAGTCAGAGAGCCCTGCAAAATACGGTATCCTTTTAAAAGGTTGCATTTAAAAAGACGTACGGCTGCGCGCCGCACTCAACATGTCGCCTGGATGAAAAGGGGGACATGAGAATCTCGCCCTGCATATAAGCGCAAGATTCTCATGTCACCTCTTTAAACACCGCATACACTAAGCAGAAGAGGCAGCAGAATCCAGTTCTACAGGAATATTCTTCATTGTAAACTATAATGTAAGATTATTGTAAGCTATTTAACCCCTTCACTGAAAGTCCTGCAAAACACTGATTAACCTGTTCCTGGATTCAGATATATATAAATATATATATGTAGAAAGAGAGAGAGAGAGAGAGAGAGATACGTAGGAAGCACTCATGCTTGATAGGGATGATTGCCAGGGTGCTATAATTCTTGCCAAAGAACAGAAGAAATTTGTAGGTTGAAAGAAGCACTCTCTGGACTTTCAGATGTATGAAGACAAAGCAAACATTTATTCACAAGTCAACGTTTCGGTTATCACATTGTAACCTTCCTCAAGACACCAAATAAGTGAAAATGATCCCCCACTTATACCCCTAGTGAGCAAAAAAAGGCACCAAAAACCAGCGTCTGCAAGTTACAGTGACGTCATGTACAATGAAATTGTACTAGACAGGTCAAATACTACCCAAGATCCTCAGTTACAGCGTATTTACTGCTAGTGTAAATGTTGGGCGATGTTCTTGCAATCTAGCTGGTAGAGGTTTGAGAACACAAGGCGTTTGGACTGTTTCCCTTACTGTGGTTACAAGTAGAGTCTAAACGGTCATTTAATGCCATGTAACGGGTAAAGGCAAACGTTTGCTTTTACCCGTAACATGGCAATAAATGACCACTATGACCGCGTTGACTTGTGAATAAACTTTTGCTTTGCCTTCACACATCTGAAAGTCCAAGGAGTGCATATATATATATAGTGGTAGATACAATGTTAAACAAAAATTTGACACACCAGTCAAGCCATAAGACTTGCTTTTCCCACAGAAATCTCACATTTGCAGTGTTTGTTATTACTGCAAGGGATTCTGGGTAGGTATATGCAAATAAGTTTAACATTTTGTTTAACATTGTATCTACCACCCACCAAATTCAGGTGGAAGGAGTTTTCATTCACTTTTTTCCCCACCATAAACGTTTCCGTTTGTGCTCCTATATATATATTTTAGGTACTAATGCTTCTTTAAATAGGGATTTTAAACATGTGAATTGTAGAGTGTCTCCAGCATTCACTGAAGTCAAGGGGGATTTTGCATTTGCTCCCAATGGTGCAAATAGTTTGCCCCTGAATTACTCCTGTTCTTTTTGAACTCAGAGCCCATAGTGTAACTGTAAATATGTTACATGTAATGAGAATGCACTTCTGAGTGACTGCTGAGGAGGAGAAGGTCCTCCCTTTGCTCTCCCTGTTTTTCAGGGGCCCGAGGGAATGGGATGGTGCTAGCATGGGGTATCAATCATCAGGCTTTCCAAGTCTCGAGTGACAGAGTACTGGCAGTACAATTAATCTGATATGACAAGTGACAATCTGTTATGTTTTGTGTCGAATGCAAACATACAAATGTTTGCAAAGGGCTTGAGGGTTGAATATGACAAGAAAAGCTTAAATCAGTTTTATTACCTTTTTCTAGTGCCATTCACTGCATTAACCTTTAAAGCACCATAGGGTTTTGTACATAACTCCCATATTCTCTACAGTGTGAACATCAAATCCACTGGAATAACATTTTATACCGATTTATTATTCCAATAAGTGTTATCATAACCTATTAACGCCTTCAGCTGTTTGCGAAGCAATGTTTTGGAGAAATCGCCAGCATCCATGCAGTTAAGTAGCTTTCTCTCCAGAATATTTTGTTTTGACAGAAATATATTATCAGATGTGATTGACATGAAAATATTAGTACTTCTTGTATGTGTCGACAGCAAACAGGTAGAGATAACTAGTTTTTTAGTGGAATATGTAGACATTACGGTGAGAAAGTTTGATTTAAAAAAGCAGTAAACTTTTTTAATGAAAAAAAAAAAAAAAAAAAAAAAAAAATATATATATATATATATATATATATATATATATATATATATATATATATATATATATATTGTAGGGTGTTTCCTGTTGAGTAAAATGAGGGTACTCCCACTGCTGAGAATTGCATATTTACAGAATTATTACTGTTTAAACATGTGTGTCTTTACATTTGCAGTTCCCTCTAATTAGTAATTCTGTTACATTCTAATGGAGAGGAAAGTCAGTGACTTACAGTTCTCCAAAGAATGTGATAGAAACTACAGAGACACTTCCTGTCATTTAGAGCTATCAGGAAGTAAACGCACATTAAATTCACTTCCTGATTATCTGCATTGTTATATAATTTGAATAAAACAACTGACAGCGGTGGGAGTACCCTTATTTTACTCAGCAGGAAAAGAAGTCCCCTGCAACGCATAGAGTGGGGGAAACATGCAAAAGGGGAGGGTTGGGAAGCTTAGGTAGGGGATTGTGAGATAGGAAGTTGTATGAGGGGAAGAGGAAGCAGTAGAGTTGGCAGCGTGGTGGGGCAAGCTCCCCCGCCCCTGTTGGTGTTTGGGTTCTTGGTGATGTGTGCAGAGTTGTCCTTGCCTCAGATGGGGTAGGTTGATTGGTGGTAAAATAATTCAGTATGGATCCTTAGGGAGGTAACCCTAGGGAGGTTGACACAGGGCTCATGTCGCAGGTGGATAAGTTAACCAATTGTAGCCGGCTGGGTTCGGTACAATTGGGGTAACTGGTTAACGGCATTTTAAATGGGGACAAAATAGTTGGTTTTAAGCATGAGCCCATTTGGGTTTAGGCCATGGTAATAAAATAGAAAATGTTAAACTTGAAAAGGGTTTTTATAGGGTAAGGACTATGCTGTTAAGAGTGTTGGTATGTGTTATTTATATGTAGGTTTTAAAATTCTCAATAAATTGGCCGTTCTTACCCATTTATTGGTATAGTGCAGCGTGTAGTGCGGCGTGCAGCTTCACAGGGAGCCCTGAATTCCATGACTGTCCTGGCATCTCATGGGTCCTTATCGCTCCCCAACCCATGATGTGCCAGGACCGTCAAGGGCCTTTAAGGGGTTAAACAGAACTGCTCAAGGAATTCATATAGAGCCAAACAGGCCAGATAAGTCCAATCAGGAAAACAATGGGTGTGGTCAGACTGATCTACATAAGACAATGCTTCCGAGCACAGTCACACATATTAATCCTTTGAGTGTCAGAGGGGTACGGAACGCATTGCAAAGCAATGCGTTCCGTACCCCTCTGGCACTCAAAGGGTTAATATGGAAAATATTCCTCTTGAACCCTTTGAAGGCCAGAGGGCTATGCAATGCATTGCTTTGCGGGTGCTTCCAAACTTTACTCCAATTGCACAGGTTCTCTCCACACCTTCATGTTGCTAAAACAAATGCTTTATTGAAGTATCTCAAAAAAACATTGCGTCCAACGTTTCAGGCCTTGTTCGGACTTAACATGAAGTTGTGCTCAGCTTTTTGGAGAGAACCTGTGCACTATGAATTTTGCCCTTGTGTCTTTTCGTTAAAGGGATAGTAATGTTTCATAATAAAAGCAGCTCTAATTAATCATCATAGTATTTGGAGAGTGTTATTTCAATTCTGTCAGAGTTGTAGTTCAAGAGTAATTCAATGACAAAGTATCCCCCACCCACCCCTTTTACTGAGGTAACGCTGCTCAGCCAGCTCAGAAGGGAGGTGCCCAGGTAGATTGCAGAGAGGGACAATCTTCAATTAAGATAAGGGAAAAACCTGAAGAACTTGGCAAGGGGGACAGGGCTTTCATTGTTCACATAGGAAGAAGATTGTCCCCTGCTGTTACCTGTCTGGTCTATGGACTGCATTCCACATCTGAGAAGAGATGGCTTATACTAGGTAAAAGGGGCGGGAGGGGAAACTTTGCTTGTTATTATCTCTCAAACCATAAAGCTTTGAGAGATAAGACTTATATTGTTCTTCATGTTTTTTTTAATGCCTACAAAATAAAATAAAGATAAAACGAAGTATTACTATCCCTTTAAGAGATAACCTCTTCAGTCAGTACAGGACGTCGTGTTCAAGGAGGCGGACATTACATCTGCTAGCAGGATCAAATAAAGTCAACCTCTGCTAACCACACATGGTAATCCTAAACTTTTAAAATCCAAAGCGGTGTACAACACAATGCTTAGCAATGCATTGTCCACTCTTGCGGTCATTAACACTTTGAATGCCAGAGGGGTATCCAATGCATTGTGTCGCGATGAATTCAATACCCCCCCCCCCGGCACTCGCACCCTGCCTGCTTCAGTTTGAAGAAAAAAAAATACTGTCAACAACTGTCATGTCCGCCTCCTTGGCTAGGATATCCAGGAATGACTGAAGATGCTATCTCTAGAATAGAGGCAAAAGGGCAACATTCATAGGATTTTCTGTTCATAGTACGTTAAGTAGGAGGGCTGTTATTATGTGTTAGTTTTCCGTAAAGTTGCTTTTTTTTTTTTTTACTTGAAGAATGCAGAATTTGGCATTTTTTAGCCCCCCAGTCAATTTCAGTTTGGAGCTGCTGAAAAGTAAACTGTGTTTATATGGCAAACTTGTCCATAAAAGGAATATTACTTAAGTCGGCAAACTAGTTTCCATGTTTAATTCCAGGCGTTTAACTGTGATGAGTAAGCACAGCTGTACGTGCTGTGGAGCAGACTGATTTGCATGAGCTTCTTTGTGCAGAGCAGAAGCTGTGAATAGAAGAGGGTGCTGTGCCCATTAGAGAGATGAAAATAGTATGGTCTGTTGTGCTTTCAAATCACTGTATATAAGCCAAAAACAGATTCGAAAAAGAAAACAACCCAGTATCAATGGTTTTACAGGCTGGCAACTCCACCCAAAAAATCAGACATTTGTAGATGATGTAATCTTTTCTATAACAATCTCCATTATCTCCAATCCCAAAGTTTGGGGGAAGGGGTCTGCTATTGAATAAACTATTCTACAACCAACGTATTAAAGGAGCAGGAAACTTTTTTTATGGAAAAATATATCTTGTAGGGTGTTGAGTAAAATAAGAGTACTCCCACTGCGGATAGATGCATATTTTCCGAGTTATTACTATTTACACCTGTGGGGGGGGGGGGTTTACATTAGCATTACCCTCTAGTGGTCAAATTCCAATTAGTTATGCTGTTACATTCTAATGGGGAAGAAAGTCAGTGACTTACAGTTTTCCATAGAATGTGATAGTAACTGCCGAGTCACTTCCTGTCAGATCTATCAGGAAGTAAACACAGTAAATTCACTTCCTGGTTATCTGAACTGCTATATCATTTGAATAAAACAACTGACAACAGTGGGAGTGCCCTTATTTTATTCAGCAGGAAAAGCTCTATAACAAAGGTTTTTTATAAATAAAGGTTACTGCTCCTTTAAATATGTGCTACCCCTATACCACTTAGGTTCTAGCAGTGGTTGTTAATTGTCAGACCTCCAGCTGTTGAGGATTACAACTCTCATCGGCTGGGGATGATGAAAGTTGTAATCCCCAGCAGCTAGACATCTGACAATCTGTCTACCCCTGGTGTAAAGAATATATCAATAAACTAGAAAAATAGAATTTGACTGCAGATAAGAACCATTTGGTTCATCTAGTCTACCCATTTCCCTATCTAATTAGCTTAGACATTTATTCCAAGGGTCCTTAATTTACAGTTTCACCCTCAATCTCTTTTGCAGGCAGTTTATAACATTTACGTATCACTCTTTATGTAAAGAATTTTGTTTTACATTTCCTCTTATTTGTCCAATTTTATGGCATGCAGCCTTGTTCTAATATTTCATTTAATCCAGAAAAATTGATTCTTCCTGAACTAGGGTTGCCACCTTTTCTTCAAAAAAATACCGGCCATGGCATTCCCTCCACAGACTTAACATTGGACAGAAGCCAATTTTTTACCGGCCTGCCAGTAAAATACCGACTGGGTGACATATTTGAAGGTTTAAATCATATCACCCCTATCATTCAAGTTATATAGTGGGGATTATGATCTCTAGATATCGCAATCCCCTCTCAACTATCAACATTTCTCCATTACTAAACAGGATCAAGCAGGACATCCTATATAATAATTCGCTAGGATGTTTGTCACAATGCAGTCATGACCAATCTCTACTGCACATGATTGCATTGCGTGAGTGAGGCGATGCAAGACTGCATTGCGTGGAGCAGTGAGGTAGCGGCCTCTTAACCCGTTGAGTGCCAGTGGGGTACGCAATGCATTGGCACTCAAAGGGTTAACATTACCCAGACCTTGGCCTGTTTACACGGGCTTTTAGACTAGTTTCTAAATAAAAGAACAGCAGAAATATTGTCTAGTCCACAAAAATCAAAAATGACAAAGTATCACTATATAGTCATAGAAATGTAGGTATAGAAGTATATAAACTATATTAATTTGCTGGACTCAGGCCCTTATGGTCAAAACTGAAGTGTACAAATTATGGCCAAAACCATGGGAGAAAAATAAAAAATCCAAAAATTCAGATTGATTTAAATGGATATTTAACCACTTGAATGCATTGCAGACCAGGCTAGGATTCAAAGGATTAAAATCCTCATTTAAAATCATACCAGAGTACAGTTCTCTATGCCAGTCCACAATAGTTAAGCATGATAAAGGCAATTAAATGTCCTATATGTTAATATAAAAGTATAAAAACCTAGGTCATTCTTTTTCTGACACATAAGAATCAGTGGATATATTCCAGCCCAGAATATCAAAATGTATTTCTATGTGTTTGTATGTAAGTGCGAGTATTGCATGCAAGTGTATGTAAGCTTGTTAATGTATGGGTGTGCTGCACGTAACTGTGTATATATGTTTGCAAGTGCCATTTTACTTTAGTTAAATGTCAGTTTATTTGTACTGGCTTCATAGTATAAGAGTATATGTTCGACAGATTTCAAGTATGAGTCCAGAATCTGGATTTAGGTTATAAAGTTGCTTCAAACTTAAAGAAGATATCAAAAAAAGTAAATAAAAATTCAAAATATACTGAAAATTAAAAAAAAAAAAAAAAAAATTAAACAAACAGTTAAAAGCACAAGAAAGGAATAAGCCAAATGCTCAAAGTGTATTAACTTTTAAAGAACAGGCATTTAAAATGTGACACCAAGCTTATCTGGCTATAAAAATTTTAGTTTTATTAATCCAAATGTTATTATTTTGGAAACAAGTAAAATAAACAGTTAAAGGGATAGTAGTATTTCATAATAAAAGCAGCTTTATTTAATCATCATAGTATTTGGGCCTTGGATAGTGTTATTTCAATTCTGCCAGAGTTGTAGTTCAAAAGTAAATGAATGATAAAGTATCCCCCTCCCGCCCCTTTTACTGATGTAACATTGCTCAGCCAGAGCAGAAGGGAGGTGCCCAGGTAGATTGCAGAGAGGGACAATCTTCAATTAAGATAAGGGAAAAAGCTGAAAATCCTGTCAAGGGGGGCAGGGCTTTCATTGTTCTCACAGTAAAAAGATTGTTCCTTGCTGTGAGCTGTCTGGTCTATGGACTGGATTCCACATCTGAGAAGAGATGGCTTACACTAGGTAAAAGGGGCGGGAAGGGGAAACTTTGCTTGTTATTATCTCTCAAACCATAAAGCTTTGAGGGATAAGACTTATATTGTTCTTCATGTTTTTTTAATGCCTACAAAATAAAATAAAGATAAAACGAAGTATTACTATCCCATTAAGAGATAACCTCTTCAGTCAGTACAGGACGTCGTGGTCTATGGACCAGATTCCACATCTGAGGAGAGGGGGCTTACACTAGGCAAAAGGGGCGGGAGGGGAAACTTTATCATTCAATTACTCTTGAACTACAACTCTGACAGTATTGAAATAACACTCTCCATGGCTCAAATACTATGAAGATTAATTGGAGCTGCTGTTTTTGTGAAACATTACTATCCCTTTACGAAGTGATACCGAAATCAAAAGAAGAGTAGGAGAAGCATTTGATTGATACCAAATACTAGTCAACAAAACAAAAAAGAAAAATCAGCTAAAATATGAGAAGACAGAGGAATTAACGAAAAGCACCACAATTTGTATTTTGAGTATAGTAAATAAAGGTGAGACATTACGCTAAAAAGTGGTGAGGTAAATGCTTTAGAGAGTACTAGACTTGAAATGAGCCCATCAAAACCTGTCCAGAGCAGATCTCCTCAGATTCAATGAGTCTTGAGCATTTTTTTGCCATTTGATAGTTTATTAAATGAATAATTATATGCATGGGGCGGGCATTCTTTGGCAATCTAGCTGTTGAAGCCTGAACTCCTATAATCTCCAACTAGCTATTGGCTTTTTGGGGATGATGAAAGTTGTTGTCTCCAACAGCTGAAGTGCTAAAGATTGCCCACACCTGTTCTATGTAATCTTGTATATATATATATATATATATATATATATATATATAAATATATATATATATACACATACATATACACACATACACAGACACATACCCCACCCAGAAGAATCATATGGCAGTAAAAATCTCCTTTTTGTGTGCCACTGGATAATATTTTTTTAATGAAGAACATCTGGAGAACGCTAAATTTCTGTGTGTGTGTGTGTGTGGTGGGGGGGGCTATTTATGTCACATTTCTACTACTCAAATATCATTAGTTGTTATTTCTATTGAGGTACATGCATATCTATTCCTTTAGTGGGCATATTAGCTTTTGTGCAGTTGTCTGAAACTTTTATGTGTGGCAG
Organism: Rhinophrynus dorsalis; assembly: GCA_037306005.1. Taxonomy (NCBI): domain Eukaryota; kingdom Metazoa; phylum Chordata; class Amphibia; order Anura; family Rhinophrynidae; genus Rhinophrynus; species Rhinophrynus dorsalis. Next base: position 22,891,556 of record CM074728.1, read on the forward strand.
GTAGATCCTTAGTACTGGTGAGGTAATGTTTCATTTATTTGCTCCTTATTTATTACCACATACACACACTGGAGCAGGCACCCCAGATGTATAGACACTGTTGTCACTAGTTCTCTCTTTTTTGGTGCATATTGAAAGGATCTTTCTCCATTTTTCACAAATAGTGTTCTCATGTTCTTCTCTTGTTGACAATCATGGAAATTATATATGTAGGTCACAACTATTGCTCTAGATTGTGAATATGAAGTGTTTTACATATTCTCCTATATTATAATTCGCTAGGATGTTTGTCAGAAGCCATCATGCGCAGTAGAGATGGCTGCGTGTGCTGCAGTCATGCACAGTAGAGACTGCCTGCGCCACGGCTGATACATAGCAGGGTGCTCCGAATTCAGACCGTGGGACCTCTTGGTCCCAGGAAGGTGCTCAGAGATGACCATGGTCTGAATTCAGAAAGCTTCACCCCGTATCAGCTGCTGTGCCTTCGGGCAGTCAGTACTGCGCATGATTGCAGCACCACCAGTGTTGGCCCATGTAAATGGGCTTTAAAACTAGTTTTATTATATTAAGCAGGACATATTAGATTGGTTCTTTACACATTGGAATTATTATTTCCTGTGATATCCTGACCATGGATCATCTAGTTTTGTAAACATTTTTATGTATAGAGGGGCAATGTAGGCACATTTTGGGATGTTATTCCCTCTGTTGTGCACATTGTGTAATTTAATGCATGTTAGCAATCTACAGTATTACAACTAGGGTTACAGGTACCATTACTTTATTTTTTGTTTTTACGGATATGTGACTAATGACTGCTATTGGGGATGTGAGTCATTTGTAAAACTGGTTTATTCACATTTATATAGAGTTAGTCTGTTATATTTTTATGAAATACATATATTTTAAAATAAATACATTTTTTACAAATATACATTTTGAGTTGTATTGGATAGTCAATTAAAGCACTAAGATTTGCTCATAAGTTCAAACTTTTCCTAGAAAAGGAATATAAATAAATATTCCTGTTTCTAAGATGGGTGCTTGACTTTTGAGTTAGGCCTCTTTTGCTAGAAATTAATCTGATACTCTTAAATGTATCTTTTGTATCTGCCATCACCACATCCCTGGGTAGTGAATTCTATATTTTATCAGTCGTTACTGTAAAGAACCAAGCTTACATCTTCTTTCCTCTAATCTTAAAGGGATAGTAATGTTTCATAATAAAAGCAGCTCTAATTAATCATCATAGTATTTGGACTTTGGAGAGTGTTATTTCAATTCTGTCAGAGTTGTAGTACAAGAGTAATTAAATGACAAAGTATCCCCCTCCCGCCCCTTTTACTGATGTAACACTGTTCAGCCAGATCAGAAGGGAGGTGCCCAGGTAGACTGCAGAGAGGGACAATCTTCAATTAAGATAAGGGAAAAACCTGAAAAACTTGTCAAGGGGGGCAGGGCTTTCATTGTTCTCATAGGAAGAAGATTGTCCCCTTCTGTTATCTGTCTGGTCTGTGGACTGCATTCCACATCTGAGAAGAGATGGCTTACACTAGATAAAAGGGTGGTAGGGGAAACTTTGCTTGTGAATATCTCTCAAACCATAAAGGTTTGAGAGATAAGACTTATATCGTTCTTCGTGTTTTTTTTAATGCCTACAAAATAAAATAAAGTTAAAACAAAGTATTACTATTCCTTTAACATTTCGAATGCCAGAGGGTCACGCAACACACTGCAAAGTATTATACATCCCTCTGGTACTCAAGGGGTTAAGCACAACTCTTTTACTACAACTTTTTTAACCCCTTTCAGTGCCACTTGGGAATGCAATGTACATCTCTATGGCAGTGAAAGAGTTTGTTATGCTGAAGTACGAGCACATCCTCTCTGCTTCCCCAGTGAGCAAGTGCGGGGGGCAGATGTACTCAAACTTCAGGGTTGTTAGACTGCTGGCGATGTGTAAGCAAAGGCATTCCTTCCACATCGCCAGCAACTCGACAGGATGATATGCAAATGAGGAAATTCTCCCTCCCCTTTGAAGCCCTAATTCATAGTGTATATGGAGATTTGCTCACCACAAATCACAATAACATAACTGCTTAATGCATCTCCCCCCACAGGACACTGACAGAATTGAAGAAAGCAAAGTTACTGAGACTGTTATACAAAAAAATCTGAAGAGATTCTGGAGTAAACCAATTGCACCATGAACAAATGAAAAGTCATCAAATTCCCATTGCTCTAAATCCCTATTTTAATAAAAATTTAATTTTTGTGCTGGAGGCAGAACTGGGGATAGGTCACTCGAAGACCTACTTCCAACCCTTTGTGTTAGTGAATAAATTATTTAGAGCAAGAACAAAGCATTTTACTTTAACAGAGTTATTTATAAATGCATATACTCATTTAAAGGGATAGTAATGTTTCATAATAAATGCAGCGCTAATTAATCATTATAGTATTTGGACTTTGGAGAGTGTTATTTCAATTCTGTCAGAGTTGTAATTCAAGAGTAATTAAATGACAAAGTATCCCCCTCCCGCCCCTTTTACTGATGTAACACTGCTCAGCCACAGCAGAAGGGAGGTGCCCAGGTAGACTGCAGAGAGGGACAATCTTCAATTAAGATAAGGGAAAAACCTGAAAAACTTGTCAAGGGGGGCCAGGCTTTCATTCTTCTCATAGGAAGAAGATTGTCCCCTGCTGTTATCTGTCTGGTCTATGGACTGGATTCCACATCTGAGAAGAGATGGCTTACACTAGGTAAAAGGGGCGGGAGGGGAAACTTTGCTTGTGAATATCTCTCAAATCATAAAGGTTTGAGAGATAAGACTTATATCGTTCTTCATGTTTTTTTAATGCCTACAAAATAAATAAAGATAAAACAAAGTATTACTATCCCTTTAAACAAACATTTATGTGAGGTTTATGGCTGTGGAGCAATGTGATACACCTCTATGCAAGCCGCACAGTCTGCTCTCCTAAAAAGAGGGATCCTAGGGAAGGAAAAGGGGATTTCCTCCTCAGAGGAACTGTATCCCCCTAAAAGTGACATTTGGGAGGCATGAGCAAACATTCATACCTTTTATCCAGTCCCTATTAAAAATGAACCAACTGAGCAAAAATTATCATAGGAAAACGTATAAAAATATTGTGGGCTTTTTTTTTTATTATCATCGTCAAATTAAATGGAGAATTAAACATATAAATGTGGTATAAAAAGAAAACCCTACTTATGCGTAAAAATGGTATATGAGTTGTGTGGGTATACTAATGAATTTTAGGAAAAATATGGTTGAACAAAATGCTAAAAATGCCAAAATTGTTCTTGTCTTCTAGTGTAAAAAAGTCCTTGTCACTGAGGGGTTAATATTCCCAAAGCTGTCAATGGTTTACACACACACACGCATGCACCTCTCGCTTTGTTCCCATGTACCAAGCAGTTTCACCTCATATGATCACACTCTACCTCTTTCTGTTATCTGTGCATTTAAATGGCTAGAAGGGAGTACTAAGAAGCAGGTCATTAATATGCAGCCACACAGTTATAATGACACATAGGGCATAAGGGAAACAGAATCTTTTCCTTAACACCTTCATCAGGAAGGTACCTGACTCCCATGTGAAACAATGACCTCTCATAAAATCTAACTACACTAAGCACCATTAACCCATCTGTTGTCTGACAGACTTAAAACATTAACATGTTGATGAACACCAGTAAGAGAAATCTCGGGTTTTGGGGTCCAGCAGCAAAGAATCACATGAATATGCCACCCAATACTAATTCAAGATTCATTTTGGGGAAGCAATACAGATATATTTGACTCATAGCAGGGGAGGCATTGCTTTCCAAAGCGTTGCACACCACTCTGGCAGTCAAAGGGTTGTTATTATTATTAGAAGATGTGAGTGGTCCTTTAAGTGTATATAACCAGATTCCTTTATAATTCGTAAGCATTTCTTTAAACACCTAGTTCTTCAGTGTCAAACATAACCCAGAAACCTCATCTTTGATGCTAAAAACAAGTTGGGCATCTAAAATGAAAGGGTCCCTAACCATTTTCATATTGAATTAATCAGTCACAAGACTTGCTTATCAGTAATCATTTACTATAACTAACTGATAAACTGCATCAGTGAAAGTCATAGTAAAAACAAAGCAGGACACTAACAATGGAAAGGTTAATATTAATTAAGTGTGGCGAAGAGGAGACATAGCGGGGGGGGGGGTAATTTTGTTCTAAAAAAAAATTCAATCCATTTTCAGTGGACAATTGTAAAGAAAGAGTTAATGCTATTTGCGTAGGGTGAGAGGAATGATGTGTAGGGTTAATTTTTCATTATCAGAAATTACCCTATCCAGTTCTCGTAGAGAGGCAATTTCGTCTGGAGGAATTTGTGCTTATAGAAGAGTTAGGGCATATTTAACCCCTCCAGTGCCACAATGATACTACAGAAAACAGAAAAGCATGTGTATTTCAGAACCATGGACAGAGGAAAAAGCTAAATCATCTCAGTCCTGCTAGTATCTATGCACAAAGCCTGTGGATCCTTCCAAGGCTGGTGAGAACTGGAGTGGCCGAGGGTGATGGGAGTTGTAATCCAGCAAAGGATGGAGGGCCTCACATTGTCCACCCCTGGCTTAGTACATGCACCTGCATCACGTCATAGGAGAAGTGGGGGGGGGGGGTAGAAGCTTACAGTGGGAGGGTTTTGAGGACACCTCCCCCTATACTGCTGGTCTGTCCTGAGGGGTAAAAGTTGATAGGCAATCCTGTGGCAGTCAGTGGGTTAAGTGTGTACCTGAAAGCTGTCTGTCCTCTGTGTTGCATGGCAGATGTTGACACTCATGAAATAACTGAGCAAAGAGGGCCTACCTTAACCCTTTGAGTGCCATTATGCTCCCCTGGTGCTGCAGCTTTCCCTCAGTGCTGTATTATATGTTCAGCTGAGGTTGCTAGGAGTCAGGGTGAGTGACAGTGTGTGCGTGTGTGTGTGTCACGGTACAGTGTGTGTATGTATGTGTGTCACAGTTTATATATGTGTGTGTGTGGTGTGTGTGTCACAGTTTATATATATGTATGTGTGTGTGTATGTGTGTCATAGTATAGTGTGTGTCACAGTATATATATATATATATATATATATATATATATATATATATATATATATATATGTGTGTGTGTATGTGCGTCACAGTATATATATATATATATATATATATATATATATATATATGTATGTGGTGTGTGTATGTATGTATGTATGTATGTCACAGTATAGTGGTGTGTATGTGTGTCACAGTATATATATGTGTATGTGCGTGTGTGTCACAGTATATATATGAGTATGTGTGTGTGGTATGTGTGTCAGACATATTTATTTTCTGGTTGAGCAGGAAGTTGAGGGAGGGCAAACCCTGCCCACTCCTGTCTAAATCACGCCCCCACCTGTATCTCTAGAACTGGCATTAGGGAGGAGATTTCTCTATCTCCTTCTTACTGCCACCCCTGGGTGAGACATAAATTATGTAATGAGGCTTTCTCTTTTATATATATATATATTTCAGCCATGCACAAGACTGCAGATCAAGAATTTATGTGCATGATAAAATAAGTACACAGAAAATGTGTGTTTATGTCCGTAATGCAAAAGCAATACGGTGGATACCTCTCTGGCACTCAGAGGGTTAAGGGGTTAAAAGCCTGACCTAAATCCTCAGAAATGTTCATTTCTTCCCTGTGTTGCACCTCTTTAGATGACTGAATACAACTTAAATGTTTTAATGTCCATTGAGGGTTATTAAAGGGATAGTAATGTTTCAAAATAATAGCAGCTCCAGTTAATCTTCATAGTATTTGGTTATTTCAATACTGTCAGAGTTGTAGTTCAAGAGTAATTGAATGACAAAGTATCCCCCTCCCGCCCCCTTTACTGATGTAACACTGCTCAGCTCAGAACAGAAAGGTGGTGTCCAGATGGCTTGCAGAGAGGGACAATCTTCAATTAGCATAAGGGAAAAATCTGAAAAACCTGTCAAGGGGAAAGGGTTTTCATTGTTCTCACAGTAAGAAGATTGTCCCTTGCTGTGAGCTGTCTGGTCTCTGGACCAGATTCTACATCAGAAGGGAGATGGCTTACACTAGGTAATAGGGGTGGTAGGGGGAAACTTTATAATTCAATTACTCTTGATCTACAACTCTGACAGTATTGAAATAACACTCTCCATGGCCCAAACACTATGAAGATTAATTGGAGCTGCTTTTATTGTGAAACATTACTATCCTTTTAAGGCTGGATTATTTCTGAGACAACCCAACTGCACAGGGAAATAATACAAACTCCAATTAATTTAAATGTGTCTTTAAACTCCTTCAGCATACCTTCCAAGTGTCCTTCTTTAGGAGGGACATTCCCTCTTAGAGGCCCACATTCCTCTGTCCCTCTTTCCCACCCTGGTGTCCCTCTGTTTAGGAGATCAGTTTATGTGATGTGCTGCTCCACAACAATAAAACTCACATTAATGTTGGTTTAAACTTCAGTATATATCTTTATATATTAGTCTGTGTAAATAAAATACTTTGGTCTTGCTCTAAATCATTTTTTCTGTCACACAAAGCAGTGTCAGCAGGTCATGAAATAACTTAAATATTCTCGGTAATGCTCCGCCCACCAGTCACGCCCACAGCAACACCGCCTAAAACGGAAGTGTCCCCCTTTAGCCATTTGAACTGTTGGGAGATATGCTTCAGTGCTACTAAAGTTTCCAACACATTGGACTGGATATCTTTCTAGCATTCATAGGGTTACAAACTATATTTAAATCAACAGAAACAGTGAAAAATTGTATTTGTCCCGAATGGTAGTGCTAGTTTGCTCCAGAATTACAGCAATTTTTTTTAGTTTATCAGCCTCACTACCTCTATGTCCATATAGTCACATACCTCCCAAGTGTCCCTATTTAGCAGGGGCAGTCCCTCTTTTAAACCCAAATCCCTCTTTCCCACCCTGGTGTCCCTCTTTTTAGGAGATCAGATTGTGTGGTGTGTATATAAGTGTATCACATTGCTCTACAGCAATAACATTCACATTAATGTTTGTTTAAACATCAGTATATGCGTTTATGAATTAGTCTGTGTAAATAAAATACTTTGGTCTTGTTATAAGTCATTTATTAGGATGCACAAAGAGGTGTCAATAGGTCATGAAATAGCCTAAAAATTCTTGGTTATGCCCCACCCACCAGCCACACCCTCTTTGGCAATTTGAAATGTTGGGAGGTATGCAGTCAAGTTCCCTGTATGTTGCTGTTACTGAATATTTAGCTTGTAGTGTCCAGTAGAATTATCATCTTCTTGCCTGTACTGTCACGTTCCCTGTGTATTACTCTCACTGAGTGTTTAGATTGTAGTGTCCTTTGAGTGGTATTGCCTCCATGTCTGGCTGTCATGTTCCATGTGTATTACTGTCAATGATTGTCTAATATAATGTCTGCTCTGTGTTATTGTCACTGTAGCTCTGTACGGTAATGTCCACTATGAGTTATGGTCTTAGCAATGCTTTAATGTATTGTTCACTGTGTGAAACAGTGTCCTTATGTGTCTACTGTCATGTCTATACTGTATTTCCATGTCTATAATATATCTTGCTGCATGTCTGTAATGTAAACTTTCGCATTGTTCAGACAGCACTGGAGAAAATGAATAAAACACAAAACGTTTCTGTCTTTGGAAACTTTCCAAGGGTGAAAGGGGTCGTTACCCCATTACAAAGTCATTTTATAAGGGTGTGTTTGGGATGCATTCTTAAATTTCCTCTTGCTCAAGGCTTGAGAAAAGACAGACAATAGACTGCAGAGCTGGATGAAATATCATGTTATCTGCCAGGTTACACTGCCTTTGTTCTGTAAGGATTTTCTCTATATTTTGCCTCCTAAATTTCTTGCTGATATTTAAAATTATATGAATGTACATCGGGTATTTTTATGGGAATCATCTCCTGTTCTACGAAGAATTACTGATGCTATATAAATCAAGCAATACATACATAATATGGTTCCCTTCTGGCTGGCACTAGAGAGGTTCCCAGTGAATTAAAATATACAGTGGGGTAACACATAGATTGGTTTAAACCTTTAAGAATGAGGGTATGAAACTCATTGGCAAGCGATGCACTGCACAACCCTCTGGTTCTTAAAGTGTTAAACCGGGGGTGTGAAACCTGAAGGTTTAAAGCTGTTGTCTACTATAACTTCTAGCCATTGGCTAGCTGGGGATTATGGGAATTGTAGTTTGCAAGAGCTGGAAATCTTCATATTGCCAAACTCTGGATTAAAGGATCAGCATTATTATAATTATTATCACTATAAAAAATATATTATATAGCTTCCCTGTTGAGTAAAACAAGGGTACTCCCACCTTCACTACAGTCTTGGAAAAAAAAAAAAAGATTGAACTGTAACAATGTTAGAATGGAGCATCCCCCCCACCCCCCCACACACACACACACACGTGGGACTACCCTATGGCAGGGAGAGCCCTACAACATATTATCTGTTGAAAATAAAGGTTTACTACTCCTCTAAGCAGTGATCCATGACATTAAGTCTTATCCTTAGTTTCACTAAGTCTTATGCTCTGCAGTATGGCGTCTCCTTGACTGAATATGAACTATGTCAGGAGTAGTAAACTGATGGACCTCAAGCTATTGGGAACTATAACTCAAATCATCCTCAACCATCCAATAGGTGGTTGGGGGTGATGGGGGTTATAGTCAGCAAAAGCTAATGGTCCAGCAACTGACTGTTCATGATCTAAGTGATAATATATAACAGGCTACCCTTTCTGCACTGTTTAGACTGAATGTCATTTGACTGGATTCAAGGAATTGAATATCCACTAATTCCAGAAAGCTGCAAATCCACAGGTTACAATTTGCTCACATATTTCAGATACACATCTCCGTGATCTTCTTATGTCCCCGAGGCATCCACTCATAGGATCCCTAACTCATGGAACTGGTTATTATCAAGAGGCGCCCATCTCATAGCAAACACTGTTTGGAAAGTCACAGAGACAACTGATGTTGCTAGGTAACCACATCTTAGGCCAATTTAGCTGAGTTTTATTTTTCTTCTTCCCTCTAGTTCTACAGAAACATGCCACAAACAAATTATGAGCTCTTCATGTAGAAACATAGATGATGATGTTGCCATCAGCGCTGTCGATCCAGAGGAAGGCAAAAAAAAAATCCCATTGAAGACATTTCCAATTAAGTTCCAAGCAGGTAAAAAAAAAATATTTCTTCCTGCCTCCAAATGGCAGTCAAATATTACCTTGGATCAACATCCTATGTGCTTTGAAACCAACTATCATAATTCTCATGAACACTACATAATGATTTCCAACAACTCTCCTTCTGTCTGCACGATCCGGTCCAGCATCTAGAGGGAGTCTACTCGAAGCAATGGATTGTGCAATTTCATAATCCAATGCTGTATCATGCAACTCAGCCATTTGGCATTATATAAGGATATCTGATCACGGGGCATCTATATATATGTATATGCAGGGCTCAAAATTTCCACTTGCCACAAGCCAATGGCGAGTGAAAATTTAGCCCTGGCGAGTAGAAATTCAGCCCTGGTGGGTATGTATTGGCTTGCAGTGGCGAGTAACTTTTCAGGTCTGGCTAGTAGCAAAGGACTTAAAATTATAAGCCCTGTGTATATATATATATATATATATATATATATATATATATATATATATATATATAAATGTGCAATTCATGTGCAAATCACTATACCATAGGGAACAAACAAAACTTCAATACATTTCCACTAACTTAAATTGGACTTTTATTCCATAAAGGTAAGAGAGGTCTCCAACACTTTTAAAGGGATAGTAATACTTCGTTTTAACTTTATTTTATTTTGTAGGTATTAAAAAAACATGAAGAATGATATAAGTCTTATCTCTCAAACCTTTATGGTTTATGAGATATTCACAAGCAAAGTTTCCCCCTCCCGCCCCTTTTTCCTATTGTAAGCCATCTCTTCTCAGATGTGAATCTGGTTGTATGACAGTACAGATAACAGAAGGGGACAATATTCTTCCTATGAGAACAATGAAAGCCCTGCCCCCTTTGACAAGTTTTTCAGCTTTTTCCCTTATCCTAATTGAAGATGGTCCCTCTCTGCATTCTACCTGGGCACCTCCCTTCTGATCTGGTTGAACAGGGGGGGGGGGGATACTTTGTTTGTGAATATCTCTTAAACCATAAAGGTTTGAGATATAAGACGTATATCATTCTTCATGTTTTTTTAATGCCTACAAAATAAAATAAAGTTAAAACGAAGTATTACTATCCCTTTAAAAGAAATGAGCCTCAGACCTCTATAGTTTTAAAGGGTCTAAAAGCCAAATACAGTGGCTAACCCTTTGAGTGCCAGGGGTACGCAACACACTGCAAAGCAATGTGATGCACACCCTGCTGGCACTTAAAGGGTTTAAAGAGACATAAATCAGTGGGGATTTTAGGAGTTCTTATTTGTCCCCTGGTTCCAGTTTTCCTTTGTACATAATAAGGTCTGTAGAGTTCTGTGGAATTGTGAGCGAATGATATGCATAGCTAAAGCAATTTCATTAGCCATCTGTGTGACAGAGGGGTGTCCAAAGCATGGTTCCTTATTAAAATGTCCCACAGTATTGTGCGAGCAACTAAACAGAGCATTAACCATGTTGCCGGGATGAAAAGGGCGACATGAGAATCTTGCCTGCGTCAAACGGGCAAGATTCTCATGTTGTGGGCTTAAGCATTGCTCATTTGGGCTCCCTTATCATTCTCATAAACATACCTTGGTGAAGCCAGAACACCTGCAAAGACAGAGGCGTGCAGTTCACCCCTACAGTATGTGCTCGTATTGAAGCAGTATATTTGATTACTGTAGGGGTGAATTGCGCGCCTGTGACTTTGCAGTTGGTCATGTGTTTTTTTATTTTAATTATTATGATGTGGACACTGAGGGGAAGGAGAGCGGGAGTACACACAGAACTGTTCTGGCTTTTATCAAGGTTTGTTTATGAAAATGATGCTGGCACTCAAATGAGCGATGCTTAAGCCCGCAACATGAGAATCTCACCCTTTTGATGCAGGAGAGATTCTAACATTGCTCTTTTCATCCCGGCAACATGGTTAACGCACCGTTTAGTTGCTTGCACAATACTGTGCAACCTTTTGGTAGGATACCTCCAAAGCACTGTGAATTACTGCACTTTACACCCCTCTGACACTCAGAGGACTGGATTGTCAAAAGAAACTGTAGTAATTTTAGGGTAAACCAATTGCACTATAGGGAGTACTAAGGATCCACACAAATTTAAATGAGGCTTTTAACCTTTTGAATGCTAGGGTGGTTCCCAACACATTATGCAGCAATGTACTGATGACCTCTCTAGCAATCCAGGGATTAAAACTCCCATTTAAATCAATGGCAAGTTTGGCAATTTTGTTTGGTCCCCTTTTGGTACAATTGGTTTGCCCCAGAATCACTCCAGTTTTCTTAAGAACATATGGCCCAAAGACTTGGTCTGTACACTCCATCTTCATCCACGTAGAAGTGTATATTAATTATTTTAATCAACACACTCACCTCTCTAGTACTCAAATTGTTAAACTTAAAAGAACCATTTTCCCAATAGTGAAATCACTTTTGCTACATCTGGGAAAAGCTAATCTATGCTGTTCCAAACAGCAATTTCACTTGATTAAATTCTCTGTTGAACTGCTAACATTTTTTCCCTTTATCGAAAAACATTCTCAGAGCATGTAGGCCTTATGTATAAGAAGGAGCAATTCAGGGACAGACACACTATAGGCCAGTAGTTCAAAAGCCTTTTCATGCACCACAGACAAAGGGGGAGATGCAGTAAGGCATGGTAAAGAGGTGAGGAAACAGACATGATTTGGCCAGTGATATCACATCTCCAAGTCCTATGATATTCTATAGAGCCTTTGTACTAAGATCCCCAGAGTGGGAGAAAGCTTAGTGGGTTGGCTCCTTAGAATAACATAGGAACATACCTGGGAACTTTGTCTGGTGGACTCCCTGGAGTCCTGTGGTGCCGCTGGGGTGGGGGGAGATAAATGACGAGATTCACGTAAAAAATTGTAGGGGCTTAATTGTGAGTGGGGGCGGGGCTTTATATAAGTGGATAAAGTAGGAGAAATAGGCTGGAGAAGGAGGAGAAGTGGGCAGGGAGTGGGAGGAACAAACAGGGAAGGGGCAGAAGTCAGCAGAGTTTGATTAAAAACTCCCCATATCCAGATAATCAGCTTCTGCCCGCAGACCTGGAAATTAAAAGCAAACTGCACAGGAACTGGAGAAGTGATCTCATTGAAGAAGTCACCTCTGATTTATCACCTATTTATCATGCCTTAGTTAGTGCATAGTCCCCAATGTCCTTAGGACTTTGATTCTCAACGTTAGTTCTCAGGACACATCAACAGGTCACATTTTCAATATATTCACAGGTGAGTATTCAGAGGCTCGGTATTTTTAATTGCACTACATATGCTGAATTAAGAATAGCCATAAAACCAATCTTATGTTGTGTCCCAAGGATTGCAGCAGATAATCTCTACTATAGAATTTCCCAGCTTGAGCACAGATGAGTTTATTAAAGTGGATCTATCACATATAGATATCTAATGCTCATTAGATAGAGCATTTAGCGAAAAAGTTTAATAGGTTAGTCATTTTTGAAAAAAAAAAAAAAACATTATCTGTGCAAAAATTCAAGTTTAAAATGTACCCAGCAGCCTACTTCCTGCTTGCAGCTCTGCCTCTGCTCCCGTCCCACTACCCAGCATCCTCCGATGACTGAGGCTTTCTTTCTCTAAGCTGGAAAGATCTCATTGGCAGAGATCGATATCTATCCAATGAGATTGCTCCGGCTTAGAGATAGACATCCTCCGTCATAGGAGGATGCTGGGTAGTGGGACAGGAGCAGCCTCTGTACGGCAAGCAGCTTGCCGCAGCGGCAAGTGGAAGTAGGCTGCTGGGCACCTTTTAAATGTGAATTTTGGCGTAGATAATGTTTTTTTTTTTTTTTTAAAATGACTAACATTAAACTAATGAGCATTAGATATCTATATGTGATAGATCCACTTTAAATGACTGGGTCTCTGATGAACTCACCTGTACGCATGAAGAGTAAATGCTAAGGAAATGGGGGTGTATGTAATACAGTGATTCCACAAGAAATCTGGAACTGGAATCAAGTTTTTGACCCTACGCCAGCTCACAGTAAGGGACAATCTTCTTACTGAGAGAACAATGAAAACCCTGCCCCCCTTGAGAGGCTTTTCAGGTTTCTCCTTATGCTCACTGAAGATTGTCCCTCTCTGTGATCCATCCGGACAGTCTTGCTGCTCTGAGGTGAGCAGTGTTACATCAGTAAAAGGGGTGGGAAGGGGCTATTTTATCATTCAATTCCTCTTGAACCACAGCTCGGACAGTATTGAAATAATGCTCTCCACGGCCCAAATACTATGAAGATGAATCATAGCTGCTTTTTTGTGAAACATTACTATCCCACTAAGTTTACTCTACTTCTTTGCACAAGCTACAAAGGAGAAGAGATAGGGACCTGCTCGGCACTGTGTAACACTATTATGCACTAAACGGTTCATACTGTTCAGAACGATGCTGGCTGGAGATGAGGATCGTTGCAGTCCCCAACAGCTGTAGAGCCAAAGGTTGCATCAATTGCAATAGTACATAACCTGAAGTTCGCATGAATTATTTGGAGGATAATGTCAAAAGAGCTCTGCTGGCACAATTTCCCACAAGTTATTTTTCAGTGGCGTAACTATAGGGGCCGCACTTGCGACTGGGCCCATGCACTCCAGGGGCCGGGCCACCCCCTGCAACCCCTCCGCCTGGCTCCCGCAGTCTCCCTCTGGTGCTCTAGTAATGCGAGCGCTGGGAGATGACATCATATCCCAGCGCTCTGCATTACTTAGAGGACCGTGCGGGAGCTCCAGGTAGGAGGCAGGAGATGGGGGCATTGTGGAGATTGAGGGGGTCAATGTGCTTGAGGGGGGCCAATGGGGGGGGGCGCAGCACTTATTGTACCAGGGCCTGGAGGCTTCAAGTTACGACTGATATTTTTATAATACCGTAAAATCTCAGGTATAATACGCACCTGTGTATAATACGCAGGTGCATATTATACCAAAGATTTTGGGGAAAACAAGAGTGCCTATGTATAATACGCACCCTTGTTTTCCCCCCTTGCTAAAAAATTTATAAAGGCTGGCCGATCCCTTCCCTCCCTCCCCCGGGTCAAACCCGCTCTCAAAACCAGCCTTACTAGCTTGAAGTCCGCTTCTTCTGTGGATGAGGCAAAATAAATAGTTCTGTACAGCTTCCTTGCGGGCTGCACGCTTCCCTTTGCCGCCCGCTTCCATCAATGGGCTTGCAGGACCTTCCGCCTACAGCCAATGGTAATGCCCTGTGTGGTCCTGCAAGCCCATTGATGGAAGCGGGCGGCAAAGGGAAGCGTGCCGCCCGCAAGGAATCTGTGCAGAACTATTTATTTTGCCTCATCCACAGAAGAAGCGGACTTCAAGCTAGTAAGGCTGGTTTTGAGAGCGGGTTTGACCCGGGGGAGGGAGGGAAGGGATCGGCCAACCCTATTTTATTTTTTAAACTCTCGTGTATAATACGCACCCCCCACTTCACATAAGGTGAAGTGGGGTAAAATTGTGCGTATTATACCCGAGATTTTACGGTAATTGTGTTTCTTTCACTTTACAAGTCACCAACTAGCAGATAGTACAAAATACTTATTAGTTACTACAGAGTGTGAATGACTGGATCGCTGAAAATTACAGACTGGGAATTCACAGCTAGAAATGAAAAAGAAATGCCTTTCTGTACAAGCAAATGACTAATGAGATTCTTGCTTTTAATGTAAATTTTTCCAGTTTGAAAAATGCCAAAGATGTTATTTACAAAATTACCTTTAGAGAAACATTTGGAGATATCAAAGGGTTTTCATGCAGGCACAGAACATAAGGAATGACCAGGTGCCCATCTGAACTGCTTAGATGCTAGAAAAAGCCTGCAACTGCATTGCAGAGAAATACGCTGGAGACCCCCTAGAGACAAAGGGGTTAATCAATAACCATATAAGCATTATTTCATCAGCATAGATCATTATTGTTATGTAACTTGTATTCATTAAGTGGGATATAAATACGCATTGAGGCAACATCTAAGGCAGGGGTTATCAATCTCTGACTACAATTCCCATCATCCCCAACCAGACAACAGCTGGTTGGGATAATAGGAATTGTAGTCCCCAATAGCTGGACATCCAGTGATTTCCTACACTTGGTCTATGGACTCTATTTTAAAAAGAAACCTGGGGTAAAACAAACTACATAAAGAGACAAATATAAAATCGCCACTCCAGGGGCCTCACCGCCCCCTGCGACTCCACCACCCGGTGCCAGCAGCTGAGGTCTGTGCTTTCTTCTGCACAGACTTCTAGCAAATGAAGCTCCCTCTTCTGCACTCTAGTAGGAATGCAGAATGCTGGAGGATGATATCATCTCCCAGTGCTCTGCATTATTGAAGAATGGACTGCGCGGAAGCTCCAGCTAAAGAGGTCTGACCAGCTAAAGAGGCACAGACCTCTCCTGCCACTCCGCTGGACCACCAGGGAGGTAGGAGATGGGCATGGGGGTGTCAGTGGAGGCAATATTGAGGCAAATGGGGGCAATGTGGAGGCAATTGTGGCAATTTGGAGGCAATTGTGGGCAAAGCAATGTGGAGGTAATTGTGACAATTGGGGCAATTGGGGGCTATGTGCAGTCAATTGCAGGCAATGGGGGGGTATTGTGGTCAGGGGGGCCCATGGCAATTTTTGCACCAGGGCCCGGTGGCTTCTAGTTACACCTCTGCTTTTGTTTTATGTGGTGTTGCTGGGGGCATGACTTGTAGGTGATGTATTACCAGGAATATTTAGGTTACTTAATGCCCTACTGACAACTAACTGATAAAAAATAGAGATAGTGATCAGTCTGCTTCTAAGTCATACCTCCTCACAGCAATCTACAGTCAACAGGCTTCCATAGGCCTGAGTGGATGGTAAGGGACACAAGATGTCAACAGTTTTTAAACAATTTGCATGGACTATAACAGAGATCAAAACAGGTAAATAATAGAATAGAAATATACATGCCTACTCTATGTAAGACACCTATTAATGTAAGTCCTTCTGCTAAACAAATTAAGAGTCACTTATTATTAAGGTATAATTCTCCTTTAAATGCACAAAGAAAAATCTGTACATAGAGGTAGGGCACAGGTCTGACACCTTCCTTTAGCTGGCATTAACTTATCGCTGGCACCTACCCAAGTTTTTACAGGCCTACCATCATTTTGCCTGTCAGTTGGCCCCACTAGAAGGGTGGGGGGTGCACGCCTATTCTGTGCACAATATTTGTGCTTATTTATGATCATAAAAGGTTTTGCACATCCCCCTAATTGTTTTTAGGTATAAATTAATTTGTATTGAAGAAGCACATTACCCAGAGAAGACATACATTCTAGATCATCGGATTTCAAACTGGGTGAATGGCACTTTGGTGTGCCCTGGACACCAGATTATGGTGCCATTAACCCCTTAAGGACCCATGACGGTCCTGGACAGTCATGGGTTGTTATACACTTAAGGACCCATGACGGTCCTGGACCGTCTTGGAATTCTGGGCTCCCTGCGTGGCTGGGAGCACAAAGTACGCACGCGGCCGGTCCTTAAGGGGTTAAAGCAGAACATTCACCTTGAATGAAGCTGAGTGCAATAGGCCTATCTACGTAAATTAATTCCAAACTGTGTAATATTATTATTTTTTTTTAATCACAGGTGTTTTTTATTAAAAGACTAGTGTAAAAGCCCGTGTACACAGTGAGGTAACAAGGCCAGCCCTGCTCTCATACTGCCACCACCTTACTGGCGGCGCACACGATGCAGTCATGCGCAGTACAGACTGCCCGAACACACAACAGAACTCCCAACATTCTGCGCGTTCAGGCAGTCTCTACTGCGCATGACTGCATCGGACAAATATTCTTGCCTTTTATATTATAGGAGGATATAATAAAGACGCACATGGTGACGCTCGGTGCATCACCATGTCCGTCTTTATTAAATCCTCTTTATTATATCCTCCTATAATATATAATAAAGAGATCCATCTTTATTATATCCTCCTATTATATAAAAGGCCAGAATGTTTGTCCGATGTACGGCTATAGCACACTCCGCTCTACGGATCTGCCCACTGTGCACTACTTCCCCACCCGCTGCCCACCACAGGCTCATTGATTTCTGTGCACATCTGCCTACCTCCATGCGAAGGGGCAGGCTTTGGGACCGAGATTGGCAGCTGCTCGTCAGGGAGAGCACTGCAAGTCATTGGAAACAAGATGGTGCCTCTCTCCCTCACACTATCGGGCAAGAAATAGGTCGGGTTTTTTCATTTTAATATACATTTTTAAACATGACTAAAATGCTTTTTTTCAATGTGTTTCAGAGAGATCAACACATGGGACTGGGGATAAATCAGCGTGTCACAAACAAACAACAGTGCGGCTGCAATTGAACATAGCCTTCAGACACAATGTAACCAAGTAAAAGCAACTGTATCTTTATTGTAATCAAAATGTATGCAGTACAGTGTGCATACATTTTGATAACAATAAAGATACAGTTGCTTTTACTTGGTTACATTGTGCCTGAAGGCTATGTTCAAGTGCAGCCGCACTGTTGTTTGTGATACATGGAGTAATAGAGAACCTCTAGGCTGGCACACACAAACAGTGACACTTGTACCATTCCATCAGAGAGTTGAGCAAAATTAGCATAATGCTGGAATCATGTCGCTATATCGTTGTGGATGGTAAATCAGCATGACAACTCCCCTTTAAATCTAAGATAATTCTGATAAAAATTGTAAATAAATATATTTTGTATTCACAATATACTAGTTTTTAACCCTTTGAGTGCCATAGCAATGCATTGCGTTCCCCTCTGCCACTTAATGGTTTAATATTATAATACATATTTTTATATATATATATATTTATATATATATGAATATATAATAAAGAATCTCAAAATATGTCCCCTTCAATTAGGGTGACCACACTTCCCGGAATGCCCGGGACTGTCCCTTATTGTAGGTCTGTGTCCCGTCATCCTGGGACAACAAAGAGTCCCGGAATGGAGCAACAAAGCCAGCACCCACAGCCTACCTACACAGAGCAGCACGCACCAGTCCAGCCAGCCAAAGAAATATATTTGCTATATGGTCCTCATTGGCTGGCTCTGCCAGCCAATGAGGGCCATATAGCAAATACATTTCATTGGCTGGTTGGACTGGTGCATGCGAGACAGCTAGAATGGTGCAAGTATGCTAGTGCTGTGAGTGAGTCCTGCGGCTGAGGCTCCCGCCAGCACTGACCATCTTTCTGAGGCTGATACAGAGGAACTCTTACTATGTCAGCCTCGGAAAGATGGTCAGCGCCGGACGGAGCCTCAGCCGCGGGACTCACTAGCGTGACCACATGTCCCGGAATGGCAGATTGGAAATGTGGTCACCCTACCTTCAATACACACTTGATATCTTATCTATAAAATGTTAGCTTCCCTTGTAAATTCCAGGCCCCATGCTGGGGGTCCTGTGAACAAAAAAGCAAAACAAATATCAATGAGAACCTTTGTTCTGTGTGCCAATCATACTGAAGTGTTTCACAGGTAAAATTTTGTCTCAGATGTTGCCAGATATGACTGTAACATTAAAACCTCATTACAGTACTAATCTAGATTTGTTCTGTGGTCCTTTCTATTTCTTGTGTTTCTGTGAGAATTTTTTTTTTCCTAGCCAGATGTTATCTGCTTTTGTTTCTCTGCTGCTAGCATAAACATTATAATCACATACAGACAACAGCACAGCTACAATATTTAGAAAACATTTTTCACACCTCCTTATTAAGAGAGATTATGACTCATAGCTATGCCATTGTCTCAGCCTGCCTCCCTGCCGCAGACAGCCCCCAACCGTCTTAACGAGATGTATTGGAGCTGGAAGAAAGAGCTTACTACGGGGTATTCAACTGTTGGACCTCCAGCTGCTGTGGACTACAACTCCCATCAACCCTAACTGGCCAATTGCTGCTTGGGGATGTTAGCAGTTGACCTTACAACAGCTGGACGCCCCTAACTGATTAACCGAGGTTTAGAACATCAGCTTCAAAGAGTGATACAAGCTCTGCTTGTTGAGAGCTGGCACAATTCTGGAGAAAACCAACTAGATCACAGGGTAGAAATAAAAAATTAACAAATAACGTTTAAAGGGATAGTAATGTTTCAAAATACAATCAGCTCCAATTAATATTCATAGTATTTGGGCCATGGAGAGTGTTATTTCAATACTGTCAGAGTTGTAGTTCAAGAGTAATTAAATTGTATCCCTCTACCGCCCCTTTTTACTGATGTAACACTGCTCACCACAGAGCAGCAAGACTGTCCGGATGGATCACAGAGAGGGACAATCTTCAATTAACATACGAGAAAAACCTGAAAAACCTGTCAAGGGGGGCAGGGCTTTCATTATTCTCACAGTAAGATTGTCCCTTGCTGTGAGCTGTCTGGTCAAGAGACCAGATTTCACATCTGAGGGGTGGTGGCTTACACTAGGTAAAAGGGGCAGGAGGGGGATACTTTATCATTCAATTACTCTTGAACTACAACTCTTACAGTACTGAACTAACACTCTCCATGGCCCAAATACTATGAAGATTAATTGGAGCTGCTGTTTTTGTGAAACATCACTATCCCTTTACAGCCATAGGAAGGTGGCACCTTTCAGATGCCTAATACCTGGTGTGCAGTGGTGAGGTGTGCAGTGCAGGGCAGTGGTTATTACACTGAGCCAGTAATTCATTCAGTGGCTCTGTGTTATGAGGGGAGGAAAAAGAATGCGGAAGTCTGTGACATTTGATTAAAATCTGCTTGGTGCTGCCATTTAACAAGCAGATTAATTTGAGCTGCTTTTGTTTTGAAACATTACTATCCCTTTAATGTGAATTGGCTTGTTAACCTCTTGAATTCTAGGGAGATCTCAATGCATTGCTCTCTTGCATTCTAGGGGCCAAAGCCTAATTTAAAGGGATGGTAATACCTGAAAAAATACAGCTCTGATTGATCCTCCTATAAAAAGGGTCACGTAACCAGGGCAGGATTTACATCTCAGGAGCCTGTAGGCACAGAAATCTGAAGCGCTCCCCCCCCAATGGCCATTTCCACTGGACACCTACACAATGCTCCTAATCTCCATATTACCCCCCACAAAACCATATTGCCCTCACATTGCACCCTATCCGCTCCATATTGCCCCCATCAGCTTCAACTTGCCCTCACATTGCCCCCATCATCTCTACACTGCCCCCCATCATCTTCACATTGCCACCCCATATCCGTTTCCTACCTCCCTGGTGGTCCAGCAGCAGGAAAAGTCTGTGCCTCCTTCTGCACAGACCTGTATGCTGTTGCTCCAATGCGGTCTTCTCTACAATAATGCAGAGCGCTGTGAGATGATGTCATCTCCCAGCGCTCTGCATTACTAAAGAACCAACGAGGGAACAACAGCATACAGGTCTGTGCCGAAGAAGGCACAGACCTTACTATGTGGCTGGTTACTGCTGCCAATGTGCGGAGCGCGAGCGCTGTGAATAAAAATATTTTTTTTTAAAAATTATTTCAGTGACAGGCGCCCCTCTGTGGGGTGCGCCTGTAGGCAGATGCCTACTCTGCCTTATGGCAAATCTGGCCCTGCACATAACACTGTATTTCAATATTTCCAGTGTTATAGTTCAAAAGTAATTCAATGCTCCCCTTTTAGTCAAGTCACCCTGCTTCTTTCATCTGGCTGGATGAAGCATTGCGAGGGTCAATCTTCACTGAGAATAAGGAAAATCCTGCCCTCCTTTACCAAGGGGGCAGCATTTTCCTTATACTCTGTGTATGAAGATTGTCCCCACATCTAAGGGGAAGCGGCTTACAGGATGTAAAAAGGGCAGGAGGGAGATCCTTTAACCCCTTAAGGACCAGCCACCGCGCAGGGAGCCCGGAATTCCATGACGGTCCTGGCACGTCATGGGTCGTTAACGCAAAACAACCCATGATGTGCCATGACCATCAAGGGTCGTTAAGGGGTTAACATTGAATTCCTTTTGAACTACAACATGGAAAATACTGAAATAAAGTGTTAAATGACCCTCTTTATAGGAGGATCAATCGGAGATGCTTTTTTTTGTGGAATGCTTGAGTCCTTCAGGCATGCCAGAAGGACTTGTACTAACTGACAAATAAATGAAGCTAAATAGATTATAAACTATTGCTTTAAATAAAAAACGTATAACATAGTTTGCTTTTGAAAGCTGTTGCAAAATCACAGTGGTTATAAAGTGACAGTTCCACTTTAAATAATTAGCCTGAAATGTATATGGTAACAGTTTCCAAGTAATTTTCTCTGATAATTCTTTTTTCTTAGGAAAGGGTTCTAGGTTATATAGATGTTACAAGAGAAAACAAAATTGCATGGTATGAAATGTATCAATCTTCCACACGCCCACTGGTAGTCACAGAACCACACTTAGGGCCCTGTGAGCTTCATATATACAACTGAAAGAGATAGTAATGTTTCATAATAAAAGCAGCTCTAATTAATCATCATAGTATTTGGACTTTGGAGAGTGTTATTTCAATTCTGTCACAATTGTAGTTCAAGAGTAATTCAATGACAAAGTATCCCCCTCCCACCCCTTTTAGTGATGTAACACTGCTCAGCCAGAGCAGAAGGGAGGTGCCCAAGTAGACTGCAGAGAGGGACAATCTTCAATTAAGATAAGGGAAAAACCTGAAAAACTTGCCAAGGGGGGCAGTGTTTTCATTGTTTTCATAGGAATAAGAGTGTCCCCTGCTGTTATCTGTCTGGTCTATGGACTGGATTCCACATCTGAGAAGAGATGGCTTACACTAGGTAAAAGAGGCGGGAGGGAAACTTTGCTTGTGAATATCTCTCAAACCATAAAGGTTTGAGAGATAAGACTTATATCGTTCTTCATGTTTTTTTAATGTCTACAAAATAAAATAAAGCTAAATAAAGCTAAAACGAAGAATTACTATCTGTGATGCAAACCTTTCGCATCTCAGGAGACAAAGGAGGTTATGCACAAAGGCATGATAAAGAGGTGATAAAGAGGAGAAGACTTCTCCAGTAACATCACTTCTCCAAGTTTTGTGTTATACTAATGAGCCTATTCACTAAGCTTTCCAAAGCTGGAGAAATGTTAGTGCATAGGCTCAATAGAATAACATAGGAATTGGAGAAGGGATATCACTGGAGAAGTCATCTCCCCTTTGTCACATCTTTATCACTCCTTAGTGAATTGCCCCAAAGGGAACACTCCCATTGATCTAAAAGGGGCTTTTAACCCCTTGTACGCATGCAGACATCTCTGGTATGCAACGGGTTAAGTGGCCAACTGAACTAACTGTGAAATTTCTTAAAAACAATACATTTTATATTTATACACGTAAACTGGAGTTATTCTGGAGTGAACCAACTGCACCTTAAGGTACAAAATAAAAATTCCTAAATTCAATTGCACTTGAATAGAGATTTTAACCCCTTGAATGCCAGAGAGGTCTCCAATGCATTGCACGGCAATGCATTGGAGACCTCTCTAGCATTCAAGGGGTTAAAAGTCCAATTTAATTTAACAGAAATTATATTTGTCCACTATGGTGCAGTTGCAGAGGCGTAACTAGAAGCCACCGGGCCCTGGTGCAAAAGTTGCCATGGTCCCCCCCAACCACATTGGCCCCCCGTTGGCTATCTCCAATGGACAACTCAACATAATGTTCTCAAACTCAACATTGCCTCTCCCCATTGTCCATTTCCTACCTCCCTGGTGGTCCAGCATCATGGCAGGAGAGGTCTGTGAAGAAGGAGCTCCTGCGCGGTCTTCTCTTCAGTAATGCAGAGCGCTGGGAGATGATGTCATCTCCCAGCGCTCTGCATTACTAAACAGCTGAAGCAGGAGCTCAGTTGCTAGAGGTCTGTGCCAAAGAAGGCACAGACCTCAGCATGTTGCGGGCGCCATGCAGTTTGTTTACTCCAAAATAACTCCAGCTAGCTTTTAAAAATATGGGCATTATTAACTCTAGTTTTTAACTCCAAAAATTATCTCCAAATGAAAAGTAGTGTATTTCCAGGCCAAACCAACTGTAATTTAGAAATAAAAAATCCTCACATTCCTTTAACCCCTTGAATACTGAGAGGTTTCTACCCATTATGAAGCAATGAGTCGTACCCCACTTTAGCATTCAAGGGTTTAAAAGCCCCACTGAAATCAATAAGAAGTTCTATATGTCCCTTACGGTGCAAAAGGTTCCTCCAGAATTACTGCACTTTTTTTTGTACATAACTGTGCTAATCTATATATCTATATATATATATATGTATTAAAATGGAAGTGAATGGATTCAGTGAATCAGGGGAAGTTATTTTCACTGGAGTGGTTGGGGTCCCCTGTCAGTCCTGTGAAAATTGTTGCAGTAAGACTCACCAGTGCAGCTGTCCTCCAGATCCCTGACATGCACGGTGTGTCCAATCAAATGGGCAGTGCTATGAACCATTCACTAGAACCATCGTATTTTGAAGTGATGCTTTTGAACATTCCATCCTGAAAACAAAACAGTGATACTAAATTTTATTTTAATTTAGATAATTTCAAGCCATTTTTTAATAGGGTAGTTCTGCTTTCTGTAGGGCTAGGAGTGGGAGTTTATGCATCATAGTGTGGGTGGGGCTTAATTGGGTTGGGTGGGAGTGAGAGGAGGAAAGTTGAGTTTTGCATCTAAATGGACATCATAGTATTTGGACTTTGGAGAGTGTTATTTCAATTCTGTCAGAGTTGTAGTTCAAGAGTAATGCAATGACAAAGTATCGCCCTCCCACCCCTTTCACTGATGTAACACTGCTCAGCCAGAGCAGAAGGGAGGTGCCCAGGTAGACTGCAGAGAGGGACAATCTTCAATTAAGATAAGGGAAAAACCGGAAACACTTGTCAAGGGGCAGAGCTTTCATTGTTCTCATAGGAAGAAGATTGTCCCCTTCTGTTACCTGTCTGGTCTATGGACTGGATTCCATATCTGAGAAGAGATGGCTTACACTAGGTAAAAGGGGCGGGAGGGGAAACTTTGCTTGCGAATATCTCTCAAACCATAAAGGTTTGAGAGATAAGACTTATATCGTTCATTTTTTTAATGCATACAAAATAAAACAAAGATAAAACGAAGTATTACTATCCCTTTAAGTACCTTAACCTAAGTAACCAAATCTAAATACTCTAAACTAACCTGACCTAACAGATAGTGAACTGGATAGGTATCCTTTTGCAATGGTGACATTTGAAATACACCATTTTGACATCTGCAACATTTTCAAGGAGCCTTCTTGACACTCACCATTTATTTGTAGCAAATGTAAAAAAGGATACCAGAACTATCATTTCATAGCACAATATATTTTCCCAAGGCAGGGGGGTGAATCTACAGCTTCACCATAAAAATACAGAAAACAAGGATATCATTTGATTGTTTTTTTTTGTTGAGAGCGTTGAAAAATCTGGAGTGATCATGCATACATACATACAAGCTGTTTTTTTTTCTTATCATCTCTGTTCTTCAATCAAAACAATGCACTGAGCATTTCTCAAGCTCTTGAGGATTTACATATAGTTTATATCAGCAGCGGCAGGGGAGGAGGAAGAAATGCAGGATGAAAAATAAATTACAGATTCACTGGGATGCAAAGCGCCTCTTTGGTAAATCTTCCTGACAGCTGATGACTGGATTAAACAAAAAAGACCACTAACTTAGGGCTATTAGCTACAAGCAATCATCCCCCATTATTTCAATTAGGTGTGTAAATGCATACAATCACTCCATATATGTCACATCTTTTCTGGAGAAATCCTTTGGTTAGTTTGGTTCCTGCCTGCACAATTGATCAAATATTTACACTGTTCTTTTTCATATTTTTCTGCACCAACCTGTACCTTTATTTTAGAATAACACCCTAGGTGTTTGATGGAACCAATTTTTTATCAATCTACTCCAAGGATGTGCAAGCTTAGACCCATGTTGCTTTTTGCAGCCCTTGGGCATGACCATTCCAGATATTTGTGCTAATTTGATTAAAGGGATAGTCAGCTACCTTTTTGACTTTACATACTCTACAAGTACAGAATACGTAAAACCAAATTGCTTATACCTTTTATTTATTTTCATCTATGTATTTATTTAAAGCTTCTGTATTCATGATTTTGAGCTCAATGGATCTGCTTCCAGAAATCTTTCAGCCTGAGACTGTGAAAAATGTTGCGGTATTTCTGATGTGTATGCTGAAGAGACAGGCTTTTCTACACTGTTTCACTGTCTTTATTAAATTATTACACTGTCACACAGTCCCATATAGACAGCTTTCTGAAAACAAAGTAAGACAGCTTCCTGTCAAGGGTAAAAAATTGAAAACAAAAATAGAAGATTTAAAAAAATATTAAAACATTATAGGCATTTTATTATTTAATAATATTTCGATGTAAAATCTAAAAATCCTTACCTGGTCTTTAACCGTTTAAAGGGACCCTATCACCTAAAAACAACTTAGATGATTTTGAAATAACTTTAAAAATTATATATATTAGTTAGAAAGCTAGTTTTGAGTTACTTAGACAATCCTTACAGTACTAGCAGAGGTGGCCCCATTTTAAGGGTTGTGTCAGTGAGCGGAGGAGGTAATTCAGGGCTAAGACAGGAAGTGTCTGAATGGCATGCCTTTTTTAGCATCATTTATAAATCTAAATAACTCAAAATGTGTCTTCTACATAAAAAAAGGCAAATACAACATATAGGTGATTTTGAGAGCTCTTTCAAAATCTCTAAACTTGTTTTTAGGTGATAAGGTCCCTTTTAAGGACTGAAAGGAGGTTTTAAGAAACGCTAATGCCAAAAAAATGAAATTGGGTTATATAATCGTAACCCTCTGAGCAGGGGCGGATTGTAGGGGAATACCAGCCCGGGCTCCCCCCCCCACACACACACATTCCGGTGCGCACTGAAAGAACTGCAAGACAACTAACGCTGCCCATTTCTCTCCCCCTCCGATCCACTCAAGACACAGTGAAGCGGAGGGGGAGAGAGATGGCCAGCGCTGTACAGCACTTCTGTTTTAATTGCAGTTCTTTCAGTGCGCACCGGAGGGGGAGAGAGAGAGTCTGCACTCAATAAAAAAGTGGCTCGCGATATAGCGGCCCACCGGGGGATGCCCGATCCCCCGATAGGACAATCCGCCCATGCCTCTGAGTGCCAGAGGGGTATGCAACGCATTGCTTTGCAGTAGCTAGTTCTCCTGGGCCCTAGGGGGACCGCATTTATGAGTAAAGGACAGTCAGTCTATTCTACAGCGTGTCTAGCCATCCTATGAGAATCCCATATAGAAAAGTATAATCCACAAGGATAGAGAATCAACAGAGTGGAGAGAGTAGGCATATCAGCTAAACAACTACAGCTGAAGGTAATACACATGTTAAGTGACTCAGCTCCATTAAATGTACTTTTTTAAATGCATGTGTAAACTTACATTCATAGAGCATTTGGTTACTTTTATTTGTGGTCTTTACAATGGCAGATGAGAGTAAAGTCAACCAATTTATTGAGATCCAAACCCACAACTTTTCAGTTCAGAAAAGGTGCCCAAGCTCAGCCAATTTACAGACAATACAGCACTATACCTATCGTGTTTGCTATGGTTATGTGAGTCAGGGAGCCTTGGAAAAGGCAGGAGTGGCTGTCCCAAGGTTTGTGTACATCTTGCACAGTGTCAGGCTTTCAAGCCAAAAACACGGGGCCTGTGGGCACTGAATTGCTCAGGAGAACGAACTGAACTTCAGTCTTGCATTTCAGTTCCTCCTCATGGGACCAACGATGGGAAACAAGAAAGTCTGACTGACTGAACATTTCCTGTTCCATCATGTGAATACAACTGTTCCATCTACAAAGTATGATACTCCTCTATTCAGTCACTAGTACCCCACAAACTGGTCATATCTATAGTAGGTTCTAGATGTTTTCTGTGACTATAAGCAGCTCCAATTGGAGGTGTGCAGGCAAAGACCTCCTGCTGTCTACTTGCATTAATGTATCCAACTTATATGCACAGTTTTGAAACTATGATGGTATACTCAGGGTCTGTATGACACAAAGTAAAGCAGACATCAGAGCCTATGTGACGAGTGCATCACTTGGTCAAACTGTGCAAACAAAGCAACTAATGACAGCTTGAATATGCCAAATTGCATGTCAAGATCAGAATAGTAAGTCTACCCCTACTTTATTCCTTTGATTGCCAGAGGACTATGATTTACAGTCTTCCTACCCCTAACACTGGCACCCCATAGCAGTATTTGTGAAGGGTGTGTGTGCTTATGAACAGATACGGTTTATTGAATAAAAACAGGCAGATAGATTACTTGCTCTCAAGAACTTACAATTTCCTGTTTTGTTACCTGTAGCTGAGAGATGGCTGCGCTCGGCATAGCAGGTTAAAACTACATCAATATACTCTGTGCCAGGGACTGTCAACCTGTGCACCTTCAGCTGCTGGAGACTAGAATATCCATAATCTACAACCAGCCAGTTGCTGGTTGGGAATGATGAAAGCTGTAGTTCACACGCCATAAAAGTCTAGCATGGGCCTTACGTTTCTGTAAAATAAAATCTACCTATATCCCCCTTGTTTTTCCTCATGTTTACCTGGGCAGTACCATGTTCCACAAAGCCTTGAAAGTGCAGAGATTTCTACCTTTATCATGCAAACTAAAAGGCCCTCTTTAAATACATAATAATATTATTATGTCACTGGTCTCGTATAAACCTCCCCACCACTGTGTTCTCTAGGTGCACACTTGTCTTATTAGACAGCTGTGATTGATGAGTCAGTGGCTAGAAGAAAATTGCCTCCCATGAATTATTCAGCAAGTCTTCTGTCGTTCCACAGGCTGATAGGAAGCGTGGCAAGCTAAGCACAATTCACTTGCAGATCAGGAACAAGCAGGTATTAAAAATAGCTTTGTGACAACACTGCCTGTCCGGATCAGGTTTGGACTTTCTGCTGCCTGTGTTGAAAATCTGGGGGGAAATAAAACTCCACCAAACAAGGGGGTGCTTAGAAAGCAGATGTTGAACTGATAAAGCAATGTCATCAGCTCAGCTGTGAAACAATATCCAGTAATGTGTGCGTATTTAAGATATACTAAAGGATATGTTTTTGGTTCTAATAAAGTGCAACATATAGAGGCTTTGCAGGGACATGAAAGTCATCCTTCTGCTATTAGAGAGGCTAGCAATATGAGAAACAACTCCTTTCTTCAATAAAAGAAATCATTGTTCCTCCAGTACTGGTATATAGTTTTAACTGCTCTTTGAAGTAGATGTCAGCAGCCCAATACAACAGAATTGATTTCTGCAGCAACAGGCGCAAAAAGAGTTAAATGCAATGAAACAGTTGTTATCAATTTTATCACTTCAGATTCATCTCCAGTTACCTTGGCAACCTTTGCTGTTCCCATTTAATAAGCAAGACGGTGGCCATTTTGAACTCCCTAGTAGGCAACATTTTTAGAAACTTATGACGGGAGCAATATAGTTCACAAAATAATAAAAAATGATTCTGCATTATAAAAAAAAAATCAATGCAGGTAATGCAATAATTGTATAATTATATTTTCATATAAATAAGATAGAAACACAAGATCAATGAAAGGCTATATGAACCAGTGAAACAATGGGGGGGGTTTGTAATATTTATTAAATGACAAAATGGCCACTTAACACTATTGTTGCTAGATGTATCTCCAACACATGGCTATGTAATGTGTTGGGAGACATCCCTAGCATCCAAGGAGATGAAATAAGGGGTGACTAGATTTCTTTCATTTTTTTTCTATTTGTACTATTTACTAAGATTTCTTCACACCTAGCCCAAGACGCTTAACAGTTCTAAACTTATCAGCTATATGTGATAATCTGTGACTTATACCGGCACACTGCTTTGGGGTCTGAGAGAGAGGCCGCTCCAGTCTTGGATGGGTCAATTTCAGTCCCCATTTTTACTTACAGTGCTCCCAGAGGAGCTCTGTAAGTAAAATGTACGTAACATGTTATGACCGTCACCGGTCCTTAAGGCAAAAACTGCATGACGGTCATGGCACATCACATGGTCCTTAAGGGGTTAAGGACCAAATGGTCCTGGGGGTGGGCGGCTCTAGAGGACCACGGCACTTTTTTTAAACACTGATGCATTCTGGAATTGCAGAGCGGCATGAAGCCGCTCTGCAATCCTAGAATTCCATGACGTGCCAGGGCCATCAAAGAAGGATTGTGTTACAACAGGGGTGTCTGAATTAAACCTCCAACAGGCCTGGATGTAAGGATTTCCTTGATTAAGCACAGATGAGTTAATCAGTGGATAATTCATTTTGATTGGCTCACCTGTGCTCAAACAAGGAAACCCTTACATACTGGACAGAGGTGGAATTACATCGCAGGCACCCCTAGACAAGGCACTCTAGGCTTCCTTAGTTCCACCCATGACCACATCCCATTCCTCACATGGCCCCACCCCCAGTCCCATCCACTATTTCCTGGCACAGAAATATCCATGGCCTATAACAAGCAAAGCCAAAAAAAGGCTTTAAGCCTTTGCAAGCTATAATTTAACCACGATGCATTGTAGATCTCTCTAGCAAACAAGGATTAAAGCCTTTTTTGGCTGTACTTGTTATAGGAGTGGGCAGCACAGCTGAGGTGCCCCTCAAAATTTTTAGCTCTAGGCAGTTGTCTTACTCTGCCTATTGAGAAAACCGGCCCTATTCCTGGACTGTTGGTAGGTCATGAGGAATGAAGTTGGACAACCCTGGTGTACAGGATTCAATGAAGGGATTGCATGTGGTAAGTTACACATAGTACATTATCTTGAAGCTGCGCACCTAAATCCCCCCTTTTAGGAGAACAGGGCAATTCTATGCA
The DNA here is from genome assembly GCA_037306005.1 of Rhinophrynus dorsalis. Classification (NCBI taxonomy): domain Eukaryota; kingdom Metazoa; phylum Chordata; class Amphibia; order Anura; family Rhinophrynidae; genus Rhinophrynus; species Rhinophrynus dorsalis. The sequence goes on from CM074728.1 coordinate 22,921,792, forward strand.
TTGTCTCATATTTTTGTATGGCTCTTTATGATGACTAGTAGCTCCTTGGATTTCAGACAATATAATCCTACATGCTTGATGCCCACATCTATGTTGCTCTGCTCACCTAAAAAACACATGGCCTCCTCAATTTTTTTTTCTTCATTCAAACTATTAGCAGCCTTGCCCACTGGTGTCCAAAGGCAATTTTTTTTTTTTTTATGATGCACTGTACGAGACAGCTTGAGTCAATCTACAGCCATCAGTATTATCAAGAACAGCACCACCAAGTGTCCAACATAGAAATGTGCACTTTAAATAAAAAAAATAAACAAGTTTGAGCTGAAATAACATTTGAAATAAATCTCCCAGCAGTAAGAACACACATGTTTTACTGACAGGAAAAGAATAACTGCTTCTTTAATGCTTAATTTAAAAAGCTTAAAGGGGAACTAACAGTTCTTAATAACCTGCCATCTTTCTATCCCAGATCCACACTAACCTTACTATGTCCAGAAAATCCTGATAATCCAGGTTGTGATGTACATGGATGCAGACATGACTTAAAGGGATACTTTAATATTACTAATCCCCACAGTGTAGCTCTTTAAAAAAATAATTTAATTGCTCTCAGGTTCACCTCTCAAATCTTTATGGTTTGAGAGAAAATCGTAAGCAAAGTTTCCCTCTCCCTCTCCCTTCCCTGAAGTCAGCGGTGTACTGACTGCAGGGATATCCGGTCTTATTTTTTTTTATCAGGCGGCTCTGCAGCAGATCCGAGATCGAGTTAGTAAAAAAAAAAAAAAAAAAAAAAAAAAAAATTCACTGAAACGGTCTTCTACATGTGCTTGCAAACCAAGTGAAATAATTATTTTTCACTAACACGATCTCTGCTCAGCTGCAGAGCCGCAAACCTGTTGTATGACAGACTTCCCCTGCAGTCAGTACAACGCTGACTTCAGGGAAGGGGGAGGGAGGGGGGAACTTTGCTTACAGTTTTCTCTCAAACCATAAAGGTTTGAGAGATGAACCTGGGGAAAACTGAATTATTTTTTAAAGCGCTACACTATAGGGATTAGTAAAATTAAAGTATTACTATCCCTTTAAATGAGCAGTACAAATTAACACTGTAGGACATTTCTTATTGAGTAAAATAAGGATACTCCCACTGCTGAGAGATGCCTATTTCCAGAGTTACAGTTTAAACCTGTTTTTTTTTTACATTAGCAGTGCCCTCTAGTGGTCACAGTCAAATTAGTTATTCTGTTGCATTCTAATAGAGAGGAAAGTCAGTGACTTACAGTTCTCCACAGAATGTGATAGAAACTGCCTGTCACTTCCTGTCAGTTAGAACTATCAGGAAGTAAACTCACAGTAAATTCACTTCCTGATTATTTTAACTTTTTATATCATTTGACTAAAACAACTGACAGCGGTGGGAGTGACCTTGTTTTACTCAGCAGGAAAAGCTCTATAAGATATAGGTTTAATTAAAAAACGTTTACTGATCCTTTAAAGCAGAGAGCCAGAGCTTACATAACCCTTTAACCCTTTGAATTCCAGAGGGCTATCCAACACATTGTGTTGGATATTCCTCTGGGACTCAAAGGGTTAAAAACCAGGGGAGTGTGCAATGCATTACAAAGCAATACACACCTCTATAGTCCTTAAACAGTTAAGATTATCATATGCAGTGGGTGGTCTGCTAGAAACTATCATGTCTGCCTCCACTGACATGACATCCAGGACTGATTGAAAATATTCTCTCTTTAACCAAGGGGCTAGGGAAAAAATTCATAGGGTCTTTAGAATTTTCTGGCCATAGCAAGGCAAGTGGGGAAGGACTGTTCCTTTAAAAGGAAGCAGGAAAGAAATCGAGTCTATATAAGTTTCCTTATCCATAAGACCTTTCATAAGGTGCATATTAAATGGGCCCCTAAAACATACCATTCCCGAACGCTCTGAAACTACAGCCTTGATCTGCCTCACTCTGCAGCTGATCCAAACACTTGTATCATTAAGTGCTTGCAATGTTAGGGCAGCTCTGCACTTTTCAACAGAGCTGGATCTAAAAGCAGAAAATGATAGAGGATGCTGTAACACGTGTAAAATCCCCTTTCCTTCCAGAGTAAAAATACATTTCTTTGCAGGTAACTCTTTAACTGCCATAGCCACCTCCGCCATCTTCATGGGCAATGCTTGTGAGGCTAACGTACTGGAGGTCTTCGGGTGTCAGCCAATTGCACCGTAGGAGACATATAATAATCCCCATTGGTTCAACCATTTGAGTGTCAGAGTGGTGTTCACTGAATTGCTAAGCAATGCGCTGGATATTCCACTGACACTCAGATGGTTAATTTGGGCTTTTAACACCTAGAATGCTAAAGATAGGTACCAATTGGCTCATCCGGTATGCCTATTTTCCTATCCAGATAAAAAAAATATTTCTATATTATATATACATACATATATACAGAAACAAAAAAAAATGGTAGACACTCTCAAAATATAAAGATGGAAGTATATTTAATTAATCAATGTTTGGGTTACATGATATATCCTTAATCGTTATATTATATGTAACAGAAACGTTTAATTAAATATATTTTCATCTTCATCTATATTTTGAAGTCTTATGTGTGCCTACTATATTTCTTTTGGTTTAGGTGTATTCGTACTACGTATTGAGGATAGAAGACACCTTCAAACGTGAGTGCTTACTTTCCTGCTGCTATTATATATATACTAGTTTAAGAGTCCGTTACACGGGCCACAGTGCCACTGCCAGCCGGTCGCGGGGCAGTCATGTACAGTAGAGACGGCCCACGTTGTGGCTGATACAGTGCCAGCCGGTCACGTGCTGCAGTCATGCTCAGTAGAGACTGCCCACGTTGCAGCTGATACAGAGCTGGATGCTCCTTCGGAGCTTCCAACTCTGTATCAGCCGCGGCACGGGTAGTCTCTACTGCGCATGACTGCGTTGTTACACACGTTTTAGCAAATTATTATATAGGATTATTGTGAAAGCAATGGGCAGCACCCCTGGGACTTTTTTTTTATGTCGTTTAATATATCAAAAGGCAAAAATAACAGGTCACCGTTTCGGTCTGCGACGTTGCATACTACTTAGGGAATGTGTCCTGCTAAATTAAAGGGAATGTGTCCTGCTAAATTAAAATCACATTTGCAAATGTCCTGTGAGTGTTGGCACATCTTTCTTCGTTTGTGTGTGTGTGTGTGTGTATTATATATATATATATATATATATATATATATATATATATATATATATATATATATATATAGCCAATGGCGAGTGAAAATTTAGCCCTGGCGAATAGAAATTCAGCCCTGGTGGGTATGTTATGGCTTGCAGTGGCGAGTAACTTTTCAGGTCTGGCTAGTAGCAAAGGACTTCAAATTTTAAGCCCTGAATTATATAGATATATATAGATAGATCTATATATTATATATATAAATCAAACATACACTGACAGTTGGGAAGATGTGGATCAATTTTCACTTAGCCTCATTCGGGTGTACGTGAGCTCCCCAGGGGATCACCAAGTGTCTCTCTACGGACTCTTCAACAAAAGGACAGCTCTCTTTAAACTGATAAATCAAAGTATTTGTCATAGAAAACACATGACTTGATGAGCTTGAGTGCAGAGGAATGAGCAAGACAAAAATTGATTTACATCTGCCCCAACTGTTGGTCTACATATATATATATATATGTACGTTTGTAACCACAACCAAATGTGAGTAGACCGCTGTCTCTGGATGAATCTGGGTAGAGGGAGGGAGTTGTAATGAGAGAGAGAGAGGGAGACAGGTTTGGAATCATGGGTGTATATTACATACAGGTACTTCATTTTTCCCTAAAAAGTCAGCTATAATGTATACCTGCATACTATAAATAGTTATGTATTATATTCAATATTTTAAAGCATACATTTTCAGCTGCTGGATTAGCATAGTGTTGGTAAGGAAAACATGCCTTCTAAATTACACTGATGTAAGATTAGGGTTTACTGCTTCTTCAAGAGTTAATATGTTTGTATGATATAGGCCGGTGATCCCATGGGCAAGTCCTCAGGATACATCAGTGATGCAGGGTAATTAGTGGCACAGTTATTGTAAGTGACCTACCTGTATATAAGAAGGGAACTAGTTTAACCCTAATCTGTTGGTGCTTTCCAAGGACTGGAGTTGAGAATCACCTTTACAGAGAAATGTACCTCTAGGGTTTGTGTTTTTTTCTAGTAGAGAGGAGATTTGCCTGGACTGTCCTTATGGGTGGGTTAGTTTTGAAGTAGTTACTAACCCAGTGGGTTAGTAGCCTCATTTAACTTAATAGAATGTTCATATACCCCTCTAGTACAGCTGGCTTGACCAGAACTGCACCCCTTTAGCTTAATGAATAAAGCCTTTAGTCCTAAAATCTTGGTGATCACGCTTAAAACAGGATAGTTGTAAGGTAAGTCTTAACGCACTTTGTTCTGTTGAGAAGTGAGGGGTGTGGCCATGTTCTGTTGACAACAGTGGCGTAACAATAGTGGTCGCAGGGGTCTCACTTGCGACCGGGTCCATCACTCCAGGGGCCTGGCCGACCCCTGTGAACTCCCCCCTCCACCCGGCGCCTTCAACATGCTGAGGTCTGTGCCTTCTCCGGCACAGACCTCTAGCAGCTGAGCTCCCTCTTCGGCTCTTTAGTAATGCAGAGCGCTGGGAGATGACATCATCTCATTAACTGCATTACTGAAGAGAAGACCGCGCGGGAGCTCCGGCAGTATAGAGGTCTGTGCAGAAGGAGGCACAGACCTCTCCTGTCACGCCACTGGACCACCAGGGAGGTAGGAAATGGGCACTGGGGGGGCAATGTGGAGATGGGGAGCAATATGAAGATGATGAGGGGCAATATGGAGATGATGGGGCAATAATATGGAGATGGTGGCAATATGGTGGTGTCCAGTGGGGGGGCCAATGTGGTTGGGGGGGACAATGTGGTCAGGGGGGCCCATGGCAACTTTTGCACATGGGCCCGGTGGCTTCTAATAACGTCTCTGGTTGACAAGTGATGGGTGTTGCCATGGGTGGGGCTAAGGGCACATACAATATCTTGCTTAGGAGCGGCAGATATAAATCAGGCTCTGAAATTATCTGTATTGACGTGGACCTGGCAGGTCAAGAGTCAAAGTGCTACATGGTACACGGCAAATGCTGCATTGTACAACAAAGATGGACTATAATTCCACAGCATATACAGATGTGCACCTCCACAGCTACCAGCAAAAGTGCTTAGTCACACTAAGACTGATGAGCGAAGCGGAAATGGAGGATTTCTGGCGCAAACCAAATTAACCATAGAGGGCAAATAAAGATTTCTCAAAAAAAAAAAAGGGGGGCTTTTATTCCCCCTTCAATGTTAGAGAGGTCTCCAACATATTGTTTTGCAATGCATTGGACACCTCTCTAACATTCAAGACTTTAAACTCCCCATTTAAGTCAAAGGGAATTTTTATTTGTCCCCTATAGTGCAGTTGGTTTGCTCCGATTCTCAGTAGATCAGCTTCACTGATTCTGGTTGGGCCTCTGCAGAAAGCAATCAAAGCAGGGTTCTGAAATAACAGTAAGGAGCAAATACAATGTTGCATGCCTTGCATCATCAAGCAGCATTTAAACACATAATCTCATTGGTAGACTTTCACCACTTCTGAGAGCTTTGCTAATTGCTTGAAAATTCCCATGTGGAGCAAGCGAGACACAATGAACCTCGATATTAAAAGGGATTATTAGCAGCTATTATGAAAAATAAATCCGCTATAGGACTAATTCAACTGAGTAAAACCAAGTTATTCTGCTGCTGGTAGGCATTTCATTTAAAAGTTATTACAGAGCAAAATTAATTTTTTATTTACAGGGATTATCATTCTTTTTTGACTATTCCATTTTAAGGGGGGGGGGGTTACTTACTGCTGTTAGCTGGCTACTGACTGGATGGCTGGAGTTCTCCATAGGTAGCCATAGCAACAGCTCCATTTAACCCATTGAGTGACAGAGGGGTAACCAACACATCACAAAGCAATGCGTTGGCTACCCGTCTGGCACTCAAAGGGTTAAATGTAATGTAAGTAAAACTAGATTTGTCCCACAACATATTTTTAATGAAGCATTTTCCAAAAGTACTCCAGATTTACTCAATATGAGAAGCCCCTCAGCGTATATATTTTTAATAATAGATATTTACTAAACCAATAAGCAAGAACACCCTCGAACTCTTTGCACCAATCAGAATAAAGAGACACAAATCCTTACAGCCACCTATAATTACTTTTTTTTTACTTCTGTTGTGCATTTGTCCATACTAAGGGTAGGCAACCTGCAGGTTTCCAGCTGTTGGTTGACCGCAATTCCCAATTCCCATTGGCTGGATGAAGATGATAAGAACTGTAGTCGATCAACAGGTGGGGGATAGTCACAGACTGACCACTTCTGGCCTATGCCCAGGAATCTGTAAAGTCTTACACAATCCTAATTATAGTAACTCTCTAGCATTCAAGAGGTTAAAAGTGCATGGGCATTTGGGGGGTTTGCGTTTGCTTCCTGTGGGGCAGTTGGTTTGTACTACAGGGATATATAAAAAAAAAATTAAACATTTCCAGTGATTTAAAAGTGACTCTTTATTCCAACCCACCCCCACAATCAACACAATGAATAGCTCTCTAACATTCAAGGCGTTAAAATCCTCATTTAAATAAATGGTAATAAAAATGTTTCTATTATTGTGGGATTTAATACAGTGCAGGCGGAAGCATTTACAGAAAAATAAAAATGCTAGAACACTTGGGGGGAGATTCACTAAGCAAGAGATGACTTCTCAAATTCCTGTGTTATTCTATGGAGCCTATTCACTAATATTTCTTCAACTTTGGAGATCTTAGTGCATAGGTTCCATAGACAAACATAGGATCTGGAGAAGTGATAAACTGGAGAAGTCATCTCCACTTTATCACTGCTTTGTGAATCTCCCCCATGGTCATGATGTAACTTACAGGGTGCTAAATTAAGACAAAGAATGTGGAAGTAGCAATCTATGGCAAGGGTAATCAGTACATGGTACAGCCTCCAAGCAAAGGTGGTAGGGACTATAAGAGAATTCAGTATTCTTGTGGAAGACATGTCTGTTATAAGAAGTATGTAACACTGTGCATTTTAATCACATAGGAAAATGGTCAGCCTGGATGGGTCAGTTATTTCTTATCTCCTGTCAAAATCTATGTTTATATTAGTTGGTCTGTCTCATTGATGGTCTGCTTACCATGATACGCAAGGCTCAAAAAAAATGTAGGTAATATACTAAAAAGATCTGTTAAAGGGATAGTAATACTTCATTTTATCTGTATTTATGGTTTGAGAGATATTCACAAGCAAAGTTTCCCCTCCCGCCCCTTTTACCTAGTGTAAGCCATCTCTTCTCAGATGTGGAATCTGGTTGTAAGACCAGACAGATAACAGCAGGGGACAATCTTTTTCCTATGAGAACAATGAAAGCCCTTCCCCCCTTGACAAGTTTTTCAGGTTTTTCCCTTATCTTAATTGAAGATTGTCCCTATCTGCAGTCCACCTGTGCATCTCCCTTCTGCTCTGGCTGAGCAGTGTTACATCAGTAAAAGGGGCGGGAGGGGGATATTTTGTCATTGAATTACTCTTGAACTACAACTCTGACAGAATTGAAATAACACTCTCCAAAGTCCAAATACTATGATGATTAATTAGAGCTGCTTTTATTATGAAACATTACTATCTCTTTAAGCTCTGCAGTGCTATTTCTACACATGGTACACATATCTCTACAATTCGCAGAGCCTGTTATTCCAGATTATCTGTACAGTTCACCTATAAGGGTTACTGAATATTAACCCTGTGAGTGCCAGAGGGGTACGCAACACATTGCAAAGCAATGCATTGCGTACCCCTCTGGCACTCAAAGGTTAACCCATACACTGCAAAGTGCTGCATAGACCTTTTCCAGAGAAGGGATTAACCTAACAGGTAAGGATGATATGCAAAATTTACTGTCTCGGGGGGAGGGAAAACCTTGCTCTTGATTACTTTCTGAAGTAAAGAGTTAATTACAAACAAAACATCCCCCCCCCCAAAAAAAAAACAGCTAGAGAAAAAGGTACTGTGCATAGATCGGCCAGGCAAACTGATACTTGGTGTGACACCAGAAATAAACAGAGCGGGTAAATGGATGCTATCAATAGATAGAATCTGTCAATACACCCACTTAACGTTGCAGAAAGACACTGCAGCTGCACAGATGCAGAAGGAAGGATATCAAGGACCTATGTATATGAAGCTCACATATTAAACAGCTTTGGGCTATATGCACTAAACAAAATCGGAGAAATTCTGATGCAATCCATACACACTAAAGAACAAAGCGAAATGTCCTTTGATTGACATTAGGCTTTTAACCACTTGCATGCTGAGAAGGGTTTCAGTGGGCTGGAGACTGCGCTAGCATTCCAGGGGTTAACCTTTTGAGTACCAGAGGGGTGAAGCAACACAATGTGTGGTTGCACGCCCCTCTGGTGCGAAAATGGTTAAACAAGAAATAACAGCTCTAAAAATAATTCCTACTTAACATACCATGGCTAGAAAATCTTAATTGCCCCTATGAATATTGCAGTTGTGCCTCTATCCAAGAAACCAAAAACATGAGAGCAAAATTCAATGTGCTGTTAGGATTTTCCAGTCATAGTAAGGTATGTGTGTGGGGGAACAGGACAGTTAATGGGAATGTTGAGACATTTTGGGGTTTATTCACTAAGGCGTGTGATATGACTTCTCCGGTGATATCACTTCTCCAGTTCCTATGTTATTCTATGAAGCCTAGTCACTATGATTTCTTAAAGGAATAGTAATGTTTCACAAAAACAGCAGCTCCAATCAATCTTCATAGTATTTGGGCCATAGAGAGAGTTATTTCAGTACTGTCAGAGTTGTAGTTCAAGAGTAATTGAATGATAAAGTATCCCCCTCCCACCCCTTTTTACCTAGTGTAAGCCACCTCCCCTCAGATGTGGAATCTGGTCTTGAGACCAGACAGCTCACAGCAAAGAACAATGTTCTTACTGTGAGAACAATTAAATCCCTGCCCCCAATGACAAGTTTTTCCCTTATGCTAATTGAAGATTGTCCCTCTCTGTGATCCATCTGGACAGTCTTGCTGCTCTGAGGTGAGCAGTGTTAGATCAGTAAAAGGGGCAGGAGTGGGATACTTTACCATTCAGTTACTCTTGAAATATAACTCTGACAGTATTGAAATAACACTCTCCGTGGCCCAAATACTATGAAGATTAACTGGAGCTGCTTTTATCGTGATACACTTTATCATCTGTTTATCAAACCTTAGTGAATAACCCCCAATATCTGTCTCTTCTGGTGCTACTGGTTTGCCTCACCTTTGCCATTGTGCATACGGTTCCTTTGGCTTTAACCCACCGAGTGCGAAAGGGAAATCCGAAGCAATTACTTGGACACCCGCCTTTGGCAACCATGGGGTTAAACAAGTATCTTTAGAACACTTGTTCCTTTTTGGCTTTGATATGGCAGAAGCGTTTCTTTTCAAATAAAATCACTGTAACATTCAAACGATTTAGCCTCTTGGGTGCTAGTGAGGCTGCAATCTGTTGGAGACCATACTAGCATACAAAGGGTTAACATATTCAGACTGCTGTAATGTGAGGGACTGAAGTTGTTTCTGTAACAAACCAAATGATTTGTAGGAGACAAACAAAATGAAATATGTTCCCATTGATTTAAAGGGATAGTAATACTTAAGTATTACTAATCCCTACAGGAAAGTCCTACTAAAAATAAATGTACTGCCCCCAGTGTCATCTCCCTCCCCCTTCCCCAAAGTCAGCGTTGTAGCTGACTGAAGGGAAATCCAGTCATAGATCATCAGGTGGCTCTGCAGCAGAGCCGCGATCGCGTTAATAAAAAAAAAAATCTTTCACTAAAACGGTCTACATGTGCTTGCAAACCAAACACACGTAGAAGACCATTTCAGTGAAATATTTCTTTTTTATTAATGCGATCGCGGCTGTGATGGAGAGCCACCTGAACGTCGTATGTCAGGCTTCCCTGCAGTCAGCTAGAACGCTGACTACGGGGAAGGGGAAGGGAGGAAGAGGGCAACTTTAGGAGCGATTATCTCTCAAACCATAAAGGTTTGAGAGATGACACTGGGGGCAATACATTTATTTTTTTATAGGACTTTAATGTAGTGATTAGTAATACTTAAGAATTACTATCCCTTTAAAAGGGCCTTTTAACCCAGTAAGCACTTAGATTTAGATTAGATGTTCCCTCGGGTGGATGTGGTTCACTCCAGTTCTACTTAGTAGATCAGCCTCAGTATCAAATGTTTTGGAATCCTAATTGTTAAAAATTACAGACTGGGGGCTAGATTCTATTGCAGGTGCTAATTTTATTTCTGCTTTTATCTCCAGGTTTCCCCATAGACTTCAATAGGAATATGTTTGATAAAAACAGGTGTTAGAGGGACAGTAATGTCCCATAAATTTTTTTTTAAAGTTTTGTAGAGATTAAAAAAATAAGCTAAATGCCCCTGGTCCGGAGCTGACATGCGGCTCTTCAGCAGAGGCGCAATAGCGCAATTTAAAAAGAAATACTTAATTGGAAAGGTCTACAAAGTGTGTCTGGTTTGCAAGCACACTTTGTAGACCATTCCAAACAAGTAATGCTTTTTAAATCGCGCTATTGCGGCTCTGCTGGAGAGCCTCCTCATGTCGGCTGACGCGTATCTCCTTCTGTCAACTTTACAGCTGACATCAGGAGAAGGGGAACCTTAGTGGAGGATATCTCTCATACCATAAAGGTTTGAGAGATAGGATTTCTCGTATTTTTTATGGGAAATTACTGTCCCTTTAACATTTGGCACTTACAAAAGAATACAGCCCTAAATCTATAAGGTAAAATGTACCAAGTAATCATATACGATTTTTTCTTCTTAGAGGTGGGTTAGATTATACTTCTTATTAACATTTAAGTGTTAAAAGGTGTGCAATGTGTTACTTTCCAATGCACTGTGCACCCCTCTGGTCCTTAACCCATTGACTGCTAGAGGGGTACTGAGTTAGGCAAGCTTTTGGCACTCAAAGGGTTAAAGTGCTAAATATTACAGAACATAAAGCTTTTGTTTGAAATGCTTAAAAGGATAGTAATGTTTCGTAATAAAAGCAGCTCTAATTAATCATCATAGTATTTGGACTTTGGAGAGTGTTATTTCAATTCTGTCAGAGTTGTATTTCAAGAGTAATTCAATGACAAAGTCTCCCCCTCCCGCCCCTTTTACTGATGTAACACTGCTCAGCCAGAGCAGAAGGGAGGTGTCCAGGTAGACTGCAGAGAGGGACAATCTTCAATGAAGGTAAGGGAAAAACCTGAAAAACTTGTCAAGGGGGGGGGGGGCAGGGATTTCATTGTTCTCACAGGAAGAAGATTGTCCCCTTCTGTTATCTGTCTGGTCTATGGACTGCATTCCACATCTGAGAAGAGATGGCTTACACTAGGTAAAAGGGGCGGGAGGGGAAACTTTGCTTGTGAATATCTCTCAAAACATAAAGGTTTGAGAGATAAGACTTATATCGTTCTTCATGTTTTTTAAACGCCTACAAAACAAAACAAAGATAAAATGAAGTATTACTATCCCTTTAACCCTCTGAGTGCCTGGGAGGTACCCAAAGCAGTATCTCCCAGTCACTCAAAGGGTTAAAATGTCCTCACATACACTGTCTGTCACCCTAGACTTGTTCCCCATAACCTCCACTGTGGAATTGTTTTACTTGACTCCTATAGGGCAACTGGCCTGCTCCAGAATTGCCTCTCTTTATCTTCCTCAGTATAGCCTTGCCACTACAGTAGCGTAGTTATAGGTTCCTCCGAACACCAACTCTGTCAATCAAAGGGTTAACGTCACAATTCCATGGAAATTGTGATGATCATGGTGATCATTATTCTATTGATTACCATTATAGGCCTGCGTTGTTAACCCTTTAAGGGCCAGAGTGGTGGGTAACGCATTGCTCCACAATGTGTCGTGCACCACTCTGGTCCTTAAAAGAGTTAAAATAAACTGCAAGCTCTTCAGGCCAGACTCTGCATTGTTATATTATGTGGATGGATTAAAATAGTGAATGAATGAGGATTGAATATACTTCGACGCTGGAATTTGCATAAAAAAGGCTGTATTTTATTTGCATAAAAGGGATGGAAGTTGAGTGTCCCCCTCTGAACCCTCTTGTCAGTAGACAGCTCCATACCCTCATCCCTTATGCCATCTGCTTGGGATCTGTCCTTGGACAAGCATTCACTGTCCCATTAATTAGCTGGAAGGGAGGGGCTGCAATGGGAACCCATTGTGCACAGCTATGAGAAAAAGGTTCCACACTTCCACACTAAGGAAAAATACTCAGCAATTACAGCTAGCGTGATACAGCTCTGACCTCCTGCCAGTAATTAAGACAGATCCTTAGAGGGCAGGAGTCCAGTGATCTAGTTGCCAGGGTGTACATCTCCTATAATGAACAGATAAATCCATTGTTATCATTACCAATAGACCTAGAAATTAGTAGCAGACTATTGATGGTATGTGCTTGACGGTTCATAAATTCAGTGTATACCAGAGGTTCTTGAGCTGGAATCTTTGTAAGTCCAAGGTTCCCTTAAGAAGTAGAAGGGTTTACATAGAACTAAGGTCAGTAATGGAGGGCAGGGTAACCAGACTGGTGTGTCACACAGTGTATGTGTGGTTCTGTGATTACTACTAAATTGGTGGAAGAATGAGACATTTTAAACAAGATGAAGGGATGTATAACTCCACCACGGTAGCTTGGCTGGTGTTATCCTCCATCTTCAGTAACAGTACTTTGGGATATGCACTATAGCAATGGTGGGCAATGTGATGCCCACCAGCTGCTGCAAGACTACAACTCCCATCATTCCCCATCAGCTCTTCGCTGGCTGAGAATAATGGGATTTGTAGACTGGCAGTGGCTGGAGAGCCTCATATTGCTCATCCCTAAACTACAGTACATCTGATTTAAAGGGATAGTAATGGTTCATAATAAAAGCAGCTCTAATTAATCATAGTATTTGGACTTTGGAGAGTGTTATTTCAATTCTGTCAGAGTTGTAGTTCAAGAGTAATTCAATGACAAAGTGTCCCCCTCCCGCCCCTTTTACTGATGTAACACTGCTCAGCCAGATCAGAAGGGAGGTGCCCAGGTAGACTGCAGAGAGGGACAATCTTCAATTAAGATAAGGGAAAAACCTGTAAAACTTGTCCAGGGGGGCAGGGCCTTCATTGTTCTCATAGGAAGAAGATTGTCCCCTGCTGTTATCTTTCTGGTCTATGGACTGCATTCCACATCTGAGAAGAGATGGCTTACACTAGGTAAAAGGGGCGGGAGGGGGAACTTTGCTTGTGAATATCTCTCAAACCATAAAGGTTTGAGAGATAAGACATATCATTCTTCATGTTTTTTTAATACCTACAAAATGAAATAAAGATAAAACGAAGTATTACTATCCCTTTAATACATACCAGTGCAACACACTCAGTTGTTAATAAGACTTTAATACCAGCAAGCCAGGAATGCTATCTAAATAGCATGGGCACGGAAAATGGAGGAAAGTATGGCAATTTCCACAGTACCTTGTTAGTACATCACATAAAACAAGGTGAAGAGGAACTGAGCAATCAGAGACATCCCCATGCTGCCATCCCATTGGTGCCAGTAGTGGCAAAGAAGCAGTAAACTTTTGTTACTATGTATATATATATATATATATATATATATATATATATATATATATATATATATATTTTTTTTTTTTTTTTTTTTTTTTTTTTTTTTTTTATTTATTTTATTTTCCTCTGGGATTTTTCTGTTGAGTAAAATAAGGTTACTCACACTGCTGAGAGATGCATATTTCCAGAGTTATTGCAATTTAAACTCTTGTGGGTTTATTTTTGTACATTACCAGGGCATTCTAGTGGTCAGATTCCAATTAGTTATGTTGTTGCATTCTCTAGGAGAGGTGAGTCACTGACAAACAGTTCTCCATAGAATGTAATAGAAACTGCTGAGCCATGCTGTCAATTAGAACCTTCAGGAAATAATTCAACAGTAATTCAACAAGTGTTCCTGGTTTGCAAGCACACTTTGTAGACTGTTCCAGTGAAGTATTTCTTTTTTAGATTGTGGTATTTGGGCTCTGCTGAAGAGCCACCGGCCGGTGCCGGGACCAGGATCGCCTGCTGTCAGCGTAAAGCTGACGTCAGTGACAGGGAAGGAAGGTGGGTTTGAGAGATGGGACTTGCTCCAGATAATTTATTTTTGTAATATCTACAATAGTTAGTTTTGTTTTTTAAAAAAAAATTACTAACCTTTTAAAATGTAATCACTAAAACAGCCTTCATTTTTGGTGAAATTACCTAATTTCTTTATGCATAAATTGCAAAACAATTCTTATTTGAACAAGACCATTATTATTACTCTTTTCTAAAAAAAACTTGACCGACGAGTTAGTAAGCAGTGAAAATGTTACTAAATGTTTCTACGCATTTTTGTGTCACTTTGCAACAATTTTAGACATTTCTTTGTTAATCCTCTGAGTGTCAGAGTACACAGCGCATTGAAGAACAATGTGTTGCGTGCAACTCTTGCGCTCAAAGGGTTAATCGAGTTTTATAAATCTCCCTTTATGTCCTTTCCCATGCTGCAGGTACAAAAGTGAAAGGTAACAAGGTTCACCTCAACAGCCGAATTGTGGCCCTCGAGTTCACCAAAGGGCCTCAAATTACGGTCTAAATAGGAGTAAAAAACAGAAGTTTAACCCAAAACAGTGTAAGTGTGAAGGGAGTCATAACTGATGGGGGAAAAAACATGGGGTCCACAGCAGAAGACTCTGAGGGCCATGTGTGACCCCCCATGGCAGCCATTTGTCCATCTCTAAGTAAGAGGAACAGACACATCTGTCAATGCCAGATTTCCCATTAGGTAAAGCAGTTAACTGCCTGGAGCACCAAGTTCTGAGGGGAACCACAGCTGTGATGGACACACCCACAACAAGAATTTACTTACAGACCCCTTTACTTGCCATTATTTATCTCCTCAGATGTCAGAGAGGTCTCCATCGCACTGTCTAGCAGCCAAGAGCATTCTTGTGCTTTTTTGTCAAAGAGTAACAGTATTTTCTCTACCAGGCAAAAGTGGATGGGTTCAGTTTGTAGCGTCTTGTGAGCAGTGGGGCTGGGGCCAAGTGTGAAAGGGCACCTTGGGTGCTTTTGTAAAGGGGTGCCTCAGATGCAAATCCATCCCTGCCATCAGCCCATTAATTCATTCCCTCAGTCTCCACATCACTAGATTTGTGTTCTGACTTTAAATGTAAACTATAACCAAAATCAGTTAGTCCTAATAAAGTTGTATCAGATGTACGGTCTCTCAAGCTATCATTCCTTTACAGGTACGCTGATTTTTATCGGCAAAAACTAGCTACAGGGAAAAAGTCACTGCCTATCCAGGTGTATCAGTTTGTATAATACTGTTTGACACTAGATATACAGCTATCATTATACAAAGCACAACATCAGAGAAAGAGAGAACCTATCTCCCTGCATATACATCACTTAACAAGCAATTGTATCACAAAACAAACTAAGTGATATATTGCTCACTTGAGATAACATCCCTGTGTGTTCACACCACCCACTTGCATCAGTCATGCATGCTAGCAAAGAAAATGGAAGCCTCAATAGGGCTTATTCTTCCAGCATTCCAAGGCCAAGGAAGATGACTGCAATGATGCAAAACAATTACAATGTCCAAGGGAGAGCTTACACATAATCTTTAATTAATTAACCACGCATATTTTTGTACACTTTCACTTGATGTGTTCTTTGGCCATATTTTGTTAAAAATCTCATTTCACTCTTTGAGTGCCAGAGGGGAAAGCAAGGCGTTGCTTCTCAATGCGTCACTTACCTCTCTGACACCTGAAGAGTTAAAGGGATAGTAATGTTTCACAATAAAAGCAGTTCTGATTAGTTTTCATAGCATTTGGGCCATGGAGAGTGTTATTTCAATACTGTCAGAGTTACAGTTCAAGAGCAATTGAATGATAAAGTATCCCCCTCCCGCCCCTTTTACTGATGTAACACTGCTCACCACTGAGCAGCAGGGTGGTGTCCAGATAGCTTGCAGAGAGGGATAATCTTCAATTAGCATAATTGAAAAACCTGAAAAACCTTTCAAGGGGGACAGGGTTTTCATTGTTCTCACAGTAAGAAGATTGTCTCTTGCTGTGAGATGTCTGGTCTTAAGACCAGATTCCACATCGGAGGGTAGGTGGCTTACACTAGGAAAAAGGGGCAGGAGGGGAATACTTTATCATTCAATTACTCTTGAACTACAGCTCTGACAGTATTGAAATAACACTCTTCATGGCCCAAATACTAAGAAGATTAACTGGAGCTGCTTTTGTTGTGAAACATTACTATCCAAGGTCTCCAAGGTATTGCTTACCAATACATTAGTCTTCCCTGGCATTCAAGGGGTTAGCGCCTCGTGTAAATCAGCTGGACATCTTTTTCATCTCCAATGGGTCAGTTCATTTTCCTCAGAATTCACATCCACGTCATCTCCTTTTATATGTTGACCATCAACATATTTGTTAGCAATCACGGAATTAAATGCCTCCTTTAAATCAAGGGGGATTTTAGGACTGTGTCCCCTACAGTGCAGTTGGTTTGCTCCAGAAAATACATACGAGATGCTTAACCCTTTGAGTGCCAGAAGGGTACTCAATGCATTGCAATGTGTTGTGTACCCCTCTGGCACTCAAAGGGTTAACAAACTGCAGGACTGCAGAGAAATCAGTGAAACCCTGCAATGTGCATTTTCCAGAAGCATCCTGCATTTATATGTATAGTAAAATATGTAAAATTATATATATTGTAGTGTTTATCCCCCTGAGAAAAGCAAGGGTACTCCCTCTGCTGAGAGGTGCTGATCATATCTGTCCATAGCATGGTGTAGCAACAGTGCCACTGTACAATTTCAGGCCACTGTGATATTGCACCTAAAAAAATTAATGTTTGAGCTGCCATAACTTTTAAATAAAACACCTCTCAGTAGTGGGAGTATATTTGTTTTTGTAAGGAGGATAAACTCTACAACATATATTTATTATATAATAAGTGTTACTATCCCTTTAAATGGCTACCTAGTGTTACTATCTCTTTAAATGGCTTTGGTCACCTCAACTTACAGCCTTATAGGACTTTAAAGTCACACAGGGGCCGCTCAGTCTCCCTCTTTCAATTCTCTGCGATTCCTTCTCCTGGGCTCAGGTTCAGTGGAGCTGCTGTGTTGAAGCAGGAGGATGGATTGCATTGGCAGATGTGTTTCTGTGACAGGTAACCTGATCGCACAGCCCCATCTGTCTCTCTCTCTTCAATTCACACATCACGAAGAAGGGAAAATATCAAAAAGATTGGGGAGGGATCTTATTCTTTCTTCTAGAGAAAGAAAAACATACATGATTTGCCTGAGGATGTTGTTAAACTAAGCAGAGGATGGCGAGAGACAATCATTTACATAGATTCCCAGATCATTAGGATTTTAAACTCTTTGTTTAATGAGTGCATCTCAGCACTAGCATTGGCAGTGTTATTTAAAAACATCCTGAACTCCTGATTCATCACTAATCATTAAAGTAAAAGAGCCGTACCTGACAGTCATCAAAATACGCCAACTGACAGAGTAATCCAAATACTAAATTCTATTGCAATACATCAAATAGCCACCTGGATTGTGCATGCAGAGGAGTGGCGTAGGTGATAATGATTCATTGCTTGTGTCTGGATTAAAATAAGCCAGGCATAATTCCCCCAAAAAACAGAGAACATATTACAGACAATAAGTGTCCGTTTCCGATAAAGAGGAATAATTCTGGAGCAAACCATCTGAACCGGAGGGGACGAATAAAAATTCCCCAAATTTCCATTGCGTTAAATGGGGCAAGGGTTAACCCCTTGAATGCTACGCAGGTCTGAAACGGATGCACAATGCACTGGAGACCTGTCTAGCATTCCGAGGGCTGAAGGTCTCATTTAACCCTTTGTGTGCCAGAGGGGTACGCAACGCAATGTCCTGCGTACCCCTCTGGTACTCAAAGGGTTAACCTGTAAAGAGGAATTCATCGCATTGCAACGCAGCATGCTTGAAGCCTTACTGGCACTCAAAGAGTTAAAGGAAAGTTCGCAACAAAAATGAAATAGGTTGATATAACTTTAAACATATCTCACTGATTTAACCTTCTGAGTGCCAACACACAGCAACATAATGCGATGGGCATCTTTCCAGCACTCAAAGGGTTAACTGGGGTTAAAAAAAACAAACAAAAAAAACCCAATAAATTGGTGAAAAGCCCCATTTTAATAAATGGAAATCAGGGGAATTTTAATTTGTGCTATTAGCTTGCTCTGGAATTTTGCTCCTTTTTGCTGTGTGTATATGGCTCAACCAGCCTGTCAAACAGTGATCAATATAGTGCAGTGATGAAGACAATGATTTAAAGACACAGACGCAGAGAGAAAGAGAGTTGCACAATGGCAGGGTCAAGGCCTAGATTACATCAAGGCCATAGGCACAAAGAAGGAAGGAAAATTCTGGAGTAAACCATAGGAAACAAACACAAACCCCGGTGAATTAGAGGAGGCTTTTAACCCTTTGAGTGCCAGATGGGTATGCAATGCGTTGCTTACCCCTCTGGCACTCAAAGAGTTAATCCGCTTAGAGACTAAGCAGGTCGCCAATGCATTGCAATGAAACGTGTTGGAGACCTCTCCAGAATTCAGTGGGTTAACCCATTGAGTGCCAGAGAGGTATCCAACACCATGCTCTGGATACCTATCTGGCACTAACAGGGTTAAACGTCCCATTTAAACCAGAGTGGATTTTGACAATTCTTATGTGCTCTCTGTGGTGCAGTTGGTTTGCTCTAGAACTGTTAGTCTTTTGCGTACGGCCCTTTGTGTAGAGGAATTGCAGTCATTTGGTGAGCATAATGAATGAACTTTGGATAAACAGAGAAATGACTTACCGTAAGCAACATATCTGCCCGTGTACAACAAAACAGGGTGGAGATTCACTAAGATTACATCTCCAGTTTATCACTTCTCCAGTTCCTATGTTATTCTATAGAGCTTATGCACTAAGATTTCTTCAACTTTGTAGATCTTAGTGATTAGGCTCCATCGAATGACATAGGAACGATAGAAGTGATAAACTAGAGAAGTCCTCTCCACTTTATCACCTCTTAATGAATCTCTCTCTTCTACACATTAAAGGGATAGTAATGTTTCATAATAAAAGCAGCTCTAATTAATCATCATAGTATTTGGGCCTTGGAGAGTGTTATTTCAATTCTGTCAGAGTTGTATTTCAGGAGTAATTGAATGATAAAGTATCCTCCTCCCGCCTCTTTTACTGATGTAATACTGCTCACCTCAGAGCAGAAGGGAGGTGCCCAGGTAGACTGCAGAGAGGGACAATCTTCAACCAAGATAAGGGAAAAAGCTGAAAAACCTGTCAAGGGGGCAGGGTTTTCATTGTTCTCATGGGAAGAATATCGTCCCCTGCTGTTATCTGTCTGGTCTTACAACCAGATTCCCCATCTGAGGTGAGCAGTGTTACACTAGGTAAAAGGGTGGGAGGGGAGACTTTATCATTCAATTACTCTTGAACAACAACTCTGACAGTATTGAAATAACACTCTCTGTGGCTCAAATACTATGAACATTAATTGGAGCTGCTGTTTTTGTGAAACAATACTATCCCTTTAAGCACTATATATCAAGAAAAGGTTGGGGATTTCTGGGGCAAACCATTTACAAGTAAACATTGTCAAAATTCACACTCATATAAATAGGACGTTTAACCCCTTAAATGCCACCGAGTTCCACAATTCATTGCTTTGCAATGTGTTTGGAGACCTTTCTAGGTATGAAGGGGTTAAAAGACAGATTTAAGTCAATAGAACCTTCTCTTTGTCATATTTTACAAACAGTTTGTCCTGAAATTGGTCAGAGCTTTACATGCATGTAAGAAGTCATAACTACAGCTCGTGTCTTCAAATTGCCTAGTGATTGCTGTCCAAAATGAGACAGCCGTTCAGTTAATAAGTTGGCATTCCAACAAGTAAGATAGTTACTCACTGATTGTAGCTGCGCTGCAAAGAAACCGTCATTTGTGGACTGAAACTGCCACAAGTGAATGAGACCACATTCCAACGAGCAAGACAATGGACAAAAAAAGCATCAACAAGCTAGCATCTGCTCTGCAATAGATCAGTGCAACTTCAATCAGTGAGTGTCTCCAACTGTGAACATAGCTGGAAGAAATGTGATTGTAGACAGGGATTCTGTTGTTAATTCATAAACCTGAATATCTTTGGGGAAATGGACATCAATGTAAGAGATTTTTCTGTCTTTATCCCAATTATGTAGCAAAATGCTACATAACACAATATCATCATTGCGCAAAAAACATTTTGACCGCAGGGTATCAACGTGATCCAGTGTTTGAAGTTGATTTCCAATGGTCAAGAGTGCTAGGTGAATTATGGAAATGATCCAGCTGCAATCAAGAGTTACATTCCTGTCCTGTAATTCTATGATTTCTGCCACCTTAACCCTTTGAGTCCAGAGGGGTGAGCAACGCATTGCACACGCCACTGGCACTCAAAAGATTAAACTCCCACTTTATTGACAGTGAGGCCTACATAGCACGTTGTTTTGCAAGCCTCTCTGGCAGCTTTACACACATAGGAAAAAGCAGAGCAATTATGGGGGATAGGAGCTGTACCATGGGATAATTAAACACCCCAAAAATGCTATTTAATCTATATTAGGTTTTCAACTCCTTAGATGCCACAGATATCTCCCCAACATTGCAAAACCATATTTTGGTGACCTCTAACATTTAAGGGTTTAAAAGTACAATTTAAATCAATGTAAATTTTGAAGACGTTTATGTGGTAAAGCCCTGTTTAAAATCTATAGTTTTGTCTCTAATCCAGGGGTGTCCAGATCTGTCCATAAACCCCGTTCCCCAAGTGCATGCTTGCAGGATATCCTCCATAAAACACAAGTGAATGTCATTGATGCAGGCAGATCATTGAGAATGAATGAACCACCGATGGATTCACCTGTGTTCACGTGAAGAGATACTAAAAACCTGCACTGTTGTGAGTGCATGAGGACTGGTTTGAACACCCCTCCTATGGCATAATTGGATTGTCCCATTATTGCTCTGTTTCATTGTGCAGGTGGCCCTACTTAGTTACTCCCATTTAAAACACTATCCTACAAGGCCACCAATTCACAATCTTTGCTTAGCGTGCCTTCCTCTGAATAACTTAATTCACATTTCAGGATAACTGAATCATAAATCCACTTGCTTCCTTTATACAAGAAGTGTGTTGCACCATTCAAATTGCTGGTGCTGCTTACTAGCATAGCTCCACTGGATGTTGTGCAGATCTTCATTGCTGCAACCTCACTGTGTTGAATACTGGAAAGTTGCTGCATGCTGCAACAATCAACAGACAGTTATCTTCCATGTGAACAGCCCAATCCAGTAGTTCACAAGCAGGGTGCCATGGCACGTTGGTGTGCCACAGATATCCACCTAGGCTGCCGTTTCTTTTTCTATAAAGACTTTCACAAAAATGTGGATGCGAGTTTCAATTGTATATTTATGGAAACTGTTGTCCACGATATGTTTATTTTTGTTAACTCCTTAACGACCAGGGAATCCGGACCCGGACGCGACTGAATGACAACGGAGCATTTTTTTTATTGCTCCGTTGCATTCCGGACTCGCCGAACGGCGCGCAGCCGTGGGGGGAGCCCGGAATTCGATGACAGTCATAGTACGTCATCGGTCGTTCAGTCAAATCGACCCTTGACGTACTATGACCGTCAAGGGTCGTTAAGGGGTTAATCTGAGTGAGAGACCCCAGAACAGCTACATATTTATGTATTTGTACCCCTCATTACTAAATGCCAATTAATCTATAATATGTTAGGGGTTTCCTTAAAATTGCAGGCTGCCTGTTAGGAGTGTCTTAAAAAAATTGAGAACCATTAGCCCAGTCCAGCACCAATGTAATGCTAAGCATGAGAGACAGCTTTGAAAAACAATCACTGTTCTAATGTTGCCCATTTGAACCAGACCTTCTATTGACAACATAAAATGGAGCCAGTGAGAAATATTACATTCAGGGATGGAGAATGAATTCCAGTAAATGAGACTCCCTTTGAAAGTGAAAATTCATTCTTATCAATAATAATACAGAAAGAAGATGAAATGATTCATGTTATCTATTTTTGTACAAGTGCATTATTTTATCTGTTTCTAGTGACATTTGTTTCCAATGTGTGGCACATGTTAGGCCTGGTGACTTGCCCACAGTCTTCTGAATTTGTTCCTTCCTTTTCCATAACCCTGCTACAACTCACAGAGCCAATCATAAAACTGCTTTCATCTTCACATTACTATCATTTTAGTTAATTAATTGAGCCCCTGGAAGAGTCTCAGTGTAAATATCATTTTAGCAGTTTAATAACAGCACTGTCTCACTTTAGGCTCCCTCTGAAGCTTAGGAGTGTGAGCTTCTTGATGGCAAGTGCACCACCTACTGATGGGAAGATGTAAATGCAGGGGATTACAGATTATAGAAACTCTGTAATTCATTATTATGGGGAATAAAATATGTTTTAACTATTAAGTTTTATGAATTGCAGATCATTGGGGAAAAGAAAATTCTTTCTTTCTTTCATGTCTGGGGATACAAATGTGTGTTGAAGCACAGTGATTTAAGATTGGGAGTTTTAATGTTGAAAACAAAATCATAGCAATGACAAAAGGTGGCTTAAGGTCAAGAGTCCTGTGATACTGGGGTGTATCGGCTTAAATGGAATTAAAATCTTAAACTGTCTCCAGCGGCTAAAGCGATAATTATACTGAGAGTATGGCATGCAATGCAGGCAGAGAAGTACAGTAAAACACCTTTATTAGGAGTAACAAATGCCAGTTCTCCATATTTTGAATTTTGCAGATTCAAGGTAAATGTAAAACTTTAAGGCAGGGGTAGTCAATTACCGGACCACCAGACAACAGCTGGCTGGGGACGATGGGAGATGTAGTCAACAAAGGTAGAAGGAACAGCAACTGACCGCCCCTTCTTTAAAGGGATAGTAATGTTTCATAATAAAAGCAGATCTAATTAATCATCATAGTATTTGGACTTTGAGGAGTGTTATTTCAGTTCTGTCAGAGTTGCAGTTCAAGAGTAATTGAATGACAAAGTATCCCCCTCCCGCCCATTTAACTGATGTAACACTGCTCAGCCAGATCAGAAGGGAGGTGCCCAGGTAGGTTGCAGAGATGGACAATCTTCAATTAAGATAAGGGAAAAACCTGAAAAGCTTATCAAGGGGGGCAGGGATTTCATTGTTCTCATAGGAAGAAGATTGTTCCCTGCTGTTATCTGTCTGGTCTATGGACTGGATTCCACATCTGAGAAGAGATGGCTTACACACAGAGGGGAAACTTTGCTTGTGAATATCTCTCAAACCATAAAGGTTTGAGAGATAAGACTTATATCGTTCTTCATGTTTTTTTAATGCCTACAAAATAAAATAAAACAAAGTATTACTATCCCTTTAAGGTGTTGACTGTTTGTGAATTCAACTTTATTCACTTTCCATAAAGAGTATAGTAGTTACCCCCTCTTCTTCCTATTTTAATAGTTGCGTGCCTTTACTTACCAAGTAAAACAAAGGTAGTCATAAATATTTAATTCAGAAGTTAATGCAGCTCAAACTTTTTTTTACTTTTAATTAAACTCTTAACAGCATTAGCTGGTGTTTAAAAGATAATCTTTTTTTTTTTTTAGAATGCACTCTCTGTGAGAGCTTGAGTCACAGACTAAAGCTCTCCATAGTGAGTGATAGAAACAGCACCATTTGTGACAAGTTTAGTGGGTGAAAGCATCCTTGAGCAGTAATAACTTGTAGTAAAAGAATCTCCCAACAGTGAACGCACCCACGTTTTACTCAGCATGAAACACCTACAATGTGCATGTCTTCATAAGAAGAAAAGATTACAGTTACCCTAAAGGAACACTAACCCCCAAAAATTTTATTGGTTTATAGAAATGTTAAATATCATGTACTTCTAGCTGGTACTTGTAAAATATCTGTATTTATGTTATTTATTATTTATGTTTATGTTAAAATCTAATCCTAAGCCTGTATTTTTAATACATGTGCAATGCAGTGCACAAAGTAGTCATGATTAAGTGCCTATAGCGTGAAACGCGTGGACTATGTCGTTCTTGCACTGTATTTGACATGGGACTTGACTTCTGCTGCCCGAAAAGATTTGTTTGTATTTTAATAATTATTTGAATAAAGGAATTTTTTTACTCTTTTTCCGCTACTGTATCTCTCGTTGGAAGCGGTGCAGCCATTTCTTTCAACAATGCAGTGCACACCCCACTGATCCTTAAAGGGTTAAGGATTTTGATGGTCTAATGTGGAATATAGGTCCCTAAAAACTGCACATCTGGGATTTCATTAACCGTCAGAGGAGTACCCAATGCATTGTGTACCCCTTTGGCACTCAAAAGGTTAAAATGGTGTGTGGGCTACAGGGGCCTTTTTGTAGCCCAAGATCACTGCCACTTTATATTTCTAAGCAGACACGCACATCTCTATTTTATTTCATGTCTAGCACTGGACCTGCGTTTCCCGAGTACCAGCAAAATCACCCTAACAAATTGCTACAATCTCAACTAGTGAAATTTCATTTTAACATGCTATCAAAAGGGATTAAGGGCTTTACTTTTATAGTTGTGTTAAGCAGATCTGGCTATCAAGTTAATTCCCAATGCTGTCAATGGGAGCTAACAAAAGAAATGGTTCTGATCGGCTTAAACCCTCTATTAAAATAAAGCCCCAAATTCTAATACTTGACTAAAGAAATGTATTGCATTAAGGTGGCTGCTATATAAAGAGCAATGCATCATGAGATGCAGGTCCATTGGGACCCTCACAGTGTGAAGACTAGCGCATACTCCCACAGGCTGTTTACTGGGGGTCCTGCTTCAGCATGGACACATGACCCTGTTTCAGCCACATAGCAGCAAGCTGAAACTAGGATACCTCAGCCATACTGGAGCTGCACAGCACTTTTCACAATAATCTGAAATTCATATGGCATTCCTGCTCCTTCCATTGCAAACAGGGCTCTTCAAAATCTTATAGATGTGACTGCCACAGCTAGGAACTTTCTGGATTTGCCCAGGAGACTCCGAGTTTTGTTGATTACCGGGTCTCCGGGGCAGAGGCTGGTTCTCCGAATGTGGGGAGTTTCTAATGAAACTCTGCCCACTTCTCCTCCTTCCCCGTCTGTTCCTCCCACTCCCTGCCCACATCTCCTCCTTCCCCAACCTATTCCTCAAACCTTTACTGTTTTAGAAGCTCCTCCCCCAACTTGCTATTAAGCCCTGCCCCATTTTTATGCTAACCTCGTCATTTATCTCCCCCTGCAGCACCACTGGACTCCCCTCTCCGGGCAGTCCACAAGAAAAAGTTCCCCAGGTATGGTGACTGCCCCTACAGCAGCCAATCACAGGTTTTGGTGGGTGCTTTGAGCGACATCAACTCAGTAGGTGAGATGCAGCTCAAATAAGTAGACCAAGGATCAGATGGTTACCAGAGAGAGAGAAGCAGAGCAGCAGCTGACATGTAAGTCACAAGTCTGCTTTAGTTTCTGCGCTGGGGCAGATCCATATGCATAGCGGACTACTGGTCAGTGTATGTATACAGTCCAGTGGTTCTCAACCTTTTCTTGAGCAAGGCACCCCCAATACACAGTCTGGAATTTTAGCGGCACCCCTAAAAGCTTATAGATCACTTGTCAAGGGTGTAATGAAAGGTACAAATATGTTTCTCAGTCACTATAACAAAAAGAAACATGTTGTGCATACAATTTTCCATACATGTAAAAGTGAAACTCAGCATTCACATTTTTGTCAAAGACTTTACATACAAGAAGAGGGATTCTAAGTGGATGTCTATGGTACACCATAGTGCCATGGTTCACTGGGTGACAGCCACTGATATAGTCACAAAGGGAGCACTAGTGAAGCTGGGGGCTTTGTACTAGCGGAATTCCCACTCCCACATTATGCTGTGTTGTGTTACCACCACTGTCCTGTCTGAAATACAGTGAGATTAGGGGCCATGTTCAGCAAGTTAAGAAATGCAGTTATGGAGTAAACCAATGCCCCCACAGGGGACAAATGAGAATTCTTACACACTTCATGTTTTTCATTTAACTCCTTGAATACTAGAGACTTCTTCAACACACTGGAGTCCTGTCTAATGTTCAGGGGGTTAAATGTCAACATATAGGATTGTTTATATGTGGAATGTTTGTGCCACTAGTTTACCCCAAAGCTGCCCCTCTTAACCCTTTGAATGCAAGGGGGGTAACCATACCCTGCTGGCACTCAAATGGTTTATCTCCTGAATAGGACACCAAGGGAAACTAAAGAGGAGAAATTCTGGTGCAAACCAACTATCATATGGGGGTGTGTGCAAATAAACATTCCCAAGATTCACACAGATTTAAATGGCCCTTTAACCCCTTGAGTGCTAGGGAAGCAATGCACTGGAGACCTCTGTAGCATTTTTGGGCGTTAAAAGGCCCATCTGAATCCGTGTGATGTTTTATCAGTCCACTATAGAGCCACAGGTTTGCCCTCTTGTTGCTCCCCTTTTTTTGTGGCCCTTAGGGCCCTATTCGTCAAGATAAAGAGGTGCAATTTTAAAAAATCCCCAAATTTTCATAACTATAAATGGGTTTTAACTCTTTGAATGCTAGTGACAACTCAACACATTTCTTCCTCCATAACGGAACCTATTTAGCCTGATGAAAAATGCCCTAAAGTGTTTTTAATTTGTACTCAAATGCGGTTCTTCTCAGCAGTATGTGAAACGCGTAGTGAGAGGTGCGCTAATTCAATATAAGTTCCCTCTTTGGAAAATATAAAAGCAGGGAGTTATGTGATATGTGGAGCTACCCAAGTGCACTGAAGGGGGCAAATAATAACCCCCTAAACTCTTATTTAAAAAGGGCTTTTGTAACCCCTTTAATGTTAGAGAGGCCTTTAATGCATTGTGTTGGATGGAGATCTCTCTGGCAGGCTCGTTATAACAGTAGGGTAAAGTGGACAGCTGCCCAGACCCACTGAAGAGGAGGGCCACAATCAGAAACCCTGGAGCAATTCTCAGGCAAATCAACTATACCAGCTGTACCAAATAAAATTATCTTAAATCCAATGTATTTAAACTTGAATCCTAGATCTGTATTGAAATGCATTGGAGATCTGTCTAGCATTCAAGGGTTAAAAAGCTCCATTGAACCCCTTAGCCTTTTGAGTGCCAGAGCAATGCGTTGCATACCCCCTCCAGCACTCAAAGGGATAAGGATTAAAGTGGTGTGCAACTCATTGCTTCTTTATACGTTGCACACCCTTCTAGTCCTTAATGGGTTAATCAAAGGCTATTTTCATTCATTCCCTATAAAGCAGTCACTTTTTCCCAGAAACAACCCACTGTTTCCTAAGTAAGTCAGCCTCAGTGGCAGTGATGTGACAGCGCTGGGAAGAAAGGAAAAGGAAGTGCACATCACAGTCATTTTACCTTGCTCACTTAGAGGGGCAGCGTGAGCTCCTCTCCAACCAAGTTCACCTTGAATGTTAATATGGGCGTTAAAGGAAAAGTAACATCATAAAACACAGAATGAAGTAACATGAAAAAAAATTCTGATTGCTGTCACTCACCTGCTGCTGTATTGGCTAACTGTGCAGGCAGCCATTTTGTACATTCAGAACATCTGACAGAGAATAAAAAAAAAACAAAAAAAAAAAGAGATGCAAATCATGTCCTCCATAAATATGGGATTCAATACTAATTAAAGTTTAATTTTATAGAAAGAGTGCAAACATAATTGACTCACAGCAGCCACAGGACTTTGTGGCTAGTTAATGGTAAGAGGAGGGTTATAATTAGAAGATATTTGTGTTCATTTACAGCAATGGAAAGGATAACAAAGTTTGGGTTCCAGACAGTGAGGCTGATGTACTAAGTACAGTGAGGCAATTCTGGAATAAATCAACTGTACAACAGGCAACAACTAAACAAGGACATTGAGTTTAATATAGCTTTAATCCCTGTGAGGTATCCAATGCATTGCAAAGGAAGGCGCTGGAGAGCACTCTACCTTTCCTGAGGTTAAAAGCCCCAATTAAATCAATGGAAGATAAACATAGCTATAATTACCTGGTGATAAGTATTAGTCTAATCATTTAGTCTCAAAATCAGTGAAGTGCGGGAAGAGCAGCGCATCCAATACACTGCTCTTCACCTCAATCACTGGCAGATTCCTTATGGTATTTATCAGTTGTTGGTCACATTTCTCATCAGGCAGGGAGTAAGTATAAACTGATTTAAGTGCTGCCATAACTAAGGTCATACTGAGAACTTCTGGATATGCCTGGAGACTAGGGTGGCCACATTTCCATACTGCCATTCCGGGACATGTGGTCACCCTAGTCCCGCAGCTGAGGCTCCGTGTCAGCCTCAGAAAGATGGTCAGCGCCAGCGGGAGCCTCACTTGCAGCGCCAGCATACCTGCTCCATCCCAGCTGTCTCACACGTACCAGTCCAGCCAGCCAATGTAATGTATTTGCTATATGGTCCTCATTGGCTGGCTCAGTCAGCCAATGAGGACCATATAGCAAATACATTTCATTGGCTGGATGGACTGGTGCGTGTTGCTCCATTCTGGGACTCTTTGTTGTCCCGGTGGGGGGTGATCCGGAACGCGGGACACAGACCCCCAATAAGGGTCAGTCCCGGGCATTCCAGGATGTGTGGTCACCCTACTGGAGATTCACTAAGCAGTGATAAAGAGGTGATAAAGTAGAAATTACTTCTACAGTTTATCACTTCTCCAGTTCCTACGTTATTCTATAGAGCCTATGCACTAAGATCTCCAAAGTTGAAGACATTGTAGTGCATTGGTTCCATAGTATAACATAGGAATTGGAGAAGTGATAAACTGGAGAAGTAATCTCCACTTTATCACCTCTTAGTGACTTTCCCCCTCTGTTTTCTTGAGAAAATTACAGGGTCTCCAGGATATGGGTGATTTTCTGAATTCCCTGGCTATCCCACTCATTACTTCACCTATTCCATCCACTGTCCACCCCGTTTCACCTATTTTTAGTGTAAATTCTGCCTTTTCTCCATCGGTACCACTCACTCACATTAAACACTGCACATGTTATGATGCAATCCATTTGATTTCTACACTCCAACCACTAGCTCCAGTTGTTAGTCTGAGTTGCGGACTTCAAGGTTCCCAGGTATATTTATGGTACATGAATATATATGTGTATGACCTCCCAATAGGTTAGTATAAGATCCTCCAGTAAGAAAGAAACTAGTGGATGAAAATGGCGGGTTTACCTAGTATTTGCACGCTTATGAGAGAGCCCCAAATGTGATCCAGTCATTGATAATAATGCAAAAGGTGAATAAATAGGCAAATATGATTATTTCCTTGCTCATTCAGCCATTCACACCTTTGATGACCTTTGGCATTAGTAGCGTTACTGGTGCAAACTAGCATCCAAATACATTTGATATTTTATATTGTTAAGACCCGAGATACTTCTGATGATGTCTATGCCATTGGAATATCTCCCAGAGATTCAAGGGGATAAAGGGTTTCTTCTGGTACCTTGAAGATGTTATGTAAAACTAAATGGGTTCAACCACAGCAAAAAGTGTGGGCACTACTTAACAAAGTGATTCCTTTACGTAGGCTACAAATTAATCACAAACGCTTCAGCCTCTGGTTTATATTTCCATTCGCATCTTTAAAACTGACTTGAGACTATAAAGGTATAGTAATATTGTATTATGAAAAAATATATCCTGAGAGAGAATTAATTCAAAAGTTATAACAGTTCAAACCTTTGATATCTTCTCTTTCTTTTTTAGAAAAAAAATAAAATCTATGGAAATGACTGTTAAGCTTTTCAGATACTAAAACAGAGAGGTATTGTGTTAAACGAGTTTAACTTTTGAATGAAGGGTCTGTCTCAGAAGTAGGCATACACTTGTTTTTCTCAGCAAGAAAACGTCCAAAATATATATATATATATATATATATATATATATATATATATATATATTTTTTTTTTTTTTTTTTTTTTCCCTTAAGAAAAAATTGCTAACTTTTGTCCATAAAATAGCTAAGTTTAAAAACTGTCTAAATTCTGATGTGCTGATATCATACCCTGCACACACTAGGCCACATGGACAATCTGCCTCTTATCGGCCCTTACGCGGGAAACAAAAGATGAGCAAACTAACCACACCATAGAGGAGAGACAGAAATTCCTAAAATTCCTATTGATTTAAATTAGTCACCTTTTGCTTATTGCCTATAATGGGCATATTGATGTAGCCAAAGGCACAGCATTTTGTCTCCAATGTAAGTTTAGCAATTAGTGAAAACAAAAACTCAAGGGAGAAAGGTGCAGACTTAGATTAAATACATTTGGAGAAAGATACCATCTAAGACTCATGATCTGCCACTTGAGTGGAAAAAGAAGACACTTAAGGAGAGGTGTAAACAGTCATAATTTATTAACCATGACATCTCTTAAACATGATGGAGTGAATGTTTTAAATGCTTGCCTCTCAGCACCTAGGGAAGGTCAGACCTTTCTCACTGCAGCCAGAGTGGCTCGCAGCTTGACACAGCTGGATGTGAGGAGATGGACATGGCCTCCTGCATCCAGACACTGGAGAGACAAGGAGACACTCTTATTTATCTGTTTGCCTTCCCTATAAGAAAGAGCCTTTCACTTCTACCAATAGCTAAAACAACAACATGCATTAAACAAACATACTAAGCACTTCACACCCTCTGAATGAGTTCAGTGATATCTGGAGTCCAGTTCTGAATAGAGGTGTTCACCAGTAAAAGTAGGGTGAACACATTTCCATTCTGCCATTCCTGGACATGTGGTCACCCTAGTCCCGCAGCTGAGGCTCCGTGTCAGCCTCAGAAAGATCGACAGCACCAGAGGGAGCCTCAGCCGCGGGTCTCACTTGCAGCGCCAGCATACCTGCTCCATCCCAGCTGTCTCACATACACCAGTCAAGCCAGCCAATGAAATGTATAGCCAGCCAATGAGGGCCATATAGCAAATACATTTCATTGGCTGGCTGGACTGGTGCGTGTTGCTCCATTCTGGGACTCTTTGTTGTCCCAGTGGGGGGTGACTCGGGACGCTGGACACAGACCCCCAATAGGATTCAGTCCCAGGCATTCCGGGACGTGTGGTCACCCTAAGTAAAAGGCAGGTAATGAACTCTCAAAAAACTACTGTAAAGGGGTTGTGACTCCTAGGGCAACACTGACATAAGTATAACAGCAATTTAAAGAAATACTTAAAACAAATCTGTATATTACTGTCCTCCTATCACTTATTCACATGACATTTTCAAAAGTAGTTTTGCTATGGCAACTGCAAAGAGGCTTTACTGTCAGTTCCGCCTCCTCTGGTGATGTCAGCTGCTGGAATCCCACCCACCAATGGCAGCTCATGTTGCTCATTCAGATTTCCTTCACGGGTCTTGCCCTTGATGTTCAGTAGAAGGTTTAACCCTTTGAGAGCCAGATAGGTATCCAGCACATTGCTTTGCAACAGATACTTCTCTGGCACTCAAAGGGTTAAACGAAGAAAGGGAGAAGCTGAATTTACATGACCCAGAGTAATTCAGAACATTTTGAGACTACTGACTACTAAAGAGTCTAGGTCAGTGGTTCTCAACTCCGGTCCTCGGGACCCACTAACAGGCCAGGATTTGACGATTTCCTTGTTAGAGCACAGGTGAGTTAATCAATGTGAATGAGCCTCTGATCACATGATTTCCTTGTTAGAGCACAGGTGAATTAATCAATGTGAATGAGCCTCTGATCACATGATTTCCTTGTTAGAGCACAGGTGAATTAATCAATGTGAATGAGCCTCTGATCACTACACCTGTGTTCTAGCGAGAAATCCCTAAGTCCTGGCCTGTGAGTGGGTCCCGAGGACCGGAGTTGAGAACCACTGGTCTAGGTTCCAAAGAGCAAACCAACTGTACCATATAGGGCAAATAAAAGCCCCACTGATTTAAATGGGAACTTTTAACCCCTTGAATACTACAGATCTCTTATTCATTGTATTGCAATACATTGGAGCCTTGTCTAGCATTCAAGGAGTTAAAACAGAAAGATCACCATCATAATAATGCCACCAAATCCATTAGTAATGTAGTGATTGGTAAACCATGCTTTTATTATGCGGAAAAAGTCAGCGTTATCAAGTAAACAAGCTGCTTCTGCCGGCATCCAGCGGGCAACAGCACAGACATGCTAGAGGAAAGTTACCTCTGAGTCTGCGCTGTGTGTCCTGCGCACTGCCTGGATTGGGGGTGACATTCGTTAGTTACCTTAAGGTAATGGAAGTTGCTGAAGGCGCAGGTGCACAGAGCTTCTTTTGTAAGCTCTGTGTCCTGGATGCTTGCAGAAGAAGTTGATTTTCTTTAACGGGATAGTAATGTTTCATAATAAAAGCAGCCCTAATTAATCATCATAGTATTTGGACTTTGGAGAGTGTTATTTCAATTCTGTCAGAGTTGTAGTTCAAGAGTAATTCAATGACAAAGTATCCCCCTCCCGCCCCTTTTACTGATGTAACACTGCTACGGTTGAACTTGATGGACTTGTGTCTTTTTTCAACCTAATTTACTATGTTACTATGCTCAGCCAGAGCAGAAGGGAGGTGCCCAGGTAGATTGCAGAGAGAGAGGGACAATCTTCAATTAAGATAAGGGAAAAAGCTGAAAAACCTGTCAAGGGGGGCAGTGTTTTCATTGTTCTCACAGTAAGACGATTGTCCCTTGCTGTGAGCTGTCTGGTCAAATTACTAGATTCCATATCTGAGGGGAGGTGGATTACACTAGGTAAAAGGGGAGGGAGGGGATACTTTATCATTCAATTACTCTTGAACTACAACTCTGACAGTATTGAAATAACACCTCCATGTCCCAAATACTATGAAGATTAATTGGAGCTGCTTTTATTTAGAAACATTACTATCCCTTTAATAATGCAGACTTTTTCAGCATAATAATAGTATGGCTTTACCCATCGCTACATTAGTAAAGGATTGGGGGGCAATATTATGATGGTGATAGTTCTGTTTTAAGAAGTCCCATTTCAATCAGTGGAGATTGTGACTTGTCTTGTCCATTGCAGGGTTTTCCCAATGAGTTCAGTCTTGTGAAACCTTCTATTTAGGGCTGTATATTCAGTGGCTCAGTTCTGGGGCAAACCAACTGCACTATAGGGGAGAATAAAAAAATCCCCATAGATTTAAATTATTTTTTTTTTTTTTTTAACCAGAGAATGCTATTGAGGTCTCCAGTGCATTGCTTTGCAAAGTGTCGGAGACCTCCCTAGCATTCAAGGGGTTAAATACCCATTTAAATAAATGGGAATGTTTGGTATTTTTTATTTTCCCCTGTGGTGCAGTTGATTTGCCCCCAAATTAACCCAATATTATTTTGAGATTTGAGTCCATTGTGTCATCCAATCAGTCAAGCGTCTCATATGTCTTGTTTTCACAAAAAAAAGGGGGGGTTAAGAATGCTGGCTTTACCATACAACACCCCAGAAGATGGCTGGTCAGGAATGATGGGGGTTGTAGTCCTTAACAGCATGATGCCCAACCTGTTTGCAAACTCTCTGCCTTTTTAAATCACTGCCTGTTCCTCCCTTCAGCACTGCGGAACAGAGTACCCTCTATAAGTAATAATACAAATGTACACATGATTTCAAATCAGGCCTTTAGCCACTTGACCACTAGAAAGGTCTCCAGAATTTTCTTTATTGGAGTCCTTTCTACCATTCACCCTATTAAAGCAATTAGGATTTCATTTGCTCACCCTGGTGCACTTGATTTGGCCCCAAATTGCCCCACACTTGCTTTTGTTGATATGACCCCAAGAGGGGAGTAAGCAGAGGTATTGCTATCTATCAACATAAGGAGCTCAAATCTCAGGTCTCATGCTTAATGCTCCCATATAAAGGCATATGATGGTGTAATACTCTGCTGGTTTCTGGGCCTGTAGAATGATGGCAATCACAGTCAGAAAAACCCTACTTTCTCTAGATGCTGGCCTCAAGAACCAAGACATCAAGACCAACTTCTCCACATGGATGGTAATGCAGTCCCTGAGAAAAAAAGGTCCGGGTACAGGAGGAGTCCAAATGGCTCCACCACAGATAGACTGAGAAGATCCAAAAACCAGGCCCGGTGAGATCAGAATGTGGCAATCAGAATGATGTGAACGTGTTCCATTCAGATTTTTGCAGTACCCCAGGAATTAGGGTAACTAGAGAAACACATATGCCAAAGGAAAGCTTCATGGAGTGACCATCATGTCTACCGCGGGAGCTAGAGGATCCCAGAACTTGGCACAGAACTCAGAAAACCTGCTGTTCAGCAGATAGGCATTAGGAGTCGAAGAAGCTCTGACCGAGTTCCCAACTGCCAGTATCCAGACACTGGCAACTCTACCATGACATTATCAACCTAGGTAATGTGAATGGCAGATAAGAGTTGGCATGTAAGCCTCTGCTCATACGAGAATCAAATGAACCTCGGCCCATGCGGCCACACCCCCTGGTAGTTGATATAAGTAACAGCTGTCACATTGTCTGACTGGATCCACACTGGGGATCCCTTAAGGGACTGAGACAAATGCCTCAGAGCTAGGAGAATCGTCCAAAGCTCCAGAACATTGATGGATATATTGCGCTCCATCTTGGACCAGAGAAACATAGAATTTGATAGCAGATATCCATTTGGCCCATCTAGTCTGCCCATCTTTCCTACTGTAAAAACCTCAAACCTTAATTGGTCCTTGGACTTTTCATGTTCAGGATAGCCTTATGCCTATCCCATACATGCTTAAATTCCCTCAATACTCTACGTGCTTGATACTATTAAAAATGCTAAAAGAGTGGTTAGGGGCCAAAGGAGTTCTGGGCTGTACACACACACACAGTTGCACCATTGGAATCCTATTGCTTGGCCAGCATCCACTTCCAAGAACATTTGCAGCCAAAACCCACATTGCGACCAAACTCTCATTGCAGCTTTTTATTCCCACCTCAAGCTATTTCACTTTTGACTGAGCTGAAAATACAGTCAACCTTCGAACTGTAACCCTACACTACCCCCTAACTATATCAATAAAGTTAAACAATACTAGCCCGAATATTATCCTATTACCCATAACCCATAGCTGTAAATCTTACCTTTCATCCCCTGTAAGTCTTTCTCTAATCTTCTATTTTCCAACTTCTTTTTTCTTCTCATCTTCATTCTTCATCTTTTTTCTTCTTCCTAAAAATAAAGTCTATAAAGAAAAAATTACATTCTCAAATTATGTATGCCTCAAAAAGCTGTGCTGGCAAGTAAAAAAAGTTGCAGCCACCTCTGGCAGAAGGAAAGCAGATAAATAATCCCCTCCCACAGATACCTCTCAGGCCATTGACTGAGCCATCCTGAGGGAAATTTGAACAGACTGGCTTTTATATGGCCAGTTCCTGTTTAACACGCTTCAGCTGACAGAGATGTGGAGTTATGAACCTCTCAGCCATTCAGCTTCAAGGAGGTTTTGTCATCCCTCCCAGATGAAGCTGATTGGCTGGGAGGTGCATAACCCCATATCCAAGCTAATGGAAGCTTGGGAACCATTCTGAACAGGGACTAGCCATATAAAAGCCAGTCTCTATTCAAATTTCCCTCAATATAGCTTGAGAGGTCTCTGAGGAGGGGGTTTGTAAGCTACTTGAAAACTATCTCTGTGAGTAAGATGGACCCACAAAGGTAGCAAGCAGCTAAGAATAATATAAATAGGAGAGCAGGCTAAAACAGCGATGGAGAACAAGCCAGCTACCGAAAACGCCAAAACCAAAACGAGAAGACACAGGTGGAGTGAGGGACGAACCGAGGTCAGGGCAAGCTGCAAGACGACAAAACCGGAGACAAGCCAGAGGTCAAGGGCAGGCGGCACCACGTCAAAAAAGGAGACAAGCCAGAGGTCAAGGGCAGGCGGCACAACGGCAAAACCGGGAGACAAGCCAAAGGTCAAGGGCAGGCGGCACAACGGCAAAACTGGGAGACAAGCCAAAAGGTAAAAAAAAAAAAAAAATCCCAGAGGACAGAGAGAAACAAGCACAAGGAGGGAACTCAACAAAAGAGCACTGAAGAGGATGAAGAGGCCGTTTAAATAGGCAGTGGGAGTGAGGATTACGTCACTGTGGGCCCCCGTCATCCAAATGAGACGCTGCAGTGGAGACTGCACATGCGCGGCTACCCAACGTACAGAGGGGAGAACCGCACATGCGCCGGAACCCGGAAGACGCACAGGGACACGGAGCCGAGCAAGACTTGGTAAGCGACAGGGTTTTTGATCTGCTTTCCTGCTGTCACTAGCAGCATTTTTTTAAGGGCCAGCATATCTTTCGGCATACAAAATTGTAGCATGTCATTTTTTTCTTTATAGTGACATTATTTTTCAGAAGAAGAAAGAAGATAAAGAATGAAGATAAGAAGAAAGAAGATAGAAGAATACAGAAGAAGAATTTCTGTGGATGACCAGGGTGCAGAAGACCCTGCTCAATATCAGGATTACAGTGTTTATTTTAATTGTATAGTGTTAGCTTTAGGGGCTTAACCCTTTGAGTGCCAGAGGAGTATGCAACGCTCTGCAATGCTCTGAGACACATGGAGGGATAACTACCAAATCTTGTTGTCCTGCAGAAAGACCGTCCCCTAAAGGGCGTCAATTCTCATACCAAATAAATGAAGGACTTGGAATGGGACCAGAGGAGGTTTCTTGAGACTGAGAACCCAATCGTGTTGCTCCAGAATGGACACTGAAGGAGCCTTCAGTAAAAGATTGTCCACATCGGAAATCAAAGAAATCCCCTGAGAGCAGATTTGAGCCTTTGTGAATACCTGAAGAGATCTCGTGTCTCCCCCCACGCTCTGGTGTACTTAAAAAAAAGTTTAACTGGTGTCTACTGGGATACAAGGAATGATATCACTGCACTGGTGATGGTGATGAAGTTATTTATGTACTAGAATTCAAAAGCGAATTGTCTGTGACTGAGGACTTCCCCGAAGGCAAGCCTTAGCCCCCAGAAGTAACCCCTCCACTGAAGGACTGCAGTTTTAGACAATATGCTTGGAATGTGAACGTCCATGTGCTTAGCAGCAAGCTGATAAAAGGTTAAACTGTTGAGTCCCAGAGGTTTTCCCATCACATTGCAAAGCATTGTGCTGGAAACCCGACTGGCACTCAATTAAAGGAGCAGTACATTTTTTTTCACAACAACAAAAAAAAAAGTTATAGGGCTTCTCCTGCTGAATAAAACAAGGTTACACGCACTGCTTGGAGATGTTGTATTCAACAGTCATTACAGCTCAGATTTGTTTTTTTTTACATTAAGCTTCAATTTTCTATTGTGGTCAACAGATTTTGCTTTTCCTGACACTTACTATGGACATCTGTAGTCAAGAAGGCTGATTTACTAAGAGGACCAGAGTAATTCCTGAACAAACCAACTGCCGCATTGAGAACAATCAAAATTCCTGATTTAACAGGTTCTTTTAACCCCTTGAATACTAGAGAGGTCTCCAACACCTTAGCCCTCTCTAGTATTGAAAGGGTTAAATGGCCCATTTAAATGAAAGGGAAGTTTTATTTGTAACCTATGGAACAGTTGGTTTGCACTAGATTTGCTCCAGTAATTTTTATTACATCAATGTCAATGACTCAAGCTCCCAATAGAGTGCATTAAAAAAATGGAAACTAGGTGGTGCTGCTTTTAATTGTTAGAGCTGTATTAAAGGGATAGTAATGTTTCAAAATAAAAGAAGCTCCAATTAATCTTCATAGTATTTGGGGCATGGAGAGCATTATGTCAATATTGTTAGAGTTGTAGTTCAAGAGTAATTGAATGATAAAGTATCCCCCTCCTCCCCTTTTACTGATGTAACACTGCTCACCTCAGAGCAGCAAGACTGTCCTGATGGATCACAGAGAGGGACAATCTTCAGTGAGCATAAGGGAAAACCTGAAAAACCTGTCAAGGTGGGGGGTTCCTTATGTTCACAGTAAGAAGATTGTCCCTTGCTGTGAGCTGTCTGGTCAAATGACCAGATTCCACATCGGAGGGGAGGTGGCTTACACTAGGTAAAAGGGGCGGGATGGGATACTTTATCATTCAATTACTCTTGAACTACAACTCTGACAGTATTGAAATTACACTCTTCATGGCCCAAATACTATGAAGATTAATTGGAGCTGCTTTTATTTTGAAACATTACTATCCCTTTAATGTTTAAACAAAAAAAAAATATCTCCCAAAATTACTCAGCACGAAAATTATTATAATGATAAATATATAGATAAGATAGATAGATAGATAGATAGATAGATAGATAGATAGATAGATAGATATGATGTCTGTGTTGTATGTTCTTTTCACACCACCCATGCATCCCCTGTCCTGTCTCAAGCATACCATAGGATAGATAGAAGTAGGCACTCCCACGGTGATACACCTGTCGTCGCATGAGTCTGTTGCAGCATGCATTCAGGCATGTTTGTCTATGTCTGTTTATAGCATCTGTCAGCCGATACACAAGAAACAAAAAGACTCATGAAAACTGATCTGCTCCTTTTTGCTGAATATTTAATGCTGGCTGCACCAAAGAAAAGGCGCACACATCTTTCCTTTTTTCCCATGCTTGTCTTCTTGCCCTCTTTAATTTTCCCCAGGGAAGGATGGGTTTCAGCCTTGGTTGCTTGAAGAGCCCATTTACTCGGAAAAGATCTTTAATAACCCCCTGTTTTGGCGTTCTTCCTGTCTCTGCAAGAGTACATTTATTTCATCCCAGCCACCTTCTAGCAGACTTTTGTGTATATATTTTCAGGGAAATTTGATTGCCTGTATAGATTTTTAAATCAGTTTTTCGGATCAAGTTCAGAAATATGTAAACTGTTTGCCTTGTTGCAAGCAAGTCTGTAATGAGTCTCTTTCAATGGCATCAAGTGATCTCCAAGCAAGGCCTAAGCAGATTAAAGCAGGCAGTAATTGGA
This sequence comes from Rhinophrynus dorsalis, assembly GCA_037306005.1. Lineage (NCBI taxonomy): Eukaryota > Metazoa > Chordata > Amphibia > Anura > Rhinophrynidae > Rhinophrynus > Rhinophrynus dorsalis. Next base: position 22,961,261 of record CM074728.1, read on the forward strand.
AAGCAAGTAACCTTTCCAAGACCAATTGCAAGAAATTTAAGCCTCTTTCCAAATGTTTATTAAATTGAGGCCATATTCACACTTATTGTGGTCTGAAATATGAACCAGTATTTTCTGTCCTGGGGTGACTGGCTTTATAGGACGTTAATGTACTCATAATGTACAATATTGTATGGCTGTTTGAGATGGCCAGGAGTGGTGATTACATTTGGATTGAATAAACTGCATTAAAAGACTGTTCTTCCCCAGCAAAGACCAATGGAACAAGAAACACACTTAAAACATCCAGCTTCTTCTGGCTCACCGCATATAACCCATTGTATGCCGGACAGGTCTGCCAGCTGGGGCTTTATATATGAACTGTTAATACATTTCAATGATTTGAGCAACACGGGAGTGTGCAAAATATTGTATATTATACCGTTACACACTGCAATGGAACTCAAAGGTTTAAAGGAATAGTAATCCTTTATTTTGACTTTACATATTCTACAAGTGCATAAAAATTACAGTCAACGTTCCTATACTTTTATTTATTATTTTTAAGTTTTATGTCCCTGATAGTAAGCTACCTTAACCCTTTCAGTTTCCAGAGAGCTGTCTGATCTATAGACCATCTAAGCAGGATATACTACAATCTTGCACTCTCCGTGCAGCAGTCACTGCTCTGTGTTCTTTCTATTTTACATGGATTCTTTTTTTGCATTGTGTCACTATACCTGCTTTCATGTTCCCTGACAGAGAGCTCTCTGCAAACAGATATAGGTAGCTCATTATCAAGGATATAAAAGTGTAAATAAATAGATGAAAGAAATAGTATAAGGAATTTGCATACCTGGGAACGTGTCAGATCTGCCCCAGATCTGGGGTTTAGAGTTAACCATTTGAGTGCCAGAGTGGTACGGAATGCATTGCTTTTCAATGCATTCCCTACCACTCTGGCACTCAAAGAGTTAATTATTGGGTCTCCAGAGAAAGAGGCTGATTTTCTGGCAATGGGGAGTTCTCTGAGTAACTTCTACCACTTCTCATCATTCTGCCTATTTCCCACCCTGTTCTGCCCACTTCCCACCCATCCTACAGTCCCACCCACTTTATGCCACGTTTCACATCATTTTGACACTCCAATTACCAGCCCATGAGCCCTTTCCGTGGGCTCCAAAGAATAATAATAATGTACTTACAAAATATCCAAACTCAAAATTAAGGGTTGTTGTTGTTCCTTTAAAGGGATAGTAATATTTCATTTTATCTTTATTTTATTTTGTAGGCATTAAAAAAACATGAAGAACGATATAAGCCTTATCTCTCAAACCTTTATGGTTTGAGAGATATTCACAAGCAAAGTTTCCCCTCTGTCCCCTTTTACCTAGTGTAAGCCATCTCTTCTCAGATGTGGAATGCAATCCATAGACCAGACAGATAACAGCAGGGGACAATCTTCTTGCTATGAGAACAATGAAGGCCCTGCCCCCTTGACAAGTTTTTCAGGTTTTTCCCTTATCTTAATTGAAGATTGTCCCTCTCTGCAGTCTACCTGGGCACCTCTCTTCTGATCTGGCTGAGCAGTGTTACATCAGTAAAAGGGGCTGGAGGGGGATACTTTGTCATTGAATTACTCTTGTACTACAACTCTGACCGTATTAAAATAACACTCTCCAAAGTCCAAATACTATGATGATTAATTAGAGCTGCTTTTATTATGAAACATTACTATCCCTTTAAGACACAGTACTATCAGACAAAAGCCTTGCTCTATATAGGACATATTGAACAACTTAATAGAAGGCCACACAAAGCTTGCATATGGAATACTAGAATACAATGCAAAGTCCCATTGTCTTTGACATCTGTCCCTGGGATTTTATGACATCTTGTAAAGTAAGTTGCAAAACCCATGACAGGATGCTGATACACTTTTTGTGACTTCATTTTAAAGGGACAAAAGCATAGACAGATCAGCTAAACTAAACAGATTTCCCTGCAATCAGAGTCTATGTTCTTGTACAGTAATCCAGGAAGTCATGGAGGAGTAAACTAACAAATACAAATTTATCAAATTGATTTAAAAGAGATTTTAACCCTTTGAATGATAGAGATGTTGCCGCAGCATTTCAAAAACGAGGTGAAGACATCTCTAGCATTCAAGGGGTAATATGACCCAATAAAATCAATAGGTATTTTAATTGGTCCCAAATGGCACAAGTGATTTGTTCCAGAATATCTTCTTTTGTTTTGTGCATATGACCACTAGTCCTTAAAGGGATAGTAATGTTTCACAAAAAAAGTGTCACCAATTAATCTTCATAGTATTTGGGCCATGGAGAGTGTTATTTCAATACCGTCAGAGTTGTAGTTCACCCCAGAAAAGCTAAATAAGACTTAAGTGGTAGGTGAAGGGTTAAACTGCGGAGGAGAGAAGGCGAGTCCAAGCCCTGTGTAGGATACTAGATCGGCGAATACACAAAATGATTGCCGCAACGGGAGCCAATCAGGAATGAGTGCACAAAGCAAGCACTCATGGTACTCGTAGTTTCGCTAATGGAGTACCACAAAAGTGCCCGAAGCCCCCTAAGGCCCCCAACATGCGCCCACATGAGCCTTCTCTGATGCAGAGATATGTCCCAAACTGTAAAGTCCCATAGAAGTGAATGGAGCAATGGTGTCTATGCAGTACATGCGCGCCTTAAAGGTGCAGAACAGAAAGTTAACGAGGTGAATACCAAAATGTAAAACCACTCAAAAGCCCACTAGAATTAAACAGTAGACCCAATAAACACTGGTCCCAGTAGGGAAAGTGCCCCAAACCCCCCAAAAGGTGCTAACGAGCAGCAAAAAGGTTAAGTTACCACAGAAACTTACTCCAAACACCTCACAGACATACAGATAAACCCAATGAGTGCATGAGTGTGTAATAGGAACTCCAAATGAGACCCCTGTGTGGAGGTGAAGCATGGGACATGTGGACCTCAGCACTCAAAGGGTGCTCACCTTTTTTCAGCAGGTCTTCTGTCTTCAGATTACCATATATCAAGAAGAAGCCTCAGTGGGCAACTCCTGGGGAAAGAACTTGCAGCCAAGATTTTCCCCCCGGGCTTAGGTCCACAAAAGCACCTGGTAAACTGAGCTATCCCATTTGGGTGATGGGAATCGTCAGTGATGGGAATCTGCCTAATGGTGGTATTCCATATCTAACAGAAAAATAATTAAAAAGCTAAAACTATAGCAGAACTTTTCTCTTGCCTTGTGTCTTGACCAAGGAACAAATCATACTGGTTGGGACTGACTAGCTGCAAGCGAAGGTGAGGAGGTAGGCTCCACCCAGCAGTCACTTCTAAGAACTGTTCCTGCCTACTTAAAGGGGCTGATCGCCTACCCAAAGTTACCAGTAACCTGTATTGGATGACAGAGAAAACAAAACCGTGCTCGTTCTCTGAAGGACTTAAAGTTTAACCCTTTGAGTGCCCTATGGGAGTGCAAGGCATTGTTTTGCAATGCATTGTTTACCCCTCTGGCATTCAAAGGGTTAAATCCAATAATATATTGATGGAAAATACAGACAAACACTGAGCATGAAGGAATATCTAACGATTTTTGCAAGATAAATGCTTAATCATGAGAAACTCATTAGATATTCCTTCATGATTGGTGTCTGTATTTTCCATCAATAAACTATTGGTTTTATACTTTAAGTCCTTCAGAGAACCAATGTGATTTTGTTTTTGATGCTGATCGCTAATGCCTTGGAAAGCATGTTTAACCTGCACCACCCTGAAGAAAACTTCTACCGGTGAGTTAGCGACCTTTAACATCGCTCCCCAGGATGAAAGAAGACTAGGAGTTACGGGTAGGAGTTCAGGAGAACACAGAATGCTGGCTAACAGGGAGGGAGACCCTGTGTTGTGCATAAAGCCCTAGAAGGGCAAATGTGAGTGAAATACCTCACATTTTATTTTATTGTTGTGTACAAAAGTTACTACACTTAGATTGATTTATCCCTCTTTTTTTCACTGCAATCGTACAAGATACAGTGTTCCTTACAACTCTAGAGGAAAAGATGGTTTATTTCATCCTTCATTCATCACTATCATCCACTTTATCTTTATTTCATTTTCATATCATCTTCATCTACACATCATGTTCTGCTGAAAAAGGATTAAACTCGTAATATTCCTCCTTATTGGCCATTTCCTATGGACTTTTTATGAACACTTAATACATTGGTATATCATAGAAATATTAGCTTTTTTCTACTAATATAATAGATGCAACAGATTCATTCTACCATTACTATACTATATTATTTGCATTTTTATATTTGCACCATTATGTTTGTATTCATATATACTATTCTGCAATAGTAAGTTGAAACGTTTTCTTTTCTGCAAGATTTTGGTGAATTGCAGGTGCGCTTTGTGATTCATTTACCAGTTCCCAAAATGAGTTAGCGACCTTGTTGAACTTTCCATGCCTTGTTATCTGTTACAGCAGTTCAGTCCACATCAGTCAGGGGCGTAAGTACAAGGGGGTGCAGTTGTGATGCAGTCAGATGTCCAAGGGGGGCCATCAGCCCCAAGTTCCAAAGCTCTGAGGACACTTGTGACTCTACCATACCTCCCAAGCAGGGCTCAAAATTTCCACTCGCCACTAGCCAATGACGAGTGAAAATTTAGCCCTGGCGAGTAGAAATTCAGCCCTGGTGGTTATGTTATGGCTTGCAGTGGCGAGTAACTTTTCAGGTCTGGCTAGTAGCAAAGGACTTCCAATTTTAAGCCCTGCTCCCAAGTGTCCCTCTTTAGGAGGGACAGTCCCTCTTTTAGACCCAAATATCTCTGTCCCTCTTTCCTACCCTGGTGTCCCTCTGTTTAGGAGATCAGACTGTGTGGTGTGTATATAAATGTATCACATTGCTCTACAGCAATAAAATTCACATTTTTTTTTTGTTTAAACGTCAGTATTTGTGTTTATAAATTAGTCTGTGTAAATAAAATACTTTTGTTCTTGTTAGAAGTTATTTATTAGGTTACAGACATAGGTGTCAGTAGGTCATGAAACTGCGTACAAATTCTATATAATGCTCCACCCACTAGCCACACCCAGCCACACCCCCTAAATCACAAGTGTCCCTCTTTGGCAATCTGAAATGTTGGGAGGTATGCTCTACATATAGAAAATATGTTCATTATTTCAGTAGGTTCTAGTTGTGCTCCCAGGAGGGGGTCCAAATACATTTTTGGACCCCTCCAATGATTGGTTACACCACTGATACCAGATGTTCATATGTTTCCTTTGTTGTGGTCTAACTGTGCGACTTTATAACGTGAATGGGTTATACAGTTTAGTCTGCACAGCGACCTATGTATGCCATTCCAGAGAAGGTGCAGCCTAAACATTTCTTTATCCCTGTACTAGTTAGGATACAGTGGGGTGTTATGTATACAAGAAAGCTAGGACAATTACAGGACAAATATATACTTCCATAATACCTATTAATTTAAATGGGTCTTTTAGGCAAGTCTACAATGGTTTGTGAAACAATGTGTTGGAGTCCTCTCTTGCATTCAAGGGGTTTAAGTCAACAAGAATTTGGAAACAAATATGCATTTTTATTGTTCCTCTATTGTGAAGTTGGTTTGGCCCAGAATTGTTCATCTTTACTATTCTAAATACAGCCACAAGACCTTATATATTATATATATATATCCTATATAATAATTCGCTAGCATGTTTGTCAGAAGCCGCCATGCGCAGTGGAGACTGCCCGCGCTGCAGTCATGCTCAGTCCAGACTGCCCAAACACACCGCAGCTGATACAGAGCGGGACGCTCCGAGTTCAGACCGTAGTCCTCTCTGCGCATCTTCCTGGGCCCAGGAAGGTGCGCAGAGAGGACTAAGGTCCGAATTTGGAGCGTCCCGCTCTGTATCAGCCGCAGAACGTTCGGGCAGTCTGGACTTCAAATGACTGCACCGCGGGCAGTGAACAGAGCGGATCCAGGCACCAGCCGAGGCTGCTGGGTGGCACTGTGGCCTGTGTACACGGGCTTTTAAACTAGTTATTATAGCAAAGTGTACTAATTCTGATGCAAGCGAACTTCGCCATAGAGGACAAACAAAAATTACAATTGTTTTAACCCTTTGAGTGCCAGAGAGGCATGTAACTCATTGCGTTGCAGTGCGCTGGATACCTCTCTGGCACTCAAAGAGTTAAAATGGGTTTAAACACCCCCTCAACCCAAGGGCATAACTGCCTAGGGGGTACAGTTGTGCCAGGGCCCAGCATTCAAGGAATCCCAATATCCTCAGGGTCCAAAGAGTTCTAGCTCTGCCTCTATGAGATTTGTTTGCTATAGGGCCTGATAATGACTACTTACTCCACTGTGCGCACACGTGTGTGTGTTTGCCTCAGGATTACCTGACTACCTCTAAATGAAAAGGTCAGTTGTGTCTTATGTTTAAGCTAAGTGGAGCCATTCTGGGGCATGCCAACTGGACAGTATGTAGGGGACAAATTGAAATTCCCATTGATTTAATGGAGGATTTCAATCCCATGAATGTCAGAGAAGCAATGCATTGGGAGATCTCTATGACTCAGAACAAGATTAACCTTCCGAGTGCCAGAGAGGTATCCAGTGCTTTGCGCAGCAAACGGGTTTGAGTCCTCTCTGGCACTCAAAGGATTAAAAGCCCTAATTATATAACATTAAATTTTGGGGATTCTAGTTTACTGTCTGTGGTGTAGTTGATCTGCCTCCAAATGTTTCTACTCTACCTTTATACGTAAGGCCCATAGCATGTGAAAAGGCACCACCCTGCAGCAGAAGCAGGAATGGCAAGCAGTGATATAGACTCTATATATCTGTCATCCTGCAGTAGGAAGAACTGCCTGTGAATCCTTCCTCTGTTTCTGTATCTAATGTTTCTTATTAGAACCAATATTAATAGAGGTGTGTGTGTGATATCTTTATTCAGCACAGCATGCCGCAGGCTCTGTCCTTCCTAGCAGTTCCATATCAGATCCTATTAACATCACATGTCACTGCTTAATTGCATTATTACAAGTGAAGAGATTGCAGCACATCTCTAATTGGACTTGCTAAGATATGATCCAGCACCAGTTTTGCCTCAAGCTTTGAATTGTAACATGACTTTCTCACCAGCAGCCATGTCAATTCTCATGGAAGCAGTGTGTAGATCAAGCTTATTATCTGCCAAAATAAAGATAATTTTCTGACGTTAAACACATTGGTACATATTTATAAAAGGAAACTGGCGTTATTGTGGAGAAAACCAACTGCACCATACGGGGTAAATAAAAAGTCTTAAATTCCCATGCTCTTGATTACAGTTTTTAACTCCTTGAATGCTTGATAGGTTTCAAGCTATCTAGCATTCAAGGGATTAATGGCGCGATGCAAGAAACATTCCCATCTGATAAAGGCATTTTTGTGCGCAGATAGATTTTGCGCATGTTCTAATCCATGAAGCTAAATACCGAACGCTTCTTGAATTGCGCGTGAAAAATTCCATTTTACGACAACAGTACACAGACGTATAAATTCCTTCGCAACAGCATTTCTTGCATTAGGCGCATTTGCTATTCCACTCACACAGATTCGTTAATCTTAGCCACGCCCACAACAAAATAAATATACGCAGCCGTTCACTAATCTTGAATTTTCATGGGCAATTCAACAAAATCACGCGCAAACCTATTCCCTAGTGGTTTTCGCACGGGAAATAGCGATTGAGCAAATTTCCTGCATCGAGCCATAAAAGCCCAATTTAATTTAAGAGGAATTTTGATTTGTCCCATATGGTGCAGTTGGTTTAGTGCAGATTAACTCCAGTGGTGAAATGCACTAAGGAGTGATAAAGAGGTGATAAAGTGGAGATGACTTCGCCAGTGATAACACTTCAACAGTTCCTATGTTATTATATGGAGCCAATGCACTAAGATTTCTCCAGCTTTGGACATCTTAGTGCATAGGCTCTATAGATTAACACAGGAACTGCAGAAGCCAAAGAGGTCATCTCCTGTTTATCACATCTTAGTGTATAACCCCTCTGTTTGCTTTTATAAATACGGGCACATTCAGCTTTATTCTGCAGACAAGGAAGGATAATAAACACAGAGAAAGAAAAAGAAAAACATTTTGTGCTGTATCGTGACACCTATAAATCAATGAACAAATCATTTTGCCCATGAGATAGTGCAACCATCCATGCATATGGGGCCGTATTCAATAAGCTAAAGAAATGCAATTTTGGAACAAACCAATCATGCTATACGGACAAATAAAAATCCTCAAAATGCCATTTTATTTAACCTGGAGAGTGCCATGGCAAAGCAACATATGGGCTTGGATAGCTGTTCCTGCTGTGCCAAGCCCATACTGTCTGAACCCCCCCCCCAACCTGGTTCCGCTGCCCGCTGGCAGTCCCAGATCTGCACAAATAATATTTGACCTACCTAGCCTTATTCCACTGCCAGCTGGTAGTCGTATATACCACCATAAATCATACACTACCAGACCCTTAAGTCTGGTTCCGATCTTCACATACACTGTCTGCCTCCCAGCTACTAAGTCACAGATTCCTACATACACTCTCTCAACCCCCCACCGCAACCTTGTTTCACTGGTAGTCACAGAATCACACACATACTGCCTGCTCCCCCCAGCCTTGTTCCACTGGTAGCCACATTCCTGGTACCCCTACAGTGTGCAAACCTATACCAATAGGGTACCAGTTTTCTTGGGCTGACATTAGGAACTGAATACTATAAGAAATGCCATGCTGTGTCTGAAGTGTAAAAAACTACTATAGCACCACAATCTGGAAAGAGGTGTGCACATTTGCCTAGGGGTAAAAAGGCAAGTGACCCCTCATTTAATGTTGGTGAATGTCTCCTTTCCATAATGGTATGCCTTACTGACCAGGTCCTTTTGTGTATCTAGCATCCTTATGATATGTCAACTTGTGTTAATGGGGTACCATTTTTCTTGGGATAATAGAAAGTAGAATACTGTAGTAAACTCCATGGTTTTCAGAGATTTTAGTGTCTTTGAAGTGGTGGAAATGAAAATAAATTATTAATAATAAAAAATACTGATAGCACTATCTTAATGAAATAATTGTGGACATCACCGTAGGGGTAGAAAGGAAAAGTACCCAAATTTGATGTAGGTGAATTACTACTTTCCAAAATGGTATGCCTTGCATATCTTTCCTCCATATCTCCAATAGTTATGACCCTTTTAGAGAAGGAAGCCTATTTCAAAAAAAGAAAACATGTAGGTGTAGTTTTGTGCTTCTAGCACCCACTATGGTATACCAACCCATATCAATAGGATACTATTTTTCTTGATGAAGCTCTAGTTAATGAATGAGGCATGACATTCCGTCGTAATTCAAAGTTTTAGTACGTTTTAAGGCATGGAAATGTAATAACATGACTATATTTTTCTTTAGCGTTACCTTCTCAAAACATTTGCACACATCAAGTTAGAGGTAGAAAGGCAAGTGATGCCTCATTTGATGAGATGGAATTCCTTCTTTCCAGAATGGTATGCACTATCTACCCTTTCTTCATTTCTGTAGTTGGTACAACAATATTAATACAGGCAAGTCATATCTGAAAAAAAAATATAAGAAACATGTCAGATTATAGTTAGTGCACTTTTGTGCTTTTGGCCTCTCTTACAGTATGGCATTTCATACCAATGGGGTGACATCTTTCTCATAAGAGTAGTAGCTAATGAATACAGTAGGAAACAACATAGTTTTCGACATCTGAAGCGGTAGAAATGAAAAAAAAATGCCTAGATTTTCGTTTTGTGCCATATTCTGGAAATATTTGTCCACCCCAGGCTAGGAGTAGAAAGATAAATGATCCCTTCATTTAAAGGGATATTATTACTTCAAAATTACTATCCCTCATATTGTAGCCCTTAATAAACTGAGTTAAATGACATCAGCGGCATCTCTCAAACCTTTATGGTTTAAGAGATAGCCGCTTTCAAAGTTTCCTCTCCCCTGCTGTCAGCGTTCTGCTGCCAGCAGGAGAATCCGGTCTCTGAATCAAGCGGAGGCTCTTCAGCAGAGCCGATATCTCGTTATGGAAGGAAAAATGATTAATTGAAAGTCTTCTACGTGTGCTTGGTAACCAAGCACATGTAGAAGACTGTTTCAGTTAATCATTTTTCCTTCCATAACGAGATATCGGCTCTGTTTAAGATCCTCCACCTGTCCCGGGACCGGATTCCCCTGCTGGCAGCAGAACACTGACAGCAGGGGAGAGGAAACTTTGAAAGCGGCTATCTCTTATACCATAAAGGTCTGAGAGATGCTGCTGGTGTCATTTAACTCCGTTTATTAAGGGCTACAATATGAGGGATAGTAATTTTGAAGTAATAATATCCCTTTAATGCAGTGGGATACCTACTTTCAGTAAAAGGTTTTATATACTTTCTCAGCTATTTTAGTGTACTTTTACCTGTAAACACTAGAATATACATTTTACTTCATACAGTTGAAAATTCAATTTTGAGCTCCTGCTATCTAAGGATCTGTGTAGGCCATGCATGTAGGTAAAATTATACATATCTGGTATTTTTTGTACTCATGGGGTTCAGGGCCTTTAAAAGTAATTTACATTTTCATTAACAACTTGAACATTTTTGATACAGAGTTTATGATACTGGCAAAACATCACAGCTTGTTGCACAATGCAAAATGTAGTTATTACATATATAAGTTTTCCAACATATAACTAGAAAGTTACCAACATGAATCATTCTTAAACAGATGGTTAGCAAAAATGCTGAAAATGTTTGGCCAACAGGGGACAGACAATTCTCCAAGCTTCTAATGCTGAGAGGGTTAAATTGGACTTTTGACCCCTTGAGTGATAATATTCAATGAGTTAAAGGCCACATTTAAATAAGTGGGATTTTTCATTTGCCCCCGTATGGTGCACTTGGTGTGCTCCAGAATTGCACCTTATTGAATATGAAACATGAACAGAAGCAATGCTTCAGTTCAGAGCAATGGGAATCTGTGGTAACACTGTAACAATTCTCCATGGTGTTTCTACAGTCAATTCAGCACTTTCAATTAGGCAGAATAGGCACCTAGGTTCTCAAGGTTTAACCCCTTAACGGTCATAGTACGTCATGGGTTGATCTGCGTTAACGACCCATGACGTACTATGACCGTCATGGAATTCGGGGCTCCCCCTGCGGCTGCACGCCGTTCCGGGAGTCCGGAAACGGAAACAAAAAAAAATGCTCCGCGGTCCTTAAGTGACCACCGCATGCATGTGCAGCTGGTCCTTAAGGGGTTAAGCAATGCATCAGCTGTCTCTCCCACCATCTGAGTTGTGGGTGTGGCCAGAGCAGTCCCAGTACACCTTGTTTATGATTTTCAGTTTATATACCAGTTTGTGCACCCCTTTACTGCCCATTTTTCTTTGCCCAGTGGATGCTAGAGAAGTCTTATATATAATATACATATTAATAAGCAATTCACTGGGGACCTCTGTGGCAGCCCATTGGTTGAGGACTTCTCTTTTGCCTGTATGTTATAGGCTAAGAGAATTGTCTGTACCAGGCAACAGTGGTGTGGTAATGTGGAGTGTGGGTGTGGCCATGGGCGGGGCTGCAGATGCCTTGGATGACTTAAATCTGGCTATGTAAATAGTGTAAAAAAAAGTAAGTACATTCACAAGGCAAAAAATACATCTATTATAAATAAATAATTTACAGTAATACTGGTTTGTTTTTCTATATAGGTATTAACCGTGTGGGTGTTATCACTCAAAGGATTAAAGTGGGTATCAATCATTTTATTTTTGTTTCTTTTACTTCTATCATAAGCATCACGCACATGAGCACGACCACCCCTGGAAAGCGCCCATGTTAAGGGGTTAACCATTGGAGTGCCAGGGCTGTGTGAAAGGCACTGAGAAGCAATGTATTTCTTATCCCTCTGGTTGTCAATTCTGGATGAAACTAAATTCTCCATGGGGACAGATTTCCCAATTAGGCAGAGTAGGCAAACGCCTAGAGCTCCCAATTTGGAGGGACACCTCAGCTGTGCTGGCCACACCCACATTCTGAGTTGTGGGTGTGGCCAGAGCAATCTATTTGTCCCTGCACCAGTTTATATGCCATTTTACTATTATTTAACATCCTTGGAGTGGGGGTGAGGCCGTAGGCAGATCTAGGGGCACCTGAGGTATAAATTCAGTCCTGCATGGAGACAAATACAATTCCAATTAATTTAAACAGGGCTTATAAGCCCTTAAATGCCTGAGACATCCCCATCACAATTCTCCACTTTATTTTGTGAATATGACACAGAATGTTTTTGGAGCACTGCTCCTGAGATCTTGTAATAGGTGATGAAAAGACATATATTATATACGCTGGAGTATACATAACAGAAAGACACACATACATATGTATACTAAACATGTCATTATTTCAAAATGTAACTAATAGTGTGCAATTGAAATGTCACTATAATAATGCATTCCCAGTGTTTATTCCTGCAAAATCTCTTTCTCTCGCTTCAGTCTAATAATGGAATCATTCCACATCCATAAAAAGTACTTGGGTTGCCCTACAGAAAATAAATCACATAACCTGCTAATCCCTTCAGGCTTAATTGTGTTGTTTTCTGTTTTCCGTACCTAAACAACCCACACCTTATCATCTGTATGATTATTGTTGTTGGTATTTGTGTAAGTAAACACTCAGGAAAATGGAAAAGAGCAGAAGCTAACGTTGTATACTATTATAATGGTATCCGTGAACATTCAACAGTTCAATTCAAGTGACTTGTTTTCTCTACTGGTACTCAAATGCCAATCCCTCAGCAGAAATGTCCAATTTCACCTCTATCTCTCCTCAAATAAGCATCACACGTGGCCAACCACTTGTGATGTGTCTCGATCCCTAAATGGATGTTATATAGTTTTTTCTTTGTTTGTGGTGTTTTGTTTTTAAGAAGTAACACTTCCTAATCATACCTGTGGACTCTCCGGATCAGCTGCAGAGACTCCGTTTTTTTTAGTTAACTACCGGTTCTTCATTGACAGAGGTTGATTCTCTGGGAGAGGTGAGTTTCCTTTGAAACTCTGCCCACTTCTCCTCCTTCTCACCCTGTTCTGCCCACTTCCTGCTCGCTTCTCCTCCTTCCCACCCTGATCCTCCCACTTCCCACCCACTTCTCCTTCCCAACCTGTTCTGCCCACTTCCTGCTCACTTCTCCTCCTTCCCATCCACTTCTCCTCCCACTTCCCACTCACTTCTGCCCACTTCTCCCTCACTTCTACTCCTTCCCACCCTGTTCCTCCCACTTCCCACCCACTCCTCCTTCCCACCCTGTTTTTAGGTGAGTTTCCTTTGAAACTCTGCCCATTTCTCCTCCTTCCGACACTGTTCCTCCCACTTCTCCTCCTTCCCACCCTGTTCCTCCCACTTCCCACCTACTTCTCCTTCCCAATCTATTCTGCCCACTTCCTGCTCACTTCTCCTCCTTCCCACCCACTTCTCCTCCTTCCCACTCTGTTCTGCCCACTTCCCCCTCACTTCTACTCCTTCCCACCCTGTTCCTCCCACTTCCCACTCACTCCTCCTTCCCACCGTTTCATCCACTTACTGCGTACCATGCCAATAAGCCCTGCCCACCCAATTAATCCCTGCCCCTTTATGCCATAAATCATGTCATGTAAATATACTCCAGGGGCTCAAATGGATGAAGTTCCCAGATCTACTCCTAATAACAAACCCCATTTACCTTACTACAGCCAGAAAATCCTAATCTTCCCTATGAATATTACCCTTGTGCCTTTGTTGAAGAGAAAACATATACAATCAGTCCCGGATGTTATCTCCATGGGAGCAGACATGACAGTTACTGGTAGTTTTTCAGACTGAAACAAGCAGAGTGCATGCACCTGCATAACCCTTTAAGGACTAGTGGGGTGTTCAACGCATTGCAAAGCAATATGTTGTGTTTCCCTCTGGTCCTTAAAGAGCTAAAATTACATTACCATGTGAAACATGCGGCGTTTGTGCCCTGTCCTCTTGTCAGCAACTGTCATGTCTGCCTCCATGGACATGATATCCAGGACTGATCGAAGAGGTTATCTATGGAGCAAAGGCACAAGGGCAAAATTCATAAAGGCCATTAGGATTTTCTAACATAGTAAAGTAAATGTGTTGGGGGGGTTATTTTTAGACGTTGTTCTTATTTAACTTTTTATTATATACATACTTACAAAGTAGAGTCAACACGTGCTACTGAGATCTTGATGCATAAAAGCATCAGTTATTTCAAGGTTCAACTCACCAACGGATCATTAAAAATGTATAAAAACAAAGTGCTGTCAGCAGTGCAATGTTCATCTCCCGCAGATCTTGTCCTGAAGCCACTGTGTATGGGGCTTTGTGTGCTGTCCTCCTGGACCTTGATGCTGGGGATCAGTAGCCTAACTAGCCATTGGAGGGCCCCAGTGGCCCCAACACAAGAATATTTTGCCAAAGGTATAACTAGAACCTATTGGACCATGGGGCAGCCCCCTGGTGAAACTGCGCCCCTCGGTTATATATAGTCACACCCCTGTTGGGTATGAAGTTACTTGCAGGTAAGCCCCTTTTTTGTACTTTATTCTTTAACTTATCTGAAATCTGTTTAACAAAGCAGAATGCCCAGGATTGCTGTGTTCTCCTTTTCATGTGCATCACTGTATTTTATTCGTCACTGTGTATCTAAACATTCCATATTAGGTCAATTTGCCCAGTAAAATGAGAATGTGTCCCAGGTATATACATTTTTTTTAACCCCTTAACGACCGGCACATCGCGGTCACTTAAGGATCACGGAGCATTTTTTTTTTTTTTTTTTTTTTACATTCCAGTTCCGACCGACGTGCAGCCGCGGGGGGAGCCTGGAATTCTATGACAGTCATAGTACGTCATGGGTCGTTAACTTAGATCGACCCATGACACACTATGCCCGTCAAGGGTCATTAAGGAGTTAATCCTACTTGGACAAGTTCATAAAAATAAAAGTTTTTTGTAAAGTACTGTACCACAATAAAACGATCACCATCCATGCACTCTCTGAGACTGATGAGCTAAGAGGATCTGAAGCAAACCAATGGCACCATAGGGGACATATGGGAATTTCCAATTGTCCCCTAAGTCATGTAGATAAATGTAAGGTTATGCATTTGGGCTGTAGAAACAAACATGCTACATACAGGCTAAATGGGAAACAAGTTGGAGAATCCTCATTAGAGACAGATTTAGGGGTACTGATAGACAATAGACTTCACAGCAGTGTGCAGAGTCACTCAGTTGATTCAAGAGCCAATAGGGTACTAGCCTGCATAAAAGAGGTGTAGAAGCACAGGATGGGAATATTATCCTACCTCTATATAAATCCTTGGTAAGACCTCATCTAGAAGATCTGGGCGCCAGTTCTTAGAAAATACATTAATGAACTGGAAAAAGTGCAGAGGCGTGCAAAAAAAAAACTAATAAAGGGATTGCATGATCTGAGTTATAAAGAGAGACTAGTCAAACTGGGGTTGTTTACATTAGAGAAGAGGTGTCTAAGGGGTGATATGATTATCATTTACAAGTATATTTGAGGTCAATACAAAGAACTATCCAATGAATGATTTACTCAAAGAGCTGAGCTAAAAACAAGCAGTCATCCATTAACACTAGAAGAAAAGCATTTTCGACTAAAACAAAGGCATAGGTTGTTTACAGTAAGGGTGCTAATGCTATGGAATTCTTTGCCTCAGGATGCTGTGCTTGCAGATACTGTAACTGCTTTCAAAAATGTAAAGGATACATACCTAGCACAGAACAATATTGAGAATTATGACAGTTGGCTTTGAAGTAGATAGGATGTTGATCCAGGAAACTATCTGACTACCATTTGGAGTCAGTAAGGATTTCTTTTTACCCACTTGGAGCTTATTTGGAAATGGCTTCACATTTTGCCTTCCTCTGGATGTGATTTGGCATGGGCTGGACTTGATGAACACGTCTTTTTTCAGTCTCCTCAACTACCGTATGTTACTATGTTACTATGGTTTGCTCCAGAATTACTTGAGGTCCTCTTAGCCATCTTCCTGTCTATCTGTCTACCGTTTGCCTATGTATGATTCATTTTGTATTGGCAGCAAGATATGAGTAACTCAGGTGTGTAAGCTCATTAGAGATGATAGATTTTACCTAGGGTTAAAGGTTATACTGACAAATCATGATGTGTCAGCAGCTAAGTAATATAATTTTTGCTTTGCATCTCAGTTTTATAAATAGAATAACCCTTAGGAGGCTGATACATTCTCTATAAGCTGCGATAATTAATATAATTTGAGTTTTCATTTGATTTCTTTTTTCTAGCATGGTTAGATGTGACTTTAGCATTGTTACAGAATGTTAATCAGGATCTGCTAACTGTACTGAGAAATAGAACACTGCACCATTAATCATGGGGAAAAGTGTGTAGTTGAATTCAAAGTTGCCAGCTTTATTTGACCCCGAGTTCAGCGATGTCAGAAACAGTACTAGAATACATCAAGATCTCTACCATGATTGTAGGACTTCAACACAACACTCAGGTTTAAGACTTGGAGCTCTAAAGCAGCTGTGGTCAATGTGAGGCCCTCTGACTGTGGTGGACTACAACTCCCATCATCCCTAGCCAGCTGTTGGCTGGCTAGGGATGATGGGAATTGTAGTCCTCTGCAGCTGGAGGGCATGCGGTTGACCACCACTTCTCTAAAGTGGGACTAGATTGGAAATGGCTCCAGAGGGCTTTTTTTTTTTTTGCCTTCTTCTGGATCAACAGGGGTGTTTTTGGCATGGGCTGGACTTGATGGATGCATGTCTTTTTTCAGCCTTATCTACTATGTTACTACTAGTGTAAAAGCCTGTGTACACGGGCTAAGGTCCAGGTGATGTTAACCCTTTGAGTGCCAGAGGGGTACGCAACACATTGCAAAGCAATGCGTTGCCTACCCCTCTGCCACTCAAAGAGTTAAGAGGCCGGTCCTGCTCTGCGTCCTGCCGCTGACGCAGTCATGCACTGTAGAGACTGCCCGAAAGCACAGAATGCTCCCAGCACACAGCATTCCGTGCTCTCAGGATTCTGTTCATTCAGGCAGTCTCTACAGAGCATGACGGCTTCTGACAAACATTCTAGCAAATTATTATATAGGATGTTACTATGTAAAGTGCGCAGCCCATATCTAACAGCCTGTATACTTCCTCTGACTCTGTATTCTTATTATTCCATCCTAAGCTTAAACAAAGCTAAAACAAGCACTGAGCGCTGAAACTTTAGCTTCAGTACTCAGTAACAGATTACAAACACTCATCACTCCATCCCACTCCTCCCTTGCACTCTTTGGAGAATGAGCTGGTTATTGGGATCTTTCCTATGTGCTGTAACTTTGTATTCATGGCTGCATCAAATCTTCATACTTAGATATGAAATAATATCAAAACAGGGAGGGATATTTTCTTGGTCAGTACTTCCGAGGACAAGAGCTTATTCGTTTATTTTAATAAGTAGCACGTTTAATCTGGACTCCTGCCCCGTTACAAAAACCTGCAAAAGGAGAGGATTATCCCACTGTCATTTTCATCATCTGCAATCCTTCTTGTCTATAGGACTAAACTGGTGTAAAATAGGTAGGGAGTTCTAAAAGATAACATTTTTACTCTGATCTAGTCCTAGTATAGTTCCACGGTAAATAGGTATAGCTAGGTTCACGTCTAGGCGAGGTTTTTCAAAATATTAAAGGGATAGTAATGTTTTAAAATAAAAGCAGCTCCAATTAATCTTCATAGTATTTGGGTCATGGAGAGTGTTATTTCAATAGTGAGAGAGTTGTAGTTCAAGAGTAATTGAATGATAAAGTATCCCCCTCCCGCCCCTTTTACTGATGTAACACTGCTCACCTCAGAACAGAGAGGTGGTGTCCAGATGGCTTGCAGAGAGGGACAATCTTCAATTAGCATAAGGGAAAAATCTGAAAAATCTGTCAAGGGGGGGGCAAGGTTTTCATTGTTCTCACAGTAAAAAGATTGCCCCTTGCGGTGAGCTGTCTGGTCTTAAAACCAGATTTCACATCTGAGGGGAGGTGGCTTACATTAAGTAAAAGAGGCAGGAGGGGGATACTTTATCATTCAATTACTCTTGAACTACAACTCTGACAGTATTGAAATAACACTCTCCATGGCCCAAATACTATTTATTTATTTATTTATTTTATTTAGAAAATATTTTACCAGGAAGAATACATTGAGATTTTTCTCGTTTTCAAGTATGTCCTGGATCTATGTAGATTAATTGGAGCTGATAAGGGGTTTAAATTTAATGATAGGAGGGGTTAGAGGACATTTTGTATGATGAAAGACACATTTTAATTTAGTTGCTAATTTTGGTTAATCAGATTCCCTCCATCTCACCCCTTTGTTTTGTGAGTTTATTTACTGTAGAGTTCCACAGCAGTGAGAAGGTGGAGTGTCTTTGCCAATCGATGAACATGACAGAATTATGAGCTTGGCCATACCCACCAATCTTTAAGAGGGCAACTGATAAGGCCTGACAAGTTTGAGTTTGGTTATGTTTGTGTTTTATTATAATACTAGTTGTAGAGCCTGTTACACTGGCCACAGTGCCACTGACAGCCGGTCGCGGGGCAGTCATGCATAGCAGAGACTGCCCATGCTGCAGCTGATACAGTGGCAGCCGGTTGCGGTGCAGTCATGCTCAGTAGAGACTGCCCACACCGAGGCTGATACAGAGCTGGATGCTCCTTCGGATGCCCATTTATTAAAATGCCCATTATTTAGTAAGTTCTGACGCTCAGTCCCTTCTTCTTTTCCCAGCCTGGCCATTGATGAAAACTGTTTGGACATTCTTGAATAGTGCATTTATACATGTCTAATGTATACCTTACAGTTAATGGCTCTATGGAAAAAGCGAACAGGTTGGATAGGAAGAAAGACACAGGTCATTCTGAGACCTCCAGCCCACCCCTCCCCTTCTCTGGGCATCTGCAAAGCTCACAAAATCTGAAACAGCCAAACACGATATTTCAACAATCTGTTAAACACTGAAACCAGCCTGCGTTCTTCCATTAACACTGCAATCAATTTTAAACAGCCATTTAAAGCTGTTGTAATACTTGTAACATAATAGCAATAATCTGGAGATGAGTTTTTCCTGCTTGTTTTTATCGTTCCTGCAGCAATGTAAAAACAGTGATCCACGTGACATTCAAGAAGAACATATTTTGGCAGAACATTAAATATAATATTTAAAAGGACTTTTTGAATACTGTGGTACATAATGTGTATCTAAATATCTGACATATTTACAGACATATTTAAAACATTCTTAGCGTAAGGCACAATGAGATGAATTTATACATTTCCCAGTACAAATCCACTGGAACGCAATTGGAAGCACGAAGTTGGTATGGCATGCACTAAGTCTGTGGAGAATACCAGTAGACAATCTCTGCCATCATTAGAAGTCAGAAAGTTCTGTACACCTGCCCTGTGGCACTTGAAGGCAAATTAAGTTAAATGCTATCATTTCCTCAATTCCTTGTTTAATATATGGAATTAAACAAGTAGAGGAAAGGAACTCTCTAAAACGCCCACTGCCCTCCCCTTGGTGCAAGCGAGGTTAATTGGAAGATACTTGGCATAGGTAGGTTAGTAAATTGATGTTAGGCAGGAGTAGGGACTAAAAATTTAAAGGGGCAGTAAACTTTTTTTTATGAAAACCTATAAAGCTTTCCCTGCTGAGTAAAACAAGAGAACTCCCACTGCTGTAAGCTGTTTTACTCAAATGTTATAACAGTTCAAATAATCAGGAAGTGACTGATCAGGACTGTGTTTACTTCCTGAAAGTTGTAACTGACAGGAAATGACAGGCAGTTTCCATCACATTCTATAGAGAACTGCAAGTCACTGACTTTCCTCTCCATTAGAATGTAACAGAAAAACAAATTCAAATTTGACTGCTAGAGGGCACTGCTAATGTGGGAAAAAAAACAATGGTTTAAACTGTAATAACTCTGGAAATATGCATTTCTCAGCAGTGGGAGTACCCATATTTTATTCAACAGGAAAAGTCCTGCAATATATTTTTTTCATAAAAAAAGTTTACTCCTCTTTTACCCAACTACTGAATAAAAGTGTAATCATCATAGTGCATTCCCCCCAATGAGAATGGTGTATGAAGAAAAACTTCAGCAATTTTAGAATAAACCAACTGCACAATAAGGGGACAAAAGAATTGAATTGATTTTAACCTCTTCAATACTAAACAGCTCTCCAATGGATTGTGAAGCAATGCGTCGGGGACCTCTCTAGCATTCAAGAGGTTAAAATCTCCAGAAAAATCAATGGACATTTTTATTTGTCCCCTATGGTGCATTTGACTAGTGCCAGAATTGTTCCAGTTCACCTTAAGACGTCAGAGGCCAATAACACAACGAATGAATAAACAGAATGTTTGGAAGAATGTACACAGGTCTATATAAAATATTCCATGAATGTTGGAGTCCCAAGAGTTTTCCACCCCTATTTACCCTTTTCTTGCCAGAGGGCACGTAAAAGTGTTACAGTGTTAGTAATGACCTATGATTAAGTGCAGAGGCATGAAACGCGTTAGGTGGTGAGAGCATCAAGTACACGTTTGTATAGGAGTTGCCTTGCTCTTTGGCAACAGAATTGCCTTTTATATATTTTTGTATCCAATAAAGTATATTTTATGGAAGTGATATGCTGAAGTTGGTTGTTTGGATTTCTGCCGGACCGTGATGCACCCTTTACCTTTGTCGTCAAGTTTGTCGAAGTCTGTGGCCGAGACTGTTAGGGGTAGCACCGGACCGGCAAAGCAGTTATAAACGTGGTGAGTTCCTTTGACATCTCATTCATATGAATGGAGTATTTATTGATGGAAGACACTGAGCAACTAAAAGCGAACTGTGTCTGGATTTGAGTTGGACAGTGTTAGTAATGTCCCATACATTTTTTTTATAGATTTGTAGAGGGTAAAAAAAAAGAATCTCACTCACACAGACCCTATCACTCAAACCACTATGGTTTGAGAGATATTCCCAATAAAAGTTTCCCCTCTCCTTCTCCTGATGTAAGCGTCTAGCTGACTGCAGGAGATCCTGGTCCGGGGACCAGCCGGCGGCTCTGCTGCAGAGCAGAAATCCCGTTATTAGATAATAATTACTTCACTGGAAAGGTGTACAAAGTGTCCCTGGTTTGCAAGCACACTTTGTAGACCGTTCCCATGAAGTAGTTCTTTTCTAATAATGGGATTTCGGCTCTGCTGAAGAGTCTCATCACGTCGGCTGACCCGGATCTCCTTCTGTGAGCTTTACAGCTGACATCAAGAGAATGGGAGGGAAGGGGGAACTTTGCCAATATCTCTCAAACCACAGAGGTTTGAGAGATGGGGTTTGTGGCAATGAGATGCTTTTTTTACCCTCTACAAATCTATAAAAAATTTTATGGGACATTACTAGCACTTTAACAGTGAAAATCTGAACAATACACCAGTTAATACGAATCGCTTGTTTTCCCTTTGTGAGATGCTCAGTTTGTTACCAGATACCTTTCTGTATGGGACTTAAAAACAGGAATAGTGATACAATGTATAATTATCCCTGCAGCAGAAGAGCCTGCTACCAGACCACGGACTGCTGCTGGGATAGTGTTACATATTATCACTGTCCCTCCTTTCCAGCCATCTCACGGTCAGAGATATAAAAGTGTAAAAAAAAAATGTGAAGCTGGGAAAAAATAATAAAAAGTAAAGACAACTGAAGAATTCCTAAAGGCAAAAAATTAGGTTGGCTGTCACTTTAAGCGTTCTTTAAAGTATAGGGGGATAGGTCGAGTAAAAAAAAAAAACTGAAAATGTCAAGAGTCTCTGGATTTATTTTAAAAAAGGAAAGTTTATTCAATTCTCCCATTCTATATATATGATTAAAAAAATCTGAATGTTTGGCAACATTCAGAATGAACGTCTTTTTTTTAAATTGCTAATCAGCTTCTAATAAGTTTTACAGCTGATTTGGAAACTATTTAAATTACTTTATCACATTAGACAGTCATTTTAGAGGGATAGACATGTTCTATGTTTTCCAGTATCTCTATAAAATGCGTAACTGAAAAATAGTTGTAACATATGTTGGATATCTCTTAACCCTTTGAGTTCCAGAGAGGTAGCCAACGCATTGCATTGCAATGCGTAGGTTACCTCTCTGGTATTCAAGGGTTAAATATCAGGTCAGTTGTAAGAACTCCTGAGGCCCCCCAGTGGAATTGTGAATGGAGCCCCCACCCAAAACAAAAAGAGGATTTTAGTCTTACCTGTTAAATCCTTTTTTCTTAGTCCATACAGGTTACTGGTAACTCTGGGAGGCGTCAGCCCCTTTAAGTAGGCAGGAACATTCTCCAAATGTATGCAGGGGGGTGGAGCCTCCCTTCCCTCTCAGGCTGCAGCCCAGCTAGCCACTTCCAGAATTGTTTGAGAACTAACTAGACTAGACAGTAGAAGGGAAGAAGACTCCTGTGAGCATGCCCCCAAGGACTCCCACAGACTAACACAGGATAGCCAAGCTTGGTCCCCTGGCGGGAGACCAGTAACCTGTATGGACTAAGAGAAAAGGATTTAACAGGTAAGACTAAAAATCCTCTTTTCTCTGTCGTCCAATACAGGTTACTGGTAACTCTGGGATGTCCAACCATTGAGTTCCCCAGAGGCGGGAAGAAGGCAAGGACCAGGCGCAAGGCCCCCAAAGTCACCAGAATCTCTATGAACCTACCAGTCAGAGAGCTTAAAAAAACTGAAGTGTCAACGGACATCAAACAGGGGTAAAAACACCCCAGGAACTGTGACACAGCACACGGAACTAGAGCCAACAGGGCTCAACAGTAAAATGAAGCACCAAGAATGTAAGGAGAAGATCCTAGACGGGCAAGACTGCCTCCAGGACCTACCTCCCAAAGCTGGCATCAGCCGAAGCCAGCACATCCACACGGTAGTGCTTCGAAAAGGTGTGCACAGAGGACCAAGTGGCCGCCCTGCACAGCAGATCTGCAAACGCTTGATTCTTTTTGGCCCAAGAGGCCCCAATAGACCTGGTGGAATGAGCAGTGACCCGAAAGGGGACATGCTTATTCCTCAACTCGTAGGCCCTAGGAACAGCTGACTTGATCCATGACGCAATAGTCACTTTGGATGCAGGTCTCCCTGCCCTAGGATCCTCAGGAATGACGAACAGAGCGTCAGACTTCCTGACAGATTCAGTGTGATGGACATAAAACTTGAGACAACGCACCACATCCAACAAGTGGAGAGCTCTTTCCTTGTCAGATGAGGGGTTAGGGCAGAAAGAGGGCACCACAATCTCCTGACTAATGTGAAACTCAGAGACCACTTTAGGTAAGAACACCTTAGAGGTGTGAAGTACCGCTTTATCCTTATGAAACACCAGATAAGGTGGTTTACAGGACAGAGCTTGCAACTCCACAACTGGGCGAACAGACACGATCGCCAGTAGAAAGGCCATCTTCCACGTCAAGAGACGTAAAGGAATAGTATCCAAGGACTCAAAGGGAGGACATCGGAGAACTCCCGATACCAAAGTAAGGTCCCACTGAGGAGCCGTACTCCGAAAGGCAGGGCACACATAAGCAACGCCCTGGAAGAAAACCCTGACATCAGGAAGGATAGCAATGTGTGTCTGGAAAAAGACAGAAAGTGCCGAAGTCTGAACCTTAAGAGAACTCAGACTGAGTCCCTTGACCACACCATCCTGAAAAAAGGCCAGGACAGTGGGAAGATCAAAGTCATGAGACAGATCTCTGTCAGCACACCAAGACACAAGTGTCAACCAGACACGGTGATAGATCTTGGAAGAAACAGGCTTACGAGCACTAAGCACAGTAGACACCACAGCGGAAGAAAACCCTTTCTTCCTTAAAATTGAGGATTCAACCTCCAGGCCGTCAAATTGAGCCGAAGAACGTCTTCCTTCCACAGGTAACCCTGCAGAAGAAGATATGGACGAGAGGGGAGTGGAAAGGGACTCCGCCACTGATAGGGCCAGAAGCTCCGGATACCAGGACTGACGAGACCAATTTGGAGCAATCAGAATTACTGGACAACGTTCCACTTTCAATTTCTGTAACACCCTTATCAACACTGGAAGAGGAGGGAAAATGTAGGCCAGGGAGAATGTCCAGGGAATGGACATTGCGTCGGCAGCCAGAGCTAGAGAGTCTCTCCACCGTGAGCAAAACGCCGGAACCTTCCTGTTGTGTCTCGTAGCCATCAGATCCACTAGGGGCATCCCCCATCTATGAGTTAGGAGTTGAAACACCTCGGGATGTAGCTCCCACTCTCCGCTGTCGACTGTGTGACGACTGAGGAAGTCTGCCATGACATTGTCTAAGCCTGGAATGTGCACTGCGGAAATGACAGGAACATGAACCTCTGCCCAGGACAGAATGGCCTTGACCTCTAACCAAGCGGCGAGACTTCTTGTTCCGCCTTGTCTGTTGATGTAAGCCACTGCTGTGGCGTTGTCGGACTCCACAGACTGGATAGTCCTCCAGTTGAGACTCCCAATGACGGAGAGCATAAAATATTGCTCGAAGTTCCAGGATGTTGATAGGGAGAAGGGACTTCTCCATGGACCACTTCCCTTGGATGCTGTAGAGACCCAGAACAGCTCCCCAGCCCAAGGGGCTGGCATCCGCCGTGACCTTGGTCCAGTAGGAAATCAGGAAGGATCTCCCCTTTAAGAGATTGGGAAGGTCCAGCCACCACTCCGAGCTCAACTCTACATGAGGAGGAAGAAGACCGACAGCTTCTGATGATCTGGTCGATCCCTGCACGTCTGTATAACAAACCTCTGAAGTTCTCTGGTGTGTGCCATGGCAAATGGAACCGCCTCTATCGTGGAAATGAACTTCATCACCAGAGAAGACAACTTCGGAACAGGGATCCAATCCCAGGAAAGGATCGTTGAGACTATGTTGGCAATTTGATGGGCTACCTTGTCCGGTAGAAACACCATGCACTTCTGTGTATCGAACAGAAGACCCAGGAAGATCAGTTGCTGGAATGGGACAAGAACTGACTTGTCCAAATTAACAAACCAACCATGATGGGCAATTATTTGAATGCAGGTTTGAACCCGCTGATGAAGAAGGACCGCAGGAAAGGCTTTCAAAAGCGAGTTGTGCAGGGAGTTACTCTGATGCCGTCCCGATGGAGGATGGATATCAAGGCCCCCAGAACCCGTTGGAAAACTGGAGGGGCCGTTGTCAGACCAAATGGAAGAGCTGAGAACTGAACATGACCCCTGTCGCAGGCAAACCTCAGGCACTGCCTGCTCACTTGAAGAACTGGGATGAGCAAATATGCATCCTGAAGGACCAGAGAAGCAAGAAACTCCCCGGAGACATAGCAGCGATCACTGTGCGCAGAGATTCCTGATGATAGTGAGTCCTGATCACAAACCAATTGAGATCTTTCAAATCCAAAATAGGGCAGCATCCTCCGTCCTTTTTGGTCACCACAAAGAGGTTTGAATAAAACCCCGAACCGCCGACTGAAGGAGGCACCGGCTCCAGGACATCCTTGTCCAGAAGAGTCTGAATAGAGCCTTCGAATAGACGGCCTTCCTCGACTTCCTGAGGAGAGCGAGAAACATGAAAGCGAAAAGGAGGAAGATAAAAGAAAGGGATCTCGAACCCCTCTGACACTACCTGTAAAACCCATGGGTCCGATACTGAATCCTCCCAAATCCCGCGAAAGAGGTGGAGACGACCACCCACAGGGGGATGCGGACCCAGGTTCAGTGAGTCATGCCAAAGCAGTCTTGTTCATAGCTGCTTTGGCCTGGAGGTGGGTCGCAGAGCTGATGGAACCACCTGGTTCGTCGAACACTTCACAGTCTGAAAGGAACGAAAGGATCTTTTACGTTTAAACGGTAACTTCATCTTAAAGACCTAGGGTAGAAATGAACTCTTACCCCCAGTGGCCTCGCTAATTAGTTCCCTAAGATTAGGCCCAAACAAGGAAGTACCCTGAAAATGCAGAGAAAGTAAGACTTTCTTGGAAGCAGTGTCAGCAGACTAAATCTTGAGCCAAAGTGCATGCCCGGCCACCACAGGAGTAGTAGAAGCCCTTGCCATCATGCGGACAGCATCAAAGGCAGCAGCAGAGACATGGTGTTGTTCTTCAGAGAGATAATGGCAAGAAGACGCAATGTCTCCGAAGTAGGCGCATCTTTACGGACAGCCGTAGAGAGTTGATCAGTTCAGACTGCAATAGCCCAGTTAACCCACGCAACAGCAAATGCTGGGCGCCTAGTGTAACCAATAGAAGCGAAAAATGGGCTAGAGGAAAACCTCAAGTCACTTGTCCGTCCAGTCTAGCAGCGCAGAATCATCAGAGACAGGAAAAGCAGTGGATTTAGAACCCATTTAGCCAGCTCAGCTTCAAAAAAGGGATAAAGCTTAGCAAATTCCCTGGACACAGTAGCAGACTTGTCCGGGTTTTACCACGCATCAGAACCCAAACGTTAAGAGTTGGGTTAGGAGGAAAATAAGTAAGGGGCTTAGCAAGCTCCTGAAAACATCAGAGGGATCAGAAGGGACCTCCTGAACCAAGGGAATGTTGAGTATGGTTAATATAGCCCTCAGTAGAGGTTTCAGTATCAGCTTCAAATGGGTCCCAAGATGACCTTGAAGATTCCAAAATAGTACCAACCTCAACATTCGAATCTTGCAACAATTCTTCCTCAGAAGAATCTGACACATCAGGTGCTCCCTGCGGTTGAGGCAGGGAGTATCTGATAGTAGAGGGGGGTCTGTCATAATTGAAGTGCCCCCTGTATCTGGGATGGAAAGAGCTGTAAATTGGACCTAAGGTCCCTAGTTGCAGCCTTAAACTCTTGCACCCAAGCTGGCTCAGTAGCATGGCTGGAAGGCCCTGGGTTACTGCCAGGAACTTAAGAACATACTGGGCATAAATGACCAGAGAATTCTCTAGGTAGCCCTATGTGACAGGAAGAGCAATGTGCAATGGGGGATACTGACACCCCAGCCTCCTTAGTCTTAGGTCTAACCCCTAGCTCCAGCGGTATAGACATTCTCACAGTGTCAAAATAACCAACTGTACAATGAATCACCCAATTGTAGTGTGGAAGATTAATATTTCACCCCAGAAATGCTAAATATAGACTTTTCTGGCAGGCGAAGGGTTAATCTGCAGAGGAGAAAAGGAGAGTCCAAGCCCTGTGTAGGATACTCATTGAGAAAAGTTCCCAAAATGGCTGCCACGACGGGAGCCAATCAGAAATTAGGCGCGAATCAAGCACTCATGGGAAATGTAGTTTTTCCTAAAAAGTACCCCAAAACAGTGCCCGAAGCCCCCCAAGCCCCTCCAACACACTTGAACTATAAACCGGATGATAGAGCAAGGGTAGACAATTAAAACGAGCCCTCTCTGAAGTTGCTGTGTGAAGCGGTTGCAGAGATACATCCCAAACAGTGTTGTCCCATAGAAAGTAAATGGAGCAATGGCATCTATGCAGTAAAGCACGCCTTAAAGGCGCAGTATACAATTTTAATAAAAGTTAAACTATAAGTTAAAAATATGAAAAACATACAAGGAACATGTGTGCATACTGAGAAAACACTAACCTAGTAAGGAAAGTGTCAGAAAACCCCACTAAACGTGTCAAACCAGCAGACAAAGGGTTAAGTTACCACATAAACCTGCTCCAAATACCCAACAGACATACACATATAAACCCAATGAGTGCAGGAGTGCGCAATGAGAACTTCCAAATACAAGCCCAGCAAAGGGGCACTGTGGGACAAGTGGACCTGCAGCACTCAAAGGGTAGCTCACCTCTCCTGCAGATCTTCTGTCTTCAGATTACCATGCAGCAAGAATTACCTCATTGGGTAATCCCTGGGGAACCACTTGTAACTAAGATTTTCCACCTCAGGGCTTAAGGTCCACCAAAAAGCACCTGGATACTGAGCTAGCCACATTGGAGGGCATTTGTCAGTCATGGTAATCCGCCTAATGGTGGTATTCCATATCTGACAGAAAAATAAAAAATAAACTAAAACTAACGACGAATGTTCTCCACCTGGTGTTGTCGCACCAAAGGAACAAACAATTCTGGAAGTGGCTAGCTGGGCTGCAGCCTGAGAGGGAAGGGAGGCTCCACCCCCCTGCATACATTTGGAGAATGTTCCTGCCTACTTAAAGGGGCTGAAGCCTCCCAGAGTTAACAGTAACCTGTATTGGACGACAGAGAAATATAGGTTAACCCCTTAAGGACCCTTGAAATGCCAGAACAGTCACACATGGTCTGGGATTTAAGGACCAGTGGCAACGGTTCTGGCACCTCATGGAATTTCCGAGTGGCGGCCCCGGAACCCACTGCAACACAAAAAAATGCCCTTGGTCCTTAACGTTCGGCCACATGCCACATCAGCCAGTCATTAAGGGGTTAACATTTAGGATCCTTTTGTTTAGTTGTAGCCTTCCTCCCCCTTTCTTCCTATTTATTGGATTGTGGGAAAATCATTCATATTTACATGTTGCTGTGCACCCAGAACTGCCTCACTGATCATTGGCCATCTCACCAAAAGATTAAATTGGTTCCTTTCTGTAAAAATGGGACTACTGGAAACCCAAAGTGAGGCTCCTGGCGAATGACCGGTTACGCCCATACATTCAAATGATCCTGTTAAATATAATTTTTTTAAATTTAAACATATTTCATGACTTTTATGCCTTACTAAAATCTGAATTTTCTGTTGTTTCCTATTATGTAATTTACGAGTTAAAAAAAGACATCTGTCAACTTCAACCATTGTCAGATCTCCTTTGTTGATCCAGAGGAATGCAAACAAAACCCCATTGAACGCATTTATAAATATTCCCCATGTGGGTAGAAAGATTCCTTACAGATTCCTAAAAGGTAATCAGATTTCTTCCTGGTTCGACATCTTCCCTGCGTTGACACTAAAAGCCCTATGTTCAAAAGAAAAGTGGGTTAATTATGTGGCAGCCCAAATGCAACACAATGTCATGTACAAATTCCCATTGTTTTAAATGGGGCCTTTAACCTGCTGAATGCTAAATAGCTCTTTAATGCACTGCAAAGCAGTTCAATGGGTTAAAAAGCCCAATTTAAAACAATGGGAATTTGTATTTGTCCCCTACGGTCTGCTTGGTTTGCCACAGAATTCGTCTACTTTTCTTCTGAACACAGGGCCATTATTGTTATCATTCTCTAGATTGTTCTTAGCTAAAATGGTATTCAATATTTTTTTTAACTTACTACAGTATTGGCCAATGCAGTCTCCCAAGCATTCTGCATTCCTACTACTCTTAGTTTAAAGGGATAGTAATACTTCGTTTTATCTTTATTTTATTTTGTAGGCATTAAAAAAAACGATATAAGTCTTATCTCTCAAACCTTTATGGTTTGAGAGATATTCACAAGCAAAGTTTCCCCCTCCCTCCCCTTTTACTTAGTGTAAGCCATCTCTTCTCAGATGGGGATCTGGTTGTAAGACCAGAGAGATAACAGAAGGGGACAATCTTCTTCCTATGAAAACAATGAAGGCCATTCCCCCCCTTGACAAGTTTTTCAGGTTTTTCCCTTATTTTAATTGAAGATTGTCCCTCTGTGCAGTCTACCTGGGCACCTCCCTTCTGGTCTGGCTGAACAGTGTTACATCAGTAAAAGGGGCAGGAGGGAGATACTTTGTCATTGAATTACTCTTGAACTACAACTCTGACAGAACTGAAATAACACTCTCCAAAGTCCAAATACTATGATGATTAATTAGAGCTGCTTTTATTATGAAACATTACTATCCCTTTAAGAAACTATTTGCTTTGCTGTAGTTGAAAGCTCATTTCATATAATCTTAATGGATACCCACACGTTTTTGTTCTGTCCTTTGAATAAAGAGCTCTCCAGAGTGTTCTTTATCTTGGCATTACTTTATGGCTGTCTGGTAGTCTGCCAGTGGTAAAATACGTAGTACATGCCTCTATACTATGTCAGAGTCTGATATATATGATGTAATACAGAGAAGAATCAGTTCTATGCCATTCATTGACAAATCAGTGCTGTTCAAACCTATCCTCCAGCCACCCACATGAATACAAGTAGACTATGGGCCATATGTTCAAAGAAGTAGCGAAATAGCTTTTGTCGTTTGTAACGACTTTTCAAAGTACAGTGTCGTTGGGATCATTAATATTTTCAGAGAGTGTCGGTTGTGATTGGAAATATGTTGTTTGTCCTGACTGAAATTGTTGTATGTAACGACAAAAAATGTCTTAAAAAATGTCTTAACTAACGACAAAAATGTCTTAACTAATGAAAAAATGTCTTAAAAAATGTCTTAACTAAAAACAAAAATGTCTTTAAAAATGTCTAAACTAAAGAAAAAATTCCCACATTCAGAACTACACATTCCCTCCACTTTATTCTTAACCTACAAACTTTGTCTTTTGAAAGACATTTTTTTGTTGTTAGTTACGACAGATTTTCTTTTCCTCTATACGACACTGAAGAATAGTTTAGCCACTCCCTTGCCCCGCCCCTCTGCCCGTCAATTCTGGAGTTGTGTCGTACACAATGGACATTACTAGTTTTTTGTCGTATACTGTATAGAAACTATGTCGTTCATGCATACAATTACTTATTTTTGTCGTTCATACGACAATTTTTTGTTGTTATCCCTTTGAACATACGGCCCGTAGACACATTGGTGGTTATTCATTCTAAAAGATCTGCTGGCATTAAACTCTTCTATATTTAATTTGAAGAAACCCCAAAAATGCCACTGCTGGGGTCGGGGACGTTTTGGCAACCATTAGTGTAATGTAAATACTGATGAACTAAAACTAATCAAAATCAAATAAGAATAAGTGCACAATCTTATTTGTAAGGAAGAGCTAAACATTAAAATGTACATGCAAACAGTAAATTAGTCTTGCCCAATTCTTTTGTAGGACTTTGCTCTAATTACTGTGGATAAAATATTTTATTTTAAATAATATTTTATTATGCTGCCTAGAACCACTCCTCCACTGATCGCATAAGCAGTATAATCGGAACTAGATATTATTCATTCATATAAATATAACTTAACACCCCAGAGCTGGAATAATACTCTGATGACATTGTAGTGAAACAAGTCATATATATTGCCACACAATCCTGTCATCCACACCCTCCCTCTGCCTACTCTTTGAGAGAAAAAATAATAATGAAGCATTTTAAGACATCATCCCTACACCATGGGTCATTACTATGTACTGTCTGAGGGGACTATAGCTTCCAATATCACACTTAGAGTTACTTTCAGTTTGGGGCATTTAGTGGTACAAATCTCCCTATTAATAATGGTGCAACACTGCTGCATGATGCATCAATAATGCAGTAGGTTGGGCTAAACCCTGGGTCTCTTGGGAAAAACCAAACTCCCGTGCCTACTGTGTCACTGTACTTCGGGCCTGATAATGAATCAACATTATTCTATACATCTTTCCAAGTGTACTCATCTTATATAATTGTTTAGAGGATCTCTGCAGCCCTTTTGCATCCACTAGCCATTGCTAGGTTTCAAAATCATTACTAAATATAAGCCATGGCATTGCTAAGGATACTGAAGTCTGGATCTGGGGACAGAAACACAGAAAGCATGGCTGAGATCATCAGTGATCCCTTCCCTTCAAAAACCAAGGTGGTACCAAAGGAGTGAGCTGCATGCTTTACATATGCTATCTACACACCTCCCAAGTGTCCCTCTTTAGGAGGGACAATCCTCTTTGAGACCCAAATCCCTCTGTCCCTCTTTCCCACCTTGGTGTCCTTCTTTTTAGGAGAAAAGACTGTGTGTTGTGTATATAAGTGAATCACATTGTTCCACAGCAATTAAACTCCCATTAATGTTTGCTTACACGTCAGTATATGTGTTTATACATTAATCTTTGTAATTAAAATAATTTCCTCTTGTTCTAAATAATATATTCAGTTACACAAAGAAGAACAAATATGTCATGAAATAACCTAAAAATTCTCGGTAATGCCCCACCCCCAGCAAAAACACCTAAATCAAAAGAGTCCCTCTTTAGCCATTTGAAATGTTGGGAGGTATGTGTCTAAGGTGTGTGTGTGTTGTGTGTGTGTGTTGTGTGTGTGTGTGTGTGTGTGTGTGTGTGTGTGTGTGTGTGTGTGTTGTGTGTGTGTGTGTTGTGTGTATGTGATTCTGAACTCCTAACATCACATGGAGTATCATATCCACCTCCATCTCACACTCTAGACCAGTAGTAGGCAACCTTTTGCTCTCCATCTATTGGAGACTACAATCTCTCATCACCCCCAACCAGACATTGGCTGGTTGGGGATTATAGTCTCCAACAGCTGACAAGGCGAATGTTGCCCATACCTATTCTAGAGCTTTTAAGCAGTATATGACTATTTCCCAGGCAACAAATAGACTTTTTCTAGCATACACTACAAACACTTGGACTAGAATTATACCTTTGCACTGCACAGTACAAACAGCTGGATTACATCTATGAATTTTTCTAGTGCACAGTACAAAGAGCTGGACTAGGATTATGATTTAGTTTACATTAAAGCAAACGGGACTCGGATTATGACTTTTAGGTTACAGTACAGCCAGTTGGACTAGGATTATGTCTATTAGTTTACTGTACAAATAACTGGTCTAGGATTATGTCTATTAGTTTACTGTACAAATAACTGGTCTAGGATTATGTCTATTAGTTTACTGTACAAATAACTGGTCTAGGATTGTGACTATTAGTTTACAGTACAATCAGCTGGACTAGTATTATGATTTAATTTACAGTAGATACCGGACTAGGATTATGACTTAGTTTACAGTATAAACTGGACTAGGATTATGATGTTCTAGAGTGCAGTAAAACTGCTGAATTAGGTGGGATTAGGTTTATGACTTTTAGTATACAATACAAACAGATGAATTAGGATTATGATTTCTAGTCACAGTGCAAACCCCTCGACTAGGATTATAACTTGTTCTAGTATACAACAGAAACAGCTAGACTAGGATTATG
Organism: Rhinophrynus dorsalis; assembly: GCA_037306005.1. Lineage (NCBI taxonomy): Eukaryota > Metazoa > Chordata > Amphibia > Anura > Rhinophrynidae > Rhinophrynus > Rhinophrynus dorsalis. The sequence goes on from CM074728.1 coordinate 22,994,501, forward strand.
TTCTAGTATACAACAGAAACAGCTAGACTAGGATTATAATTTGTGTAATCTCTCTATTAGTGATCTTTCTCACGCCATGAAATGGTCAGTGTTGGCTCTAAAGTGTAATACACCTTTAAATGTATGTGTTTACACATATATAACCACTCTTACTTTACATAAAATGCCTTCTTAACACTTTGCGTTGCATACCCCTCTGGCACTCAAAGAGTTAAAACTTAAAAAAAAAAACAAAAAAAACAACAACAACAATTTCTATGTCCCACTGCAGGCCTCCTTTTCCACAGTGTTGTCAAGTTATGAACTCATCTGGGTCAGGCCTTCTGACCTTAGCTGTCTCGCACCTACTTAAATATTAATGAGGACAATGCAACTAGATAGCACACAGAACCATGCTGCAGTTTTAGCAATTAATTTTATTGACAGAACAATCTGCTAGTGCAGGGGTAATTATAGTGCTAAATTTTGACTTTTGGATTTATTTTTTTTGTTATAATGGGCATCAAAACATCAGTTTGTAGCTATTGGGAAGGGTATTGCTCTATATACAAATTCAAGCCAAGAGGTACAGTGTTCCATATGAACTAACCCTCCTCACTGTAATCATGCTGCACTATTAACAGACATCACAGTCACTGTCTCCATTTGCAGAGTACAAAATGGCAGATTCTTCATTTATAACCTTATCAAGTATATAAAGACCTAAATACCATCCTTGAGGCTGAAGCACTGAATGAACTAGAGACATTCTGGGGCAATCCAGCTGCACCATATGGCATAATGATTCCCACTGATTTCAAAGGGACATTTAACCACTTAAATGCTAGAAAGGTCTCTAAGCCACATCCTTATTTTCTTTACTGTTGACCCCTAGACTCCACTGGAACGATGCAAGAAACATGCGCAATCTCTATTTTCCGTGTGAAAACCACTAGGGAATAGGTTTACTCATGATTTTGTTGAATTGCGCATGAAAAAATATCAAGATTAGCGAACAGCTGTGCACATTTATTCTTTGTGTGGGAGTGGCCAGGATTAACAAATCTGTGCGAGTAGAATAGCGAATGCGCCTAATGCAGGAAGTGGTATTGCGAATGAATTTATACGTCTGTGTAGTGTTGTCCTAAAAAGGCATTTTTTTATGCGCAAAATCTATCTGTTCACAAAAATGCCTTTATCAGATGCAAACATTTCTTGCATGACGTCACAAGTTCTTGTTTGTAAAACCTTACACTTCCAGTCTCAGGAGTATGACTTGTAAGTCTTGCCCATCAGTCTCTTCACAGATCAGGTAAAGAACTATGGAATTACTTTTCTGACTCTCAATATGTTCTCTGACTAATCCAAAAGGTGAACAATGCATTACACTGTAGCAGACCTGGCACATGACAACCATTGTTGCAATATCTGCATTATTAATTTATTGGCCCACAACCCCACATTGGTTTCTTGACATCCAGGGCTGGATTTCCAAATAGGTAGAGTAGGCTACTATCTAGAGATCCAAATTTTGACGGATGCCTCAGCTGTGCTAGCCACACTCACATTCTGAATTGTTGGCGTGGCCAGAGCAATCTCAATATCCCTGTACCAGTTTTATACCCCTTTAGAGACAATGATTAAAACCTTTGGATTTTCCTTTGTAATGCATTGGACATCTATCTAACAACCAAGGTTTTAAAGCCTCCTTTGTCCTTGCTTGTTATAGGCCAAGCGTATTTTCTGTGCCAGGAAATAGTAGATTTCACTGGGGGTGGGGCCACATGAGGAATTATGGATATGGTCATGGGTGGAGCTAAGGGCACCTTAACTCCTTAGTGACAGACGACTTACCTAGTAAGTACAGGAAGTCATTTGCTATAATGGAAAAAAAAACAACAACAACCTGTCAGTGTATTGCCGAGGGACGCACTAAGGGACAGTTTGCGGAAGCTTAACCCTTTGAGTGCCAGCGAGGTATCCAACGCATTGCATACCTCTCTGGCACTCAAATGGTTAAAGAATATCAACTCTGGAACAAAAAACTGACCCACAGGGGACAAATAAACTTTAGCATTGAAATAAATGAAACTTTTAACCTCTTGAATGCTATAGATGTCTCCAACGCATTGCTTTGCAATGCGCTGGTGACCTTTCTAGCATTCAAGGTTTAAAAATTCCCATTTAAATCAAAGGGAATTTGGGGAATTTTTATTTGTCCCCTATGTGACAAATGGTTTCCTCCAGACGTGCTCAGTGCTCATTATAGATCATATTCCCACTAAGTACTAATGCAGGTTATATTTGTCCTATCAGCACTGCATTGCTTAAGATTCAAAGCCCCCCCAGTACTTGTCCCTCATCTCATCCAACACAAGCCCTTGTTCCAGTCATGTAAGTAAGAGCATCTTCAAGTATGCGGTTTATCTTTAATGTGGATACTTTTTACCCTGTGCAATCTATTACCAGAGGATCAATACTTAAGCAACAGAAAAATCCATAAGGAGCAATCAGCTTATTGTTTAAAATGCATTTAATTTGCATGAGCTGTTTCACTCTTGCTTCAGCTGGAGGGCTTATGGATATGCCATGCCAGATCTTGAGCTTTGTCTGTGGGCTTTAACTCTGTCATTACCGCTACCTCTTGCAAAGTAAAACCACCTTGAACTATTCCACAGTGACCAAGTACTAAAGGCGTTTAAGACGGATTTTATGAAAAAAAAATGGCAGCCAACGCAGGGTGAGCCATTACTAATACATTAAGCTTTATGTAGAAAGCACAAAATGAACAACTGTGACAAACATTTCCACCATTCCCACTGATTTAACTCTATGAGTGCAAGAGGGGAATCCAGAGCATTGCTTTGCAATGCGTTGGGTACCCCTTGGCACTCAATGGGTTTAAGGGATAGTAAAACCATCTAAAAAGTACTAGCGTTAGCGTAGATATAATAAAAAGAGATTACCTGAGGTTATTCCTATCTCTCAGACATTTATGATTTGAGAGATATAGGGAAATAAAATTCTCCGCTCCCTCCCCTTTTTGATTGACGAGCTGTAAAGCTGTCAGAAGCAGATTCTGGTCACGCAGCCAGATGGCAGCTCTTCAGCAGAGCTGACATAGCAATATCTAAAAATAAATACTGAATTGGAACAGTCTACAAAGTGCGCTTGCAAACCAGGCACATGTTGTAGACCGTTCCATTGAAGTATTTATTTTTAGATATAGCTATGTCGTATTTATTTTTAGATATAGCTATGTCGGCTCTGCTGAAGAGCCGCCGTCTGGTCCCGGGACCAGGATCTCATGCAATCAGCTATACAGCTGATGTATGAGAAAGGGGAGGGAACAGAGAACTTTATTTTCGTATATCTCTCAAACCATAAAGGTTTGAGAGATAGGAATAACCTCAGGTAATCTCTTTTTATTATATCTGTTATAGAGCTAGTACTTTTTAAATGGGTTTACTATCCCTTTAAATGGAGTTCTAACCTCATGAATGCTAGAGAGATAGCCCCAAGCATTGCTTTGCAATGCGTTCGGAGAGCTCACTAGAATTCAAGTGGTTAAAAAGCCCTATTTAAATCATACCTGAGAACTTTCTTGTTCCAAGCTTCCAGGGTTCAGTAAGGTCTGGGTGTGGGAGTGTTCAAATGACGCGGCTTGTGTTATAAAGTGGGCAGGCTTGATTGGAGTGGGCGGGACTGGGGGAAGAGAGGTGGGGTTTTCCCTGAAAATGGGAGTAGAGTGGGAAGAAGAGGTCAGAGAGTGACTGCAATGGGCAGTGAAGTTGGCAGCATTATAAGTTATTACTTATCCAGCACCCTGGGTACTGAGGCTATGTACCCAGGGTGCATATGGAGAGGGATACGCAGTCTACGCAGCATTGGTCACGCAGTGGCGGAGCTATAAGACACAAGAGCTCCTGCCCCCTCGTTGTTTTTGGAGGGGACTCTTCTAAGTGGCAGGCACACTGGCACTGGTCAGAGATCGGCACTGCGGCATACGCATGCTCACACGGTAAGGGTCAGTGTAATCTATAAATCTGCTGAGCTTCGTGTATACACTGACTGAGATGATAAAAAGTAGATAACAAATAATGAATGTTGGATTACTTCTCCCATCTGTGAAGTACTGGTCTGAGCCGAATATAGGTGTTTTCCCCCATCCCCTATTGGATATAGATGCCGATGCCGCTGATGATGGGTATATATCCCTTGTTGTGTGTGTGTGTCCTGGTCTCCACCAGATTCTGTTGGGTAGTGGCTAATTCACTAACCAATGTACAAAAATATTTAAAAAAGTGATCCATTTCAAAGCTCAGTGAAGCATGTGAAAACAAGAAATCCCACACAATGAGAGTAGCTACTATTTATCAAATGCGATAAAAAAAAGTAAGCCACAGCGTAGTGGAGCATGGAGGTCATTAAAATTATGCCTCCCCCTGGAAAAATGTCTGGGGACACCCATGCCTGGATTCCATTGCAGGATTCCTGGATCCTAAGTTCCAGAATTCAATAGGAATCTGTGAGAAAGAAACAGTGCTAACATTTATAATATGCAATAGTTTTTGGGTCAAATCAACTTCACTATGGGGGAGAAGTAAAAAATTCCTTTTGATTAAAATTGTTTTTTTCTAACCACTTGAACGTCATAGAGTTCCCCAAAGCACTGCTTTGCAAAGTGTTGGAAGCCTCTGTAGTAGGGTGACCACATGTCCCGGAATGCCCGGGACTGTCCCTTATTGGGGTGTCTGTGTCCCGGGTCACCCCCCACCAGGAGAACATAGAGTCCTGGAATTGAGCAACACGCACCAGTCCAGCCAGCGAAATGTATTTGCTATATGGTCCTCATTGGCTGGCTGAGCCAGACAATGAAGACCATATAGCAAACACATTTAATTGGCTGGCTGGACTTGTACATGCAAGACAGCTAGGGTGGAGTAGGTATGCTGGTGCTCCAAGTGAGACCCGTGGCTGAGGCTCCCGCCGGAGCTGACCATCTTTCTGAGGCTAACACAGAGTACGAACTCTTACTATGTCAGCCTCAGATAGATAGTCAGCGCCGGCGGGATCCTCAGCCGCAGTACTAGGGTGGCCACATGTCCCGTAATGGCAGAATGGAAATATGGCCACCCTACTCTGTAGTACTGAAGTGGTTAAAACCCAATTAACAAGAATATCTGGAAATGTATTTTTCCCCCATAGGGTAGTTGGTTTCCCCAGAAATCCTCCACCTTTCTTTTGAAAAAATGGTAATGGATGGAAATACATGTCACTGTGATTAATGATCCTATATTATGGGTCATGTAGTACTGTATATAAGTAGTGTGCGACTTGTATTTCAAAAGTAAATTGATTTTAAAGTATCCCTCCCATCCCTTTTACCTCCTGGATGCAATCCCCACAGCTGGTCCAGACAGCGAGCAGCAAGGGACAATCTTCAGTGAGTCTAATGAAAATCCTGTCCTCCTTCATCTAGCTGGACAGGGTTTTCATTATGCTCACAGCGAGAAGATTGTCCCTCACTGCATACATCCCAACATTTCAAATTGCCGAAGAGGGACACTTGTGTTTAAGGGGGGTGTTGCTGGGGGGCGGGGCTCATGGGCGGAGCATTACCGAGAATGTTTAGACTATTTCATTACCTACTGACACCTCCTTGTGTAACCTAATAAATGACTTACAACAAGACCAAAGTATTTTATTAACACAGACTAATTTATAAACACATATAATGACATTTAAACAAACAATAATGTGAGTGTGCTGTGGTGCAGTGTGATACACTTATATACACACCACACAATCCGATCTCCTAAAAAGAGGGATATCAGGGTGGGAAAGAGGGACAGAGGAATTTGGGTCTAAAAGAGGGACTGTCCCTCCTAAATAGGGACACTTGGGAGGTATGTCACTATAAGCTGTCCGGATTCCACATATGTGGGGAGGCACATCCAAGGAGGGAAAAGGGGTGGGAGGTGGATACTTTAAAATGTATTTACTTTTGAACTACAAGTCACACACAACTTATATACACCGCTACATGAACCATAATATGCAAACACTGATCAGAGCTACATGTATTTCCATCCATTACTATCCCTTTAAGTGTTCAACACTATGGCCTAGACGTCGTTGCAAATTCCTACAGATTCCTACTGCAGTCTGGAAACTAGGAGCTAGGAAGAATCTAGGCCAATACTGAAGAATCTAGGCCAATACTGGTGGCAGGCACTAATATATCAAAGTGTGACTCATATTTAGGACTATATTTAATTTCGTTGATACATATTATGGTCTAGACTCCATTGCAAATGATAAACGTTATCACTGGTTTTATCAAACAGATTCCCATTAAAATCTATGGAGAAATTTGTACATAAAACCCTTGAAAAATGTATCAGCTGAAATGAGATCTAGGCCTTAAAGGGATAGTAATACTTCGTTTTAACTTTATTTTATTTTGTAGGCATTAAAAAAACACGAAGAATGATATAAGTCTTATCTCTCAAACCTTTATGGTTTAAGAGATATACACAAGCAAAGTTTCCCCTTCCGCCCCTTTTACCTAGTGTAAGCCATCTCTTCTCAGATGTGGAATCCAGTCCATAGACCAGACAGATAACAGCAAGGGTCAATCTTCTTCCTATGAGAATAATGAAAGTCCTGCCCCCCTTGACAAGTTTTTCAGATTTTTCCCTTATCTTAATTGAAGATTGTCCCTCTCTGCAATCTACCTGGGCACCCCTCTTCTGATCTGGCTGAACAGTGTTACATCAGTAAAAGGGGAGGGAGGGGGATACTTTGTCATTGAATTACTCTTGAACTACAACTCTGACAGAACTGAAATAACACTCTCCAAAGTCCAAATACTATGATGATTAATTAGAGCTGCTTTTATTATGAAACATTACTATCCCTTTAAAGGGGCAGCAAAGGTTGAAAAAAATACCATTTTAAACCACTAACAGTGCTCTAAGAGCTGTGAGAACAGAGTTCCCGTAGCATATAAGTCACCCAGTGTCATTCAGGTTGCCCTGTGGATTACAAATATCTGCAGGGCTAGGTGATGTCCGCTCCTCATTTGGCACTCATGAGAGCATTGTCTTCTCCCAGAGAAACCCACACACTGTGGATTAGCTGACCCAAGGATTCCAATGAAGACAACAGCAGTCCTCTTGTCACATCCATAGGTGCTGAGTGAGGAACTGACATCACCCAGCCCTGCAGATATTTGGGATCTTCAGGGGGAACGCTGTGAGATCAGGTGAATTCTAAGCTACGGGAACTCTGCTCCCATAGCTCTGGAGGTACTGTCAGTGGTTTCACACCCATGAGTGCCGAGTGACGCACTGACACCACCCAGCCCTGCAGATTTTTGGGATCTGCAGGGGGAACAGTGTTAGATTTGTGAGTTCTAATCTATGGGAAATCTGCTTCCATAGTTCTGGGGGCACTGTCTATGTCTTCATAGGTTGCTTTTTTACCCAACACTGCCCCTGTAAGGCTAGGTTCATACGGGTAACTTCATAGTGCTGCATTATAGCACCAGTCAAGCTGCCTGTGGTAACTCCTCTCCAATGTACCCGCACACCCCTTGTGAACTAGTCACTGTGTGGGTGCCTTGGAATTGTGCCTGAAGAAAGAAGGTGCTGGCATCAGCCAAGCTTAACAGGCCGAAGTCCGTGTATGACTCTATTAACTGAATTATTTATGTGAGAACCACAATAATACAATTGCAGTGTGAACGATCTGTATGGCAGCCCCAATGCCAAACATGCATATCTGCTCTTCTGCATCTTCTGAATTAGGGCTCCAGTACAGATGCAGTAGCCTGTAGCCACCTATGTGAACAGCCCCAGAGGAAACAAGATGTTTTATTTCTAGGAGCTTAGGTGAACATTAGAAACACCGATTGTAAGTCACCCATGTGAGCCCAGCCTTATGAGAAAAATTTGGAGCAATCCGGGCAGGGCTGATTTCCCATTAGGCAGAGTAGGCAGCTGTCTAAAGCTCCAAATTTTTAGGAGGAGCCTCAGCTGTTCTGGCCACACCCACATACTGGATTGTGGGAATGGCAAGGGCAATTTCAGTGTCCCTGCTCCAGTTTTTAACTCCATGGATGCTAGAGAGATTTCAAAGGCATTGTAAAGCAACAGGCTGGAAAACTCTCTAGCAAACCATGGGGTTAACCCTTTGAATGCCAGAGAGGTATGCAATAGAGGAAAAAGTGGATGGGACTAGGGGCGGAGCCACGGGAAGGATGAGGTGTGGTTATGGGTGGAGCTAAGCACAATTAGAATTCCTTGCCTAGTGGCGTCTGGGTTGTAAATCTGGCCCTTAATTCTGGAGAAAACTAAATGGACCATAGAGGACTCATAACAATCCCAGAATTCTCATTGATTTAAATGGGGCTTTTAACCTTTTAAATGCTAGAAATGTCTCCAAACTCTCTAGCATTAAGGGGATAAAAGCCCCATTTAAACCAAAGGAAATTCTATTTCTCCCCTGCAGTGATGATGGTTTGTGCCAGAATTGCTCCAATTCTTCAAACTGAATCAACCTTTAAAGTGGAACTGTCATTTTCTAACAAACAGGGAATTTTGCAAAAGCTTTCAAATTTATATTAGCCATTTTTGTTTATTTCAAGCAATAATTTATGAGATATTTACATGTATTTATTTGTCAGGTAATGCAAATGAGCTAGTGATAGCAGAAGTGGCAGTTGGTATGGGGAGCGGTGTAGGATGTATCTGCTGGTATGTCTGCCAGATCTGCATTAACTGACAAATAAATAAAGCTAGATATCTCATAATAGACTATTTTTAAACACAAAATAGCTAAAATACAGTAACTACACGTGCTTCAACCCTTTCAGTGGCAGAGGAGTATGCAACACGTTGCGTACCTCTCTGGCACTCAAAGGGTTAACCCTTTCAGTGCCGCAGGACTTCGGGCACCCCCCTGGCACACATGCATCCCCTCCTTTATTTATAACTTGTGGGGGGGGATCAAAACCATCCTGATGACCCCCCCCCCAGCTACTGATTGACTAGCTGATGGCCCTGGGTGATCAATAGCAGTGACCATCAGGAAAGCATTACTTCCTTGCCTCAGCAATGTCACCAATGGCATGGACGGCTTCACCTTACAGTGCCCACTCAACCTAGAAGTGAGATGCATGGAGGCAGGGGAGTCACTCTCCCCTCCATATTCACTGCTATTGATCTCCAAGTGCTGTCAGCTGGATGATCACTGTTTGGAAGGGGTATCAGGAGGGTCCTGTTGCTGGTCAGGTCTCTTTTATATAAAATTTTAAGGATTAGGAAGGGTGACACAAGAACACCCACCTCCCCAAGCACATACGGAATATGTCCACAGCCTGAAAGGGTTAAGAGCTCTTCTAATGGATCCCCTGGTAACTAATGATATTTATTCCCTTGATTTCTGGAGAGGTCATTGATGCATTTGCAAGGCAATACATTGGAGACGTCTCTAGCATTGAAGTGGCTAGGTGTCTCATGCTATACAAAGTGCTATTTTGTTTGAGTCTAAACAACGCCATCATCTACGAATGCCATTTCTTGTTTTCTCTAAGTTGCTGCAGTTGATAAAAAAAAATACTGAAATCTGGCCTCTGACCAACTGGCAATAAAGGGAATAACCAATGAAACGTCTGATTCAGTCATACACAGGCACAGAAAAGTGTCACTAAAGACCTAAAGAAAAAATTACTTAAAGGATCAGTTACGGCTAAAATTGCGAAATCAATAACAATATTTTACTCCAGGTTCTTTCCTTCTGATAAGCAAAATCTTGACTTAAAAGCCCCATGAAATTTTAATGGCAAACCATGTGCTTTGGAAAATGATCAGGCTCGCACAGCTGTCTCCGTCTTTGTTTAACTCACACAGCCCTTCTGTTTAAAGCCTTGTCTTTTCAGATTTAAACACAGGCCGCACAACTCTCTTCTCAAGATGGCGGGCAGCTGCATAAGGGCTATGAAGGTCTCCCGTTAGACTTGCTGGCATTTCCAAAGTCACTTTTAGGAGACCTTTTAATAACATGCTAGGATATGTAAATGTGGTGTATTTATATGGATATATTCTGGACAGTTTATTCGTAACAGCTGTCAGATTTGAAATTCTGCCTTTCCCACAAAATTACTAAGAGCCATTCCTGTAAGATAAAAGTCAGCAATTCTGGAGCAAACCCCCTTCCCCGTAGGGGATACATGAAATTTCCATTGATTTAAAGTGGAACTTTCATCAAAAAATGAAATTGCCCCCCCAAATCCTTATCAACATAGTGATACTCATTTACATACTTTTATTATGCTGAATAAGTCCGCCATTATTGAGAAAAATAGGCATCAGCGGCAGAGATTTTACAAGATACGCTCTGTGTGCCTGAGCCGCCAGTCCCTTCTGGTACCTTAAGGTACCAAGGAACTCCCTCACCAATCCTGGAGATGAACGGGACGGACAGCACACACTCATAGATGCCTTTTCTCCAAGATGTCTGTGCTGTTTCCCACTAATGCCTGCCAAACGAGTTGTATTTCTTAATAATGCCGGACTTATTTGGCATAAAAAAGTATGTATATGCGTAACGCTATGTTAATAAGGGTTTGGGGGGCAATTTAATTTTGATGATAGTTCCACATTAGTGGGTGCTTTTAAACATCTCTAGCATTCAAATGGTTTCATAGTCCCCAATGGTGAAGCTGGTGTGCCCCAGACAAACTAATGTTCTAGATACGTAGATACATCCTAAATTAGGCTGAGTGAAGACACAAGTTCATCAAGTTCAACCTTAGCCGCAATATAGCCAACAATGATTTGACCTAAAATGACACATACACTAGGAGCCTAATTTAGACCTGTATGTAAAATGTGCTACTTTGTTAACCATAGAAAATAAGCAGGAGATTGGTACAGTAAAAAGTATATCTTTATTGACTGACTGAGTGGCTCTAAGAACTAGGCCTCATTTTCAGGCATAGTAAGAATGAAGTCTGAATACACAATACATGACAAGAGTGTTCAAACCTGTCGTGTATTGTGTATTCATCCTTTACTCTTTCTTATTATGCCTGAAGAACAGGCATTGTATCTTGAAAGCTTGCATCCTAGAGCCATTCAATTAACCAATAAAGGTCACATTTTTACGCTACAAGTTTCCCAACTTAGTGCTGGACTAGAGTTGCCACCCAGCTGGTATTTTACTGGCAGGCCGGTAAAATATTAGATTCTGTCCAATGTTAAGTCTATGGAGGGAATGCCATGGCCGGTATTTCTTTGAAGAAAAAGTGGCAACCCTATGCTGGACTCAATCACAGTCAATAAAGTTACGACTAGTTTTTGTCTACACACTCTCACATAGACCAATAGGAATCTATAAGATAAAACACTTCCCACCTGCAATAGACTCCAGTGCTAAATAAGGAGGATTAGAACTGTTCTTGTCCAAACCAACTGTACCAAGGGGACAAAGTAATATAAACCAAATTACAACTGAGCATTTCCATTGAAATGAATGTGAAATTTTAATTGCTCCCAATGCTGCAGTTGGTTTGCTATATAAATGTTCCAGTTAGTCTATTATTCTCAACTAGTGTAAAAGCCTGTGTACACAGGCCAAAGTGCTTCACGCAGAATTATACCTCCCAGCATTCTGTGCTTTTCAGGCAGTGTCTACTGCGCATGACTGCATCAGACAAACATACATCTGGCCTTTTATTATTTACTAGTTGAACAGCCCGTTACACGGGTCACAGTGCCTCTTGCAGCCGGTCACGGGGCAGTCATGTGCAGTAGAGACTGCCCGCGCCGTGGCTGATACAGAGCAGGACGCTGCTTCGGAGCACCCAGTTCTGTATCAGCCGCAGCGCGGGCAGTCTCTACTGCGCATGACTGCCGCACGCGCAGCAGTGTCTACTGCGCATGTCGGGCGTTACACACGATTTAGCGAATTATTATATAGGATGATGATGATGATGATGATTTAATGGGATAGTAATACTTCAAAATGACTAATCCCTGTTTTGTAGCCATTAAAAAAGAAGATAAATGCCCCCAGTGGTATCTCTCAAACCCTTATGGTTTGAGAGATAACCACTTACAAAGTTCCCCCTCCCTCCCCTTTCCCTGACAATCAGCGTTCTAGCTGCCAACAGGGAAATCCGGTCCCGGGACCGTTGAAGGCTCTGCAGCAGAGCCAAGATTGTGTTAATGAAAAAGAAATCCTTCACTTAAAAGGTCTTCTAGAAGACCTTTTAAGTGAAGTATTTCCTTTTCGTTAACTCAATCTCGGCTCTGCTGCAGAGCAGCCGGCTGATCCCAGGAGAGGATTTCCCTCAGACAGGGGTGAACTTTGTAAGTGGTTATCTCTCAAACCATAAGGGTTTGAGAGATGCCACTTGGGGCATTTTTCTTCGTTTTTTAATGGCTACAAAACAGGGATTATTAATTTTGAAGTATTACTATCCCTTAAATAAGAACGGTTACAATTGTAGAGCAATTGCTCTGGTTGCATCACAGGAGATAAAATTATCAAATTATTATTTTATTTAAATGGGGCTTTAACCCGTAGAATGTTAGAGAGATGCATCGCATTATGCCAGCACCTTCATGGGTGTCAGGGTGTTAAGGACTAGTTATGGACGTCATGGAAGCTAGTGATTGCAGCGTGCCTGTGATCAAAGATCACTTCTGTGAGGAAAAAAAAAATGCCCTGGTCCTCCAGAGCACCCCACTGCCAGACGGTGCTGTCCTTAAGGGATTAAGGACCACAGGGATGAAACACATGATGCTTTGCAGTGTGTTGCACACCGCTCTGGGCCTTAAAGTTTTAAGAGACTATTTTAACAAGGGACGCATATGAAAAAGACACACAGTAGGGCTGCATTGGTTAATCCCTTGGAAGCTACAGACGTCTCCAACAAACTGCAACAAAATGGACTGGAGACGTCTTTAGCATTCAAGGGATTAATCAAAGCAGCCGTGCAACACGTTTTCCGGAAACATCCTTTATTCAAATAACAATATGGCATCCTTAAAAGGAAACCATACATAGAGGAAAAACAGTTCTGAACCTGTTTAACAGAAACTTGCCTAGTAGGAATCCTTCAAAAAACTATCAGTAATAGCTATTTATTTGTATTGCAGTACAGTACCTGCAGATGCCTGTATTTGCTGTGCACCATTTTAGGTCTGTATTCAGTTCTCATCTCTTCACAATAAACTATATAGGTTATATCACACTAGTGTAAAAGCCCATGTACACAGGCCAAGGTCCGGGTAATGTTAACCCTTTGCTTTGCAATGCATTGAGTACACCTCTGGCACTCAAAGGGTTAAACGGCCACTACGTCACTGCTCCCAGCAATGCAATCACATGCAGTAGAGGCTTCCTGAACAGGTGCAGTCTCTGCTGCGCATGACGGCTTCTGACAAACATCCTAGCGAATAATTATATAGGATTAGCCACACAGAGAGCTTCCCTCCATGATTTTCAAGATGGAAAAATGGCCTTGTTCAATTATAAACGTCAGCACGTTTTATAAAAATATGATAACTAGATATGAATAACTATTGTATAAAAGGCACACTACTAAGCAAATCCTTCTATTAACCCCTTAAGGACCCTTGGCGGCCCTGGAACGTCATGGGTTGAGGAGCGATAAGGACCCATGATGTGCCAGGTAGTCATGGAATTCAGGGCTCCCTGCGCGGCTGCACACCATTCGGGGAGATCTGAACCGAATGCTGAAAATAAATAAATAAATAAATGGTCCGTGGTCCTTAAAGGGATAGTAATACTTCATTTTAACTTTATTTTATTTTGTAGGCATTAAAAAAACATGAAGAATGATATAAGTCTTATCTCTCAATCCTTTATGGTTTAAGAGATATTCACAAGCAAAGTATCCCCCCCCCCCGTTCAGCCAGATCAGAAGGGAGGTGCCCAGGTAGACTGCAGAGAGGGACAATCTTCAATTAAGATAATGGAAAAAGCTGAAAAACTTGTCAAGGGGGGAAGGGCTTTCATTGTTTTCATAGGAAGAAAATTGGCCCCTTCTGTTATCTGTACTGTCATACAACCAGACTCACATCTGAGAAGAGATGGGTTACACTAGGTAAAAGGGGCGGGGAGGGGAACTTTGCTTGTGAATATCTCATAAACCATAAAGGTTTGAGAGATAAGACTTATATAATTCTTCATGTTTTTTTAATGCCTACAAAATAAAATAAAGTTAAAACGAAGTGTTACTATCCCTTTAAGTGCCGGCCAGGTATGAGATCTGCCGATCCTTAAGGGGCTAAACAAGTTAAGAGGCAGCAATCTCAAGAGTTTGATTCTCCTTTAACATTATCAACATTAATTCCTTAACGCCCAATGATGTCATGGATGGGTGGGAGTTAAGGACCTTTGAGGGTCCCAGCACATCACAGAGGTTTATGATTGGTGCACGCCGCACTGTGATCACAGAACACAGCCGTGGAAAAAAAAAAAAAGTGATGTGATCCTCAAGACCTCCCAACCCTAGACCTCGTGGTCCTTAAAGGGATCGTAACACTTGATATGTCAAATTATTTATATTGTAGGGTTTATCCGCCTAAGTAAAACAAGGTACTCACACTGTTGAGGGGTGGTTTATTAAAAAATGATTGCAGCTCAAACTTGAAGCTCTTAGGTGCAATATCTCAGTGTCCCGAAACGTTACAGTGGAGCTGCTGCTACACCATTCTATGGAAGTTTATGGTCAACTGACCAGAGCTGTCCATAGGATAGCGTAACAACAGCATCACTGTAACATTTCAGGACATTGAGATATTGCACCTAAGAGATTCAAGTTTGAGCTCCAATAACATTTGAATAAAACACCTCACAGCAGCGGGAATACCTTTGTTTTACTCTGGAGCATAACCCCTGCAATATATATATTTTTTTGCATACTAAGTGTTACTATCCCTTTAAGGGGTTAAAATATGGGTGACAAAAATCAAGACAAAGGAAATCACCTTTAAATGTATGTGGTGGCAAACAAACATTGTCATATTGTGCACTTCCTTAGAATTAAAGGGATAGTAATGGATCTCTTTAAGTTAATTTACCATTTTAGATATTAAATAAAGAAAGTAATTGAGGCCAGTCCCATCTCTCAAGCCTTTATGGTTTGAGAGATATTTGCAGCAAAAGTTCCCCCCTCCCTTCCCTTGCACTGACGTCAGCGCTCTATTTTAGAGCAGTCGATCCTGGTCCCCAGACCGGCTGGCGGCTCTTCAGCAGAGCAGAAATAACGCAATCTAAAAACAAATACTTCTTTCGAACGGTCTACAAAGTGTGCTTGGTTTTCCATAAAGGTTTGAGAGATGGGACTGGCCTCAATTACTTTCTTTATTTAATATCTACAATATTAAATTAACTTAAAAAGATCCATTACTATATCTTGAAGAATGATAACCTACACAAAGACAATCTACTTCTTGGGAGACATGCCATTATGGGCCTAGCACACAAAGAAAGAGGAGGAATTTTGCAGACTGCATCTCAGGGGACAAAATAAACATTTCCCCCAAACACCCAATGATTTAACCCTTTGAGTGCCAGAAGGGAAAGCAACACCCTAAAAACTTCCATGCTAGAGAGGTCACCAATGTATTGAGAAAACGCTGGTGATCCTTATAGCATGCAAGGGGTTAAAAAAAGCCCCATTTAAATTAATTGGAATATTTATTTGTTCCGTTCAGTGCAGATGGTTTGCTCCAGAATTGCTGGTCTTCTCTCTTGTGCATAACAGCCAACTGTCCCGATTTATGCAGGATAGTCCGATTTTAGGGCCCAAACCCGATGTCCCGCCCACAATACACTGTATCCCGATTTACCGGCCTATTCCCCACCTTATACGTTTTGCCCAGCAGCCTACAGGCACTCCACGCTCATCACGTTGAGCGATGAGGCGCCTAACTGACTGCCCATGCGTGTCACGCTCCAATATATGCGCACGCTGGCAGCGTGTACTCCATCCTTTGGCTGCGTGAGCGACAAGTTTTGAGTGAAAGTCTGAGCACTTCAGCTGAAGTGTAGCGCTCGATGCGCCGCCTGAGAACAACCAGAATGTTGTGTGAGTGCCAGGTCAAACAGCCTGCTGTTGCGTCCTGATCAGTCCTCCGAAAGGTACATTATTGACTCACTCTCTTTCAGTCTGCACTATTAGTATTCCGTGAGGCGGTGCCTGCATGGGGGGTTATGGCCACTGCGCTGCTTCGCGGAAGTGAGAAGTACTACATCTCAGTGCCTGTTGAGCAGTGTCTGTGTGCAGTAGGAATATATATTAGTTCCTGTTGTCAGTATTGTATTTTTTATGTCGGCAGCTGGATCCTGCAGTACAATTACTCTGATTTTTCTCACTGGGCTGGATTTTTACTGGAGCCCACAAGATAGTAATGATAGCAGAAGCAGTAGAGATCTCTGTGAGAGGCTTTTACACTGTAACAACAGGGATCGAAAGTGAATGATAGAACAGGTGAAGAAATGAACAGCTCTGTACTGCTAGAGATGTACTAACAACCTCAGTGGGACTGTGATTTGGTAGGCGCTGCCAGCTGGATATTTTCACCCATTGTTTGTTTGGGAATTATTGAAATTAATACTGATCTTGGTGCACAACACACACACACACATCCTAGTGGGATCACTAGTAACTGGTCTAAACCAGGAATCTGGCTTCATTCACCAGGACAATCCCCTACAACTGGTGACTCCATCTGGTGTGTATATAAGTGTATCACATTGCTCCACAGCAATAAATCTAACACTAACCATTGTATAATCTTCACTATAAGTTTTAACAAATTAGTCTGTGTGCATAAAATACTTTGGTCATGTTGAAAATAAATAATTCAGATACACAAATACGTCAATAGGTCATGAAAAAATCTTGGTAATGCTCCACCCCCAAGCCACCCATCCCCCAGCAACACCGTCAAAAACAAGTGTCTCTCTTTGGCCATTTGAAATGTTGGGAGGCAGTGGTGTAACAATAGAGGTCGCACCTGCGACCAGGCCCGTCACTCCAGGGGCCCGGCCGTCCCTGGCGACCCCCTCGCCCACAGCAGTCGCTTAGCTGATCTCCAACTTGGTGCGCCGCTCTTGTAATACAGAGCGCTGGGGGATGACATCATCTCCCAGCCTCTGCATTACTAGAGCGGCACGCGGGAGCTTCAGTTATAGAGATCTGTGCCGAAGGAGGAACAGATCTGTCAAGCCACGCCGCTAGACCACCAGGGACTGGAAGTAGGGCCAGGGGAATTGTGGAAGGGGCAATGTGGAGATGAGGGGGAAATGTGGAGATGAGGGGGAAATGTGGAGATGAAGGGGCAATGTGAAGATGGGGGCATTGTGGAAGGGGAAATGTGGAGATGAATTGGAGATGGGGCATTGTGGAAGGGGCAATGTGGAGATGAAGGGGGGCATTGTGGAGATGAAGGGGGCATTGTCGAAGGGGCAAAGTGGAGATGAAGGGGGTTAATGTGGAGATGAAGGGGGGCATTGTGGAGATGAATTGGAGATGGGGCATTGTCGAAGGGGCAATGTGGAGATGAAGGGGGGCAATGTGGAGATGAAGGGGGGCAATGTGGAGATGAAGGGGGCATTGTGGAGATGAAGGGGGCATTGTGGAAGGGGCAATGTGGAGATGAAGGGGGGCATTGTGGAGATGAAGGGGGCATTGTCAAAGGGGCAATGTGGAGATGAAGGGGGGCAATGTGGAGATGAAGGGGGGCATTGTGGAAGGGGCAATGTGGAGATGAAGGGGGCATTGTGGAAGGGGCAATGTGGCGATTGGGGGGCAATGTGGAGGGGGCGAATGTGGTCGGGGGGCCCATGGCAATTCTTGCACCAGGGCCCGGTGACTTCTAGTTACGCCTCTGTTGGGAGGTATGCTCTTGTGTGTAAGGCCACAGATCTCCTGTGACAGCAACACATTAGGCTTTGAGACTATAAGGGTTATTTCTTTAACATATTTCCATGGTAACTGCAGACATATTAATTTCTTTTCAATACATGTGAAATCTTACCCAACAATGCCTCCATATTGTATTTTCCTAAAGCATGTTTGTTGTGTATTGATTACATTGATCTGAAACTAGATTCGCTCCATGCTGTGAGGACTTATGTTAGCCTAACACTGAAATAATGCACAGATGACGTACAACAGGCATTTTATTGAAACAGTAAAAACATGTCTTATGTAGAAACATAGAATTCGATTACAGATTAGAACCAGTTGGACCATCTAGTTTCTTTCCCTATGTATTTAAAAAGCTCAGATGTATTTCATTCTTATAGCTATGAATCTATCACAAGCATTCCTAAAGTGGACCTGTCACCTTGATTCAAGCTTGCATAGCTTTATTAAAAACCGCCTTATATCATGTTAGCCAAAATACCAGCAAATGGACAGTTAAAGCGGATGTATCACTACAAAAACTTATTACCATATGTTTTGTTAATAAATGTAATAACAGGAAAACAGGTTTTTTTTTTGTTTTGTTTTTCTACAATCTAAGAACTTACAAAGATGATATTATATATTCTGTGCTGTGCACTTCCACATAATGTGCACAGCACAGCTCGCCTTCTCCTCACACCTCCCTCCCAGCTGCCCCATGGAGCGCGTTCACGCTTCCCTTCAGTGTGCTGTGAATGTCTTTTATCTTTACATCAAGCTTCAGTTAGCATTATACTGAGGTTGCAACCTCAGTATAATGCTAACCGGAGCTTGCTATAACGATAGAAGACATTCACAGCACACTGAAGGGAAGCGTGAACGCGCTCCATGAGGGAGGTGGGAGGAGAATTCAGACGTGAAGAAGAGCCGTGCCAAAGAATCAGCGTGTCCCATTATGCTGATCGGCACAGCTTGAATACAGAATACCTTTAAATACTTAGATTAAAAAAAAAACAAAAAAAACACAGGTTTCCTGTTATTACGTTTATTACAAAACATATTGTAATAAGCTTTTATAAGGTGACAGATCCCCCATACTTGGTACCATATGCTAATTGCAGTACCTGTGCAGTGTTGTTCCATATTCAAATTAAGCATTTCAGTGACATTCCATATACTAATAGAGGTCTCCAGTGATGTTTCATATGCTAATGAAAACTTTCAGTGACATTTCATATGCTAATTAAGCACTGTGCTGCACCAGGAGACTTTCACTTTTCCCAGAAATAAAGACAGGGGTATCTCCTAAACTATACATCTGCTGGCCTTTTGGTTGACACATAGGCAGTTTTGAATTAAAGGGATAGTAATACCTCATTATTACTATCCACCATGTTGTAGCCCTTAAATTCTGAATTCAACGATACCACATTTAAGGTTTGAGAGATATCCACTTTCAAAGTTCCCTCTTTTTATCTTTCCCCTGATTTCAGCGTTCTAGCTCAGAGAAGAGGAATCCGGTCCCGGGATCGGTGGTGGCTCTGCAGCAGTGCTGAGATCTTGTCATAGAAACAGAAATCCTTCACTAAAATGGTCTTTCACGTGTGCTTGCAAACTAAGCAGACGTAGAAGACCATTTAAGTGAAGGATTTCTGTTTCTATAACGCAATCTCAGGACTCCTGCAGAGCAGCCGCTTGCTCACTGAGAGGATTCCCCAGCTCTCAGCTGGAATGCTGACATCAGGGTCAAAGCCAAAAAGAGGGAATTTTGAAAGAGGATATTTCTCAAACCATAAATGTTTGAGAGAAGCCGCTGGTATCGTTGAATTCAGAATTTTAAGGGCTACAACATGGGGGATAGTAATAATGAAGTATTACTATCCCTTTAAGTTTTCAAATATGCAAAAATAAATAAATAAATAAAGGCTTTGGGAGGCTATTCCATGTATTCATAACCCTTTCTGTAAAGCATCTTTTTCTTACATTCCTTTACATCCTCCATATTCGCATAGTTGAAGGGTTCAATCATATCACTCCTCTCCCTTCATTGCCCTTTGCTATTAAGGTCCTGGGGTCTATACTGACATGTTTCATTTGTTTTTATTGGTATGTAGTTATTCAGAACATGAACCATTTTAACTTTTTTACGTGCCGGAGGGCAATCCACTACAGGGCAATGCCCTGTATTCCTTCTGGCACTCAAAGGGCTTATGGCCTTTTTCTGACAATCTCTAATAATCAATTTATATAATAAGGGATTTAATCAAGTTCACAATGGATATTTTTTTCAATATAAAGGTAATTCAAATCATGTCACTGAAATCCTCTCATCAGCAGCACATGAGCCCTCTATTGGGGCTCAAGATGAGCAAGTTCCCATGTATGAATATTATCTATCTATACACACATATCTATATTTAGCTATCTATCTATATATCTATCTATCTATCTATCTATCTATCTATCTATCTATCTATCAACAAATAAACATATCACTTCCAACTAAATGTGATCACGGCGCCCAGTGAACCCAGCAAACCACTAATATGACTGAGTAACAGTACTATGTATGGCTTCTATCAGCGAACTCAATACCCAAAGCACAAATATATACGGAGAGCGCTACAATGTACTGTGTAATATAACAATTGTGTTTATTACAAACACTAATATAACATACATAAAAAAACTACCTTAAACAAAATACTGGCTCCGGAGCATATATATTTTGTGCACAGATATATATTTCCACTGTATTAAAATATTGAAATTGTTCCACTGTCAGTGATGTATCCTTTAAGGATATTAGCAGCTCACTTTGCCCTTTAAAGATATTGGCAGTTCACTTTGCCCTTTCTTGAATATGTCCTTAATATTAAGTGGGCAGGTCTACCATGCAGCTATAATATAGTTATATATGTATCTCTCCTTCTCCTCTCCCTACTGCGGACTGCTTACCCCTCTTTACTTCCGTAAGTAGGAACAAGGTGTCTATGTTACCCGGGGTTTTATATTTTTGTCCTTTGTTACAAGCTGTTACTGCGGGCAGAGGGATATTGCCAACTTTGGATAGAACCTCCTGTTTCCACTCGATATTCGTATATTGACACAGTGTATCACCGATCAGGAACGACAATTAAATATTAAAATAGCTAAGGATCTAAGAGGAGATGTATATATAAATTGTTTTCTGGTTCGTTGTCTACCCAGGTGCTCAGGAGGGAGGATGTTGTCCGCATGCAGCGAATCAGATGCTATGATTTTCACTCCTGAGAAAATCACTTCAGTGAGATTCACAGGAGAGGAAATTTTCACAGGAGTAGGCAGGGAAGCACAGCGACATCATGCACCATTCACTAGTCCCTAAAAAAATTATTAAAAAGAACAGGCCTAGGTATGAAGATAAACTGAATATCAACCTATATCTAGAAAGGAGTGCTGTATACATTTAGACAAAATAACCTTTTAGCAATCTATAAAAGTTAGATTTCAATGTAAGATGTTTCAATAACAAGCACACTTATAAAGACAAGCAGGTGTCCTACACTGAGCAGTGATTATCACTTAATCTAACAGGAAAGGAGGTATGTGCTGTGCTCTATTGTAACGCCATTTAAACAAGTGGCCCAGGTCACTTCAACGGTCAATGGCATGGCAGTCTTTGCCTATACCTTTTAACCCATTCTTTGCTGGGCTATCAAAGAAGGGAAGAAACCCCCAAAACAGGAATATATCAATTAATGTTTTCTGTAAGAAAACAAAGAGCGAGTAATCCTCTCTCAATCAACAAAACTTGGCATAATGAGAGATCTGGGCGGGGAACTCTTTGCATGGAGGATCTCTAAAAGACTTAAGCTCCAGAAAAAGCAGCCTTTGTCTTTCCCTTGTTCCTAATGACTATTTGCAGAAGCCATTATGTCTATGAGGAAGTGATGGGTATTACCTCAAAGGGAGCCACAGAGACGTGAAGAATACCCCATGGTCTGCAGTCAGTGGCTGGAAATATTGACCCATGATGGGGTATTCATCAACAAAGACTACTTCAAAATAAAGACGGACTATCTGTTAGTGTATATGTGTGAGTGTGATATTATATATATATATATATATATATATATATATATATAGTACCTGTGCATTTTTTTGTTACAAATATGAAATGTAAAAAAAATTGCGTGAAGGCATAATCAACTCTTTCATACATATCCATTCGTTCACATGCTTACTCACGTGCCTTCATAACAAGTATCATAAAGACCTTGACACCCTGGTCTTCCTACATCTTCCCTCCAAAAAGCAATAAACATAAAAAATGTGTAATACCCCATAGCCATAGTTGCTGCTACCTCTATAAATTACCCCCCCCCCCCCACACACACACACACACACTCTCTTAATCCTACTCAGGCCATCTTCTGAGCCAGAATGAGGAAAAAAATGAACGGGGACTGGCTTATATATATATATATATATATATATATATATATATATATATATATATATATATATATATATGGCCATCCCTGTTCAAATTAGTTCCCACGCTCCAACTATCTGGGATTATGGGCTTATCCAGGGAACCGAATGTGCTCTAGAGTATCCTCACCTACCAGCTAATCAATATCTATCTGGAGGGGTCAAATATTATCTTAACTAGTTGAAGAGCCCGTTACACGGGCCACAGTTCCACTGCCACCCGGTCGCGGGGCAGTCACGCGCAGTAGAGACTGCCCGCACCACGGCTGATACAGAGCTGGATGCTCCTTTGGAGTGCCCAGCTCTGTCTCACCCGCGGCGCAGGCAGTCTCCACTGCGCATGACTGCAGCACGCGCAGCAGTGTGTACTGCACATGAAGCTGCATTACACACAATTTAGCAAATTATTATATAGGATATCACCCCTTCAGCTACACAATGTTTGGCTATCTGGAGGGGTGACATTATGTGCAATGCTTTTTTCTATATTTAATTCTCTACTATGTCCTCAGATTACCACATGTACTTCTCAACACCATACGAATGAGTTCTAGGACAGGAATGACAAAATCAGACATGACAATTGACATCTCACCTTGCCCAGCAAGACATAATTTGCCCAGTCATCTTAAAACGACAGTAATACTTAAAATGTAAAAAAAAATATGTTGTAGGGTTTATTCCCTTGAGTACTCCCACTGCTGAAAGGTGTTTTATTCAAAAGTTATTACAGGTCAAAGTTGAATTTTTTAGATGCAATATCCCAGTGGCCTGAAATTGTACAGTGGCGCTGTTGCTACACCATCTTATGGAGATTTATGGTCTATGGGCCAGAGCTGTCCATAGGATGGTGTAACAACAGTGCCACTGTACAATTTCAGGCCACTGTGATTTTGCACCTACTTTGAGCTGTAATAACTTTTGAATAAACACCTTTAAGTAGTGAGATAAACACTACAATATATAGTTTTTGACATATTAAATATTACTATCCCTTTAAACCTCTTACTTACCCTTAAACTACTCCTCACTCCTTTATCCTTTATTTGAGTACAAATCTGCTTTCTATCCATCTTCCCCCCATATAACAACCTGCCCACATGAACCCATCCCTTCCTAGCTTCTTTTCTCCCTTATACAACATTTGGGAGTTCTGTTTATGTCTGGTCTGATGCCATTGTGATCCCTGCCTTGTACAACCATTCTCACATCTGCAATCTACATTGACTCAGCGTGTTAAATTAATATTCTGTTGTTCTCTACCAGCCCAAGACTAGAATTCATCCATTGAAACTGTTGGAAGTTCAACCAATAACAGTGTTATTTGACAGATGCAGTTGATGACACACTCTAGCCTCACACTCAAGTTTCCCCCTTAAGCAGTTACTACTGGTATCACATCAACAGGGCTTCTACAAAAGGTTTCTCTCCAGTCCTGGGCAAAGACCTACTGACAGATCAGGTAAGTGGTTGTAGCCTCAAATCCTTTCCAGCTAATCCAAGCCAAACCCTGTTTACACTTTCTGGCAGCCAAGGACATAGTCTGCAGGTGCCTTGGTCAGTTATCTCAGTCCCTCCCCTGCTCTGGGAGTCCGTGTACTATACAGAAAGCTAGTATGACACCCACTTATATAACCAGTGTCTATCCGTTGGAATACTGTAATCTCCTTTTAAACAAGCTATATTAATTTACTAAATAAACTTTCCAATTATCCATCTTTTCTTGACATCTACTGCTATGTTTCTCCACTGGCCTTATCTCCCAGCTACTTGAATGGCTTATTTACAAACTTTCGACCAAGTTCATCTCCTCTACATGATCTCATGCATCCTGGCTTTTATACATGATACTATATTAAGACTGCCTTTATAGAAATAGGACAATGTTTGCTCAAAGTATGAATGTGTTCTTTTTAGTTTTGTTCAACCTATCCAACCTGCCCCTTGACTTTGGAATGCCCTCCCTATCACCATTCACCAATCATCCACAATCATCACTTTCAAGCATCTCCTCAAAACCCACCTGCTCAAGGAGACATCTCAATAGCAATATCCTCATCCCTGCACAACGATAGTGACATCAGAATGTTTCTGCACTTCCTTCACCACACCTTGTACTTGCACTTATAATCATCCTCCTACTGTCTCTGTATGTCATCATGAACTCTAATTAGATTGTAAGCTCATTGGGGCAGGGTCCCTTTCCCAGTGTATGTTTCCTTTGCTGCACTTTTCCTCAAAAATAATGAAATGATCACACTTTAGCTTAATGCTCTTAACCCTGTCTCTTATTTTTGTATTGTATTATTTCATATTTTTAAGCACTGTGTACACGTATGGTGCTATATAAATAAAGATACATTCATACATACATACATCCAAAGAGTAGACTTCCTACTTCTGAATCAAGATTACAGCCTAAGTGATATATTTCTTGCAAAGTCATCCTCTAGTCTTTCAGATTGTACCTTCAGTATTTCCTTTTGAGGTTATGCATTCTCTCCCTGTAAGGGTACCACAAGACAAACTTCTAGGCCATCTGCTGTTCTTCAGTTTTCCATATAAACGTCCTCCAATGAGAAACAAAAAGACTCTTGTTTGATGGCACTCAGATCTCTCTCCATCCCTTATCTCTCACTTATTTAATTTCTTATGCCACCAATTATCTGAATGAAATACCAGCCGTAACTCAAAGGTCATATATTTTCTCCTACACGTGTGTAGGACAAGACCATTTCTTATAAAGAAAGTCACTAAAACTTTACTTCATTCACTCAAAGGACATGTCTCCACCTTTCCATAGTTTTGGAGCACGTGGTGTGGCTTTATAAATTATTGAATTCTGCCAATCCCAGAATAATTTTTCATTTTGAATCTGCAGATGAGGCATAATAGCCTCTTAAAATGTAAGATGCAATCAGTTGGTGCTAGGTATCAGCTTAGCAAGAAACTGTGTTCTCCCTTCATCTAATTTTTTTTGTCAGGAACAGTTTTATATGTTTATTTTTTTAGACTGCTCTTTTGTTTTCTGGGGTGAAATGATAACTCACTACACCAACTGAGATCTGCTAAATCCATGGACGTTTAAGAAAAAAGTATTATAATCTTTGATTGCCAACCAAACCGGAATGTAGGTTTTAAGATTAGACTGGGAGGATCTGTCAACCCAATATATAAGGGCAAGGTGGAGAGGGATATTCCAAAGAAGATACACGTGAATTTCACTAACTCAGACAGATCCTTCAAACTGAATGAGACACCGATTGATTCACCTGTGTTCTTAGGAGGAGATTCATTAAACCTGTGACATTAGGAGGGTATGAGTACAGATTTGAACATCCTGATCTATTGAATACCAATGTTTTAGAGGTAAGTTCATACATATCACAATCTTATATGGGTTCTATTTGCAAATTGTGGCTAGATAGCAACGTTTCTAAATGTCCTTATAAAAGAAATTTTTATTCCAATAGTCTGCAAACTTTTTGCAACACATTGATAGCCATTTCCATTAAAGATGTTAAATTAAATATATAACCCTCCTTCCCCACATAGGGTAAAAGGAATGGCTAATATCACCTCACAATTACACTAGGTAGATATTTGAAAGGACAGTAATGGCCCACAAATTTTTTTACAGTTATGTAGAGCTTAAAATATTAATAAAATCACTCCAAACCCTATATCTCAAACAGCTATGGTTTGAGAGATATAGGGATTCAAATTTCCCCCTCCCTCCCCTTCTCCTGATGTCAGTGTCTAGGTGACAGCAAGAGATGCCGGTCCGGGGGCCTGCAGGCAGCTCTGCAGCAGAGCTGAAATTGTGGTACTTAAAAAGAGTTAATTAATTGGAAAGATCTACAAAGTGTGCTTGCAAATCAGGCACACTTTATAGACCTTTCCAGTGAATGAATTCTTTTTAAGTAACACGATTCAGGCTCTGCTGCAGAGCCTCTTCTAGTCATACAACTTGATTCTCCTGCTGTTAGCTTTACAGCTGACACCAGGAGAAGGGGAGGGAGGGGGAAACTATGAATCCCTATATCTCTCAAACCATAGGGGTTTGAGAGATAGAGTTTGGAGTGATTTGATTAATATTTTAAACTCTACATAACTTTTTTGGGACATTACTGTCCCTTTAAGTACGTACTAACAAGGAGAAGGTAGTATGGGAACCATCCCAACTGCAGTTGTATGTGGAGGATGGAGTTGTATAAGTCGGGGATGGAGTTGTATAAAATTAAGTTCCATTCTCCAATAAGAAGAATTGGGATGAGTAAACTCCTCCCCATAACTGCATGAGGAGAGGCAAATACTGATAATACAGCTTGCATTCTCCACAGGTAAGGAACAAAAGCAAATGTCCACCGGTTATTGCACATTTTGGGTGAAGGAGGGGTTTATTTAAAGATATGCCCCATTTCTAAACAGGGTGGTAGGGTATGGGCATGGCCTCAGACAGCACGCACACATTCTACTGGGTGTAGCTGAGCTGTTCTCTGGCAAAGTAAGGAGTGCATAGGCAACTGCATGCAGAGGGGAATGACATTCATACTAGCAGGGCACCAATTCCTGAGGGGCACCTCGGCTGTTCTGTTTACTCTAACTGTGATAAGTAGTAGGAGTGGCCAACATAACGTCAACCCTCTACACTAGACACATGATGGAAAGTTTAATTAGGCAGTCAATATATATTTTTTTTAGCTATGAAAAAAAACAAAACATATCCATAATTTAACCTTTTAAGAACCAACGGACTGCGCAGTGCATTCCGAAGCTTGAAGTGTTAAGAAGGCTGAATGGGAGCACTATAGCCTTTTCTAACACTAGACCAGGATAGTCAACCTACAGCTCTCCTGCAGCTGTTGTAGAAGTACTTTGCAAATGTATTACTAAGGCCATAATTTCATGAGAAGGGTTTACACAATATAAAATAGTATATACAATGACAATACACTGAATTTGTTTGCTAAAATTCTGAATCCAAACCTCACTGCTACTTCCTGTACATAGACCAGGAATGATCAGCCCACGGCTCACCTGCAGTGGTTGTTGGACTCATCATCCTTACAATGAGGGAAGTTGTAGTCCAACAATGCTGGAGGAGGGATGCAGGTTAGCCCAACCCTAGCATAAATATATGCACAACCTCTCCATACACTTCTCATTACTGGAGTTCAAAAGCTTTGTCTTCTCGGAGAGGGGCACCAAAGACAAGAGGGAGGAGGTTCTGGGCAATTGAAAGCCAGTTATCAGTCTGCCCTTGTACTGTACATGTCCTCTAGCAGTGGGCACTTTAATAGGCTGAGCTCATTGATTTTTCACTAGAATATCCTGAACGATATATCATAAAACAAGTGTATCTCTGACCTTTATTGTATATTAAATAAACAACAGATGGCAAAGAGTCACCAAGTGAAGGCATTCAAGCTGTCTCCCGTGCTCCACCTCTTTTATTTCATTACATTATATGATGCAGTGTTCTACTTAACCATCACAAATGGATTCTGCATACAGAACCTTGCATGTGATTGTAACCCTAGATTAGGTATCTAGCTCCAATCCAAACAGACTTCTATTTGTAAGTCTTACGTCTGGTCAGAAATAGGGAAATTAGAGAGCTGTTAATTTCATGTACTGTATTTCATCATGAGTTTCAGCTCACACTATAGTGCAGCTATTAACAGAATTAAGTCTCATAGAGCTTGAACCATAATATTTATGGAAGACTTTAGGTTGTTTGTAATTGATCATTTCTAGTTAACCAAAGCATATTTTCTCCTTAGATGGAGAACAGAGCTACAAACCAAAATTGCGTTTTGTGTTTTAAGAGACCTAACATGGTTATATAAGTGTAATGCTTAGAGAAGAGGTGCATGTTAATTGTCAATGGTATGATTCTTTAGCATATCAACAATATTCCTTCATAGATGTAGCGTACAAACCTAATGCAGAGAAAAAGCATAGGTTTTTTGATGTTTCCTATGTTATTTGGAAAACCATTATTTTGGGCTACTAGCAGGTATTACCAACTGCAGCCACTTTCACTTTCTGCAGAACAAATACAGTAATTAATGCTTTCTGCTCTACAGCAGTAATTAATATGGAACTAGCATCTTTTAACAATTTTGGTAATGTTTCAAGAGCTTTCAAAATATATGTTATTCATTCTTGATTTAAAACTATAGCTTTATTTGCCAATTTTTGCAGATTAGGCAGTACTGGCTGTTACAGCTTGGTGGATCAGATACCAACATTCCACTCTCCCATCCAACTGTCACTCCTTGCAAGTCAATACTGGCTAATTTTCATACAATTACAAATAAATACAGCTAGATTCTTTAAACTACTCCTTTTTTTAAAAAAAAATGGCTAACACAAATATTTATGTTTTTAAAAAGTATTTCATAGTCACCAAGTCATTATAAAGTGTTTTGTAACAAACAAGTGATTTTGAAAGAGCTTTCAAAATCACCTGTGTTAGCAATTTTCTATTAAAACAATAGTCGGAGATATTTACATTTATTTGTCAATTTATCACATATTTTACAGTACTGAAAGATCAAGTGTTCCACACCATATAAAGAGAGAGTAATATATTTACCAAACAGAGCAGCTTGGTATATCAGCCAATACTAGCTAATTTGCATATTACGGCAAACTGATAATCATGCAAATCCTGTCAAGATGGATACACCCACTGAAGTTAGACTGTGGACAGGTGACAGTTACACTTTAAAGAGCTGCTAACAGACCAAAGGCCATGTGCGCAAAGTAAAAAATGGAGATATTTTTGGATATACCAGATATAGCATAGGGGACAAATAAAAATGACCATTGTTTTAAAAGGAGCATATCCCATTGAATACTAGATAAGTCTCCAACATAATCCAATTGAAATACCGGTACATGGTAATTTTTGTTTGTCCCCAGTGGTGCTGTTGATTTGCTTCAGAATTGCTTGTCATCTCTCTTTGCACATATGGCCCCAAGTTTTAATGCTGTCTCTGTTTGACTGTAGGTATTTCAATTAATTAGTAATCGGGAATGAAGAACTTATGCTTAAGCATGGCCAGTTTGTGGCCTTTGGAGCCATGTAGCAATGGTTTACTGGATTATGACTCTATGGGCATATGTTCAAACAAGTAGCGAAATAGCTTTTGTCGTCTGTAACAACTTTTCAATATACAGTGTCGTTGGGATCATTAATATTTTCAGAGTGTTGGTTGTGATCAGAAATATGTAGTTTGTTCCCACTGAAATTGTCGTATGTAAAGACAAAAATGTTGTATATAAAGACAAAAATGTTGTATGTAACGACAAAAAATGGCATAACTAATGACAAAAATGTCTTAACTAAAGACAAAAATTCTCACATTCAGAACTTCACATTCCCTCCGCTTTTTTTCTTAACGTACAAATTTTGTCTTTTGCAAGACTTTTTTTTGTAGTTACGACACATTTTCTTTTCCTCTATACGACACTGGAGAATAGTTTAGCCACACCCCTTTGCCCTCAATTCTGGAGTTGTGTCGTACACAACAGACATTACTAGTTTTCTGTTGTATACTCTATAGAAAATAGGTTGTTCATGCACACAATTACTTATTTGTGTCGTTCATACTACATTTTTTGATGTTATCCCTTTGAACATACATCCCTATGTCTAGAATATGGGGAATGGTGCTTGTGTGACAGTTGGATTCAAATGCAGATAGGATGTTGATCCAGGGAACTATCTGACTGTCATTTGGAAGGAATTTTTTTTCTACCCACTTGGAGCTAAAATGTTGTTTTTTTTTTGTTTTTGTTTTTTTTTTGCTTTCCTCTGGATCAACAGGGGTGATGTGGCATGAACCGAACTTGATGGACGAGTCTTTCTTCAGCCTCATCAACTATGTTACGGTTAGCAGTATGTGCCTCACTCTGACAAGCTGCATATTAACCCCTTAACCCTCTAAATGCCAGAGAGGTATTCAACGCATTGTGTTGCAACGAGTGGGATACCTCTCTGGCACTCAGAACGTTAACAACAAGAGGGGTATGCAACGCATTGATTTGCAATGAGTTTCTCACTACTTTGGTCCACAAAGGGTTAACACCAAGAAATATCATTCTTTTTTTTTCTGGTTTGGTTTTGTGCTTGCATCTGCATGTCACATAATAAATGTGTTAATCTGACTTTTTGCTTTTGAGGCACATCGCTAGCTGGGGAGTTTCATACAACCCCTTGTCCTGGGGGATTTTTGACACCTTCTATATAATGTGCTTCAATAACCTTTAGTGAAAATGAAATATGATGAGAAAAAGCTATAGATGAGCACAGAAAAAAAAACACAGTGCAAACACCTTGACATTGAATATTAAAACTAGTTGAGCGTTAAAATTAAAGAAATAGTTAGGCTTCATTTTGACTCTACATATTCTGCAACTACAGAATTGGTATAGTCAAAATACCTGTACTTTTTTATTATTTATTTTTATTTTCCTAAGCATTTGGCATGTAAGAAGGAATAGAAGAACAGAGCGCTGCTAGGCACTCTGAAAGTGAACCAGTTTAGTGAACCAATTTATGTTTTGACTGTTACAAGGTTATGTGAGCTAGAAATAGTACAGAGGCCATCTTAAATCAGAGGACAAGAGGCCATAGTCTAAAACTAGAGGGACAGAGGTTTAGATATTATGTAAGAAAGTTTTACTTCACTGAGAGGGTAGTAGATAGGTGGAATAGACTACCAGCAGAAGTGGTAGACGTTAATAAAGTGAGGGATTGTAAGCATGGGATAGGCATAAGACTGTCCTGAACATAAGACAAGACCAAGGACCAAATAAGGTTTGAGGTTTTTACAGTAGGAAAATGGGCAGACTAGATGGGATGAATGGTTCTTATCTGCTGTCAAATTCTCTGTTTCCATGTTTCTAAGAGCCGGACGTCTGCATTACAGCTCTGTTCTTCAGTGCTCCAATGAGAATGGAGAACACATCACTGCCAGTGAAGAGCTGGTGTACAGCCGAGTGGCTTTACCCAGCACTGTGACAGCCAAGCCACGTGAGACTAGGTATCTCACACGAAAAAATAAATACAAGGCCAATGCAGTGAATATTAATCAGGAATTCCCCCATGACAATGATGTCTTGGAAACTCCAAAAGTAGAAAATCTACACTACATACAGAGTGTTGGACTCTCTGCACACTGTGATTAAGTGTCCACGAGTGCTCGTGGATTGGAGATAGACAGCTTCCTAAGTGCTCTCACTACAGGCACATTGTACCGCTAGCTCCACTTTAACCATCTGAGATGGCCAGAGCAGGGCTTCTGCCTCTAGAAACATACAGAAGGAGAAGCCATGAAAAGAATAATAAAACCGTAAAAAAAAGTAAAATTAAAATAATTTGCAGAATATGGAAAGTCAAAATAAAACATTAATAACTATTTAAATAAGAACGTCTCCAAAAAAATTATCTCCCACTTACCTTACTATAGTCTGGAATCCTAACAGCCCCTCTGAATGTCATCTTTTTGCCTTTGCTCAAGAAAAAAACATCTTCAATCTATCCTGGATGTAATGCCCATGGAGGCGGACATGACAGCAGCTGACAGGTTTCTCAAACTGAAGCAGACAGTGTGCATGAGCCTACTTAAGATTACCATGTACAGTGAGAAGAGTTTGGGGTCCTCTGGTCCTGCAAGCAACTGTTATGTCCACCTCCGTGGCTATGACATCCAGGACTTAGTGTCAATGTTATCTCATGAACAAAAGCACAAAGGCAAAATACAGAGGGCCATTATGATTTTCTATCTATAATGAGGTATGTAGGAGGGGTTAGTCCTCATTTAACCACCAAAAGGGCACACAACACATTTCTAAGAAATGAGTTGTACACATCTCTGATTCTTAAAGGGTTAAGTTTAAATGTAATTGCAAAACGTCATACACAGGGGTGTCCGTATAAATTTTTCCAACGGGGAGCAAAACCATAATAACATCCAGACCCTTTGTTTATATGGAGGGGGTAATTGTCGGGGGGGGCAAGTGCTCCACCTTACCCCCACCTCTGGACGCCCGTGGTCATACATAAAGCTTTTGGAATCTCATTTAAAGAGCCTGTATGACCCAGAGAGCAGAGAAAGCTCTTTACGAGAAAACATTGAGGATATTCCAAAACATTCAAAATTGGATTACAAGCACCCAAATTGGATTTGTCTTGTTGGGAAACGCCAACTATTAGCCTGTGGCAACATCTCATAGCAGAGGCTCTCTTGTTTTCTACAGTACAAATCTGTCCTTGTATTTAGCTGGAGGAGCAATGAGAGGTAAAGTGTGTGTGAACATAAAGCACAGGTAATGTGATACCACGATTGCCACGTGGTTCTCTGTTTGTCCCCAGGACGGTGGTTAGACAGCTTCTTATGGAAGGGTTTTGTTGGTGCCATTGAGGGAAATTTGAGAAACAGCACATGGTAATTAAGGAGAGGTAAACATATGCCAATGGAGACAAAGAGAGAGTGAATGTAAATATATTTACTTTTCTTATTTACTCATTAACCTGTTACACGGCTATTTAATTTATACAAACTATTTCCATATAGAAGTCTGATATAGCAGTCCCAAAAGATTATTTTTTATTAAAATGCTCAAATCCCGCTACACACTCAGAGGTATCTTTATAAAGACAGAACTGGAAACGTTTTGCACAAATAAAAATCCCCACTGATCTAGCTGAGGCTTTTAAAAGCCCCATTTATACAGATGGGCATTTGGGGAATTGTTATGTTTGTATCAGTTCACTATAATGCCATTGGTTTGCATAAGAAAATCAACTTCTCTGTCATTATGTATAAGATCCATTAGAATTCCTACCTGGGAACATTCTTGTTCCAAGCCTCCATAGGTCCACTAAGGTCGGGGGGGGGGGTTAGTGTCCAAATTAATCAGTTTGTGTCATAAATTAGGCATGTTGGGGTAGGTGGGAATGGGGGTGGGTAAGCAGGGTTGGCAAAAGTGTTTACAGGTGAAAATTCCTCTTTAAGTGGTTTAAAGGGATAGTAATACTTAAAATGTAAAAAAAAAAAAAATATGTTGTAGGGTTTATCCCCCTGAGTAAAACAAGAGTACTCCCACTGCTGAAAGGTGTTTTATTCAAAAGTTATTAATTTTCAAAGTTGAATTTTTTAGGTGCAATATCACAGTGGCCTGAAATTGTACAGTGGCGCTGTTGCTACACCATCCTATGGAGATTTATGGTCCTGAGACCAGAGCTGTCCATAGGATCGTGTAGCAACAGCGCCACTGTACAATTTCAGGCCATTGTGATATTGCACCTAAAAAATTCAACTTTGAACTGTAATAACTTTTGAATAGAACACCTTTCAACAGTGGGAGTAACCTTGTTTTGCTCAGGGGGATAAACCCTACAATATATTTTTTTTTACATTTTTAGTATTACTATCCCTTTAACATAAGACCTGGTGCTTGAGTTGCCCCTGCCAGCACCTAGCAACAACTCTGGGTGGCATAGTTCAGAGGGCTGCATATATGTGCAGTAACAGGTACAAACAAAATTACATTCAAGTAGCGGCATAACTAGCCATTGGAGGGCCCAGGTGCAAACATTTTGTGGGATGCCCTCATACAAAAATATTCTCACAGAGGCATAACTAGAACCTACTGGGCCTTGGTGCCAGTAGGCCCCTTTGGGTGCCGGGCCATGGCACAACAGCATCGTCTGCACCCCCTGTAGTTACGCCCTACATAAAAGTACAACATTATTGCAGTGAAGGTTCTGCTCTTTAAAGGGATAGCAATACTTAAGTATTACTAATCCCTATAGCAAAGTACTACTTAAAAAAAACGTATTGCCCCCAGTGTCATCTCTCAAACCTTTATGGTTTGAGAGATGATTGCTTCTAAAGTTGCCCTCTCCCTCTCCCTTCTCCGTAGTCAGCATTGTAGCTGACTGAAAGGAAGAGAGTCGTACGACTTTCAGGAGGCTCTCCAGCATAGCCGGATCGCGTTACTAAAAAAGAAAACTTTCACTGAAATGGTCTTCTACATGTGCTTGGCTTGCAAGCACACATAGAAGACCGTTTTAGTGAAAGTGTTTTTTTTAGTTAACGCGATCGCAGCTCTGCTGCAGAGCCGCCTGATGATCTATCACCGGATTTCCCTTCAGTCAGCTAGAATGCTGATTACAGGGAAGGGGGAGGGAGAGGGCAACTTTAGAAGCGATCATCTCTCAAACCATAAAGGTTTGAGAGATGACACTGGGGGCAATACGTTTTTTTTAAGTAGTACTTTGCTATAGGGATTAGTAATACTTAAGTATTACTATCCCTTTAAACCTTACAGACTACAGGCGGTTGTCCACGCAAACAGCAGGTTGATGTAATGTTGAAATAATGATGGACTCCACAGACCTGTAGTCTCCACCATTCTTATGTCAGGTACTAACCTAGTAGTAAATAATCTGCACCACTAGTGGACTTTTCTGCCTTCTTCAGTACCAGTCACAATAATCTCAGCAATGTAACAATCATAGAATACACAACAGCAAGGGACATATGCAACTGTAAAACAAGAGGGGTTTCCATTTGCCCAGAAAAACTCTTATGTTCTTTGCATATGACTATGCCAGGAATGGCCAACCTACTTTCCAACAGCTGCTGTTAGCCTACAATTCCCATCATGATTGGAGCTGTAGTCCAACAGATGTGTGTGTGTGGGGGGGGGGGGTTGGTTGCCCACCCTGCACAGACTGCAGCAGGATTCCATAAATTGTCAACAAATTCTACAGTAATGCATAAGAAGACAACAGAACAGTCTAAAAGTGGGGTATACTACATAAAAGAATTTTTACAATCAGCATTAGAAACAGAAAAATAAGATGGCCTTACTTGCTACAGCTTACAATTTATAGGAATCCAGAAAAACAATGTTAGGTGTTCACAAACAAAAGAGTAATGTTTAGTAAATCTTAGATGTAACATAGTAACATAGTAAATTAGGTTGAATAAAGACACAACTCCGTCAAGTTCAACCTTCTCCTTATACCCCAGTAACTGAGAATTTATAGCTTTCCTGCTACCAATTAAATTAGTCTTTATCAGACCTTCCTGATCTGCCTACTGATAAACAGTATAACACTGTATGTTGCCTTTTGAAGGAAATGTATCTAATCTTCTCTTAAATGTATCCATTGTATCTGCCATAACCACCTCCCTGGGCAATGAATTCCACAAAAAACAAAACAATTGTAGCATATCTTCTAAACAACCCATTCCTCCCAACAGGCTGTCTTATTTGATACAAATGTTTCAACCATTTGTCCCAGATTTACTAGATTTTTTTTACCTTGATACATAGGTCTGTATGTGTGGTAAGTGTCTTAATAAACCGATCTACAAAAACATCTCAATAGTAAACAAATAAATCACACATGCACATAGACTGACCCATAAATATGGTGAGCATAGTAACCAGCAGTGAAGGGAGTCAATCTCCTGCTTATTTTTTCCTACTAATGAGAGATTCGACAAGGTTTCAACATTAACAAGACTGGCCTGAATTTCTTAACTGCAACTGTATATTATTCATCAACACATGCTAAAAAATAAATAAA
Source organism: Rhinophrynus dorsalis (assembly GCA_037306005.1). Classification (NCBI taxonomy): domain Eukaryota; kingdom Metazoa; phylum Chordata; class Amphibia; order Anura; family Rhinophrynidae; genus Rhinophrynus; species Rhinophrynus dorsalis. The sequence goes on from CM074728.1 coordinate 23,030,536, forward strand.
TAACTAAAATAAATAAAACGATAAATACAATAATCCTTTATTACAGGGCTTATAATTTGAAGTCCTTTGCTACTAGCCAGACCTGACAAGTTACTCGCCACTGCAAGCCAAAACATACCCACCAGGGCTGAATTTCTACTCGCCAGGGCTAAATTTTCACTCGCCATTGGCTAGTGACGAGTGGAAATTTTGAGCCCTGCTTTATTACATAAAGTGGTAGAATGCGTCACTCACTGTGAGCCGTAACCGCACATGCGCAGTAGAGAGTCTCTACTGTACATGTGTGGTTTCGCACGCAGGGAGCTTCGCTGTGAGCCGTCTGGAGCTCCCTGCTAAGGATCAGCGCATTCGGCGACTCTCTACTGCGCATGACTGCAGTCATGCGCAATAGAGACTCGACGAACGCGCTGCCCTGCTCTGGACGGCTGATGTCCTTTCTCTGCTCCCGGATCCGGGACAGCTGGGTGCACTTTAGCCCATGTATAAGGGCTTTCATACTAGTAATAATAATAATTATAATAAAACAATGTTTGGTAGTTGGTAGTACAGCCACATTAGTAAGTGTCAAAATGCTAAAGGCTCAAAAAGTGGTTCTCCAGTCCTACCATGCTCTGCACAGAGCTTCCTCAGCCTGTCTGCCTGATCCTTGATATGTGGTAACAACTGATGCTTTGTAAATATTAATAATAATAGCCAGAAATAGGCAGAGAGTAATTTCTATGGGGAGATAAAAGTCAGCAGCACAAAAACGTTTAATTAACAGCTTATTAGTTCACAATGTGTTAATATATTTCTATATAAATTAATAAAAAAATACAGAAAGTGCATTTACTTCCAGCATGATGGAGATACTATGGCAAGGGTTGTCAGTGTTTGGACCTCCAGCTGCTGTCCTATAATCCCCAACCAGTAAGTCACTGGCTGACGGACGTTGTTGTCTCCAACAGATGGAGGTCCAAAGATTGACTATCCTTATATTATGGGTTAAAAAGTATATATTTTTACAGTAAATAGGATTAAAATAAGCATCAGTATCTTAGAAGCAATAGGAGAGGGGTCCCTGCTTCAAGGAGATTACAGTCTAAATGACTAATAGGAGACAAACAGCGGGGTATGAGGGCGCCATGTGCTTTGAGATACAGTGCTGATTTTAGTGCTCTAGAAGATCGGATTGCAGATTAGATTTAAAGATATAGGGGGATAGTTCTAGACTTAAGGAAAGAAGTATGGAGTTCCAGCAGTAAGGAGCAGAAAGTGAAAAAAGTTTGAGATGGGAGAGGGTATAGATGGTGTAATAAAAATAGGATTTTAGTCTTACCTGTTAAATCCATTTCTCTTAGTCCATACAGGTTACTGGTAACTTTGGGGTAGGCGATCAGCCCCTTTAACAGGCAGGAACAATTCTGAGAAGTGACTGCTGGGTGGAGCCTACCTCCTCTCCTTACCTTGCAGCTAGCCAATCCCCAACCAGTAAGATTTGCAGACTAACTACTGACTAGGTAGTAAGAAGGTAAAGGAAGACTCCTGTGAGCATGAATCCTAAAGGACCCCCACGTTCTGCCGCAGGAGAGCCAAGCATGGTCCCTTGACAGGGTGGGAGACCAGTAACCTGTATGGACTAAGAGAAAAGGATTTAACAGGTAAGACTAAAATCTTCTTTTATCTGTCGTCCAATATAGGTTACTGGTAACTTTGGGATGTCCAACCATTAAGTTCCCCAGGGAGGGAAGAAAGGCAAGGACCAGGTGCAGACCTCCAAAGTCACCAGAACACCAATAAATCTACAGATCAAAAATAGCTCAACACTAACCGCAAAGTGTCAACAGACACTGAACAGGGGTAAAACAGACCCCAGGAACTGTGACACAGCACACTGAATTAGAGCCAACAGGGCTCAAATGTGAAAGAGTACTGATAAACTAAAGAGATTCTAGACAGGCAAGGCTGCCTCCAGGATCTTTCTCCCAAAACTGGTATCAGCCGATGCCAGCTCAACCACACGGTAGTGTTTAGAAAAAGTGTGCACAGACAACCAAGTGGCCGCCTTGCACAACTGATCAGCTGAGGCCTGGTTCTTGTAGGCCCAAGAAGCCCCAATAGACCTCGCAGAATGAGCCATGACCCTGAAGGAAACAGGCTTCTTCCGAAGTTCGTAAGCCTTGCGAATCGTGGATTTGATCCAAGAAGCAATGGTAACCTTGGAAGCAGGCTTCCCTGCCCTAGGACCCTCAGGAATGACGAAAAGAGTGTCAAACTGCCTCAAGGACTCAGTGCAATGTACACAGAACTTGAGACAACGCATAACATTCAACAGGTGAAGATTCTTCTCCTTGTCAGAAGTACGGTTAGGACAGAAGGAAGGGACCACAATCTCCCGATTAATGTGGGACTCAGATACCACCTTCATGAGAAACTCTTGTGAGGTGTGAAGCACAGCCTTGTCCTTGTGAAAGACCAAAAAGGGTTAGTCTACAAGACAGGGCATGCAGCTCAGCAACTCGGCGAACAGAAACAATCGCCAGGAGAAAGGCCATCTTCCATATCAGCATACGAAGAGTAATGGTAGCCAAAGACTCAAAAGGAGGACGCTGGAGTACTCCCAAAACCAGGTTAAGATCCCACCGAGGAGCAGTGGACGGGTATGAGCAACACACTGGAAGAAAACCTTGACATCAGGAATGATAGCAAGATGCCTCTGAAAGAAGACAGAGAGCGCAGAAGTCTGAACCTTAAGAGAACTGATGATCCACCCGTGATGGGAGACAGCATGAATGCAGTCCTGCACCTGCTGGTGAAGGAGTTCCAGAGACGAGGACTTCAGAATGAGGTCATACATGTATGGAGTCACCCCAATGCTGTTCCGATGTAGGACAGAGATCAATGCCTCTGTGAGAATATTTTTGTATGAGGGCATCCCACAAAATGTTTGCACCTGGGTCATCCAATGAGGAGCCGTGGTCATGCCAAAGGGGAGGGCAGAGAACTGGAAGTGCCCTTGGTCGCAGGAAAAGCGGAGATACTGCCGACTCTCTGGATGAATGGTGATGTGCAGAAAAGGCTAGAAATTCCCCAGGAGACATGGCTGCTGTCACTGTGCGCAGAGACTTCTGACGGTACTGGGACCTGACCACAATGGAGTTGAGATCCTTCAGATCCAAAATGGGATGACAGCCCCCATCCTTCTTGGAAACCACAAAGAGGTTGGAGTAGAATCCCAAGCCCCTCTCCTGAGGGGGAACTGGCTCCAGGACCTCCTTGTCCAGAAGGGCCTGTATAGCTTCCTCGAAAAGGTGTCTCTTTTCTGCTCCCAAGAGAGAACAAGAAACAAAGGTCCTTGGAGGTGGAAGAGAGGTGAAGGGAATCCTGTATCCTGAGGCCACCACTTGTAAAACCTATGGGTCAGCAACAGAGGCCTGCCAAGCTGAAAGGTAGTGGAGTAGGTGGCCACTTACCTGCGGGTGGGGACACGGGTTCGGTGAGTCATGCAGAAGAAGGTTTGGAAGCCTTGGGCTTCGTGAAGGACTTGGATCTCCATTGTTGCTTAGGCTTGGACGAGGAGCGCGGAGCCTGAGGGACCATCTGGGTTGCCTGGTGCGAGTCTGCCTGCAAGGGACGAAAAAGCCGATTCCTTTTGACAGGCTCCTTCTTCCTCAGGACCACTGGCAGGTGAGTACTCTTCCTTCCAGTGGCCTCGTTGATGAGATCCTTGAGCTCAGGCCCACACAGGGAGGATCCCTGAAAAGGCAAAGACAGGAGAGCCTTCTTGGAGGCTGTGTCAGCAGACCAGATCTTGAGCCAAAGAGCCCTTCTGGCTACCACAGACATGGCAGAAGCCCTGGCTACCATACGCACAGCGTTAAACAGGGCAGCAAAGACATAATGTTGGGCCTCAGCAATGTTGGAGAAGTCGCAACATGTCAGATGTAGGGGCACCCTGACGGACAGCAGAATTGAGCTGTTCAGTCCAAACAGCCACAGGCCTATTTGCCTATGCAGCAGCAAAGGTGGGGCCATGGGCAGAGCCTGCCATCGCAAAAATAGCTTTGAGAGAAGTCTCAAGCTTCTTATCAGTCCATTCTTTGAGAGCAGAGGCATCAGCCAATGGCAAGGCAGTGGACTTAGAAAGCCTGGAAACTGAGGCATCCACTTTTGGGGGATGAACTCACTGAGTGAGGGCTGTTTCAGAAAAAGGGTAAAGTTTGGCAAACTTCTTAGACACTGATGATTTCTTGTCTGGAAATTTCCACTCCTCTGACACCAAGCAGTCAAGGGTGGGGTTAGGTGGAAAGCAAGCATGGGGCCTAACAGGCTCCTGAAAAACATCAGAGGGGTCAGAAGACGCCTCCTGCACCAAGGGAATGTTCAGGGTGGAAAACACACTCCTGATCAGGCCCTCAGCCGAGGGGATGGGGTCCGCCTCACAGGGGTCCCCAAAAAACTGAGATGAAGGAACAGCTGAACAGTCATCATCATCAGAATCCACCAACAACTCCTCTTCAGAGGAGTCAGACACATCCGGTACACCCGGCAGTTTAGGCAGGGAACATCTGATAGGGGTGGGAGTCTGCCACAAGTGGAAGACCCTCTGCAAGTGGATGGAAGGCGTTGTAAGGTGGACCGGAGGTCCCTGGTAGTAGCCTTAAACTCTTGCATCAATACTGGCTCTAGTGCATGGCTGGAGGCCCCAGCAGGGGATTCAGGGGCAGCAGCGCATGCTGCAAAAACATGACCTGAATATTCTCTAGGTAACCCTGAGTGACAGGAGGAGCAATGGGGACACAGACACCCCAGTATCCTTAGTCTTAGGTTTAGCCCCAGAGACTAACGGAGTAGACATTCTCACAGAGTCAAGCGGTCAAAGTATCAAAACACCCACAAAATAGTGTGCATGATAAATAAATGCACCCCAGAAATGCTAAATAAGACTTATCTGGTAGGCGAAGGGTTAAACTGCAGAGGAGAGGAGAGTCCAAGCCTTACGTAGGATACTCGATCTGCCAATACACAAAATGGCTGCCGCGACGGGAGCAAATCGCCAGAAGCCCCCAACATCCCCAGAACGCTGACCGGATGACAGACCAAGGGAAAACACACAACATGAGCCACCTCTAACCACGCTATGTGGAGCCACTGCAGAAATATATCCCAAACTGTAAAGTCCCACAGAAGTGAATGGAACAATGGAGTCTATGCGGTAAACGCGCGCCTTAAAGGCGCAGAACATAAAGTTAATGAGGTGAATACCAAAAAGTAAAACCACTCAAAAGCCCACTAGAATAAAACAGTAGACCCAATACACACTGGTCCCAGTAGGGAAAGTGTCCAAAGCCTCCTCAGAACATGCTAACCAGCAACAAAAGGGTTAAGTTACCACAGAAACTTACTCCAAACACCTCACAGACATACAGAATAAACCCAATGAGTGCATGAGTATGTAATCGGAACTCCAAATGAGACCCCTGTGAGGAAAGGAAGCATGGGACATGTGGACCTCAGCACTCAAAGGGTGTTCACCTTTTTCAGCAGGTCTTCTGTCTTCAGATTACCATATATCAAGAAGAAGCCTCAGTGAGAAACTCCTGGGTAAAGAAGTTGCAGCCAAGATTTTCCCCCCAGGGCTTAGATCCACAAAAGCACCTGGTAAACTGAGCTATCCACATTTGGGTGATGGGAATCGTCAGTGATGGGAATCTGCCTAATGGTGGTATTCCATAGCTAACAGAAAAATAATAAAAAAGCTAAAACTGTAGCAGAACTGTTCTCTTGCTTGTGTCTTGACCAAGGAACAAATCTTACTGGTTGGGGATTGGATAGCTGCAAGCTAAGGAGAGGAGGTAGGCTCCACCCAGCAGTCACTTCTCAGAATTGCTCCTGCCTATTAAAGGGGCTGATCGCCTACTCCAAAGTTACCAGTAACCTGTATTGGATGACAGAGAAAAGGGAGTTGTGTGCTGAACAAAGGAGGTGACCGGGTTATCAATAAAAAAATGATTTGCTCCTCACACACATGAATCTCTTATCATGTGGCTTATGTTTGAAAAATGACCCCTCCTGCCAATCTGGAACTAAGTGTGCAATGAGCTGAGCAAAATGCTCCAGATCAGAGACAACAATGATGTTGAAGCGTTGTTTGTGGTGTAGTAATTTACATTAAACACAGATCTGAAAATCTCTGGTGATTAAATGCTGTGTTTTACTTTTGGAGCAATTTTGTTCTCATCCATATAAAGTGCAGTTCATCCTTTTCATTTTCATAATGGAGAGAATATATTTTTCCACTGCCTGATTTATTTATTTTTTTAAAGGGATAGTAATGTTTCACAATAAAAGCAGCTCTAATTAACCCCTTCGCATCCGGTGACGTACCCAGACCATCACGCTGGTCCGGCACTTAAGGACCAGTGACAGTCCTGGTACATTACGTACTATTACTCACTGTGCTCCTGCAGGAGCGCGGTGAGTAATACTGGGGACTGAATTTGATCGCTCCAAGACCAGAGCGATCTTTTCAGTCCCTCCGTTCCGCGTGCCACCACACGTGATCAGTCACATGTGGCGGCACGCCGAAATTCCCTATCTGGTCCTTAAAGGACCACACACCCCACGACTGCTGGTCATTAAGGGGTTAATCATCATAATATTTGGACCTTGGAGAGTGTTATTTCAATTCTGTCAGAGTTGTAGATCAAGAGTAATTCAATGACAAAGTGTCCCCCTCCCGCCCCTTTTACTAATGTAACACTGCTCAGCCAGATCAGAAGGGAGGTGTCCAGGTAGATTGCAGAGAGGGACAATCTTCAATTAAGATAAGGGAAAAACCTGAAAAACTTGTCAAGGGGGGGAGGGCTTTCATTGTTCTCATAGGAAGAAGATTGTCCCCTGCTGTTATCTGTCTGGTCTATGGACTGTATTCCACATCTGAGAAGAGATGGATTACACTAGGTAAAAGGGGCGGGAGGGGAAACTTTGCTTGTGAATATCTCTCAAACCATAAAGGTTTGAGAGATAAGACTTGTATCGTTGTTCATGTTTTTTTAATACCTACAAAATAAAATAAAGATAAAATGAATTATTACTATCCCTTTAAATAAATGAAGTGTTATTCATGCAATGAATATAGTATAACATACATATGCATAAAGAAAGTGAAGTAAATCTGGGTCAAACTAAGTGAGTTGTAGGGGACATATAGAAAGACCCACAGATAAAACCCTTGATTTCTAGAGATGTCTCCTCTATAGCATTCAAGGGGTTAAAAGCTCCATTAAATCAATGAGTACTTTGAAAATGTTTATTGAATCCCTATAGTGCAGTTGCTTTGAATCAGATTTAGTCAACTTCTGCTTTGTGCCTATGACCATAAGAATTTATTTAAATTAACTCCCACTGCTTTTAGCACAACGGAGCACAAAATACAGAGCTTCAAGACTAAATGGGTGTTTTTTTTCCACTAAGTGAATTAGAAAGAAAAAAAATGTCTTTTTTTCCCATAATTCTCAGCATTTCTATTTTAATTATCCTAGTAGGATAAAACAAAATCAAACACTTCACAGTCAGCTCTGATTGTCACCTAAACTAGTTGTTAGAAATATAGATGTGTACTGTTTGTGCAATCAATGCCAACAGAGCCTGGCGAGGATGCAAATAAACAAGTGCTGGTGCTGTAATTAGTATTGTCTAAAAATCATTCATATAACATAGCAGAGGAAATGAAAGCAAGGAAGTTCCGTACTAAGAATTGGCTCATGGAGGAACTGGTATAAAAACAGGCACCCCGAATCGTGAATGTTTAGCAATACCGCCTGCCTTCAACGTCTAGGTTTTGACAGACCAGGGCACATAAGGTTAGATACACAGGAAAGAGTATTTATATTTTACTTCCAGATAAATATATAGTTTGCATCATTTTCACAAGGCATGACCAAGGGTTATAGTATCCATGCCCTCCAGTAGAGGGCACTCTCAATTGATCTTTCCAGTTACATGTTGCTTCATTTTAAACACTAGTTGAAAAGCCCGTTACACTGGCCTCAGTGCCGCTGCCAGCCGGTCGCGGGACAGTCATGCGCAGTAAAAACTGCCCACGCCTCGGCTGATACAGCTGCAGCGCAGTCTCTATTGCGAATGACTGCAGCACGCTCAGCAGTCTCTACTGTGCAAGACTGCGTCGTTACACACATTATGCAAATTATTATATAAAGATAGGATAGTATGATTCTCACTTAATTTTGCTAGATCATTCCTTGCCAATGATGTTCTGGATGTTTCTTTTCCCTTTGTCAGGACCAGCCGATTAAACAGGCACCTGCATGCCTACCAAGTGTCCCTCTTTAGGACAGACAGTCCCTCTTTTAGACCCAAATCCCTCTGTCCCTCTTTCCCACCCTGATGTCCCTCTGTTTAGGCGATCAGACTGTGTGGTGTGTATATAAGTGTATCACATTGCTCCGCAGCAATAAAACTCACATTATTGTTTGTTTAAATGTCAGTATGTGTGTTTATAAACTAGTCTGTGTAAATAAAATACTTTGGTCTTGTTATAAGTAATTTATTAGGTTACACAAGGAGGTGTCAGTAGGTCATGAAATAGCCTAAAAATGATCGGCAATGCCCTGCCCAGACGCCACCCCACAGCAACATCCCTTAAAACACAAGTGTCCCTTTTTGGCAATTTGAAATGTTGGGAGGTATGCACCTGAATGTTTTAAAATCTTAAGTTCCCCTTAAGTAGACTAATAACATTACAACTACCTGTAAGAGGAGAGAAAATATTGGGTTGTGTTAAAGGGATAGTAATACTTAAAATGTAAAAAAAAAAATATGTTGTAGGGTTTATCCCCCTGAGTAAAACAAGAGTACTCCCACCGCTGAAAGGTGTTTCATTCAAAAGTTATTAATTTTCAAAGTTGATTTTTTAAGGAGCAATATCACAGTGGCCTGAAATTGTACAGTGGCGCTGTTGCTACACGATCCTATGGACAGCTCTGGTCCCGGGACCATAAATCTCCATAGGATGGTGTAGCAACAGCTATTAATATATGCATAAATCCATGTCTTACTTTTCCCGATTGCTTGCATGGTTCCAATCCAGTCATTAGCTTTCAACCTAGGCCTTTACAGCACCACACACTCTGCAACACCCTTACAATACTATACATTTGTGGCATAATTCAACCAAATATTTAAAGTATCTGCTCTATTGCCCTTGTTGTCAACACAGACTGTCCAACTACTCTCCCAATTTTACTACTTTTGTTGCAAAAACTGTTTGCCTGTTTTCTTCTTTACCGCCCTTGCTGCCAAAACAGAGTGACTGCTTACTCTCAGGTGCATGAATGCCCTGACCCACAGCATTCTTCTCAATGCCTTCAATGCAACCTCCGTCAGTCTGTCACTGCCAGATCCAGAGCACATTCTACAGACAGTCAAGCCAAACCATTCTGTATCATCCAAGATGGTGCTGCAGGATAACTAGCCAGCACTCAGGACCTCTTTGTCTCATGCCCTTTGACAGTAGTTGATATATTCTCTACATGGCATCATGGTAAGAATCAGGAGATACGTAGGGTACATAAGAGGTATGGACTAAGAAGGATAACAGCTTAAACACTTGGAGGGGGGGTTATGCATTAAGGAGTGATGAACAGGTGATAATGCGATGACTTCTTCAGGGATATCACTTTTCCAGTTCCTATATTATTCTATGGAGCCAATTCACTAATATCTCCAAAGCTTAAGAAATGTTAGTGCATTGGCTCCATAGAATAACATATGAGATGGAGAAGTGAGATCACAGGAAAAGTCATCTCCTCTTTATAACCTTTTTATCACACCTTAGTGAATAACCCCCTTGGTGTTTATTTTTAAGTTATTTACACTTACTTTGCTGCCTGTACAGATTACCTGAAAACTCTCTGCTCAACTACCCTGTTAGCTAGTTCTTTACCTTATCTGCTCAGCTGCATCCCACTTCTCCTCTTACTGATAAATTACTGATCATGTCTAGTCTTTTAATAAACATGAACTTTCTGTCTCCACCGCACCTGCTAAATTTATCTGCAGACTTACAATCCTCAGTACCACCTTGATGCAGTTGAATACAATTTCCCTGCCCATGCCCAGTTACTTTGGCTTTCAAGGTCTGACCATAACTTTTTGAACTTGCTCCTGGATATCTTTCCTTCACAATCAAAGAAGCAGAAGGATTTATAGATGCGATGAGCTACATTCTTATGCAAAAACAGGTGGAGATCCTGAATTTTTCTTCAACAAGATTTCCTTTGGTTTTCTGTTTGCTGCTATGGCTAGTTCTCAGGTACTTTAGTGGGGATCATCTGTTTGGGACTAAGTATATTCTTGAACCCAAAGATTAGTGGAAAGAACCAACTTTGTCTATATTTGATAAAAAAGCCAATTGGTTAAACAGCAGACTTTGGATGGAAAGATTATAGCTGGGTTATCCTTAATATCTTAAATGGGGGGTTGGGGGGTCTCTAACCAAACAGTTTTTCTTGTTATATGTATTTACAATTTTTAAAATACACTTTAATTTGTCATTGTTTTTCTGTAGCATTGTCTGGTTTTTAATTTATATTACATAGGTCTGCTTGTAAGGATAAATCCTTTTACAAACTAGTTGCACCTTTTTTTTTTTTATTGTGGTGCATGTAGTACAAGGACTGGAGGGAATGAGCTTATGGAGTGATTTTCAGTCAGTCACCCCTTACTCACAGCATCCAGAGTGGTAAGCATACTATACACTGTAAATATGTCCATATTTGGATCCCTTAGACGTCACTCCTACCTATTGCTCCTTTAACCACTTAACGACCCTTGACAATCATTGTACATCATGGGTCGATCTGAGTTAACGACCCATGACGTACTATGACCGTCATGGAAAAATTTTGCATATCATGTAATAATCATTTGAAGCACTATGCTATTGTAGTGAAAGTTTGGCTTTAAATAACACTATTCAGTTTCTTAAGACCATTCCTTGTGCGGAGGATGAAATCCAATAAATATGAGGTCTAATAACCCTATTACATTTTCCTGTTGACAGTATTATGGGGTTTTATTATTGAGGTTTTTCAATATCAATTACTATTAGCTGTTCTTCATCAGCAGGAAAAACCCCAATCGTCCAACAATTCAGGAAGTTCCTAGAACAATTGATGATGTTTATCAAATGGATAATTTATCCTCTCTCCAGAGCAACTTTATAAACAAGTTAAGAAAAGCTGGACTGTTGGTCTAACCACTAAGTATAAGAGATCCTCACTCCTTTCCAAGTCCATTGTCTTTAACTTTAAAATACGCTAACCTCAAAGCTCCTGAGTTTGTTTTTATTATTTGATTTGACTTTTTATCAAATAGAATGGGAAGGGAAAAGAGGGGGTAGGGTTAACCGCAACCAATGATCTTATTAACACAAATACACATTGCAATTGTTTGCTTACTCTAACATGCTCAAGGGTCGAATCTCAGTGAGATAAAAGAGACGTAGGAGCAATCTCTCTAGCATTATAAACAAATATGCATTCAAAAGTGTACAACCATCCTCCTTGGGCCCTAAACCTGAGTTTAGAGCAGTGGTTCTCAAGCTTTTTTTACTCAAGGCACCCCTAATACACAGTCTAGCATTTTCTGGGTACCTCTATCATTTTATGGCATTTGTCAAGGGTGTAATGAAGGCTACAAATACATAAATATAGGGTTATTGCTAGACCTCACAACTATAATAAACACATTGTGCATAGCAGTATCCTTAAATATAAAGTGGTAACTCTTCATTCATGTTTTTGTCAAAACCTTATAGATAAAATGGGGCACCCTAAGTGGATGCCCATGGCACACCAAAGTGCCACGGCACCCTGGTTGAGAAACACTGGTTTAGAGTATAAGGCTGATGTCGTTCTATGCTTTTATGTATCCAACCCAGGGTAGCCATGTTTGTCCATATGGCATTCCATTGTAAGATTTTGTGAATTTAAATTATTCAAGTGTAAATATTTTCATTACTCATCTTCCATAAAACAAAGGAAGGAGGGCCTGAAGATTTAACATGTGGAATAAATTCCTCTACGTACTGAGAATTTCATTGTGTGTTTACTACCAGTATCCCTTGCTTTCAATATAATCAGCATACCTGGGAACTCTCTGGTTTTGCCCCAGAGACTCCGGATTTCAGACTGAATTACCGGGTCTCCAGGGCAATGTGTGGATCACCAGGTGGGCAGAGTTTAAATAGAAACTCTGCCCACTTGTGCTCCGTCCCACCTGGTTCCTCCCACTCCCCGCCCTCTTAGATACATTTTTGCAGGTTTTTTTGGGGGTTTTTTCCCCGCCCCCCCTCCTCGACTAAGTCCCAACCCTTTTATGACGCGAATCGCGTCATTTTCCTCCCAGGTCAGCACTGACAGGGTTACCCTCCGGGTAGCCCTGCTTCAAAATTTCCCAGGTATGATAATCAGAGGATCAACACTGCACTGCTATATTTCTGTCATTCTACTGAGATCTCATTGAATACCATATTACAGATTTTTTTAGTTTTAACTCCCTGTCAGAGGAAAGATACAGCAAGCTTTGTGGGCCTGCAACATGAACTGCAACACCCATGTGGCCAGTCCCATATGACACAATGATACTTATTTTGTGTATTTTTCATATGTTGATAATGCACAAAGTCAACAGTGAGAACCTAGCCTACTTATTTACTTCATGGAGTAACATTTTCATTCTTCACCTCCAGTCAAAAGCCTTATGGTGAATTTCAGTGCAGCTGGAACAGACATTCGTGCTAAAATAAGCACAAGGGACTGCATTCATGAGCTTGCCTGTTTAAAGCCTACATACAAACGTTTTTATATCTCCAAATTTTTTTGCTTGAAAAAATTAATTGATTTTGCGTCGCTTGTGGGCAGAATGGGGGTGAATTGGTGTTTCTGGGTGTGCCATTCCACTTTTTCATGTTTTACACCATATAGTAAGAATGCACTAAGGAAATCATTACAAAATCAATCCCTTTTCTTGTGCATTCTATAAGGGTGGCATTAGGGTTTATTTGTATTAAAGTTTTCCAACAGCAGAGTTGTATACGATGGTATGTGCTAGAGGCGTCTGTGCATGAGGTACATGCACTGGATCTGCAACCTTACACATTACCATAGTAGATGGGTCACTCTAGCAGGTTCATTCATACCCCTTAAAGGGATAGTAATACTTCATTTCATCTTTATTTTATTTTGTAGGCATTAAAAAAACACGAAGAATGATATAAGTCTTATCTCTCAAACCTTTATGGTTTGAGAGATATTCACAAGCAAAGTTTCCCCTCCCGCCCCTTTTATCTAGTGTAAGCCATCTTTTCTCAGATGTGGAACCTAGTCCATAGACCAGTCAGATAACAGCAGGGGACAATCTTCTTCCTATGAGAACAATGAAAGCCCTGCCCCCCTTGACAAGTTTTTCAGGTTTTTCCCTTATCTTAATTGAAGATTGTCCCTCTCTGCAGTCTACCTGGGCACCTCCCTTCTGATCTGACTGAGCAGTGTTACATTAGTAAAAGGGGCAGGAGGGGGATACTTTGTCATTGAATTACTCTTGAACTACAAGTCTGACAGAATTGATATAACGCTCCAAATACTATGATGATTAATTAGAGACGCTTTTATTATGAAACATTACTATCCCTTTATCCCTTTAACCATTTCTGCTTGTTCTACAGTGTACACTCAGGAGAGTCATGTTTTAGAGATACTTTACCATTAGAAAGGTGAACTGTCTCTCAGAATAACTTCACCTGTAAGGACAGTCTACAGCCAAAATGGTAAGCACATCTTTTCTGCACTATAGTACCACCAATCTCCAGATATAAATGTTAGCCTCTTATGGAGTCTCCTTAGTGGGTTGTAGCTGGTCCCGCTAGGCACAAATAGCAAGGAGTCCACATCTAAAATACCACTTAACTTTATGAAGAAAATGGATAGCAGTACTTCAACTGCAATTATGTTGAATATGTAACACTAAAACCACCTACTAATAATAAGCATCAACATATTTTATCACTTACATACAAACCTCTTTTGTAATTTTTAAAAGAGGTTTCAACAATTTTTTATTAAGAAAACAGGTTTTTGAGTTATTTAGATGTATACATTATGTTAACTATGGCATGCCATGCAGACACTTCCTGTCTTAGCCCAACATTAACTCCCACACTCGGTGATACAGTCTTTTCAGAGCTAGATGAAATAGGTAATACACGGTAAGTGAGGGGGTAACATAGGGCAAGGAAAACATACACGTGATTTTTAAGTGATAGTGTCCCTATAAACTGGGCAGAAAATCCTAATGGCCATTATGATTCAGTTGTGTGTGGATTGGTTCCCCAAAATGTACCTTGAATTATTACTGAATATCATGCCCACTGAGGCAGAAATTATGCTTTTTGGAGGGACTCCATGATCCTAAGTACTTCCCACTGAACTTTTCTAAAAAACACTGCAGTGGGAGGAGCTTAGGATTCAGAGGTGCAGTCAGAAAAATCATGCCTTCCCCCACGCACTTGACATCCAGTGCCAATTAAAGTGGAACTTTCACTTTATATAAAGTCGTCCTGCAATAACTAAGCAGGTAGCGACTAGCTTCATAATATATCTATTACTTTTCAAAATGACCCGATTGTAAAGAAATACTTTATCTTCGGAGACTGACAGCCAGGTAATGCAGTCTGCGTGCCTGAGTCGTCAGTCCCTTCTGGTTACCATGTGGCACACTGCAGTGCTTCACAATGGAGACCGGGATTGATGTCGCAGGCACGCAGACAAGATGTCTGCGATGATGCCTGGTTTCCGGTCTCCTAAAATAAAGGATTTCTTTACAATCGGGTCATTTTGAAAGGTAATAGATATATTATAAATCTAGTTGCTACCTGCTTAATTATTGCAGGGCGACTTTAGTTAAGATGAAAGTTCCGCTTTACATTACATTTGGGGAACAAATCCATGAACAACTGATTTGTTATGGCCCACCATTAAAATTTTCTGACCACGTTAAGGTAAGCAGGAAGTGTTAGCATTCCTTTAAAGGGATAGTAATGTTTCAAAATAAATGCAGCTCCAGTTATTCTTTATAGTTTTGGGTCATGTAGAGCGGTATTATTATTCTCTATGATGTGTAGTTCCTGAGTAATTGAATTATAAAGTGACCCACTCTGACCCCCTTTTACCTATTGTAAGCTGCCTCACCACAGCTGTGGAATCTGGTCTCTTGACCAGACAGTGCGCAGTGAGGGACAATCATCTGGCTGTGAGCACAAGAAAAAACCCTCCTCCTTGGAGAAGGAGGGCAGGTTTTCCTTCTGCTCAAAGAAGATTGTTCCATGCTGCAATCCATCCGGACGGTCTTGAAGTGTAGCTTTACGTAGGTAAAAGGAGTGGGAGGCTGACACTTTATGATTCAATTATTCTGGAACTACACATCGCAGAGAATGATAATAATACTCTACATGGCTCAAAAACTATAAAGAATAATCAGAGTTGCATTTATTTTGAAACATTACTATCCCTTTAACAATGGATGCTATAGACTCCAGGTTTTACCTCACAAGAACACTGCTAACACTGGAACCCTTTAGATGCTATAGCTATTCCCAATCCGCTGAGAAGCAATGCACGGAAAATCTCTCCAGCATTCAGGAGGTTAAAATTACTGAAAATCTAAAGAGAAATTTCTCATCTGAATCCAGAAATGCAGAAAAAAATAACACACACTATACACATACACACACACAGGGCCGGATTTCCCAATAGGCAGACTAGGCACCTGCCTAGAACTCCAAAGTTTAATGGGCGCCTCAGCTGTGCTGGCCACACCCACATTCTGAATTGTGGGAGGGGCCAGAGCAATCTCTGTATCCAAGCAGTAGCTTATACACCCCTTCACAGGCTATTATTTAACCCCTTGGATGCTAGTGAGATCTCCAACGCATATTATATCCGTGCTTGTTGTAGGCCAAATGTATATTCTGTGCCAGGAAAAAGTGGATGAGACTGGTGGCGTGGTCATGTGAGGAGTGGGGTGTGGCCAAGGGTAGAGCTAAGGGTGCCTTGCCTAGGGGAGCCTGTAATGTATATCCGGCCCTGTACACACACACACACACACACACACACACACACACACACACACACACTATACACACAAGTTTAATTTTTGCACTGTAGTGTCACCACACTGTTTTAGATTTCATATGTCATGTGATAACTAAATTAATATACATTCAGAACTCACGTTTTGCAGCTATCAACTGTTATACATCTCATTTTCTTGGCTCGCTGCCTGCTCACGGTGGGTTCTGTCTGGCTTTTAAATGTAAAGCGCTAGGGGAACTTTTCATTTTAAAAAAATGACATGCTAAGGATATGCCGAAACATTTTCAAATAAAAGCCAAGAGAAATGACCTGATGGCTTATTAATTGTTTAAGAGATGCTGTAATATTGCACTGCCTGTGAATACATATTGATTTCATCTGACATTGTGGAGCTGAGGACTGAAACTCTCGCCTCTTACCTCCAAGTCCCTTGGGAAAACTGTTTCCACTCCTTGTTTGCTTTTCGGAAAGGTTTGGGAAGTCTCTCTCTTTTCTCTTCTCTGTTATGAGCTCATGCTTGGAAGCATTATGCCTATTAACAACTTCCCAGAAAAGTATGAACAAACAATTATGAATTTACAAGTTTCAAGGGAAGACCAGTTGCCCAGAAATCTCTCATGAATTATGTTGTCCCATCAGATTGGAGAGAGAGAGACAGAGATATGGAAAGAGTCTGCTTTAACCTAGACAGTGGGGTGTGCATCGCATTGCGGAGAACCCCACTGGTGCAAAACCCTTAATGCACTAGAGGTGAGCACAACAACTTGCAAAGCGAGGCGTTATGTACCCCTCTGGCACTAAAGAGTTAAAGTGGACTTATCACCTTAACAACCCTTGACGGTCATAATACGTCATGGGTCGATCTGAGTTAACGACCCATGACGTACTATGACCATCATGGAATTCCGGGCTCTCCCTGCAGCTGCACGCCGTTTGGGGAATCCGGAACTGGAAGGAGCGAAAAAAAAAAAATGCTCCGTGGTCCTTAACTGACCGCGCCGATCGGCATCGTTAAGGGGTTAAGATATGTTTTGTTAATTTTAAAGAACTTTAAAACTGGCTATATTTTGTACTAGTGATTTATATATATATATATATATATATATATATATATATATACTAGTTGAACAGCCCGTTACACGGGCCACAGTGCCTCTGTCAGCCGGTCGCGGGACAGTCACACGCAGCAGAGACTGCCCGCGCCACTGCTGATACAGAGCTGGACGCTCCTTCGGAGCACCCAGCTCTGTGTCAGCCGCGGCGCGGGCAGTCTGTACTGCGCATGACTGCTGCACGCTCAGCAGTGTCTACTGCGCATTTCCGGCGTTACACACAACTTAGCGAATTATTATATAGGATATATATATATATATATATATATATATATATATATATATATATATACTTTTTGAGAAATTAACCATAAGTCTTGGTGGCACAGGGTGGCACTTTATGCTAACTAGTTTCTGTGCCAGGCCAATATTACTGCACACTGTGATATAAGTGGATTTAGGTAAAGGCTGCACACTGAGGTCTGTATAACTGTATAATAGCACATTTAGTGGTAAGTTTGGCCTGGAACATAATTAATAAGCATACTGTGCAGGGAATTAACATATTATGCAATACTGGCCAGTAAAACAGAAAAGTTAATTTCTCAAAAGCCATTTATTTTACACACAAAAAAGGCAAGTACAACATTTAGGAACTTTTTTTTTTTAATCTGTAAAACAAATTAAACCTATGAGTGCCAAGTCCACATTAAAGAGTTAATAAAAAGGTATGGATTAGTTATGTGGCAAACCAACAGCACTATAGGGAATGAATGCATGAATGAATGAATATGTTTATTTCTATAGGCCACAAGTGCATGCATCGTTGTACAATGTAAGGGTTTAGAAAGTACAGGGTTACAAGTGCTTAGAAAAGGGAAATACTAGAGGTGGGGGTCCATATTCAAAAACTTACAGTCAAAAGATACATCTACCAATTTGCTTTGCAATGCAATGGAAACCTTTCTAGAATTCAAGGGGTTAAAATCGCCAGTCAATGGTAATTTTTTTTAATTGTCCCCCGTGGTGGGGTGGGATAACCCCTAGAATTGCTCTGATCCTTTTAATAACTCATCGTGTTTCAACATCCTAATAATGAATGAATATTTTTTTTTATATACGGCTACAACTTTACACAGAGCTTTAAAATTTAAGAGTTTGGACAATACAGGGTGACATGTGCTTAGGAAAATGAAACACTGGAAATGGGGTCCCAGCTGGAAAGCTTACAATCTAAAGTGGTAAAGTCATAATGAGAAATGTTTGCTGCTGTTATGCTTGTATCAGTGACATGATTGGATAACCTCTAGCCCACTAGATTTTCTTGACTACAATTCCTATCAGCCATAGCCAGCCACTGCTCCAAAAACAAGTAGAGAGTTTGTAAGTAACTCAGCACTGGTCTGCTGTGCACAGGAGCTGAACTGGATTTGGGATGCAGAATTACACAGTACAAGTTCTAGGTTACTGCCAGGGCCAGATTTACATCCCAGACACTCCCAGGCAAGGCATTCTAGATGCCCTTAGCTTCATCCATAGCCACACCCCCATTCTCATCCACTATTTATTGGAACAGAAAATACCTCTGGCCTAGAACAAGCAAGGATAAAACAAAGCTTTAACCCCCATGGTTGCTAGAGAGATCTCCAACGCTCACTTTATGACACAGTCCATTAAGTCCCAACCCTTTTTGCCACAAATCGTGTCATTTATATGCCCCCAGGGGAACCACCTGAGCCCCATCTGGGTACCCTAGACTACAAGGTTCCCGGGTATGTTTACAATGCTTTTGCACAGGAAATCAGCATAAAACTAGCACTTTTTCCTGCTCATGCTATAGGGGAAGTGCCCTGGCCTTGCTCACATTAAAGGGATAATATTGGTAGATTTTTTAAAAAAATAATAATGTAGACATTAAAACCAGGAATAGAAAGAGCTATCTTCCATGTCTCAAACTTTTATAGTTTGAAAGACTGAAGCATGTAAAGTTCGGGCTTCCCAGAAGTCTGCCATCTACCTGAGAAAAGCACAGTCTGGTGCTGCGACCGTCCTGCAGCTCTTCAGCAGAGCCAAAATAGCGCTATGTAGGAAAAAATACCTCATTGGAAAGGTATACAAAGTGTGCCTGGTTTCTCATTTAATTGCAGAATGAACAGGAGACAATACAGTAATAATTCTGTAAATATATCAAAGCATCAGCTATAAGTAGGATTCTGGAAAAAAGAACATTCCATAAATGAGGAAAATTGCTAGTAATGTTATACCAGGTTACATGGACTCATGAGGAGGAAAACGGGCAGATACACAGTTTACAATGTTGCCTTATTAAAACAGTGTTTAACATTATGCCAGCTTAATCAAAAAACCATCTATCCCAGTCTCAGCACCCATAAGCTCAACAGATACAATTCCAACAAAAAACAATCTCTCTCCCAAAAACAACTTATACCAGGTAACAAAACACATTACAAAATACTAGTACAAGCCACCAACAAACAGTAACATAAAAATCAAAAACACAAAGAAACAAAGAAATTACTTAAAAAAACAACCCCCACAAAAAATCTAATTAAAAAATAACCCAAACCAAAACCACTCCCTAAAGACTAACAACAGTACCACCACATTGATCCAATCATCCCACCATACACCCTAACTACACCCCAAATCCTAGTCAATAAACTCTACAGACTTCTTCAACACGATGGGGGAGATGCACTAAGGTGTGATAAAGAGGTGATATCTTCTCCTGTGATGTCACTTCTTCAGTTTCTATGTTATTCTATGGAGCCAATGAGCTAAGACTACTCCAACTCTGCAGATCTTAGTGCATTAGCTCAATAGAATAACATAGGAACTGGAGAAGTGATATCATTGGAGAAGTCATCTGTATTTTATCGCTTCTTTGTCACACCTTAGTGCATCTTCCCCATTGTGTTGCAGTGCCTTTGCGACATCTCTAGCATTCAAGGGGTTAAAAACCCCATTTATCTCAGTGGGACTTTTTATTTGTCTCCTATGGCGCTGTTGGTTTGCTCCAGCAATGGTCCTCTGTTCTTTTGTTGGTATGGCCCATAGATTCAACTTAGATGCTTCTAGACTCAAAAAGACTATACAGATGTTCAGGAAGAGGGTATCCATATGTGAGCAGACATATGTATCTGTGCAGTGGGATACAGCACTTCATGTCCATCAACAGGACTCAATTAAATATGTTCTCTTTTTCCCTAAGTAAAACAAACTGTTTACTTACATAACCACACTGTTTACCCCAGCCTGGGAGAAAGTGGGAGGAACGAGTCTTAAATTCACCAGTGAGAAGGGCTCAGGATATAGCAGGGGTCAAAAAATTTAACCCAGGCGAGGTGGGTCTAGTCTTCTGGTTTCAGTAAGAGGCACCGGTATTTTTTTACACAAATCAATGGACACATTATAGGATCAGACCAAACTCACTTGTTGTTCAAACAATCTCGAAAGGGGATCCATCGCCCAATTTTTTTTTGTGTTAGTTGGGTATTAAATTTTTCTCTAGAGAATAAAGTCATAGTCATTTTTAATGGATGGGGGAGGCTTAGGTAAGGTTACAGAGATGCTAGGATGTAAAAGCATCTTGAATTACTTTATGAATAGAAAGGGAGGGACGCTGAGGCTGATGTACAAAGCGGAAATGGAGCAATTCTGGAGCGAACCAATGCTCCATGGGGCACAAATAAAAATCCCTGTTGATTTAAACTGGACTTTTAACCCCTTGAATGCCTGTCAGGTCTCCAGCATATGGAAACAATGCATTGGAGATTCTTCTAGCATTCAATGGGTTGAACTCTCCATTTAAATCGAAGGAGATTTGGGGAATTTGTGATTGTCTCCCATCAAGCTGGTTTACCTCAGAATTGCTACTGTTATTTTTAGTACATCAGCATCTATTGGTGTCATACAGAGGTGGTGGTGCTGGTGGGGACTCCAGATTCCAATTCATTTAAAGAGGAACTTTCATCCTATATCAAGTTGCCCCCACAATCATTACGCATATTGCAATTACCTTCCTAACAGTGATATTATCTGGTGCAAGTACCACAATCTGAAGTAGTCCTCCTTGTTCTGAGACAAGCGGCCAGGCATGAACGCAGACATCTCATCTTAGAGACATCTGCACTCCTGCACTGCCCATCCCAGTCTCCTCTAGGAGGCACTGCACTGTACCTTAAAGGGATAGTAATACTTCATTATTACTATCCCTCATGTTGGAGCCCTTAAAATTCTGAACTCAACGATACCAGCGGCATCCCTCAAACCTTTATGGTTTGAGAGATATCCGCTTTCAAAGTTCCCTCTCCTTCTCTCTCCCCTGACATCAGCGTTATGGCTGACAGAGGGGGAATCCGGTCCCGGGACTGGCGGCGGCTCTGCAGCAGTGGCGAGATTGAGTTATAGAAACAGAAATCCCTCATTGAAATGGTCTTCTACGTCTGCTTGCAGACCAAGAGCAAACCAAGCACAGGTAGAAGATCATTTTAGTGAAGGATTTCTGCTTCTATAGCTAGATCTCAGCACTGCTGCGGAGCCACCGCTTGCTCACTCACCGGATTCCCCTGCTGTCAGCTATAACGCTGACATCAGGGGAGAGAGAAGGAGAGGGAACTTTGAAAGCGGATATCTCTCAAACCATAAAGGTTTGAGAGATGCCACTGGTATAGTAGAATTAATAATTTTAAGGGCTACAACATGGGGGATAGTAATAATAAAGTATTACTATCCCTTTAAGGCATCAGAAGGGACTGACGGTGCAGGCGTGCAGACGGCTCTACAGGAAGAAGCATGGCCATCAGTCTGAGAAAAAAGAAGGATTACCTCAGATTGTGGTACTTGCGCTGGATGATATCACTGTTAGGAAGCTAATCACAATATGCATAATGATTGTGGGGGGCCTTGATATAGGGTCAAAGTTCCCCTTTAAAATTGACAACATTTTGGATGCCTTTGGCATCTCAATGAAAAGCAATTGAAAAAAGAAATTTTTAGTTGTCCCTGTTATGCATGTGGTTTACCCCCAATCCTTAGTATACCAGCCTCACAATCTGACACTTTACCCTTCATATGATATATATTGAGGATGGGAGACATGAGGCCCTCCACCTGCTGCCAGACTGCAACACCCATCATCACACCAGAGAACTCTCTGGATTTGTCCCAGAGACTACGGTTTTGAGAATGCATTACCAGGTCTCAGAGGCAGAAGCTGATTCTCCAGATGTGGGGAGTTTCCTTTAAAATTCTGCTCACTTCTGCTCCTTTCCACACCCAGTTCCTCCCACTTGTGTGATGCCTCGGAAAGCCCCACCCCCACTCGTGGGTAAACTCCGCCACCTTTTTACCGTCATTTGCTGCAATTACTCTCCCCTCCGGGGACTTCAAACATTAAAGTTCCCAGGTATGCCCATCATCCCCCGCCATCTATTAGATGGCAGGTGGTTGATGGGCATACCTGGGAACTTTTTCTTCTAGAGTCCCCGGAGGGGTGCTCAGGCAAGACACAATGCAGACATCTTGCCATAGTGACGTCTGTGCGCCTGCTCTGTCAGTCCCAGCCGGCTCTAGGAGGCTTTGGCTCCAGAAGGAACTGACAAAGCAGGCGCGCTGACGTCATTATGTCAAGATGTCTGAACTCCATCCTGCCTGTCAGACCCGAAAGAATTGATAAATCTATTAAACAAGGTAATAATTCTGGCGACTAGCGCTACTAAGCAGCTAGTCGCCAGATGGGGAGTTATTGAAGCTAAAGTTTAAAGGAAGTAGTTCCACTTTAAAGGGATAGTAATGTTTCACAATAAAAGCTTCTCCTATTAATCTTCATAGTATTTGGGCTATGGAGAGTGTTATTTTAATACTATCACAGTTATAAATCAAGAGTAATTGAATATTCCCCTCCCATCCCTTTTACTGATGTAACACTGCTCACCCCAGAACAGATGGCTTGCAGAGAGGGACAATCCTCAATTAGCATAAGGGAAAAACTTGAAAAACCTGTCAAGAGGGGCAGGGTTTTCATTGTTCTCACAGTAAGAGGATTGTCCCCTGCTGTGATCTGTCTGGTCTTAGACCAGATTCCACATCTGAGGGGAGGCAGCTTACACTAGGTAAAAGGAGCGGGAAGGGGAAACTTTATCATTCAATTACTCTTGAACTACAACTCTGACAGTATTGAAATAACATTCTCCATGGCCCAAATACTATGAAGATTAATTGGAGCTGCTTTTATTTTGAAAAGTTACTATCCCTTTAACCTTTTATGCACACCCCACTGGAACTTAAAGCGTTAATAGAGAAATAGCCTCTGGTCTCTATTTGCTAAATATGTCACGTAACCACTTCACTGCTAAAGTAACCAGATTATCATCGCTGGGGCATTCGTAGGGCCATATGTTCAAATGAAAAGTGTAGAAGATATGGGACACACCATTTGCACTACAGGGGAGAACTAAAAATGCCCATTGATTTAAATGTTAACCCCTAGAAGGCTAGAGAGGTCTCCAAAGCATTGTACAGTAATGCATTGGAGACCTCTCTAGCATTGAAGGGGTTAAAATCCCCAGTTAAATCAGTGGGGATCTTTAGTTCTCCCCTGTACTGTAAATGGTTTTCCCCAGAACTCTTCCACTTTTCTTTTTGAACATACAGCCCTACAGCGTTAAAGCAAACAATATAGGAAGAGACTACATTGTTTTGGACCTAAGGGCTAGTAAGTGATAATAGCTCTAGACACACTGCTGTCAGAGCTCAGCAGATAGCTTGCTGAACATATGCTCTAAAGCCTGTGTGTGAAAGCAGCTCCTGAAAGACTAGAGAGGAAGACTCCTTGGTTCTCAAGAGGAAAGGTCAAAGGGCGCACCATGTCAATGGGGGTCAAGGGGTTTCTTCAACTAATTGAGTGCTCTTTTGCTTCCTTCTCAAGCATTAACCTTTAACCCCTTTTCTGCTGGAGGGGACACACCAAGCAATGAACGGGTTAACAAGATGACAACAGAAGTTTGTCTTTGTGAGAAGAGCACATCTTGACATTAAAAGACGCACAATGATGACATCAAACAGAAGCTGCTCACTGCCAGAAATAACAGTGGGTTATAGGCACAAAGAGACATGAAGCAACTGCAACATCAAAAAGGAATAAAGATTCCCATTGATTTAACCCACTGAGGACTAGAAGGGTATGCAACGCATTGGTTTTAATTATGTTGCACAGCCCACTGGTCCTAAATGGGTTAAACATGGCTTTTATCCCCCTGAATGACAAGATGCTCTATATTAGAAATCTATTTTGTGCCATTACTGAACAAATTAGTAATTCTGGGACAAACCAAAAGGTATGAATAAAAAATGGAAAGACTGCCACTGATTAAATGTGGCTTTTAACCCTTTGAGTGCCAGATGGGTACCCCTCTGGCACTCAAAGGGTTAAACCCCTTTTAATGGTAAAGAGGTCTCCTTCCCTAGCATTCAAGGGTTAAGAACCACATTTATAAAAAAAAATTGTCATTCATTACCTTTGGTGCTACAGTATTTGTTTGCCACAGAATTTCTCCACTGTTGGCTTTGCGCACCAGGACCACTGAAGGGGAGGATTAACTCTTTGAATGCCATAGGGGTATGTCAGAGGCATAGGAACCCCCACAAATGTGGGGGGATAGCATTTTTACCCCAGCCCCCCCTGTGTGTCAGTTTGTGCTCGGCGAGCAGCATCCTGCCAGATTGGGGTAGAGCATACAGAAGCTCCTCTACCTGCGGTCCGCTCTGCTCGGCCATGCTACAAGGAGGTGACCGGTGGGAGGGAATGCTGTGCAGTGCACTCCCCTCCTGTTGGTCACTCAGAGCCTGCGTGCCTCCGGACCGGGGCGCCTAGCGTACCTGGGGGGGATTTTGTCCCCCACATTATTTCCTGGGGAGGATGCGTCCCCCCCATCCCCCTCAGTTCCTACACCCCTGGGGTATGCAACACACCCCTCTGACTCTCAGGATTGTTAAAGGGATAGTAATACTTCGTTTTATCTTTATTTTATTTTGTAGGCATTAAAAAAACATGAAGAACGATATAAGTCTTATCTCTAAAAACTTTATGGTTTGAGAGTTATTGACAAGTAAAGTTTCCCCTCAGTAACCAAAATGGTCAAGACTGTCATCTAGCTGTCAGATTTGGAATCCGGTGCGCAGACCAGTTGTGGCTCTACAGCAGAGCCGAGATCGCAAGATATAAGAAGGACTTCTTCATTCGAACAGTCTACAAAGTGTGCCTGGTTTGCAAGCACACTTTTTAGACCCTTCCAATGAAATAGTTATTTTTGGATCTTGAGATCTCAGCTCTGCTGTAGGGCCACCAGTTGATCTGTAGACCGGATACTAAATCTGACAGCTAGATGGAAGACTTGACCGTTTTGGTCAGTGAGGGGAAACTTTGCTTGTGAATATCTCTCAATCCATAAAGGTTTGAGAGATAAGACTTATATCGTTCTTCATGTTTTTTTAATGCCTACAAAATAAAAGAGATAAAACGAAGTATTACTATCCCTTTAAATGAATTGATGAGCAAAATTGGTCTGTTGACTGTCTCTCTCTTAGAAATGGTGGCAGTTGGCTCACTTGGTCATTTGAACTGAGAAAATAGTCATTTGTTTTTAATTTTAACCCTTTGCATGTCAGAGAGGTACACAAAGCCTCGCAGCACAGTGTGTTGGATACCACTATGGCACTCAAAGGGTTAACCTTTCACCCTGGAGGTACACTTACTTCACTTACTTTGATTCATTTGTCATGATAAAAGGTGACCTGTAGCTGACATTCATGTTCTAGGACGCAGATGTAACCCTTTGCGTGCCAGAGGGGTACCCAGCGCATTGCAAAGTTACTATAGAAGCAATTCTGGGGTAAAACAACCACCCCATAGGGATGAAATTAAAAATGTCCATTGATTTAAATGATGATTTTAAAGGGATAGTAATACTTCGTTTTAACTTTATTTTATTATGTAGGCATTAAAAAAACATGAAGAACAATATAAGTCTTATCTTTCAAACCTTTATGGTTTGAGAGATATTCACAAGCAAAGTTTCCCCTCCCGCCCCTTTTACCTAGTGTAAACAATCTCTTCTCAGATGTGGAATGCAGTCCATAGACCAGACAGATAACAGCAGGGGACAATCTTCTTCCTATGAGAACAATGAAAGCTCTGCCCCCCTTGACAAGTTTTTCAGGTTTTTCCCTTATCTTAATTGAAGATTGTCCCTCTCTGCAGTCTACCTGGGCACCTCCCTTCTGCTCTGGCTGAGCAGTGTTACATCAGTAAAAGGGGCAGGAGGGGGATACTTTGTCATTGAATTACTCCTGAACTATAACTCTGACAGAATTGAAATAACACTCTCCAAAGTCCAAATACTATGATGATTAATTAGAGCTGCTTTTATTATGATCCATTACTATCCCTTTAACACAGTGAATTCTAGAGAGGTCTTCAAAGCTCAAAACAGATTACCGCATACATTAAAAAGCTTTAGCTTGGGAAAAGTTATCTGTGTATGGAGAGAAAACTGGTTAAATTATCGAATGTAGAGGATTTTTCTACATGGAACCTTATTGAGTTGGTCTAATGTTGGAAGTGGAGCACCTCAGGGTTCAGTCCTAGGTTCAGTGCTTTTTATTGTCTATTAAAGGGATAGTAATGTTTCATAATAAAAGCAGCTCTAATTAATCATCATAGTATTTGGACTTTGGAGAGTGTTATTTCAGTTCTATCAGAGTTGTAGTTCCAGAGTAATTTAATGATAAAGTATCCCCCTCCCGCCCCTTTTACTGATGTAACACTGCTCAGTCAGAGCAGAAGGGAGGTGCCCAGGTAGACTGCAGAGAGGGACAATCTTCAATTAAGATAAGGGAAAAACCTGAAAAGCTTGTCAAGGGGGGCAGGGCTTTCATTGTTCTCATAGGAATAAGAGTGTCCCCTTCTGTTATCTGTCTGGTCTATGGACTGTATTCCACATATGAGAAGAGATGGCTTACACTAGGTAAAAGGGGCGGGAGGGGGAAACTTTGCTTGTGAATATCTCATAAACCATAAGAGAGATAAGACTTATATCATTCTTCATGTTTTTTTAATGCCTACAAAATAAAATAAAGTTAAAACAAAGTATTACTATCCCTTTAACGATCTTGTCATAGGAATTGGAAGTAGTGTCTGAATCTTTGCTTATGACACTAAACTGTGTAAAGGAGATACACACAGTTCTCAAAGTTGAAGTCTGCCTCTAGGTTATACTTCCTACACCTGTTTAGAGGAATACAAACCAATGAGAGTTGTGGTTGACTTAATTTCCAGAAATATTCAATCATGGTAGTTTCCTAGCAAAGTTGAGTTCCAACAATAGATAGAGAGCCATATGTTTGCCCAACTGTTTTAATTAGGGTATATTTTAGCTGCAGGTGCTTTACTAATATTCAGGAATATTTGCCACATTAAAATGTTGCTGTTATTATTGATACATTGTTCTGCCAAAATCCCATGTAAGTGACATTCTGTTTCACTTGTGATATGACTTGTAGTTCTAAATGCAGGCCTACAAATCTCAGTATGCATTCTTCTACGCAGAGTGTTGATAATTTTTGGCAAGCCAGCTGTTGGAAGCTACAACTCCCATAATCTCCAACCAGCTATTGGCTGGTTAAGCATGATGGGAGTTGTACTCTCCAACAGCTGGCTTACCAAAGGTTGCCTAGCCCTCCTTCCCTCCATTTTAGGATGCAGTGTGATTTCCATTTAGAGTATAGATTATTTTGTTTCATTATAATTCTGGTACACAGAAGCCAAGGAGTACAGTACTACTCTCAGATGCAAGAAAAAAAAAAAAACAATGATTTTCTGTCTCCAGAGGGGTTTAAGTTTATTTTATAAGCAAGCATATTTTGAACTTTTGCTAGTGCTGCGGTGTTGTTTTTGGACTGTATATGTTCAGGAATTTGGTCTGACTTCATAAATAGCTCTGTGCGCGGTTATCCTCCTTATTTTCGGCATGATCTGGTTTGGTCCTGTTTTTGTTATATATATTTGTGAGACTCTACAAATGTCAAAATATGAACGCAAGTATTCTGCCATATTCTTCATCCAATATTTGGTATAATAGGTTTTTTTTCTTTTATATACCAATTTTACATTTATTCTTGGATGTTAGAGAATATATGTATTTAAACCCTTAAGAACCAGTTGTCTTGGGGTTGATTTCCCTTTAAGGACCAGATTGAGGGCGTTCAGTGTGCCAGCACACGTGACTGATCACATGTACCGATGTGTTAAACAGGGGTCTGATAGTGACAGCTCCGCTCTTTGAGTGTTCAGTTTCAGGCCCTACTACTATTCAAAGCACTCCCGCAGGAGTGCTGTTAATAAAAATTATGTGACGTGCCAGGACCGTCACCAGTCCTTTAGGCAGAGACAGCAGTGACAGTCCTGACACATCACTGGTCATTCTGAGTATTTAAGGAGGTGGGCTTGTCCTGTTTACCTGTGTATTTAAATCACCATTTTTCCCACTCTTTGCCTACGAGTAAGGACCGATGAGGTCTGAAACACTTAAAGTTTTGCTGGGTTGAATATATTGTTTGTCCGTGTGTTCTGATGCTTTTAATTTTCCAATAAAGCTACACAGTTTATGTATACTGTTTGGAATCAAAGAGTGCGGAACTTTGTCAATGATGCCATCCTGGAGTTCTAGAAACAGAATGGAGATATTCGAACCTATTAATGGTTGGACCTGGGTCATATAATACATGGTTAAGTTGTTACAACTGATTAATTTTGTAACAGCTTGTTCCTTCCAGTCTCTTCAATTGTCACAAGACATTTAATTTTCTCAGGACATCTAACTCAAGTTTTATATGCAATATTCAGCGTTGCTGACCTATTAATCTGCATCTTTAGTTGAAAAGGGAAGATTAGGGTGTTACTTTGTAGATTGGCAAAAATTATCAGATGTCCAGGGTGTCCTGGATTGCAGTAATGTTGTGTTCAGTCTAATTAGCTAAAGGGAGTACCGGTGCTACAACATTTTGTCTTCATTCCCTTAATTAACCAGGTGCACAGTGATGTCCCCCAGTGCATTTTGAATGAATTCCCACAACTCCCACAAAAAGAGTGATGAAAGATATGTTTGTAATCTTGGCCCTTAATACGTTCGTTAACCCCTTCCATTATAGTATGCGAGTTGTTAAGAGCAATGACTTGTCTGTTTATATAAAAGAAATAAAAAGGTAATAATTAAAAAAAGATTAGATTAAATCTAGAAAGCTCAGTAGAAGACAGGAATAACGAGGTCCAATGAAGAAACCATTTAATGACTGAGCTCAAATTCAAAATGGTAATATCATCATACCTGGGAACTCTCCGGATTTGCCCCGGAGACTCTGGTTCTGACAGAGCTTTACCGGGTCTCCGGGGCAGAGGCAGATTCCTCCGGATGTGGAGAGTTTCTGTTGAAACTCTGCCACATCTGCTTTTTCTTCCGTTGTGCCTCCGTCCCCAGCCTTCTGTGTGACACATTTAACCCTCTGAGTGCCAGAGTGGTACGGAATGCATTGCTTTGTAATGCATTCCGTACCACTCTGGCACTCAAAGGGTTAAATCCCCCCCCCCAACACTCAAGTTAAGCCCCACCACTTTTTGACGCGATTAGCGTCATTTTTGTTACCCCCTGCTGAACAGAGGACTACCCTCCGGGTAGCCCTCAACTGAAAGTTCCCAGGTATGAATATCATACTTTAGGTAAATCTGAGGGTGCTGAAGTCAAGCAAATGGTTATGGCTAGTTGCAAACTTCACAACTTGGTAATTAAACATCAACAACCAACAGCAGAGATGATAACATTGAAAAAGAGAATACATGCCTGTTTGCGGTAAAAATGGTATCCTTTTGAATGGTCGCCCGCAGAAGAGCGGGCAACCATTCAACTCTTTCAGCAGGTTGCATGGCTAAACAGTGCAACATGACAATCTCGCTGTGCATGACAACCCTGTTTGCAATGTAGACCATATAAAGGTGCGGCGGCAAGTAAAAACAAAGCTTATTCAGTCTCACACTATAAATATTTGTATTTTATAAAAAAAATTTTTTTTTACAGATATGTGAAAAACAGTTATTTGTTACATATCACTATTACAAATTGTTACCCTTTGAGTGGCAGAGGTGCGCAATGCATTGTGCTGCTTACTCCTCTGGCACGCAACGAGTTAACTTGTATCCTGCCCAGTGACTTCACCATTTAAGCACCTGAGTGGGGTATATCACATTGCTAACACAAACGTGACACGTTTAACTATTTGTTTGGGGTCCATTATCATTTTAAGTATAAGTCAAGTAGGGATTAAACCCATTAAGTGATAGAGGATGTGTGAAAACATTGTAGTGGAATGCAAGATCTTTGGCACTCAAAGGTTTAAATGTATTACCAAATGTTCCTTGCAGGGCCTTTGAGAGTACTTCTGTTTTTTTACAGACAAGTTAACTGTTATGCGAACACTAGCAAAAGGATTTGCAATTTATTTAACAATGTGAATCTAATACCTCTAAATAAAAGAGAGATAAGATATAATTTTAATAAGGAAGAGAGAGTAGAATACAATAGTAAAATACTGGTGATCTGGTATATGGTCACTAATTTGAAGCAGGAGTACAGAAGTCTTCCCTGAAAGCTATTCTTCCTGTCAATACAGATATTCCTTCCTGTAATCCTCCTATCTCATCCAACTCTCCGCACCTTCTCCACCAACAGAATATCATCCTTGCTCATAAAGACACATGTTCTCCAATGCCCACACCAAGCAATAACAAACAAATAAACTCTCTTACACTCACTTCATTTCTCATAAGTATTTTTTCCAGTCAGGTAAATTTCAGCTTAGGTAAATGTAAGCCCAAATTCTATGCATTTACATATCAATTACTGTGAATATCTCCTAGTCAACTAGTCTGGGAGAGATTTAAAAGGATAGTAATACTTCGTTTTATCTTTATTTTATTTTGTAGGCATTAAAAAAAACATGAAGAACGATATAAGTCTTAGCTCTCAAACCTTTATGGTTTGAGAGATATTCACAAGCAAAGTTTCCCCTCCCTCCCCTTTTACCTAGTGTAAGACATCTCTTCTCAGATGTGGAATGCAGTCCATAGACCAGACAGATAACAGCAGGGGACAATCTTCTTCCTATGAGAACAATGAAAGCCCTGCCCCCTTTGACAGGTTTTTCAGCTTTTTCCCTTATCTTAATTGAAGATTGTCCCTCTCTGCAATCTACCTGGGCACCTCCCTTCTGCTCTCGCTGAGCAGTGTTACATCAGTAAAAGGGGTGGGAGGGGGATACTTTGTCATTGAATTACTCTTGAACTATAACTCTGACAGAACTGAAATAACACTCTCCAAAGTCCAAATACTATGATGATTAATAAGAGCTGCTTTTATTATGAAACATTAATATCCCTTTAACAAAGAGTGTACTGGCATTTGGGACTGTGCTAATATTTTTTTGCCCATTGTCTTAGACAGATTTGTGCATTTCTGCTCCATCTTGGATAAACGTCAATAGGTTAGCCTATGGGATATGGCTGTGTCCAACCCAGGTTTTATTTATTTATTTTTAAAACAATCAAAATGTAATTTTCACACATAAACATTTTTCTATAGGAATTGTTTGCATCGATTTATGTATTTATTATTTTTTAAAACAAATATGAGATTTATGGCTCAGAAGATACATTTTAGAAGCCTAGGATCCTTTGGCTTGTTCAGACTTATTAATGTCATAAATAACTAACACAGGCTAGACTAGCAGTTTTTCCCACCAACTAGTTTTCTTCACTGACAAAAGTGAGACAAAGAGAATAAGACAGAGAGGACTAGAGATTATATACACATATATATGCTCCTTCTCGTCTATACTCAGTGTCATTATTCTTCTAAAATCAAAATAAAAAATCTGCTTTTAAATGAAACCGCCATTAGAAAAAGCAATGGATCAAGTTTGCTGAAAGGTTGAAAAATGAAAGGTTAAATAAAGCAGCCTGTGTGAGGTTCCACATAAGTCCAGTTTGTGTACAAAACTCTTTCAACATTTGGGATACACGATCTTCCACAGCAGGGGGGCCGGACAGCTTGGAATGTAACAGGCAGTGGATTCCAGCTGTGCCGTGTTACCACTACCCCAATAGATCGCTCAAAAACCTGACATAAAACTTGACTTCCATTAAAAATGTTTTCCTGTTTAGAACAAATCTGACTGCTGTCACTTCCTTGGGGCAGTATAAAACTGTCCTTGATTGTGTAAATATGGCAGTCAACCATTTGAAAACACAGTCATCAGAGAAGAAAGGTTTCTCAGCCAAGACAGATTTTAGAGATGGCCAAATTACTGCACGTTCACACAGGCCAAATTTCCCATTAAGCAGAGCAGGCAAATGGCTAGACAGCTAAGTTCTGAGGGGCACCTTACTGGTGCAAACCACACCCACATACTAAGTTTTGGGTGTGAATAGATAAATTGCAATGCGTCCAGGTTAGGCAGCCATCTTTTCAGTTTGATTAAAGCTTTAAGGGACATTATGTAACCCCTTAGATCAGCGGTTCTCAACCTTTCTAGTGCCACGACCCTTTGATAAAATTTCCCAAGTTGTGGCGACCCCTAACAGTAAAATTATTTTTGTTGCTCCTTCATCGCTGTAATATTGCTACTGTTATGAATCGAAATATAAATATCTGATGGCTTTAGGCGATCCCTGGCAAATCGTCACTCGACCCCCAAAGGGGTCCCGACCCACAGGTTGAGAACCACTGCCTTAGATGCTAAAGAGGTCAGCAAAACTTTGGAAAGGCAATTTGCTTGAGACATCTAGAGCATCTAAGAGGTTAAGAGTATTTTTGTGCTTGTATAGTTTAGTCAAATGGCCTTACATGCAAAGGGGATAATTCTGGGGAAAACCAATTTACACCATAGGGCCTAGTTTCTCAACATGTGGTACAAGTATCACTAAGTGGTACTTAGAATTAGAATATGGAAGATATATATATATATATATATATATATATATATAT
Organism: Rhinophrynus dorsalis; assembly: GCA_037306005.1. Classification (NCBI taxonomy): domain Eukaryota; kingdom Metazoa; phylum Chordata; class Amphibia; order Anura; family Rhinophrynidae; genus Rhinophrynus; species Rhinophrynus dorsalis. Next base: position 23,063,854 of record CM074728.1, read on the forward strand.
ATATATATATATAAAAGTGCAAAAGTTTTAGGCAGGTAATGCTTTAAAAAATAGATGTTGATAGTTTATATTTCTCAATTAACAAAATGCAAAGTGAGAGAAGAAAAAATCTAAATCAAATCAATATTTGTTTTGACCACCCTTTGCCTTCAAAACAGCATCAATTCTCCTAGGTAAACTTGCACTCAGCAGGTAGGTTGTTCCAAACATCTCTGAGAACTAACCACAGTTCTTCTGTGGATTTAGGCAGCCTCCGTTGCTTCTCTCTCTTCATGTAAATCGAGAAAGACTCAATGATGTTGAGATCAGGGCTTTGTGGAGCCATACCATCACTCCCAGAACTCATTGTTCTTCTTTACACTGAAGATAGTTCTTAAAGAGATAGTAATACTTAAAATGTAAACAAAAATATGTTGTAGGGTTTATCCCCCTGAGTAAAACAAGAGTACTCCCACTGCTGAAAGGTGTTTCATTCAAAAGTTATTAATTTTCGAAGTTGAATTTTTTAGGTGCAATATCACAGTGGCCTGAAATTGTACAGTGGTGCTGTTGCTACACCATCCTATGGAGATTTATGGTCCTGGGACCAGAGCAAGATGGCTGTGGTCTACATCAACTCAGGGCTTCTAATAATGGTCAGATTTCTCATTATTCTGTGCATTCATAGATATTATATATAAACGATAAGGCTTACAGTAGGGATATCTATTTGGATAACCCAAATTGATATCCTATGATAGTTCAGCTTTAAACAGTTTAATAGCCTGCTTCTTATTTCCCTGCAAAGCTCTTTATTAAGCCACATCAGCATACCTGGGAGCTCTCTGGATCTGCTCTGGAGACTCGGTTTTCAGACTGAATACTGGGTCTCCAGGGACAGAAGATGATTCTCCAGTGGTGCTGAGCTTCTTCTCCTTCCCACCCTGTTCTGGCCACTTCCCATCCACTTTATCAGACAAAGACTCTTAGCCCCACACATCTGATAAAGCTCCACCCCTTTATGATGCATATCTTGTCATTGACATCCCCCTGGTTGGCAGCACATGAGCTCTCTCCATGGGCTCAAAGATGAGGAGGCTCTCAGTTATGTGCACTGGTTTTACTTTGCTCCTCTCGTGTTTATTACCCAATAGTATTGGGGAATTTTTTGATGTGTATATTTTTCTAACAGCATTTTGAAAACAATTCCATCTTTCTTGTGCATTTTATTTTTGAAGACTACATCATATTTAATGTCCCTCTAATGTCCTTTTAGCATCGTAAAATTAGCATTTTTAAAGTTGAATGTTTTGGTTGCTATTAAAGTGAGCATGTGCAGCAGTATGTAATAAAGAGATCATATGCTCTAGTGCAGTGGTTCTCAACTCCTGTCCTCAGTACCGACTAACAGGCCAGGACTTAGGGATTCCTCTGCTAGAGCACAGGTGTGGTGATCAGAGGCTCATTCACATTGATTAACTCACCTGTGCTCTAACAAGGAAATCATGTGATCAGAGGCTCATTCACATTGATTAACTCACCTGTGCTCTAACAAGGAAATCATGTGATCAGAGGCTCATTCACATTGATTAACTCACCTGTGCTCTAACAAGGAAATCGTGATCAGAGGCTCAGTCACATTGATTAACTCACCTGTGCTCTAACAAGGAAATCATGTGATCAGAGGCTCATTCACATTGATTAACTCACCTGTGCTCTAACAAGGAAATCATCAAATCCTGGCCTGTTAGTGGGTCCTGAGGACCGGAGTTGAGAACCACTGCTCTAGTGTACGAGCATGTGATGCAGACTAACGCTAATGCAGTTGAGCAAATGGATACATATATTTCTTCGACTAGGGGTAATAAAAGGTAAAATATATGGGTAATTATTTCATATAAAATAATTCCACATGGGGGAACAAGTTTTTATGTTCAGGTTAGGCTATATCTATAAAAGCAATCTGGAGCGGACCAACTGCATGAAAAGTTAATGAATAAAAATGGCAATATAGTTAAAGGAGATTTATTTTTTTCTACAAAAAATCTATATGTTATAGGGATTTTCCTTCTGAGTAAAAACAAGGGTATGTGCAATGCTGTCAGGTGTTTTATTCAAATGCTACCACAGTTCAGACTGTTAGGAAGTGAGTGATTGGCTGGAAAAAAATACATACATCCATCAAGTCCAACCCACTCCAAATCACCCCTGTTGGCACAGAGGAAGGAAAAAATAATTGAAGCCATTTCCAATTAAACCAAAAGTGGGTAAAAATATTCCATCCTGACTCTAAATGGCAGTCAGATAGTTCCCTGGATCAACATCCTATATATTTTTTTAAGCCGACTGTCATAATTCTCAATATTGTTATGTGCTATATAGGTGTCTGTGACTTTTTTGAAAGTGGATATAGTATCTGCAAGCACAGCATCCTGAGGCAAAGAATTCCATAATTTACTGCCCTTATGTAAATCCCTGCTTTTGTTTTAGTGGAACATACCTTTCCTCTAGTCTTAATGGATGACCTTTCATTCTTAGCTCAGCTCTTTGCTTAAATAATTCATTGGTTAGTTCTTTGTATGGACCTTGAATATATATTTGTAAATCATAATCATATCACCCCTTAGACATCTCTTCTCTAACACCCAATTTGGTTAGTCTCTCTTTATAACCAAGATCCTCCAATCCCTATCAGTTTTGTTGCACGTCTCTAAACTTTTTCCAGCTCAATATGTAATTTTTTAAGAACCGGTACCCAAAACTGTACTCCATATTCTAGATGAGGCCTTACCAAGGAGATATATATATATATATATATATATATATATATATAGAGAGAGAGAGAGAGAGAGAGATAGAGAGAGAGAGAGAGACAGAGAGACAGAGAGAGAGAAAGAGGTAGAATTATATTTGCATCCTGTGAAACTATACCCCCACTTTATTCAGGATAGTACCCTATTTGCTCTTGCTGCAGCCGAGTGACTCTGCACACTGCTGCGAAGTCTATCGTCTGTCAGTACTCCTAAATCTTTCTCTGAGGATTCCCCAAGTTGTTTTCCATTTGGTGTATAGGTAACATATTTCTTTCTACAGCCCAAAAGCATAACCTTACATTTATCTACGGTAAATATCATCTGCCACTTTTCTGCCCATTCATTCAGTTTATCTAAATCGTTCTGCAAAGAAAAAACATCCAGCTCTGTATGTATTTCCGTATTTCCTTACAAAGCTTAGTGTTATCAGCAAAGACTGAGATGCTACTTTCAATTCCCACTTCTAGATCATTAATAAACAAATTAAAAAGCATTGGGCCCAGGACTGAACCCTGCGGCACCCCACTTACAACTTCAGACCAACACGAAAAGGCTCCATTCACAACTCTCTGCCATCATTTAACCAGATCTCTATCCATGCACAGATATCATTTCCCAAACCGAAGCCTTTTAATTTATACAGTAATCTTTTGTGATACATTGTATCAAAGGCGTTTGCAATATCCAAATGTCAGGAATGACTATGACTATGGAGAACGGCTGGTCAGTGACTCACCTCTCCCAGAGAAAGTAACAGAATAACAAACCTAATACACTGGGACACAATATGTTGGAGACCTCTCTCAAGAAGTTAAACTCTCTATATACATCAGTAGAGATTTGGAAAGTTTTTATTTGCCCCCTATGGTGAGGTTGGTTTGTTCTACATTTCCTTTTTACATGAAGCCTGATATGAATGCTGGTTAAGAACAGTAGGAAAGGTGTGCTTCCCATTGAGGCTCACCGATTAGATACAGGACATTGCAAAAGCCTTTCCAGCAGCTGGCTACAATTTTTGTTCTGCTATTTGAACTGAAAACAGTTTCTGCTAGGGTGACCCTGCTTCAAACGGAGAGGTGCATTAATAGCAAAAACAATAAACTGATTAGTCTTTCATCTTTCTGGATGTGTATGTTTATTCACTCAGCAGCAATTACTATTAAGTTGCTGATGTTCATAACCAGTCTAAATTTAAAAGACTGTCTGCCAAGTTCTAAAAACCATTACAAGATTAATCTTTTCTCCTTGAAGGTTCTCAACTCCTCACGTCTCCATACATCACAGCCTCAATCTATTACTAAAGGATTAGCAACATCTCCAAATAACAAGCCTCAGGTTACCTTACTATTACCAGAAAATACTAATGATCCCTATGAGTTTTGTCCTCGTGCATTGTTCAAGAGATAACCTCTTCAGTTGGTCTTGGATGCCATGTCCATGGAGGCGGACATGACAGTTGCTAGCAGGACCACAGGACCTCAAACTCTGATCAATGCACATGGTAATCTTAACCCTTTAATGACTAAAATGGTATGCAACCCATTGCTTCATAATTAATTGTGCGCCTGTGGGTCCTTAAAGAGTTAAAGTAGGCTCTTACACTGACTTCTTCCGTGTGAAAATACTGCCAACAACTGTCATGTCTGCCTCCAAGGACATGACATCCATGACTTACTAAAGAGGTTATCTCTTGAGCAAAGGCACCAGGGAAACTTTCATAGTGGGCATTAGGATTTTACGGCCACAGAAAGGTAAGTGGGGGGTTATTATTAGAGTGCGATAATTCTTCTTTAATTCTCTACACAAGACCTGTCTTTAATACAGCTGTTACAATCTAAGGTTCCCCTTGATCCACGGAAAATCTGATTTCACAGCTCTCTGGTTCATAAAGAATTAATGAATTAGAATGTAAAGGGGAAACTGTAACAACTAAAATAAGGGGTACTTAACGCCTCAGGGACCAGTGGTGTATGCACAGAATTGCTTCACCTTTTATTCTGCCTTTAGTAAACTCTTCGACCCAAGAAACAGTAGACTTGAATGGTGTGAATGAGAAGTCATACAAATAAACCCACCCTTTGTCCTTCTGAACCATTTATGATGTTATATTACAACTGCTACTGGTTTTTAGTAATTTTACTATGTCTGTTAGTGTAAAGCCCAGGGATGTGTTTTGCAGCCCCCATATGACTTCTATACGATTTTCAGGGTATTCAGACCCCCACAACTGGAGCACGACCTGGACGTATGTGGCTCTCAGCCACAAATCCTCCTGGGTTGTGTACACAGGACCCATAACTCCACTGTACCTGGCTCTCAAGCCTAATACAAAGGCTCTAGGGGGACCTGCATCGTGCAGGACAGGAAATTACACAATGATGTTCAGTGTCTTCCCACAGGAGAATTGTGGTATCTTTTCAAACAATGCAGACCCAGCTTCATCAGCAGGTCTTCTCCCAGGTAAGCAGATCTGCAGATGGGGTACTATCCAAGTGATAGCTGTTGTTTAAAGGCAGTGACATTGAGATGGAAAAAATATATACTTTTCTTAACATATGCAGCATTGGGGAGATAATCAATGACAGTCCCAAGTGGCCTCACAAAATATTTACACCATCACCCGAATATCTCTGTGATGTCTAAACCCAGCTGGTTTCCTCTTACTTATTCCATGTTTTCCCTTTGAACCTCATACAGTATATCAGAAGCCAACCAACTGATAGAAAAGAGCAGAATGAACTAAGAAGTCCAGGTGGGAAATGAGCAGCTGATATCACCAGGGTTAAATAAACTGAGAATAAAACTCTTCCTTCTGCCATAGCAATGCAAGAAGCTTAAGTCTTTTGTAATAAATTTACATGAATGAGACATCAGAACAAAAATGAAAACACAGATCTGATTTACATGTTTAACATGATACTGTACTAATCTCAATTTTTTTCCTACCAGGCATGGAATCTTTAAAAGAGTAATTGCCCCATTTTACTATGTCAGCTCCTATCAGTCATTCGGATTGGGGGTGGAGATAAGAAAACCAACCCCCTCCACTGAACCGCAACCCACAAGTATGTGTCATTTAGCCACAAACTTCTCGGGTAATGTACACAGCCTCCACAGACCCTTTTTACAGCGCTTCAGTCTCGCAGTTCTGTCTCTTCACATGGGACCAGTGGAGGAGCCACAAATGTTTCTTTTCAGACCCCAGATCTTCTCCTCTGTTGGTTCACAGTTGCTTTGTGCCAGAATTGCGCCAGTTTCCCTTAGTACATCAGCACCAGAGAGTTTATACAAAACATCGATAGCGACATGGTTACTCTCTAAGTACAATTATTATTTTGGTTTTGGCCAATGTGACTTGTATACACAGATCATGGGCACAGATCATCTGAACACTGGAACGTGCTGAAGTTCATTCATTCTTTTATCAATTGTCATATGTGGTTTTGGAGTATCAAACGGTTTGCCCTTGTGATCTGTTGCACATAAGGAAAACAATTTGCCCCATGAGAGATAGGATTAAGGAATATGGAAGATCAATTATAGAGGGGGCCTTAGCTCATTTAAAGGTAAACCAACTCATCCTAATAATAACTCCCCCAAAAATGCACACACACCTTACTATGGCCAGGACATTCTAATGGCCCTATGATTGTTCCCTTGCTCTTTGGGTCCAGGGAGTATGAGGGAGAGTCTGGCACTGGAGGTGAATTAGGGGGCTAGAGTCTGGCACTGGTGGGAGTCTCATTTTGTAAATGTAAAAAGGGGGGTGGGGGGTCTCATTTCGGGTGAGTCTCATTTTATGTATGCGGGAGGCATGAGAGTATCATTTGCATGTACAAACCATTTTCCTCAAACTAAATATCTCTGAAATAAGCGTCGGTTCAGACTGGACCTTTATCAAGATGCCTTGATAAAGTACTAGTCCGGACCGAAACGTTGACTAGACATATTGCCATATTTGTCTAACAAATCTTTAAAAATAAGTCCCACTAATGCTGCCCTCCTTTTTTCATTTGATGCCCATTCTCTCTAGGGACACCTGGATAATAATCATTTCAGTGTGAGCGCCTCCACCACCCACAACAACATATATATTTATTGGATTCCAATAAACGCCTAAGTAGAAGACCAAAGACAATATGGGTTGATAAATTCAGCAAATTTGATGGTACACAGTGCAAACAAAAAGCAACAACTGGAAAATATGATTTTATATATATATATATATATATATATATATATATATATATATATATATATATATATATTGCTTCCAAAAATCGGCACTCACATCTTCCAAAACAATCGACCGGGTGCTCGGACATAAAATCCTACAACTTCCCCCAGAGACCAGCACTCACGGGACTTATCACAAACATATATTTTTTAATAGTTCAACGTTTCGGTCCTACACGAACATTTATCATTATTGTGTTCTTTATCGCTATTGTGTTCTTGATAAAGGTTCGTGTAGGACCGAAACGTTGAACTATTAAAAAATATATGTTTGTGATAAGTCCCGTGAGTGCTGGTCTCCGGGGAAAGCTTTATATATATATATATATATATATATATATATATATATATATATATATATATATATATATATATATATATATATATATATATATATATAATGTCAATGGATAGAGATCAGCACTCTCAGGTCTGCTCTTCAGTGTTACGAGTCTTTATTAAAGGATCAACGTTTCGATGTAAAAATATTTTAGTGATTTAAAAATATATTATAAAAACCTTTAGATTAGGATCATGCTAATATGTCCATGTGTTAGTTTATTTTTACACAAGCATAAACCTATATCAAATGCATTTAAAAAAAAAAAAAAATATATATATATATTTAAAATAAATAAATAAATAAAAATAAAATTCTGGCCTGTATTTAGCCTCTTTGTTCCATGGAGACACAGCACACCTTGTGGTCAAAGCAGCCAATGCGGATGTACAGACACAAAGTAATACACTCTGCATGACATACAAATTCTAATTCTAAGAGCAATGAGATTTCAATAGACCCCCTGCTTCGAAAGGGCATCCTGTAAGACCTTTTGCTCCACCCACCCTATACATTTTTCATCCCCCTACTCATCTTCTCCCCAGTGCATCCACAGCAGCTCTGTCCTACCTTTCGTCACCTAAGAGCACACATGCAGGGAGACTATTGATCCTAAAATTGCTGGGATTTCCTCCCCCTGCTGCTTGTTTGTTCAGACTGTTGTCAATGAACTGGTTAAAGCTTTGTTTGTTTGTTTTGCTTTGAATGGCTTTTAATGGATTAAAACTTAAGGAGATTTCACTAAATCAGTGACTGTTAAAGATGCCACAATTGGCATAAACTAGAGTTAAGTCTGTGCACTTTGTTGGGACACACTTTCTAGTAAACTTTTTATTGTTAATGGGGGCTGGGTCAAGGACAAGCAGTAGTGTTATCAATCCACTGGTTTTATTGCATGTATATAATTATGTTAAATGTAATAATAGGTAAAACGTGGTACCGTGTTAGTTGTGTAAAAAGCAGAAGACTGGTAGCGTAAAAGTGATACCTTTATTGGCTGAGTAGCTTTAAAGTGCAAGCTTTCAAGACCACTTAGTTCTGACAAAGAGACCTAAGTGGTCTTGAAAGCTTGCACTCTAAAGTTACTCAGTTAGCCAATAAAGGTATCACTTTTACTCTAGCAGTCTCCTAATGTAATAATGTCACTCATCGGCTACATAGTCAGAATTTCTATTTCCTGTAAGTAAGCATATCAACTCTGATGCTATTTTCTTCACTTTCAATCCTATAAACACATTTTATAGCCTTTGTTTGGCAAGTAAACAAATAAATCCTAAGACAACAGTCAACAAATAGGTTAATACACAGTGTAAAGATCATATTCCAAAGTGAATGACTGTTACAGAGGCAATGAAGAATTACGTTCTAGTTTGTAAAAAAAAAAAAAAAAAAAAAGACTATATCTGACTTTTTTAACTTTAAAGGACCAGAGGGGTAGGGGTATGTACTGTAGTTCTTTGAAAAGCAATGTGTTCCATAGCCCTTTAAAAACCAGAGGACTAAGGGTTGTAAAAAATGTTCAATCCCAAAACAACTTATAACAAGCAATCTAACATTATTGTGATCAATGCTAAAATGTGACATTTTCCGTAATAATGTTTTTATTTTTTTTTTAATTGCTGTATTTGTTATAAGACCTGGATGATTTTATATTTGAGTAATCTTTGTGATGAGAAAGTGAATCAAGCAGATTTATCACAACATAATTAATTCTCTTGATTAATTAAAGCAGAAACACACAGTGATATTGACATTTTGTCAGCTTTTCTTCCTCTCCTCTGACTAACCTCTAGGACTTCAAGCCCCAGAGAATTCCCTGAATGAAGATATTTAAGTTGATTTCCTTATGCTTTTTTTTCTTCCCCAGAGTAAACAATGTTATGATCAAATCAACCTAACTCCGGCAAGTCAACAAAAAGCCACAAAGTCATTGGGACATGATACAGGAAACAAAGTGTTTATCTGGAAAAGAGAAAAGCAAATATCTTGGGACCTGTATATTTATAGAGGTCAGTTAGCAATTAAAATGAATAGGAGAGGACACTTCATATCAAACAGGTGATTTTGAAAGAGTTTTCAAAAGCACCTATATTTTTGTTAGCCATTTCTTACTTCAAAGAATAGCTTGAAATTCTAAGCTTTATTTATTTGTTTATGTAAATGAATTTGTACTTCCTGGTAGGAAGTGGCACTTGGGATAGAGAGCAGTACGGAAAAATGGTGCAAATGTGACAGGCACGTCTGGCAGACACTAACTGACAGAGAAATAAAAGTAAATATATCATAAGTGATTGATTTAAATAAAAAGGACCGACATAAATAGAGGTGATTCTGAAAGTTCTTTCAAAATCACCGATTTGTTACGAAGTCACAGTTACAGCAGATATTAACAATTCATTTATTAAGTCTTCATTTGTTCTGCACATGGGCATCAATTCAAGGTAATTAGCAGAAGGATAAAGCCACAAAGATCACCCTTTGATTGATACACGGAATGGGCAGGAGCTTCCTCTAACTGAAGACACTGGGAGAAATGTACTAATACAATTTCCTGTGTATTTCCTGCGTATTCTTTAGAGAAGGTGTTCAAGGCATGCTCGAATTAACGGCAGTGAAGTGTACATGTCAGTATGCACTAAAGGGTTCATATTGTCTAATACATCCCCCTAAGTGCAGCTGTGTAAATAGCCAATGTACCTGCAACCCCCATTATTTACTTATTTGAAAGGCTACTTAAAGGGATAGTAATACTTTGTTTTAACTTTATTTTATTTTGTAGGCATTAAAAAAACATGAAGAATGATATAAGTCTTATCTCTCAAACCTTTATGGTTTGAGAGATATTCACAAGCAAAGTTTCCCCCTCCCGCCCCTTTTACCTAGTGTAAGCCATCTCTTCTCAGATGTGGAATCTGGTTGTAAGACCAGACAGATAACAGAAGGGGACAATCTTCTTCCTATGAGAACAATGAAAGTCCTACCCCCCTTGACAAGTTTTTCAGGTTTTTCCCTTATCTTAATGAAGAGTGTCCCTCTCTGCAATCTAACTGGGCACCTCCCTTCTGCTCTGGCTGAGCAGTGTTACATCAGTAAAAGGGGTGGGAGGGGGATACTTTATCATTCAATTACTCTTGAACTACAACTCTGACAGAATTGAAATAACACTCTCAAAAGTCTGAATACTATGGTGATTAATTAGATCTGCTTTTATTATGAAACATTACTATCCCTTTAAACTGACAAAATCCACCATTGTGGATGAAACCTTTCAATTAATCAGATGGGGCTTTTAACCCAGTTGAATGCAAGAGAGGTCTCCAACACATTGTAAAGCAACAAACTGGAGACTTCGCTAGGGAGAGGGCTGTGTTTAGCTCAGTAACAAAAACGCAGCTAGTGCTAAACACATTAAAAATGAACTACCCTGTGATTTCTAGGCACAATTTTATTAAATAGGGGCCAAAAAGGTGGGGGTGAGACAGACGTCTTAGAGCAAGACGAAGGTGGATGGATGAGACAATGAACTGGTAGGAGTAAGACAAAGAATGTCTGCAGGAATTGTTAGAGTGGAAGGATTCACTGTAATCCTTTGACCAGCTCCGGACACCATGCTATTAAGCTATCTTTGATTCAACAGCTCTTCTAAAAAGCACAATGGTGTTACAGTGGACTGTCTCCTTGAATTCCATTTGCATATTTTGCAAACTTTATTTAGAACTGCATGTGAATTAAGCATACCAAAAGGCCAGCAGACAAATGGACACAAGGGAAACCAAGATGGTGTTTTCAGTTGCCCTGAAACCCTCTTGCTCTCTTTTGCACTAGCACCCCAATAATAAAACAGTCAGTATGCTGGTACACATATGGGGAAGCAAAGTGGGGCAAAATAACTATCATTATTATTATGCTTCTTTCTTTATATAACGCAATGTATTCCACAGTGCTGTATTATATATGTCTATCAACACTGCTGCTAGATGTTAGTGTCCTACGGTCATTAACGAATATACAACTGCACTAAAAGTCACTGACTGCATGCTAGATCACACACTCACACGCACACCACGGTTTTGTTTGCCAGTGCGCATGTGGGTCACTATTTCTGCCTAGAACACAGTAATACTGCAGGTATGCTATAACCAGGGCTCAAAATTTCACTCTGGCGAGTAGAAATTCAGCCCTGGTGGGTATGTTTTGGCTTGCAGTGGTGAGTAACTTTTCAGGTCTGGCTAGTAGCAAAGGACTTAAAATTATAAGCCCCGCTATAACCATCTCACATATATAGTGAGGCCACTCACTGGAGCTACATGGTGTTCATATGTATCAGTTACCATCCATATTCTGGAAGCAAGTCCCAAAGAGGAGTGCTAGGAGTGCCAGTGCCACCAAATGTTAGGCTTCTACCCTGAAACACATTCATTTCTTTCTGTAATGAAGCCAAGTGTTTTGCAATTTGTTGTGATGTTGCTATTGCTGTTTGTTTCCTTCTCAGCAGCATCATCCAATTCCTCCCCATCCCCACTACTTTCATATTCTTGTAGGTTTTTTAAAGTCTACTTCTCCTTTGAGGGGGATTTATAGAAGACTGACCAAGTTTATGTCAGACTATTACTGCCAATGTTTGATACAGCACTGTTAAGTCCTCCTCCGCTATGGCAACAGCACTACAATGCGAATCCTTATCTTCTTTGGGTTTAGTGCTGCTACATTCATATCACTTTTGCAAACAGCTTCCTCATAAGGAGGATGATCATCGTCACTTACTGCACAAGCTGCAGCAAACATGGCTGTGGTCAGTTTTTGTAGTTCGAATTTTCTACCACCAACACGTCCATGCACTCCTCGTACTCCTTTCCCTTTACCCCCTGCCCCTAGCACATTTGATGGACATAATGATAGTAGTGTTGACTTTACAATAAAGTACACCAGATTTTACAGAGGAGTGCTGTTTTTGTCCTGCTGAAAATAACACATGATGTATGTCACTGTCACATATAAGTCAAAAGTTGTTTATTTTTCATGTATTTATTTTTAAACTGTCCCTGTCTGTCAGTGTCCCTCTCTGTGTCACCGTCTATAAATCCCACCAGAGGCGTAGCTAGAAGCCTCTGGGCCCTGGTACAAGAAGTGCCACGGGCCCCCCCTCCCACCACATTGGCCCCCCCCAACCACATTGACCCCCTCCACAATGCCCCCATCTCCTACCTGGAGCTCGTGCGTGGTCCTCTTCGTAATGCAAAGCGCTGGGAGATGATGTAATCTCCCAGAGCTCTGCATTACTAGAGCGCTGGCGGGAGATTGCGGGCGCCAGGTGGAGGGGTCACAGGGGGAGGCAGGGCCCCTGGAGTGCACGGGCCCAGTCTCAGGTGCGACCCCTATAGTTACGCCACTGAATCCCACCCATATTCTCTACAACTGCAAGCAACTCCAGCTCTCCTTTCTTGCATGGTTGCCTCTACAATAAAAAGCAGCTAGTGTCAAAATTCTCTCTCACAGGGACTGCAGTGTTAGTTTTTACAGTACAGGGTAGAACTGAGTTAGAATCAGAAACACCACCAGCTTGTAATAAAAGAATAAAGCACACAGCAGCTGGTCCAGCACCACTATACTTCAGTATATGCTTGCACTTCTTGTTCTTGCGGATGTTGGAGTGAGTGTGTGTATGTCATGCCTTGCCTATTTGTCTTGTCTTGAATGCATGATGTATTTTTTTTTTATCTGCATAGTGTGTCACTCAGTGTCAGAAGAGTCTCAGCCAGGCTTAGACAGCTGAGATAGGAAGGATCACCTGTCTGGCTGTCTGTGACTTATCAGTCAAAAATGAGTCTGTTTGTTTTTTCTTTTTAGACCCTCCCTTCCAGCAAGGGTGTGGGCTTCTCACATGGGGAATAGGAGGGGACTATAAACAGACTTAATAGAGCACTTGATATAGTAAACTACATTAAGCTTATTGCAGATTATTCCATTCCACTTCTTCAGGGATTAGACTCAAAACTTCCTGACGCTTTTGAACAAAGTTTTTAATCCACATTGGCTGAGCTAATTGTCCATTATTAAAGGGATAGTAATACTTCGTTTTAACTTTATTTTATTTTGTAGGCATTAAAAAAACATGAAGAATGATATAAGTCTTATCTCTCAGACCTTTATGGTTTGAGAGATATTCACAAGCAAAGTTCCCCTCCCGCCCCTTTTACCTAGTGTAAGCCATCTCTTCTGAGATATGGAATGCAGTCCATAGACCAGACAGATAACAGCAGGGGACAATCTTCTTCCTATGAGAACAATGAAATCCCTGCCCCCCTTGACAAGTTTTTCAGCTTTTTCCCTTATCTTAATTGAAGATTGTCCCTCTCTGCAGTCTACCTGGGCACCTCCCTTCTGATCTGGCTGAACAGGGAGGGGAAACTTTGCTTGTGAATATCTCTTAAAACATAAAGGTTTGAGAGATAAGACTTATATCATTCTTCATGTTTTTTAATGCCTACAAAATAAAATAAAGGTAAAACGAAGTATTACTATCCCTTTAAAACATGCAAAGAACAACTTAAAAGGCAACATACCTTAAAGTATTCAGTTACAATGCCCACTTTATTTTAAAGTAACCCCTTTATATTAAAAATATACCTTATATGCCAGAACTCAAGACCCGCTTTTGAAATTTATGTTGTATAAATACTTATTCTTTTCTATATCATCTCCAGGGATCTCTATGCCACACATGCTGTATCTAAGTTCCACAAAGCAATACTGAATACATGTTATCTGTCTAAACCTTTGATCGTATGTAATGTTTCAACCACTTCCATTTAATTACATAAAGCAAAAGTAAAAATGGCTGTGACAGCTAGTATTATCTAACTTGCACTAACTGACACATAAATAAAGTTAAGTATCTCAAAATACTATTCTGAAAAAAATGGCTAGCAGGACATATACAGTTATGGTCAACATTGTTGGCAACCTTTAATTTTTTTGTAACTCATGTACAATATCTTCAGAAATAAATGGAAATGTACCTGCTTTGTATTATCAGAATATTTTATAGGATGTCTAAAGGTATTCAACAAAAAACTATGCCTTTTCAACTGACATGTAGTAATTTCACAGAAGAAACATAAAATATGACCTGGACAGCATTAAAGGCAACCTTCCCTAATATTTGGTTACACAACCCTTGGTAACAATAACAGCCTCCAAACGTTTCTTGTTGCCATCAATAGCTTCTGGCACCTGTCTGCTGGCAATTTCTCCCCCTCTTCAATTGCAATTTGTTGAAGCTCTTGAATATTTGCAATATTCCTTTTCCCAATTGCAGATTTCAGCTATTTATAAAAAGGTTTTCAATCGAATTCAAACCAGGACTCATTGATGGGCAGTCTAAAACATTTAATTTTTACCTTTTCAACCATTCTTTTGTGCTTTTGGGTGTGTGCTTTGGATCATTGTCCTGCTGGAGGACCCATGATATTTGACCCATACCTAGTTTTCTGATACTAGGTAGCATTTCACTGTAAAATGCCTTGGTAATCCTCAGACTTCATAATTCCTTTAATACATTCAAAGCCTCCAGTACCTGTGGTAGCAAAGCAGCCCAACAACATTACAGATCGGCCACCATAGGTAGGGTGTTCTTTTCCTTATAAGCTTTATTTCGTCACTTATAAATATATCGTTGGTCTGCATTGCCAAAGAGCTCTACTTTGGTTTAATCTGTCCATAGAACATTTTCCCAGAATGATTGTGATTTCACTAGGTAGGTTTTGGCTAAGATCAGTTGTGCCTTTTTAGGTTTTGCTTCCAGCAGTGGGGTCCTCCTTGGCCTTTGCACAGAAAGCCTTTCTTTGTTTAATATGCAGCATATGGTACAGGTTGAAACCATCACTCCATATTACTCCAGGTCAACCTTAAATCGTGTGGATGTTTTTCATGGTGTTTTTCCCCACAGTTCGCACCAACCTTCAAAGACGACTCTGATCCATTTTCCTTTTGCCACCACGTCCTGGGAGGTTCTTGAGTTCCATGAGCAGCAAACTTCTTAATAACACTGCACACTGTTGTAACAGGGATGCCAAGGTCTTTGAAGTTGGCCTTGTACCCTTTAGAATTCTTATGCTTGGCAGTAATCAAATTTCTTATGCTCTTAAACAGCTCATTTGTTTTCACCATTGTGGCATTCACTGTCCGCGTTTCACAGTCATATGTAAGGACTGGGAGGACACGCGTCTAAAATCGTTCACTTGAGGCAGAGTGGTAAATTTGTCTTAAAGCCAATACTACTAAGCATTACAAATGTTTGCCATCCCAATATTCTTTATTGCTCAGTTTTCATAATGGTGTTTCCATCTGCTGACATTTCCCGTCCAAGGTAAACATACTTTCCACTTCTAGATTTTGTCCAGATACTGTGATTTTTCTTCATATGGCAGTTTTTCAGGACTGCTGGCAAAGGGTATGATATCATTTGAAAAAAGTGATGTAGGTAGTCTCCATTGATCTTAAGTCATTTTTCCCCCCAATTTAGTTTGTAGAAAATTTCTTCTAAACACACAGAAAATAGTTTTGGGGAAATTGTTTCTCTGTGTCGGACCCCCTTTTCTGTGTTGATCTGGACTTCATCATTGTTGACCTGTATTGATACAGTTGCATTTTCATCTATTAATTGAAGGATATTGATGTAAGCTCTGTCTATTGCTTGCTTGACCAGGGCATCAACTATTGCTTGCTTTTTCACTGATTCAAAAGCCTTTTCGTAGTCAACGAAGGCTATGTATATTGGAAAGTCCTATTCATTAATGTCACTCTATAATTTGTTACACAGTCTGGATGCGGTCCATTGTACTGAAACCGACCCTGAAGCCTGCTTGTTCCTTAGGTTGTGCTGTGTTAAGTATTGTACGTGTTCTTCTTGATAGCACCTTTGTGAAAACCTTGCAGACCACTGGCAATAGGCATATTGATCAGTGGTTTTTTAGATCTGCCTTATCACCTTTGTTTTGTACAGTAGGATAACTTCTGTATTTTTTCGTGTTACGGGCACCTTGCCGAGTAGTAGGAATTTTGAAATTAGTTTAGCTAGGGCTTTGAAAAAGTTTTGGCATCCGGCTTTCAACATTTCGATAACAACTTTATTCTTTAATTTCATTGCAGCTTCTACTTCTTCTACCAAAACCTCTGGCACAGCTTCAGCCTCTGGCACTGCATTCAGCTGTTGTCCTTCATCATTATAAAGATTTGAATACATTTTTTTCCACCAGTTTTAGTATTTGGTGTTGAATGTTTGCGGTTGTACATTCTTCAAGCTTTAAAGGGATAGTAATACTTCGTTTTAACTTTATTTTATTTTGTAGGCATTAAAAAAACATGAAGAACGATATAAGTCTTATCTCTCAAACCTTTATGGTTTATGAGATATTCACAAGCAAAGTTTCCTCTCCCACCCCTTTTTCCTAGTGTAAGCCATCTCTTCTCAGATGTGAATCTGGTTGTAAGACCAGACAGATAACAGCAGGGGACAGTCTTCTTTGTATTAAAACAATGAAAGCCCTTCCCCCCTTGACAGGTTTTTCAGGTTTTTCCCTTATCTTAATTGAAGATTGTCCCTCTCTGCAGTCTACCTGGGCACCTCCCTTCTGATCTGGTTGAACAGGGAAGGGATACTTTGTTTGTGAATATCTCTTAAACCATAAAGGTTTGAGAGATAAGACTTATATCATTCTTCATGTTTTTTAATGCCTACAAAATAAAATAAAGTTAAAACTAAGTATTACTATCCCTTTAATGTGGCTCCTATGAGCAGCCATATTTTATTTGCTTTGTTTAGACCCTTGATTTTCTTCCAGTGTCCTTTTGATGAGCTTAACATTGAACATTTCTTCTTTAATAGTCTTGCATATTTCTACATATTCTACCCTGTTTCTAATATTACTGTTTTGTTTAATTTCTTGTCACTTTTTCATTGTGAATGATATTTGGGTTGGTTTTTCCTGTTTTACAGTAGGTGCCACAGCATGGCCAGTGTCTATGATAGTCTCAAGAACTTTTTCATTGTGGGTTGAAATGTCTGCTTCTGGAAGGTCTTGCAGCACACTGAAGTGATTAGACACAGGAACTGGAAAAGTGATATCACTGGAGAAGTCATCTCCATTTTATCATCTCTTTATCATACCTTATTGCATTTCTCACATTGTGCCCTTAGACCTCCCCCAAGACATTTATTCACACAAATCCAGTCATTCTAAAGAGTGGAACTTAACCCTTTGAGTGCCAAAGGGGTACGGAACGCACTGCTTTGCAATATGTTCCGTACTCCTCTGGCACTCAAAGGGTTAATTTTACAGGCACTGATATGCAATTTATAATTTTTTTTCTGAATTATGATTTTTACTGTGAGGGACTACAGTACTGGACTTAGACAATCAATCAAAGCCATAACCAAGGAGACTGTCCCTCCATTTCCTGCCAAGATTAGATTGGCTATTCTGTGCATCCGAGTATCAATCACTTCTCTCTTCCCTCCTACATAAGTCCCTTCTCAGTTTCCCAGCTGGCAATGTGCCAACTAATGAACAAGACATCATCATTGAATATATATAACATGTCAGTTCTGCCATATCGCCTTCTGGCTAGTGGGTGGTAAATAAATATATTTGTTAGGGTGTAAATATGGAGCATACAGGGTATCTAACCAAGACTCTTCTCCACTAAAGCATCTGACACAAAGTCATATTCAGTTGGAAAATCCTTGTCAATTGACTGAGTGGAAGGGGCCTTGTTAAAATGATAATGTCCATTTGTTGTGTGGACTGCATTGAGGCTTTTATCATGAGTATATTGCACAACAGAATTATTAAACTGCTTATACCTTTCACAATATCTCTAGGAGCACTGCAGATTGCAGCTATTAGTTCTGGATCAGCAACAAAGGACTTACACTCATAGAATTAAGACATAGTATTGTCAACAGGCTACAGAGAAGATGCCACCTTGGAATGTCTCATCAAATGCTGGGTTGGTATCCAGATCACACTAGCTCCTGAAAGCGAGGCTCGTTTTTCTTTAAAGATTAATTTGTAAATTACCCCCACTACTATGGAATTGCTTCTAGGGCATTTATTCCTTATACACAGTTTAGAGAGGGATTTTTTTATCAGGATGGATAGAAATATCATGTAATCTCCTCCAAACCTTGCTGCTGGTATCAAGATTTCCCCATCTTTGGCAATGCACCAGCTGTAGCATCAATGAAAAAATATCTAAGGAACAACCGTAAGTAAAGCATTAGGTTGCGTTTCAGCCTGGGTAGTTCACTGATGATAGGTCTTCCTCATTTTGGTGGTTCTCGTTTATAGAATTAAAAAGGCGACAATAAGTACAGTAACTCTGCAACTGTTCTTCTTTGGAGTGTCACTTTGTTTAACCCAAAATTAATGACAGAGGAAATAATCACATTGGCAGCTATAGGAAAATATTGCAGCTATGTGCAAACGTCAAAACAACCATGTTTCATATCAGGGCTCCAAAATTTATGGGGAAACACAACCATTTGCCCCTTAAATAATGTCTTTTGCTTCACAATGCGTTTTTATCATTCTGATGCAGGGCACTATATATAAAGTGTCTAAGCCACAGATCTCAATCCATAGCAATCTATGTTGCCATGTTAGGTACAAAAAACATAACATCTTGGATCCCATCAGTAGCTTTATAGATGTTCATGCCCTCCTACACACCTGGATACTTGGGAAATTGGGTTCTACCAAGAATTTCATTATGGTGTGATGGTTCTCAACTCTGCTTCTAAAATATTCTTACATATATGACAGAAAGAGATAATCCAGTTTATGTCAGGCTGGAATCAGTATCCACCAAACTTCACAAAGTCCACTGATGATACCATACATCCAGGAATCCAGCTTGGCAGAAAAGCTCACTTGTGGCATATGGGATTTTGTGGAGTTTATTTGAAATATTTTTTCCCTTTGATTGGACTTTAGCCAACACTGCTGTGAAAAGTGCATCACAGCAAAAACATACAGGCCAATTATCTCTCTGGATGATAGAGGTAACACCATGCATTTGAAGCAATTGGTTGAAGACCTTGCTTTTAACTATGGGGTTAAGTACTAGAGTAAACATGTATTTTTGGAAACATAGCAACGATCTAACATTTGAAAGGTTTTCTTAACAAATTTATTTTTTTTTATTTTAATTATTGCCCTATTGTTTTTTGCTTTTGTTTCATTTAAGTAAAAATGTCTGTAAGAAGATGCCCCAAGAGTGATCATCGTTGGTCTAAAGATGCCCCAAGAGTGATCATCATTGGTCTAAATCAAGAGTACTCAATTGCTAGACCTCCAGCTGTTGGAAACTACACTTCCTATTATTCCCCACCAGCCAATGGCCGGTGGATGATGAAGGTAGTTGTAGTCCCAACAACTGAAGGTCCACCAATTGAGAAACCCTTATCTTAATTATCAGAAATTAGGTAATCTTTCTGGAAAGAAAATTAGCGATTAATCATCTCTTTACATCCAGTCCTCTTTATAGACATGTACAAACAACAGTAAGTAACCATGACTTTGTAGCACCGGAGTGAGTATCTTTCCACACATACATAAGAATAGTACATTTTAGAGATCCAACATCAAAATGAATCTCTCCTAATACTAGTTAGGGATACAGGATATCAATACGTATATTAACCCATTTGTATTTAATATGTTAGTTTCCCTTTAAACAAGAACAAATATATTTATTCAAATCAACTTCTAAGGGGGAAGACTTGGCAACTAGCTAGGAGCTGTGCAGCAATAACACATATCATATCAGGACATAAACTGACCACTTACCTAGCAGGACTGGATGGACTTCAATTCACTATAATGTTATCCCCATAGGCAGCAATACTTGATAAAGTCTGTATTTTCTCATCGGGACTGGGCATACATCATCTGAAGTTTAACACAGACATCGAATCTTAGGGTTTCATTTTATTATAGAACAGCAGACACAGTGATACGGTGAGTATTCTGACACAAAACTGGCTGTCAGCACGCCTGTTCTATCTCCGCAGTGTTTCTCTTTAAAGGGATAGTAATGGTTATTTTTACCTTGATGTAATATTGTAGGCATCAATAAAAGATGAAGATCGATGTAAGTCTTATCTCACAAACCTTTATGGTTTGAGAGATTTTGCTTGGTAAAGTTACCTCTTCCTGTTTCAGTGAAGTCTGCCATCTAGCTGACAGCTGCAGATTCCAGTCATTTGACCAGACGGAGGCTTTTCAGCAGAGCCAAAATCGCGCTATTTAGAAATAAATACTTCATTGCAATGGTCTACAAAGTGTGCCTGGTTTGCAAGCACACTTTGTAGACCATTCCAATGAAGTCTTTATTTCTAAATAGCGAGATTACGGCTCTGCTGAAAAGCCTCCGTCTGGTCAAATGACCGGAGTCTGCAGCTGTCCCACAAAGCGCTGACTTGACTAAAACAGACAGGAAGAGGTAACTTTACCAAGCGATTTGAGAGATAAGACTTACATTGATCTTCATCTTTTTTTTTAATGCCTACAATATTACATCAAGGTAAAATTAACCATTACAATCCCTTTAACAAACATTAGGAGGAAAGTGCTTATTTCCAGGAAAAAGTTGCAGTATGTACTTTTTTTTTTTTCTTGTGGTGCAAATACCGTGCAAAATAATAATAATCATAATGACAAAAACTACTTCTTAGATAATACATTTCACATTAACCCCTTAACGACTGGCCAATCTGCGCGGCGCGGTCAGTTAAGGACCACGGAGAATTGTTGTTGTTTTTTTTTTGCTCCTTCCATTTCCGGACTCCCCGAACGGCGTGCAGCCGCAGGGGAAGCCCGGAATTCGATGATGGTCATAGTACGTCATGGGTCGTTCAGATTTACCCATGACGTACTATGACCGTCAAGGGTCATTACGGGGTTAAAACACAATTCGAAATGTAGATCTCTAGTAAATTATCCGTTCTCAAACTTGATTTGAAACATCTGGCTAGAACAGTAAGCGAGAGCTTCTACGGGTCCACCAGTCATAAAACAGCCACAACTCCAAGGTGCAGAAAATGTCGTTTATTATCTCACACAGTGAAAACAAAAGTTGCAAAATTTACACAGACACACACTGGAGTGTAAATGAAAAAAAGAAGAAACACACTACCCGCCTAACGCGTTTCGTGTAATCAACACTTCTTATTCCTGGAGTGGTGGCTGTTTGATGACCGGCGGACCCGTAGAAGCTCTCCCTTACTATTCTAATCGGTGTATCGGCAGCCTTTGGCCAAGGTTGCAGGGAGGTGCTCCGGGTCTGCAAACAATACTGTTTGCCGTGAGTCATTTATGATACATTTCATTTTTATAAAATACGTATATAAAGTAGCGTTCCTACAGTTTGTTTATAGTGTTGAAACATCTGGCTGCCTGGGACACTAGCATTTTTCTTTTGGCATGAATCTTTAACAATTTCCATTTCATTATACTATTTATTTTTTAATATCTGTTGGTATGATTTTATTTCCCCCAGATAAACTAAGGTGTCTATTTACTAAAGGGAAAATTACAGATAAGCAAGAATATATGGTAATTTTCACGTGTAATGAAATTTGCTTATTCATCAGTGTGCAAGTATAAAATTATTCTGATTCAGTTATTAATGAGCAAGTACAATAATACACAGTGCTAGTTGTAATCAAAATGTGTTCAGTGGAATCCCAGAGTTTCCTGTAGTGGATCAAGAGGTGCCACGGAACAAATGAACGTAATAGAATACTGTTGAAAAAGGATGGCGTGGCAGGTAGCAATTGGTTAATCTCTTGAATGAGAGAAAGGTCACAACCTCTCTAGCATTGAAGGTGCTAAGGGGTTTCATTGTTAAGATTTAAGAGAGTTTGAGCGAATTTATATTGTTGCACTGGAGCAAAAAGTGTGAGAACCACTGTTTTACATAAATAGACAAAAACCCTGAATGGTGTGTCCCGTAATAGTGAGTCTAGTCATGTACATAAACTGAATATGCATAGAATTTTTATCACTGGTATATAATAGTACTTTCAGCTCAGAAATCCCTATAGGAGTTGGTTCCTCTCTCAGCAGCCTAGTATTCAAGGACAAATCCAAGATTTCCATGGAGCGGTTTCCAAAAACAATAAAAACGTATGGAAAAACATCTAACTATACTTATTTTATGTGCAGTTATGTATTAAAACTCTATTGTAACTGCAGGAACCGAGACTTGGAGAGGGCAATCTGCATTCTATCAGTTGTTAACTTACAAATCCCTTCATCTTCAGTCTGCCAATCGTCGCCTGAGAATGATGGGAGTGGAATACCAACAACAGCTAGCAGAACGCAGGTTGGCCATCCCTGGAAAAGAAACCTATAAACACCATCAGCAAACATATATCATTATTTCAGCACAAAAACTTTTGGAGCATTTCTGCCCATGTATACACAGATTGGCATACACACACAATGGGTGTGATGCAGAAAGCAAAAGCTGAGAAACTCTCAAACAAACCAACTGCACCATAGATGGGGGATAATAAAATTCCAATCGATATACAATGGGGCTTTTAACCCTTTGAATGATGCATTAGAAACACCTCTAGCATTAGGGTTAAAAATCCAAATTAAATCAAAGGGAATTTTTATTTGTCCCCCTATGACGCAGCTGGTTTACCCCAGAATTGCTCCTCTTTAGGTTCCTAAATAAGGCCCAATACATGTATGTCCTATTAAGTAATACAGTTTCTTAAAGGGATAATAATGTCACAAAAGAAACAGCTCCAATTAATCTTCACAGTATTCGGGCCATGGAGAGTGTTATTTCAATACTGTCAGAGTAGTTGTTCAACAGTAATTGAATGATAAAGTATCCCCCTTTTACCTAGTGTAAGCTACCTCCCCTCAGATTTGGAATCTGGTCTTGAGACCAGACAGCTCTCAACTGTGAGTATAAGGAAAACCCTGCCCCCTTTTCCTGATGCTCACTGAAGACTGACCCTCTCTGCAATCCATCCGGACAGTCTTGCTGATCAGGTGAACAGTGTTACATCAGCAAAAGGTGCAGGAGGGGGATACTTTATCATTCAATTACTCTTGAACTACAATTCTGACAGTATTGAAATAACACTCTCCATGGCCCAAATACTATGAAGATTAATTGGAGCTGCTTTTATTGTGAAACATTACTATACTTTAATGCTAAGTCTGAATAATGCCATTACCAATATTCCTATGCTGTGCACGGTACATTGGATGCTTCTTGAGTCAAGGCAGTGGGAAGTGTATGTGCATTTAGGACTTAATTTCAGGTGCACCTTATTTAATGCCATGGGAAAGTGGATCAACTGTACTCAGTTTTATTGTGCACGCTACTTGGGGCTGTTTTCAGGGCTTGCTCACAATAAAGTCTTAATAACAGGTGAGTGGGGGTGTCAGAACCCAATTGTACACTTTAGTGCATAACCCAGAGTGCAGCTGTGGTAGACCAGTGTCAGAGATGACATATATTAGAAAATTCCCCCTTTTATGAGTCTACTAGTTGAAGAGCCCGTGTACACAGGCCACAGCTGAGGTGCAGTCATGCACAGTAGAGACTGCCCGTGCCGCAGCTGATAGGGAGCAGGGCGCACCGAATTCAAACCATAGTCCTTTCTGTGCCCCGCTCCATTATCAGCCGCAGAGCGGACAGTCTGTAGTGAGCATGAGTGCAGAACACGCAGTCATCTCTACTGCACATGACGGCTACTGACAAACACACATTTAGCGATTATATAGGATGACATCAATTCTCCATCATTTCTTACTCACAGATTTTTCAGGTTACTTCTAACATCTGCAAGTCATTTGTCAAAACATAATATAAAGTAACTAGCTGAAAAGCCCATGTACACGAGCCACAGTGCCACCCAGCAACCTTGGCTGGTGGCCGGATCCTCACTGGCTGCGCTGCAGTCATGCGCAGTACTGACTGCCGGAATGCGTTGCAGCTGCTACGGAGCAGGGCACTCCGAATTCAGACCATAGTTCTCTCTGCACACCTACGTGAGACCACTTGGTCCCAGGAAAGTGCGCAGAGAGGACTCCGGTCTGAATTCAGAGCACCCCACGCTGCATGAGCTGCGGCGCGGGCAGTCTCTACTGCGCATGACTGCAGTGCGCTCAGTCATCTCTACAGCACATGCCGGCTTCTGACAAACATCCTTAGTGAATTATTATATAGCATTCGTATATCTCAGAGTCAGAATAACAAAAACAAACCTATTGTGTGCAAAAATGTCCATAAATCTCCATTCTACACACAAAACATTCCTATTTTTTGTCAAAGTTTTTATAGAAAAAAGGGGCACCCTAAGTGATTGTCCGTGGTACACCAAAATGCAGCGGCACCTTGGTTGAGAATCAGAGCTCTATGATCTGACAGGGGCAAAAAAGTGCAAGAGGGGTTTCTGGGAAACTGGAAACCCCGATTCTTGGTTTTACCTTGCACATAGTACTGAATCTGGGTCCATTTCTAGCTTGTGTTTGTTAAATAGGAAAATAAAAGGGGAAAATAAAAAGCTGACAATGTACATTGTGCAAACACTCTAATAGAAGACAGGATAAGTAGAAGAATTTTCCTTTTAATTAGTGCTCAACCCACAAGCAACTCAATGAGACAGATTTGCCTTGTTTTACAAGTTAGATGTTTTTCACCTCTATCACTCACTCCCTCTCTCCTGTTCTTTGTCCTGTTGGGAAGAACGGATATGCCCTCTCACTGGAGCCTTAATTGAAACGCTGCTTTCTCAGTGAGCTGGCAAAGCCAGTCTGGGTATCTTATTGTGTCTCCAGATCACCACATGTGTCTCAACACCCTCGTTTATTTTATTTATTTTTTTTTTTGTCTTTGACGCTTAATAGGCTTTGAGCCTGCTAACCCAATGTGGTGGGAACAGGCACAGGAACAAGAAATGCTTTAAAGTAGGTGTTTGTCATTAAATAGAACATTCCCCCTGTCTCTTTAGAAACCATCACAAAAGCTCAGCTCCCTGCTGGAAATTTTCTTAGGCCTCTTACACAAAAGACAAAGTTTGTTTAAGAAATCGCTGTTGAAAAAAAGAGTGGACAAAAAAAAAAGCGTCAGGCCATTAAGGTAATTATATGAAACCTATGCTGTATAACAGCTTAATTGATATTAATATTTGTCTAATTGGTGATTGGGAGACTGCTTTGGGCTAAATCTCTTTAGAGCAGTTTCAGTGGTTCAATAGGCTGACTGCTTGTGGGGAGAGTTCACAGCTCTGAATGGGTCTGTTATCTTTCTCAGATGCTTCGCTTCACCTCCTACCCCCGGAGCGTTCCTGCCACTCACTCAGCCACTTCAGGGGCAAAGAGAGTCTATACTAGGATTGTCAACTGACATTTTCTATTGTTGAATGTGGACAAGAGGTGACAGGAGTTGAGAGGCAATTATTGTTCATAATCCATGGTTTCCCCTCTATATAGTGTCAGTACACAGTGCAGGGGATTGTAATAATTATATATATATATATATATATATATATATATATATATATATATATATAGATAGATTTATAGATAGATATATAGATATATATATTAGATCGATCAATTGATAAATAGATTAAATAGATACATAGATACACATACATGCATGCAAAGAAAGAGAGAGAGGCAGCATGTGTGGGATTTAAAAACAATAAATAGTTATTAAACAAAAAACAAATCTGCAGACTTCCTCGAATTTCTATAAATTTTAAGTCCTGTGAGTTTCTGCTCCATACAAACTCCATACAAACTTTTCATGGTACCAACTAGGCTATTTGGCAATTATTTGTATGATTAAGGAAGCTCTGCCAAAATTATATATTTCTTGTTTTAAATAATATATATTTATCATCAACAACATCTTCAGCCATTGTTGATCCACTGTGCCTTTTGTTGCCACTGTGTAACAACAAATTTCATCTACCCAATCTTGTCTTTGGTCTTATTCTTGGGCGTTTAGCATTGAGTGGAAAAATCCAAAAAATTTGTCTGGTTCATCTGCCATCAAGTCTTCTTGCTATGTAGCCTTCCCATTTCCATTTCACGTGCTTTACTCTTTCAGTGACATCATAGACCTTTGTTTGCTGATGAATTCATGCACACGTTTTTCGGTCTCTTTTTGATATATATATATATATATATATATATATATATATATATATATATATATATATATAGCGCCATTGCTGTCTTTTTATTTCCTTGGATATTACATAGATTCTATCTATCTATAGATATAGATTTATGAAATGCTGATTGGCAGTCATACAAAAAGGACATAGATGTGAATAAGATGCAACAGAAAGTATATCAACAAACTCAAAGCAAAACTGCTTACTCATGGCCTTAAACATATATAATTTACTATACGTTATACAGCAAAGTTTAGGCCCTCTACCCAAACACACATATAGCTGGATAGATGTGGCTCTCAAAACAATAACTGTATCGTGGTGGGATGTCAGGACTCCTGCTGATGCCCCCCAGATACTGACCTCCCAACTGATTCAGCTGGAAGACCAATAGCGGAGACTCAGGGGAGCAAAAGGGGCCCCATGCTTCCATCCGGCCAGGATGGCCAGGATTGGTTTGCAAGCACATGTTGTAGACCGTTCAAATTAAGTATTTCTTTGTAACTACCGCAATCACAGCTCTGCTGAAGAGCCGCAGGACAGTCTATGGACTGCGATCTCCGTCTGTAACTTTGAAAGCTGACGTCGGCACAAGGGGAGAGAAGGGAGAACTTTGCAGAATGATTTCTCCCAAACCATAACTAAATCTATTGAATTTTAAGTATTACTATCACTTTAAAAGCAAACTCCCCACATTCAGAGAATCAGCCTCTGGCCCAGAGACTCGGTAATTCAGTCTCAAAATTGGCATCACTGAGTACACTGCCCTCCTTACAGGGAGTCATTGAGTATATGTCCTTCATTAGAGGGAATCACTGAGTATTCATCCCTCCTTATTGGGGATCATAGAGTATCACATGTCTGTCTTAAAGAACAGTAAAGTTTTGTTTATGAAAAAATATATTGCTATGGGGCTTTCCTTATCGAGTAACACAAGGGTTAGGGTTGAGTAACATAAGGGTTTTATTCAAATCTTATTACAAATTTCTTATAATGCACTCTGTGGCAGACACTGAGTCATTGACTACAGCTCCACATAACAGAGAACTGCTGTTTAATTAAAAAGTACATTTAAGCTGTAATCATTGTTCTACCCAACAGGAAAAGCTGATAAATTGTCTTCAAAAAAAAAAAAAACACAACACAAGTATTGCTCCTTTAACCTTTGAGTGCCCTTCAAAGGGTTAACTATTTCACTGCAGTGATGCTCAGCATAGATCAGGGGTAGGCAACTTGATACTAAAATTTCCATCTTCTTCAATCAATTGGGTTAGGATTATGGGAGTTCAGCAGTAACAATTGTTCACTTATGCCTCATAGAAGGCATGGACAACCTAAAGCCCTTCAGCTGCTGAAGACTACAATTCTCATCTTCCTTAGGCCAGCCAAGAGCTGGCCAGGACAGATGGTAATTGTGGTCATGAACAGCTAGAGGGCCTCAAGTTGCCCAGCCCTGGTTCTGAGGATGCACTGTTGGTAGGGTTCTCACACTGTTCTATAGAGAAGGAAGGGATACTTCATACATATTTGGAATACTCTCTTAAGGGCCAGAGGTGTGTGCAAACCCCTCTGGTCCTTAAACCTTTAAGTGGCGGAAGGGTATCCAATGCAAAGGAATACATTGGATACTCCTCTGGCATGCAGAGGGTTAAGGGATTGTCACGATTCTGCTCTATTATTCTTTTTAATCCTCTTCTCTTTCCTTTTTTGTTTTCTGTTCCTTCCTCTTTGAATTCCTAGGCCTTATAGGTCCTGATTTCTTTCCTATGTCTCGCCTGATTATCAAGCTAGATTTGTTTGATTCTTGTGTGATTCTGATCTTGGCTCCTCTTCTGACTGACTACCTGGCTGTTTTCTCCTGACTTGTACCTGACCTTGACTTCCACTTCCTCCGACATTCCATCCAATCCCACTGACTCCCATAGACTATCTGCTCTTGGTACCTTGGCTAGATGAACCTGGATCTCCCTTCCCAGTCTACGGCAAAGGCTGCCTCATCATAAGCTATCCAGCCACGATTAGTACTGGCGATCTTGCATTCCTGTTGCCCTTGGCTCATCAGTTCCACTGCTAGTGCTACTGTCCTGGTTCCATCATTCCTACCTGCACCTGCCTTCCAGGTCCTTCTGTAGCTAGAGGTCCTGCCATTGTAATTTAGCGGTCCTATCACATTACCTGTATTGGCAGTAGCTATCTCAGCCCACTACCTGTACGTTCTGTGCACAGTTCTCCCTTCAGACTAGCATACAGCCAATGTCAGGCCTCTGTTATTTTAGCAGATGTAGCCCACCACCTGTATTGGCAGTCCACTTCTACCCTTCCTCTGTCAGCTTGTTTTTTTCTGTATCCTAATAGATCCTATTTTTCGCTACTGTTACCGGTTGATCAACTTCCCTATCTCTTCGGAGTTCATCCTTCTCCATTTTGGTGTCCTAATTCTCCTAGAGGTCTGGATCTTATTGCCAGTTCACAATCATTCCCCATCCTAGTCAGGGCCCTGGCTCAACTGGGGTTGGACATCTGGTCTCGCGCCCAGCACCTTTATCCGGTTTTGGCCGAAGCAAAGGAATACTTGTGACTGGCACCGATATACAGTGTCACACTCCAGCTCCGAACTCTAATTTCTTGAGATCCAAGTTTTTTGTACCAGGCTGTTCGTGACAGGGATTAAGAAAACAATAAAGAAGGATTCCTTTATCCCAAATAAAACCGATCCAGGTGGAAACGTAAGGTGTTACTTGTACAATGTGGAGAAATTCTGAAGCAAATCCTCTGAACCACAGAGGGCACAAGATAACTTCCATTCATTTAAAATGGGTATTTAACCACTTAAAATGCTAGAGAAGTCTACAGCTCAGTGCTTTGGAATGGGAATTTGGGCATTTTTCATTTATTTCCACAGAATGTCTCAACCTTTCTTTGTTCATGCCCCCTGGATATGTACATTTATTCTGGAAGTTTTGTTTGTCTAATCCCATTCTATCTAAACATTCATATCTTTTTCTTAGACTGTGTACTCTTAAATGAATGCATTCATGTATGATAAAGTATAGCAGTTTTAACTAAACTCCCAGGAACCCTGTGTAACTTATGTCTATATAGACTATAATGGATTGAGGGATTGTGTCTGTTAGGGTTTAATCCTGTCTAATACCCATCCTAGTAGAAGGGATGTAATCCTCACTATGTAACAAGCCTTCTATAATTGCAGCAATAGAGATAAAAGAGGTAGCCCACTAGGAGACAGAGAAAGATGTGCCCTGATTATCCCCTAGAGAGCACCACAATTATCCCAACAGGCGTTCCTGGGCCCCTGTGGTGTAGGAACCCCAAGGTTTGAATGGAAGGCAGGGACATTGTTAGGTACTGTCTAGGAGCTATCAAGTATTGCATCTCATGTTCAAAGTCCCCAGTAATGTTGTCAGCCTGGAACATGAAGTGGTGTCATACTGTGCAAATTTGTCTGGTGGTAATGGAACTGAATATGTATTGGTACTTCACCATACATACATATGTGATGCATACTGTAAAATACATGTGACGGCACAGGACATGTAATGATGTAATACTGTGCTGAGTTGTCTGATGGTAATGGTGCATAACATGTAATGTTTTAATATTATGAACAGATGTAATATAGACTGTAATAAATGTAATGTACAGGACATGTAATGGTGTAATTCTGTGCTGACCTGCCTGATGATAATAGTGCAGAACATGTAATAGGACAATAATGTGCAGATATGTGTGATGTACAGGACATCTAATACTGTAATACTGTGTTGAATCTGTGGATATATCTTGGAGGATTATGGTGCAGGACATTTAATGTTGTAATACTTTGCTGATATCTGAGGGTAATTGTGCAGGAAATGAAATGGTGAAATACTGTGCTGATATCTGATGGTAATGGAGCAGGACATGTAATGGTACAAACCTGTACTGGTTTGTCTTGTATAATTATATGGTATAATACTGTGCAGATATATGTGATGTTGCAGGATATGTAATGTCATACTGTGCTGATCTATCTTGTAATGACACAGGACATATAATGGTACAATAATGTGCTGAAATCTCCAGGGATAATGGTGCAGAACACATAACGCTGTGCTAATAAATCCGGTGGTAATTGTGCAGGACCTGTAATGCTTTAATACTCTGCTGATGTACCGGACGGTGATGGTAATGGTGCAGGACATGTAATGGTTTAACACTGTGGTGAATATGCTGATATACCCAATGGGAATGGTTTAGGAAAAGTAATGCTGTTATACTGTTCTGATCCATCAGATAGATGGTAATGGTGTATGAAATATAATGGTGTAACACTGTGCTGATCTATCTGATGGTTCTGGTTCAGGAAATGGTGGGGTTTTTAACCCCTTCAATGCTACAGAGACTTTCAAAATATTATAAAACAATGAGTTGGAGACCCGTCTAGCATTCATGGGAATACAATCCTCATTTAAATCAATAGAAATTTTTATTTTTCTGTATGACTCCTTAGTCCAGCCAAGAATACAGATGTACGCATTAGGCCCTTTATACCAGTGGTAGACAAACTTTTTAATTTAATATCCTCCTCTTTTTTTCACCAAACCCATATTCCCCCCATTTTTATTGAAATAAGTATGAGCTTTTACGCCCCTATTCTGGAATATATTTTGAAGAATTCAATTCAATATACATTCTACAAACCAATATATGTATTATTTACACAGAGAGAGAGAGAGAGAGAGAGAGAGAGAGAGAGAGAGAGAGAGAGTGAGTGAGTGAGTGAGTGTGTGTGTGTGTGTGTGTGTGAGTGAGTGAGTGTGTGTGTGTGAGTGAGTGAGTGAGTGTGTGAGTGAGTGTGTGTGTGCGTGTGCGATGTACTACAAATTAAATGGTGGCCTGTTCACACTTGTTATTTGAACTACCTTTTCCAAAATGTCTGTCCATCATTGCTTGTTGAAAACTCACTACTTTACACCTTCATAAATTTTATAGATGTTAACTCTCTGAGGGCCAGAGGATGGCACTCAAAGGGTTAATGAGGGAAGAAAGGAAGCCAAGAGCTCTACTGTGAACAGTGGTACCAAATAAGAAGACTTCTGTGCAGACCAGACATTTTCCCGCCAAGGGCATTGTGATGGGGTAAAGAAGGGTTAAACTATCCCATGTAACATAGCCTGAAAACAATAGGGAAGGCAGATGATACTTTAATTGGCCTCGGGGGGCTGTGTGACTATTTCCCACCACTGGCATTTTACTACAATAGGAGGAAATGCTAGAAACTGACACCTCACTCGCAGGATTTCATGGGCCCTCATAATTGGATGAGCATATGGAAAAACATTAAAGGAGAAGTAACACCTCCAAATAATAACCGCCCCACTTTCCTTATTCAGACCAGAAAATCCTAATGGCCCTTATGAATTTTTCCCTTTTGCAAGAGATAACACAATATATCAGGGGATGATTTTGTAAATATGTATGTTGCTTTCTTCTTAACCTCTTAACGACTGGCCACAGGCATGTGGCGGTCACTAAAGGACCACGGAGCTTTTTTTTTTTTCGATTCCGGACTCCCAGAACAGCGTGCAGCCGCGGGGGGAGCCCGGAATTCCATGACGGTCATAGTACATCATGGGTCATTAACTCAGATCGTACTATGACCGTCAAGGGTCGTTAAGGAGTTAACGACCGCCCGATCTAGAGCACAGGTGACCCATTTAGGACCACATGACATGCCAGGACCATCACTGATCCTTAACCCCTTGAGTGTCAGAAGGATATGCAACACACTGCAAAGCAATGTGTTGAGTACCCCTCTGGCACTCAAAGGGTTAAGTGCCAGGACAGTCGCGATGGTCCTGCCATATTATGGGTCCTTAAGGGGTTAAAGCCAGAATAGCTCCATTTTTGTGTTAGTACATATGACTCAATTTGTCAGAGTAACATGATTTGCAATAATGTGCTCACAGGCACAACCACGCTGGCTTCCGCTGCACCTTTCTAGTATTACGGGCCTTATTCATGAATCTAAACCAACTGTATACCATAGGAAGAAATGAAAATTACTCAAAATCCCACTGATTTATTTATTACCCCTTAAATGGATAGTAATACTTAAATATTACTAACCCCCATATTGTAGTAATGCTAAAAAGAATGTAATTGTCCGCAGTGTCATTTCTCAAACCTTTATGGTTTGAGAGATAACCGTAAGAAAAGTTCACCCTCCCTCCCTCCCCATTCCCTGAAATCCGCGTTGTAGCTGACAGCAGGGATATCCGGTCTTATGTGCAGCAGAGCCGAGATTGCATTAGTAAAAAATAATTATTTTACTGAAACCGTCTTCTATTTGTGCTTGCAAACACCCTCCCACCCCTTTTACTGATTTAACACTGCTCAGCTAAAAGCAGCAGGGAGGTGCCCAGGTAGATTGCAGAGAGGGACAATCTTCAATTAAAATAAGGGAAAACCTGTCATGGGGGGCAGGGTTTTCATTGTTCTCACAGTAGAATATTGACACTTGATGTGAGCCGCCTGGTCTATGGACTGGATTCCACATCTGAGGGGAGGTGGCTTACACTAGGTAAAAGGGGCGGGAGGGGGAAACTTTATTGTTCAATTACTCTTGAACTACAACTCTCACAGTAATGACATAACACTCTCCATGGCTCAATTGCTAGGAAGATTAATTGGAGTTGCTGTTTTTGTGAAACATTACTATCACTTTAAATGGGAAGTTAACTGCTTGTACACTAGAGAGGTCACACTGCACTTTCACTGTATAGCAAGGGTACTCAGTCTTTGGACCACTAGCTGGAAGATTCTACAAGTCCCATCATTCCCAAACATAAAAACTGGACGTCCAGCATTTGGCTGCCAAATATTTACTAAACTGCTGTATAGCAGTCTCACATTAACCCTTTAAATGCCAGAAGGAGGATGCAACGCATTCCGAAGCAATGTGTTACAGACCCCTCTGGCATTCAAACGGTTAAAGTATATCATTGGTTTACTTTAACCCCTTAAGGGCCAGAGGGATGTGCATTCCTCTGGTCTTTAAGGCGTTAAAAAAAGAAAGTGAATCAGCCCTTCTGTATGGGGCCAGACCAAGAAATTAGCGAAAATGTCCTTGTTTCATTGAGATTAGTGTCGCTTTTGCTCTTGGCAAATATTAGACTCAAACAAGTATGTTAATTACAAATAATTATTTAATTGACTAAAATCACCATTTGCAAATCTTAAAAAAAAAATGTCACTCGGAAAAAGTTGCATAATTTGCAAGACTGTTACAGAAAAAAAAATGTATGAATTTTTTTTTTAATTACCTTAATAAGTATTCACAAGTCCATTAACCCCTTTAAAGACCCATGACGTAAATGTACATCATGGTTTGTAGGTCCCTAAAGGACCAAGGGCGTGCATGTACGTCATGGTATTCCGCAGCTGCAAGCCGTTCGTGGAGCGCAGAAAAAAAAAAAAGAGAGAGAAGAAAAAAAAAAAAAAAAGGTCTGTGGTCCTTAAAGCGGAACTACCACATCTAAGCAACTTTTCCTTCAATAAGTCCCGATCTGGAGACTAGCTGCTTAGTAGCGTTAGTCGCCAGAATGATTACCTTGTTAAGGAGAAATAGCCATTCTTCACGGGCTGACAGGCAGGACGGAGAGCAGACATCTTGCCATAGTGACGTCTGCGCTTCTGCTCTGTCAGTCCCGGCCGGCTCTAGGAGGCGTTGCTAGGAGCCGTTCGGCTCCAAAAGGGACTGACAGAGCAGGCGCACAGACGTCACTTAACAAGGTAATCATTCTTGCAACTAGCTGCTTAGTAGCGCTACTAAGCAGCTAGCCGCCCGATGGTGACTTATTGAAGCTAATGTTGCTTAGATGTGGTAGTTCCGCTTTAAGTGCCGACCACGCGTGCCTTAAGGGGTTAAAGGAGGTTTCAGGACTTTTTATTCATAATTGCATGATAAAATGGACCCCTATGTGTTTCTTAGGCTGATATACTATGAAAACTGGAAAAATTCTGTGATAAAGCAACTGCAACATAGATTGCCAGATTTAAATGGGGGTGTTAACCCACTGAATGCTAGAAAGGTCTACAATGGTAAGATTCCTTTGTCCCCCTATGACATGGTTTTCTTTTCTTCTGTGCATAGAAGAGTCAGTAACCTCAAGAAGTGCAGTTCTGGAACAAACCAACTGCAACGTAAGGGACAAAACAGATTCCCCTGATTTCTACTGGACCCCTGTGGTGCAGTTGGTTTACTCCAGAACGGCACCTCTTCCTGAATACGGCCCTTGTCTTTTCCCATTGTCCCCAAAGTTCCCATTGATTTTAAAGTGGAACTTTCACTACAATAACATACAGCAGCAAATTATAATTACATTAGCGATATGCATGCATTTATTTTTATTTTTCAAGTATAATTGCTGTTTTAACGAAAAATAGAACCTTTTCGGCAGGAAGGCAGCAGGGAACAGTGCAGAGCCGGCATCTCTGTGTCTGCACTGTCCATCCCCTTCAACTCCACCATTGGTGAGTTGAATGCCTTTGGGCCTTAACCCCTTAGGGACCCTTGACGTACCAGGACCGTCACGGTCCTTGAACTACTCAAGGACCGATGACGGTCATGGTACGTCACGTACTTTTTACTTACAGTGCTCTACCGGGAGAGCTGTAAGTAAAAATAGGGCCTGAAATAGACCGCTCCAAGATCGGAGCGATCTCTATCAGGCCCCATAGTGACGCGCCGATACACGCGACAGGTCATATGTACCGGCGCGTCCAAATGCGCCTATGCGGTCATTATGGGGCGGAAATGTCCCGCTGGTCATTAAGGGGTTAAAGCAGGTGCATCACCTTATAAAAAGGTGTTACCATCTGCTTTGTTAATTAAAGTTATTCTAGAATATATATATATATATATATATATATATATATAGCTATTGTAGAAAATGACAACAGAGAGAGCAGCACCCGTGGATCTTTTTAATAAGCTTTTTACATTTTTATGGGATTGTGCACCTGGGCAGAAATTCCTTGTGAGAGTGAGTGCTTTCCACCAATGGATTCTATAGTTATTGTAGGATAGCTGTGTTTTTTTAAAAAAATCTAACTGCTTATAAAGATATCCCCTCTTCTGTGCTGTGCTGTGCACAGAAGCATTATGGTCACACCACAGCTCTACAGCACGTTGTATCTCTCATCCCACCTCCTTCCCAGCTGCCCCAGGGAGCGAGTTCACTCTTCCCTTTGGCATGCTGTGAACGGCTCCTCGCGTTAGAGCAAGCTGTGATTAGCATTATACTGAGCTTGCAACCTCAGTATAATGCTTACCGGAGCTTGCTGTAATGCTAGGAACCATTCACAGCACACCGAAGGGAAGAGTGAACTCTCTCCCTGGGGCAGCTGGGAAGGAGGTGGGAGGAGAAATAGGACGTGCAGAAGAGCTTTGCCGGTCAGCATAACGGGACACGCTGATTCTTCATCAAAGCTGCACTTGAATTAGTTAGATTTTTTTAAAAAAAAAACACAGCTATCCTACAATAACTTTATTAACAAAGCGGATGGTAACACCTTTTAAGGTGATACATCCCCTTTAAGGCACTGGAAAGGACTGACAGCGCAAGAGCAGAGAGCGCCTGCTGTACGATCCCAGCCAGTGCCTGTCTGCTTACAAAGTTCTATTTTTCGTTAAAGGAGCAATTATACTTGAAAATAAAAATAAGTGTTTGCATTTCGCTAATGTAATAATCATTTGTGGAGCTATTTTATTGTAGTGAAAGTTCCGCTTTAAATTGGGCTTTTAAACCGCTTGAATGCTACAGAGTTCTTCAGTTACTTTGCAGTGTGTTGGAAACCTCTCTAAACTCAAGGGGTTATAATCTCATTTATATTCCTGTACATTCTTATGTCTCCCCTATGGTATGCTTTGGTTGCCCCACAATTACTCCACTTTTCCCATGAATATAATGCCCTATATAGAAGTGCTGATTCTCTGTTTTTTTTAACTCTTAAGGACCAGAGAGTGTGTTGCGCATCCCTCTGCTCCTTAACCCCTTAAGGACCCTTGATGGTTCTGGCACATCATGGGTGGACTTGAGTTAAGGACCCATGACGTGCCAGGACCGTCATGGAATTCTGGGCTCCCCCAGCTGCACGCTGTTCAGGGAATCCGGAATCAAATGCAAGAAGGAAAAAAAAAAGCTCCTTAAGTGCATGGCTGGTCCTTAAGGGGTTAAAGTAAACCAGTGAAATACTGTAAACAGACTACTACAGAGCAGGGGCAGTCAATATTTGGTAGTCAACTGTTGGACCTCCAGCTGCTGGGGACTACAACTCCTATTATCACCAACCAGTTATTGGCTGGTTGGGCATGACAAGACTTGTAGTCTCCAACAGCTGGGGGGGGGGGTAATGCACTAAAGGGTGATAAGGACCAGGAAGGTGATATGATAGCAAATTCATGTCGAAGGCAAATTCATGTCAATGGCATATCGACAGCATGCATTAAGATGTCTCTGCCATCATATCCCAGTGAATCTGCCACAATCCACTGACATAGCCATAAATCTGCCACGTCTTCCACAGGTTTATGATTTTGCTCTAATTTGACAACTGCTCAAGGAGTCATTGTCATATTCTTGTGGGTGTGTTTAGAACATAAACAATCACCTGCCCATTTTGCTCAGAATCTAGGAAGTAGAGGAGAAGAGCTTAGTGCAGCATACACACCGAAAACAAAATAGGGTAGGTAGTATGATAACACACACCGATAACAAAATAGAGTAGGCAATACGATAATACACACCGAAAACAAAATAGAGTAGGCAGTATGATAATACAGACCGAAAACAAAATAGAGTAGGCAGTATGATAATATACATCGAAAACAAAATAGAGTAGGCAGTATGATAAACAGACCGAAAACAAAACAGAGTAGGCAGTATGATAATACACACCAAAAACAAAATAGAGTAGGCAATATGATAATACACATCAATAACAAAATAGAGTAGGCAATATGATAATACACATCAATAACAAAATAGAGTAGGCAGTATGATAATACACATCGAAAACAAAATAGGGTAGGCAGTATGATAATACAGACCGAAAACAAAATAGAGTAGGCAATATGATAATACACATCAATAACAAAATAGGGTAGGCAGTATGATAATACACATCGATAACAAAATAGGGTAGGCAGTATGATAATACACATCGATAACAAAATAGGGTAGGCAGTATGATAATACACATTGAAAACAAAATAGGGTAGGCAGTATGATGAGAACGGACCCCTACTGCATCCAGAACAGCCACAGCCTTCTCCACTTTTCTATCAAAAGTAAGCCCTCAAACGCCCCATAACCAAGGTCAAATGTTATAAATAAAAGTAAAAAATATAATGAAACAGATAGATAGATAGATAGATAGATAGATAGATAGATAGATAGATAGATAGAGGCTATCCTGTTTCATATTCCGTGTCATCTCCACTATGAGTCCCCATTTTGCCCTCCCACCTTCCTTTACATTGTTGCTTCATCTACTTCTCACTCAGCACCACTCTTCCCATTTGCTCCCTCTCACCACCCCTTTGCATAAAAGCCACAACTCTTACGCTCTGCCTCCACACAGAGTAAGCTTTAAAGGGAGGATCCTAGGACCAAAAAGAGCCGATACTTAACCAGAAACCCAAATAAATATGTCAGCTTAGAATAGAGGAAGTAAGGGTAAAATGGACTATGCTCTGTGAGCCTGGCATGTCCTCCCCCACCAGCCCCCAGTAATATGCTTACAGAATAATTACTTGCACAGTGCATTTCAGTATCTGACTCCAATTCACAATGTAAGTGACACTGCTGTACCAGAACAATTCTTTCATGAAAGCATACATAGGTAGTGCATTGATCACTTCTGCAATCTCTATCATTCTCAGGTTCTTGTTCTATGAACTCTTCTCTATGTAAATTTTTTGCAGCTGCTCCGGGTTGAATCAGAGCAGCTGGAATGAGAACTACATAGGGAAGGGATCACAGAAGAGGAGAAGCCGGAACAAGAACCTGAGAGGTAAAGAGATTGCAGAAGTAATCGGTGGACTACCAGACAAGGCATTCATGCAAGAATTGTTGAGTGTTTGTGTAAGAATTTTAGCTGTGGAGGAACAGAAGATGAGATGAGGAGAGAATGAGAGAGCAGTGTCAATTATCTCTCCTAGGCACCGTGATTCTGATACTGGATTTATGGTAATGCCATTTCCAGTCACCTGGATGGGCACTACTGGGCCAGACTTAGGTGGGATTAGTATTAGCTCCATTATAAACATATTGAGCTTGAGGTGCCGTTGAGCCATCCAAGAGGCAATCTGTGACTTTAGACTGAATATCAGAAGTCAGTTGAGGTGCAGAAAAATAAATCTGGGTGTCATCTGCATACTGCATAGAGGTGATATTTGAGTCCGAATAAGTAAATAAGATCAACAAGTGTTATTGTGTAAACAGAGAACAGAAGTGGTCCTTGAGGAACACCAACAGAGAGGTGGACGGTAGAGGATGAATAGGTGGCAGAGGGGACACTGAAGGATAGGTTAGTTAGATAAGAGGATTGCCAGCCCAGTGCTAAGTTACAGATTCCAAAGCAGTGAAAAATTTGGAGGAGGAGAGCATGATCAACAGTGTAAAAAGCAGCTGAGAGATACAGAAGGATAAGTATAGTGACCAAGTGAGATCATTGACCACTCGTGAGAGCTGTTTCAATGGAGCGAGCAGTGCGAAAGCCAAATTGAAAAGGGTCAAGCAGGTTGTGCATGTTAATGGAGTCAAGCAGTCGGGATTAGGCTAGGAGCTCCAAGAGCTTAGAGGCAAAGATAGGAGAGAGTCCGGTCGATATGAAACAGGCTAGCCTTATTATATTTGTGGATTTTATTTTATTATATTTTTTACTTTTATTTACAAAATTTGACTTTGGTTATTGGGCATTTGAGGGCTTACGTCTGATACAGTGCCTTTAGTGGAGAAGGCTGTGGCTGTTCTGAATGCATTAAGGGTCAGTTCTTATCATACTAAAAACCCTATTTTGTTTTCGATGTATATTATCATACTGCTTACCCTATTTTGTTTTCAATGCATATGCTGCACTAAGCTCTTCTCCTCAACTTCCTGGATTCTGGGCAAAATGGGCAGGTGATTGTTTATGTTCTAACACTTTCAGTGCACCAGTGGTGTGCAATTCACATCCCTATGTCAATGAAAGTGCATCCTCTCCGTTCCTCTGCTAGGTAAATGGCAGAGCAGAGAGGAAGCTTTCAGACTTCAAGGTTGTCATACTGCTGGCGATGTGTAATGGAGGGCATCCCATATATACTGCAAGCAGTACGACAACCCTGCATGTTAATGATCAAATTCTCTCCCTCTCCTCTTGTATATTTAATTCTTAGTGCATATGGTGATGTGTGTTTATATCAACAACATGATATACACTCCACACATCACCAGATACACATTACCATAACATCACCCCTTAGTGCATCTCCCCCTGGTGTTCCGGAAACTCACTACCCATGCTATACTGCAATAGAATGAAGGGTATATGGCCATCCATATAACCCCTTAATGACAGGGTTTTTTTTTCCCATTATAGCGAATGACTTCCTGGACTTACTTAAGCTGCATATTTTAATGGCAAAGTAATACTGGAAGGTAGTAAAGGAACCTGGCAAAACAAGCATAATTAATGGTGATTCTTCTCTGAAGATAATTATCGCTGGAAAAATTACAGAGCAGAAACAGAAGGATGGTATTATGTGCAATGGTTAGTGAACCTGTGCACTTCCAATGAAGAACATTGGCTTGTGGGGCTGCTAACAAGCTAGCTTAAAGGAACAGTATACATTGTAATGAAAAAAATATGTATTAGTGATATTCTTGTTGACAGAAGATTTCTTATTCCAAAGGTATTATATTTCAAACATACCTTTTTTAAGCAACACCACCAAATGGTGCCCAAAGGCATTTTTAGATAATAGAATGAAAGGGAGAGCTTGACACATTGACTACAACTCTTCATAGTAAATTATAGCACTGCACCACCTGGTGTCTACAATCGAAAATTGCGGTTTAATCGAATAAGATAAAAGTTCAAGTTGCAATAAAGTTTGATTGGAATATCTTCCAGCAACAAGAATGCTATTACTTTAACCAGCAGTAAAAAAATTACAAGATATATATTTTTTTCATTACAAAAAGTGTATTGTTCCATTAAATATTATTATATTATATAATATATTAAAAGGAATATGTCTTCTATGTATTCTGAACTTGGAGGAAGGACAACTCAAGGGTAACAAGTCAAAGTACCACTATATGGATCAAGTGGTACTTATAAGGAATAGCCAGACACACCCATTTAAACAGCTTTAAGAATGAACATACAGCACCCCCTACAGTCTCCCAATCACCATTGTATGTAAAGAGGCAAGAGGGAAATAATATATGTTTTCACTTACAAAATTCTCAGCTTACCATAAAATAAGGGGCTATATTTTCAGGCGGTTCAATGTCAGAAAAGAACAGTACGGCTGATGTACTGAGAAGATCTAGTGCAATTCTGGAGCAAACCAGTAGCATCACGAGGAACAAATTAGAACTACCTTTGCTTTAGATTGAGTTTTTAAAACCCCATTTAAGACAAAGGGAATTTGATTATTTTTTTTATTTGTTCCTTATGGTGCAGCTGGTTTACTCCAGAAATGTTTCAAGTCTTCTTAACCCTTTGAGTGCCAGAGGGGTACGCAACCCTGAAGGAATTCTAGAATACCTGTAGTAGACAGGAGTTTGTTATAAGGATGAAATGTTAGGGCTTCACAGGCAGACAGAAGAATCAGTAATCTGGATGGGCCAACTGCCGTTCTGTCCAGTGCTGTGCTTACACTCTGTAGGGTGACCACATTTCCATTCTGCCATTCAGGGACACTGGGGAAATGAGAACAGTAGAATACTTGTCCTCGGCTCTAGTGCAGCTATATGGGAGGGGTCAGTATACATCACTGGTCATCAGTGAGCAACCCTCTCTTTCTCCAGAGCACCACAAAGTTCTAAACACTAGAGGGAGAACTGTCCATTAACTGCTGTAACAGAAAATGTGTCTGCTGCGGGCTACAAGAATATGTACGTCACATCCAAAGCCTTAGACAAGCTTTACACTGAAACAAAATTGCACTGCAGCTCCTGTTTGATGTCAGGATCAAGGATCAGTTCTCTCTCTACTGTTTAGAGCTCTGGCTGCAAGCCATTTCCCTGTAGCCCAGCAGAGGCATCACTTCCTGTCACAGTAGGTAATGGGCAGTTCTCCTAGTGTCTAGAACTCTATGCTCTGGAGTCTTCATTCAGGGACTTTGTATTGGCTGTCAGGGACAAGGGACACACATTTAAAATCAGGGACTGTCCTGGGCAATCAGGGACACGTGGTCACCCTAACACTCTGGTGTGGCTGTGCTGGTACTTGAGAAAGTCCATACATTTGTTCAAGTTGCAAAGCTTTTAAAAAACTAAATTGCCTTGAGTAATCCCTCACTAGCTGCCTTCCTACACATGACTGTCATGGGGAAAAGCTCTTCTTGTGAACTGCTTCAAGATAAGATCTTAATGATATAATTGATCAGAGATTAGAGGCATACCTTTTCCTTTTCAAAAATTCTGATCTCCTATCTGCCATTATATACCCATCATTTCATACATCACTTGTGAAGCATTACTACTTTGAATAAATATAGTAAAAACACAAACAATCAGGGGTCTGGAGTAGGGGTAGATTCGTAAAGCCCTCCATATATTGCTGGACTACAACTCCCATCATCCTCTAGCAGCCATTGGCTGCAGTAGGATGACGGCATTTGCAGTCCAAGCAACAGCTGGAGGGCCTCATCTTTCTCACCCCATATAGACTTAGAACACAAATAAGATGGCTGTCTACACATTGATCTATACAGAGTTTTGGACGAGATCATTGTTCTTTGTACTACTACTAATCTGCACAGAAGAATTTGTTTTTTTTTAATGAAACGTTTCATTTTTAGAGACAGGCAGAGACAGATAGATAAAGATAACCAGACAGACAGACAGAGAGAGAGATGGAATTTTAGAAAACAGTTTGACCAAAGGGAGTTATTTTTATGGTATGCAACAGGGATGTTCAGAGGACATCTGTGGCCTTCAGATATAGCCAGTTTGGCTCTTCATGAAAATTGGATTAACCCCATAGGCGCCAGAGACATCTCTAATGCACTACTTCATAATGCATTGGAAAAATGTCTAGCATCCAAAGGGTTAAAGTAAAAAAAAAAAAATAATAATAATTATTTTTTTAAAATAAGCTGACATTTTTGTTGAGTATATAAGATTATATAGAAAAATGTTATGTTGCTTATTAGCATATGGGTTAAATACTATAATCGATATAATTGTGTGCATTTTTATCTTTAATACCATTAAATTATTTAGTTATAAAAAAATAAACCCTCAATGTGTCACAATGAAGTAAAAAAAACTCACCAGCCTATATAAAATTATATGAATGGGCAGCAAAGAATACACACTACCACCACTACTTCATGTGTTATAAACAAATAAATACAGATATTAAATAATATTCCTGCGCCTTAACCCCTTAACGACCCTTGATGGTCATAGTACGTCAAGGGTCGATTTGACTTACCAACCGATGACGTACTATGACTGTCATCGAGTTCCGGGCTCCCCCCGCGGCTGCACGCCTTTCGGGGAGTCCGGAACGCAACGGAGCAATAAAAGAAAATTGCTCCGTGGTCGTTGAGTCGTGTCCGCGACCGGATTCCCCGGTCGTTAAGGGGTTAAACAATCCTATATAATAATTCGCTAAAACGTGTGTAACGACAAAGTCACGCGCAGTAGAGACTGCTTCACGTGCTGCAGTCATGCGCAGTAGAGACTGCCCAAGCCGCAGCCGATACAGAGCTGGACGCTCCTTCAGAGTGAGCATGACTGCCCCACGACCGGCTGGCAGTGGCACTGTGGGCCGTATAATGGGCTCTTCAACTAGTATATAAATAAAATGGAACCAGAGAGGAAAAGATACAATATAATCTATATTATATCACTTATATATACAATATCACCAAAAACGTGCATATATGAAAAGCTCCTGGAAGGGAGAGTGGAATGTTAGTACCTGACATACCTCCCAGTTCTAGCCAGTACTGACTGCATAATGTGTAAAAAATGACAAATATATAAAGCTAAATATCCTGTAATCTATAGATTTTTTTAATAAAGAATGGCTAACATATATATGTTGGTGATTTTGACGTCTCTTTCAAAATCACCCAAGTTGTTATAAAATCCTAGTTCTACTTCAACAGTCTGCACGTGGGTCATAAAACATAATGCATCAGCTCCCTGGCACTGCAAAAAAATTGCTTTTCTTCGTGGTCCTTCCCCCATTATGCAAAGTCCTTCTGTAACCCTCTGGATGAGAATTGCACTTTGGTTCTGTTTCGGCACGATTCAAACTTGCCAGAAAATTTTCAATAAAGGTCTATATTGGTGCACCTTCTTCAAACTTGCAACTGATCATAGGGAGGGGCAGCCTCAGATTTCACACCAGGGCCCAGTAGACTCTAGTTATGCCTCTGGTAAGATAGGCAGTTCTCCTTTGTATTGCTTTCTACATGCTATATTTTGCATACAGTACAACTTTTCACAGGAACAGTAAACATCTAAGCACAACTAGGTAGATGAAAGGTTCTGTCGTTCACAGTTACTGGCACAAACACAACAATGTGCCCCAAAATTTCACAATAAAATAAAGCAGAATAGAGCAAAAGCTTTTCAAATATTTCACCCACCTTCACCGTGGCACCCAGAAATATCCTACTCACATGGTGCAGAGGAAAGTAAAGCCTCTTATTTCCACATGCTAGATGGAACCATCCCCATCAATAGAATTATGAGTGTTGCGGTCTTCAAAGAGTATCAA
The DNA here is from genome assembly GCA_037306005.1 of Rhinophrynus dorsalis. Lineage (NCBI taxonomy): Eukaryota > Metazoa > Chordata > Amphibia > Anura > Rhinophrynidae > Rhinophrynus > Rhinophrynus dorsalis. The sequence continues at coordinate 23,108,462 of CM074728.1, forward strand.
TATCCAAGCATCAAACAGAAATGGAAGGAACAATCCTAAACATAGAAAATAAAGTAAACTAATCTAAGTAAAGTATTTTTGACCCTTCTTGATCCACGACCAGGACACCTTCAAGAATAATACTCGCATGGTCATGAGACACAAACAGCCTCCTGTTATCATTGCATATTTGAGTAAACAGCCAAGATAATGTCCGTCAGATACTGTGAGTTTAGTTCTTTGTATGGTACGATTCCAAAAAGAAGTAGAGGAAAAGTAATGGAAAACAAAAAAAAAAGGGCTATAGAAAAAAAATCTAGCACTAATAAAGAAGTATCCATAAAATAATAAAAAAAAAAACCCTATATTTATTCACATAATCACATTAATCGCTGGGCACCTGTCATTATGCATAGTATTTTTAATACTTTTTTAATAAAAGTATAAATACTTTTATTAAAATTATAAATACTTTTTTTTTTTTTACCTGAAGGAGTTCATCCTGCAATAACAGCAGTCTGTTTGTGCCGTCAGTATTATTCTTGGTGGTGTCTTAGTTGTGGATTCAACAAAAGTCTTGTATAGAAGCACTTAAAATCCATTTCATTTATGTTAAACTTTGAGAAATGTTCCTTCCATTTGTAAGGTTGTGGCTTTAGATTGCTTTTGGGTTTCTGCTCTTCCCTTACTTTTTTCTCCTCCAGCCTCTCTGCTCCTATTGGAGTGCTTGTGTTTTTAAAATGGTCGGGCCTGAGCTTCAATGCTCGATTATTCGTGCTGATTCTGTTTCTGAGATTGCCTGATTTCCTGGATTGTGTTCCTAACTCTGCTGTGTACCAGACTACGACTTCTGCTTGCCGATTATCTGTGCCTCTATTGTTGCAGACTTTGTTTTATCCAACTACGACTCCAATTTGCCAACTAGCCTAGTCTCTACTAGTTGCCGACTCTGCTTTATCAGACCACGACATCTGCTTGCCAATTATCTGTGCCTCTATTGTTGCCGACTCTGCTGTACGACTACCCTTGGACAGACTACCCGATCCTTGGTGTCCTCCTTCTCTGACGCTCCCCGGCTGGTCCGTTTCCATCCATGGTGAGTGAACTGGCCTTCGCTCTTTCCTGCAGAGGGTATTGTGCTGTGCTGTCCTTGGATATTCCTCAGAGCCCCTGTGTGTTCCCAGCTGCTGCGGCCTAGTTCCTTAGCTCCTCTTAGGGGCTGTATATACCCCTGTGGTGGATTACAGGACTCTTGGTTGTGTTGTCTAGGCCTTCCTACTATTAGACAGGCTGCCTTTGTAGGAGGCTGTACTGGCGTTTTGGTGGGTTTTAGTCTCCTCCAGGAATATCTAGGGTCTGGTTATATGTATATTTCTGTCTTGTTAGTTTCCCGCTACATATATTTATCACTTGGCTTTGTGTACTTACCTCTCTGCTAGGTTTGTGGCCATTTTATGCAGAGTGGCTTAGCGGTCTCATTCCGCATATTAGAGGGGGAGTTTTGGGGGCACATCCGTAAGTCTGTCCTACTGGGTGGCCATCTTTGTGAGTAGGCTTCTGGTCCCTGTTTGAGTGATACTTGTAATGTTTGTCTTAACGGTTCTACTCCACCAGCATTAGGATCACTGAGTAATCCCTTGTAGGATTTTTGGGTTCCTGGTTCCCATTCTTCAGGGGCCTTGTCTGTCCTCCCTCTGCCTAGGGATCCTCCTGGTGGACCCTGTTCAGGTTCTTCTTGCGGTTTACCCTTATTCCCATTCTGGTCAGGGTCTCAGCTCAACTGAGATCGGGCATCTGGCTTCGCGGCCAGCACCTTTAACCAAGCTTTGGCTGCAGCAAGGGATAAGAGTAGACTGTCCTCGGTCCCAAGCTCCGTACTCTTGCATCGTTCCCCAGCTTCTGGACTTGAACTTGGTTCTTGGACTGTTACATCATTGCTGTTTGTTGCTTGGATAGCGATGCCCTTTGAAGACTGCAACACTCATAATTCTAGGAAGGAGGATAGTTCCTTCTACCATGTGTAAATAAAAGGCTTTACTTGCCTCTGTACCAGGTGAGTAGAATTTTACTGGGTGCCTCAGTGAAGGTTTATGAACTATTTGAAAAGCTTTGCTCTAAAATTATGTGCACTTTTATTTCTGCTTTTATTTAAATACCTGGAGTGAGGAAAAAGCAGGTTAACCTGTTGAAGATGAGCAGCAGCTCTCTGAAAAGATTTTATTATTAAAATCTAACATACCACCAAAACATTTTTCATGGCTTGCTTTGCTGTAGGTCTTAGCCTGCTAATTGTTTTTCCTAGGCTTACCTTGCAAAGGACTCAACCCTCTAACCATACATTAAATTCCTTGAAACAGCATATCTGCCTGCCACATCACCAGCTTGAAATATGAGGTTACCAGCATGATAAAATGTTTTCCAAGGCTTAAGTGCTATAGGACACAGCCTCCTAATAAAGTTTTTTATGTTTTATGTTGATGTAGGACTCTTCTGGTAATAACCTTTACTTTCAGCTGTGGATTTCTCCACTTAAGCATTCTGAAGGTAGAAATAGTTTTGCAGTCAGTATTTTCATTGCTATAGAAAGCACAGTTGTGAATTAGCAAGTTCTTGACAGAAATCTATTGATGGTATCAAAAAGGAGACATTTTAATTGATTTTCTATCTCTGGGAACTTTTGAGAAAAATTCTTTTTTTTTTATGAAAATTACTGTGAAAAGAAAACATGGCTTTTCACCCTACTCCCAAGCCCTTGAGGATGGCATATGTTGTGATAGTTGTCCATGTAGATACAGAGAAGGTCTTTCCTGTTTGAAGATTGTGATAGTTGTGTCACTGGAGAAATCTGGTTGCAGTGGTTCAAGGACTGACCATTTTTGTTCCAAGTTTTAAAGGATTCCAACTGTAAATGTGTCTTGTGGAGCTTTATGAAAAGAACTACTTCCTGCTACAATACCATAGCTCCCACTACTTTTATGCATGTGTGGACTGGAGGCTTTTCTTTATAAAAATGAAAGAGCACCCTGGACTTGATCATTGATACCTCATCTGTGGAAAGAAACACCTGCTGGAACGTGCTGATTTCCAGTGGTAGGAAAGTCATGCAATTACTTGGTTCCAGGCCTGACTTCAAGTTGTGAATCCATCAGTGGTTTGTCAGGGTAGATACTGTGTCTGGAACATGGTGATACAGAAAATAAGCTGACTTAGATTTCATCAGCAGGTAGTTGAGACAGGGAGTGATGTTGATCATTTTCTCTCGTAAGTTGTGAGAACAGCAAATATATATGTAAGCATTCGGGAACAGCAGCAAAAACAACTAGAAGGGCTATAAACTAGTAATGAAGATTCCCATATGCAAACCGCAGGTAATTGTGGTACTGATCCCTGACTGGGATATGTAGTTGAGCATTTTTTATGAACTTCTCTGATTCCAAAGAATTTATAATTGACCTGATAGATTATTTAATGAATGTAGGTTCCTTCAAGTACTTGTTGAGGAACTAATGACTGGTCTGAATGGCCAATGTTTCTTGGTAACAATACAATAGAAACCTTGAAATCATTGTGCCTTGGATACCAGAATGAAGATACAAGTAATTATATTGGGGACAAGGACATGAAAAATCTGTTCAGGTGCAGTTCACTTAAGTAGAGATGGTACCCCGGAATATAACTTGAGGAACCAATGAGTGTGAACCTGCATTTTGCCACCGCTGAAGGAAATGCTTGAGCCTTACTCTGGGAGGTACGGAAGTGTCAAGGTTTTGCTGAGCTGCTCCCATTCTGCCTATTGATTCTCTTGTCTGAGCTAATCCACTGCTGTTGTCTTCTGAGTTTCTGGCTCTGGCTGAATCAGCTGCTTTCTCTGTTTACTCACCTGACTTATCAGCCAACCTTCTCAGGGTATTTATAGCAGCTTTGCTCACTTCCTCATTGTCCTTGTGTTTGTTTGCTGACCTGTTGCGGCTGTGGATTTTCCTGCGTTCCTTTTTGCTATGTTTGCTGACTTCTGTTCTTCTGATCCTCAGAAGACTTCTGGTTTCCTGAATACCTGTCTTGATTCCTGACCCTGGCATGTCTTTTGGTTTATGCTCTTGGCTCATGCTTTTGCTTTTGTTACGTTAATAAAGGTGTATTGCATTTAACCTTTTTGTGTCCTGTCTGGTTCCGGTCCATAACAGTACACAAGAACCATGAACTCAGGAGACGCAGGCAGTCTACCGAATATTTTTTTCGGGTTGGACCAGGTAGACCAGCACATGGACCAGTTTGTTGCAGCCCTCCAGGCTTTGTTGCTCTGTACTGAGCATCTGGTTCCACAGCCTCAGTGGTCCTCCGAGCAGACTGATCCTATAGCTGCTGCCGCTCCCGCTCTGACTGCTAATGGTGATCCCAATGTTGGGAGAGGTATGACAGGGTCTGCCCTGCTTCCCCAGCATTATGGGGGCAACCCTAACCAATGCATAGGATTTCTAAACCAGGTTGGCATCTATCTGAAGCAGGTACCACAGTCCTTCCTGTCTGATAGGAGTAAGGTGGGCCTTATGATTTCCTTACTCTTTGACAGGGCCTTCCTTTAGAGACCTCCATTTAGGAGCGCCTGTGGAGGCATCCCATCCATTTAACTCTGAGCCTTTTGTCCCCACCCGTACCTCCCTCTCCTCCCACACCTCCTAGTCTCGAAACCTCAGGCGATGTGGAGCCCATGCAGATAAGGTTCACTCGCCTTTCAATTTCGGAAAGGGCCTTAGGGAGGAGAGGGGGCGTGTGCCTTTACTGTGGTAAGGCAGGGCATCTATTGTGAACTTGCCCTACACATCCGGTAACGGCCATACCTAGGGTACTGTAGGGGACAGACATTAGGTGGCGTTTCAGTGTCCCCGGATGTCCATCCGGATAAACCATTAGTCTCCACTGGGCTCTCTTGGGGCAAAAGTTCCATTGCTTCAGAGGTACTTATTGACTCTGGTGCAACGGGCCTCTTTATGGATAGTGACTTCGCCCACAAGCACTCCATTCCATTGCAGCTCCATACCACTCCACTTGCCCCCAAGGCGATTGATGGTAGCCGCCGCAGGTTACCCATGAAACCGCTCCTTTGTCTGTGGCTGTAGGGGCTCTCCATCATGAAATCTTACAATTCCAGGTGATTCACTCTCCTCACTATCCTGTGATCCTGGGTTATCTGTGGTTGAGCAAACACAATACCACAATCGATTGGGTAAGGGCTGAAGTCATGGCCTGTTCACCCAACTGTTCCAAGACATGCCTAGTAAAAGTGGGGAGGGTGCTAACCACATCCTCTGTCTCTTTGCTGCCTGAAGAGTACCAAGAGTTCCATGATGTATTCGATAAGGGCCGGGCTGGTGAGCTCATGTCACACTGCCCATACGATTGTACCATTGAACTACAACCGGGTGCCACACCTCCTCGAGGTCGAGTCTACCCTCATTCTGTCGCGGAGAATAAGGCCATGGAGGAGTATGTTGCGGATGCCCTGTCCCAGGGGTTCATCCGCAAGTCTTCCTCTCCTGCCGGGGCAGATTCTTCTTCGTGAAGAAAAAGAGAGGCGAACGGAGACCCTGTATTGACTACAGGGGGCTCAATCATATCTCGGTTAAAAACGCCTACCTTATTCCACTGGTTACTGAGCTATTCAATCAATTGAAAGGGTCTAAGGTATTCACTAAGCTCGACCTGCGAGGGACGTATAATTTGGTACTGATAAACGAGGGCCATGAATGGAAAACCGCATTTAACACCAGGAGCGGGCAGTACAAATACCTCGTAATGCCCTTCGGTCTCTGCAGTGCTCCTGTGGTTTTCCAAGAATTATTGAATGATGTCCTCAGGGACATGCTCCAACAGTGCTTGGTGGTATACTTAGATGACATTCTGATCCATTCCTCCTCCATGGAAAGCCACCACACAGCTGTAAACAGAGTCCTGTAAAGATTAAGAGAAAAATTAAGAGAAGTGTGAGTTCCACCGCAAACAGGTCACCTTTTTGGGGTACGTAATTTCACAGGTCGGTTTCACTATGGACCATGAAAAAGTCTCGGCTGTTCTCGAGTGGCCACAACCCGTAGGTCTCCGCTACCTTCCACGTTTCCTATGGGTTTGCGAACTACTATAAGAAATTTATCCGCAATTTTTTCTCTATTTTAAAAACCCTTACCAACATGACCAAAAAAAAAAAAAAAAAGACGGTAACTCCATTCACTGGTCCCTGGAAGCCATCAGGGCATTTGAGTCATTAAAAGTTGCTTTTGCACACCCAAAACCCGAGATTCAATTCATACTTGAGGTTGATGCGTCTGAGACAGGAGTAGGCACCCTTCTATTTCAATGTCCTACTCCTGAGAGCCAGTTGCACCATTGTGGGTATTTCGCAAAGAAGCTAAGTCCTGCGGAGTGCAATAATCAGATTGGTGATTGAGAGCTTCTGGCAATAATACTGACTCTCAAACAACTGAGGCATTTGCTCGAGGGGACTTCCATGCCAATCCTAATCCTCACGGATCATAAAAACCTTACCTACTTGTCTGAAGCTAAGTGCTTTTCTCCAAGACAGACCAGGTGGTCTCTTACCTGCCAGGTACTAAAAATGTTCGGGCTGATGACCTATCCAGACAGTTCTCGGGCACTAAAGAGGAGAGTCCCCCTTGTCTGATTACTCCTCAGGACAAAGCACTGGCCACCATTCGTACCAGCATAACATCTATCCTTGGGGAGAAAATACGGGCCGCCCAAGTAGATGCACCTGATTAGACTCCCTCTGGTCACTGTTTTGTACCTACTGACCTCAGTACAAAGGTGCATGCAACCTACCATAAGACTAAATCAGCAGGTCATCCCGGAAAGAACCAGCTTCTCTGGTTGGTTTTCCGTCTCTTCTGGTGGCCAGAACTCAGCAAAGATGTTGCTGCCTTTGTCACTGCCTGTCCAGTCTGTGCACAGACCAAATCACCCCGTCACCTTCCAGTGGGCCTTCTCCAACCCATACCCAATGGGGAGAAGCCATGGTCACACCTTGCCATGGACTTCATAGTCGACCTCCCTTTGCCTAATGGTCACACTGTCATCCTCGTGGCTGTTGACCAGTTTTTATATGATGATTCATTGCATAACATTCAAAAAACGTCCATTAGCTAAAGAGTTGTCTATGGTCTTTGTCAAAGAGATCTATCCACTGCACGGGGTTCCCAAAGTCATAGTTTCCGTCCAGGGTATCCAGTTTATCGAAAGATTCTGGAGGGCCTTCTGTGCGCAACTAGGTATCCAACTTTCCTTCTCCTCGGCCTATCACCCACAATCAAATGGGGCAGCAGAAAGAGCTAATCAGGCCTTGAAGCAATTTCTTCGGTGTTACATCTCAGACCATCAGAACAATTGGTTGGACCTGCTACCTTGGGCGGAGTTTGCTCATAACAGTGCTGTCGCAGCTTCTACCTGGCTCTCCCCTTTCTTGGTGAATTATGGGTATCAACCCTCCATGATTCCAAATTAGTTCACTCCTCAGGGGATCCTGGCATTGGAGGTTCATCTCCAGTGAATCCGTTCCACATGGGTGAGGGTCCAAGAGTCGTTACAATGCTTACAACAATCCCAAGAGCTCCAGGCTAATCGTAGCAACCTCCTACTAGGTCGGGGACAGGGTCTGGATGTCCTCCAGAAGTCTTCACCTCCGAGTGCCCTCTCAGAAACTGGCTCCCCGTTTTGTGGGGCCTTTCCCTATCCTCTGACGTGTGAACCCTGTGGCTTATGCCCTAGACCTTCCTCCCAATATGCGGATACACAATGTGTTCCATGTCTCGCTGCTGAAACCTCTGGTAAGTAATCGTTTCAATACGGTCATTCCTCGACATCATTCAGTGCCTGTTACCAGCCATGAGGAGTATGGGGTCCGATCCATAGCTGACTCTCGTAGGTTCCGATGGAGTCTTCAATATTTGGTCCATTGGAAGGGTTACGGTCCAGAAGAGCACTCATGGGTTCCAGCCGCAGACGTGCATGCCCCCGCCCTCCTCCGTGCTTTCCATGCACGCTTTCCCCATAAGCCTGGTCCTGCCCTGCTGTGTGTGTGGGGGGGGATCGCTGGGGGGGGGGGGTACTGTCAAGGTTTTGCTGAGCTGCTCCCATTCTGCCGATTGATTCTGTTGTCTGAGCTAATCTAGTGCTCTACTATCCACTGCTGCTGTCTTCTGTGTTTCTGGCTCTGGCTGAATCAGCTGATCTCTCTGATTACTCAACTGACTTATCAGCCAACCTTCTCAGGGTATTTATAGTGGCTTAGATCACTTCCTCATTGGCCTTGTGTTTGTTTACTGACCTGTTGCTGCTGGCTGCTGTGGATTTTCCTGCGTTCCTGTTTGCTGTGTTCCAAACCACTTGGCTTGTTCCAGACTTCTGTTCTTCTGACCCTCGGCTTGTTCCTGACATCGCAGACTTCTGGTTTCCTGACTCCAGCTCGGCTGAATACCTGTCTTGATTCCTGACCCTGGCGTGTCTTTTGGTTTATGCTCTTGGCTCATGCTTTTGTTTTGGTTACACTAATAAAGGTGTATTGTATTTTACCTTTTTGTGTCCTGTCTGGTTCCTGGCCCCTAACAGGAAGAAGGTTCATTGCACCAATATCCTGTCAAAAAAACTTGTTGGATGACTTGATGGGCTACTTTTTACTTTGAAAAGGTGGACTTGAACTTAGTCTTATATTTGGACAGAGCGTGCACAATAGTGCCTTATTACTTGCAGATCAAATAGATAAACAAGTTGCATGTACTCACATTTAGTAGTGGTTGATAGGGGCTTATCCTACCTAACAACTAAATTCACCAGCAGAGACAATTCCACCTGTCTCTGCTCAGGTTGTATATGCAGGAAAGGAGAACACTGTTTTTCTCAACAAGTAAAAATTATACAAAACACTACATTAAAATAATAAAATTACCATACAAAATACATTAGAAGCGTTATTCTTATCTAGACCTATCAATTTGTTTGCAGATAGAAATTTTCAGACATAGCTTACAAGCTATGTTTTGGTGCCTGAAGTACAAGAAGAAAAAGACTTACCTAAGGTCACAAGGAACGGATATGGGGATTGAAACAGGCTTCCCTGCTTCAAAGTCAGTGTCCTGGCTTCAGGGTCAGTCAGTTAACCAGATGAGCCACTCATCCTCATGATAACTGGAGTCTAACTGTGGTACATCCCCAATGCCTACCCTGATACAATATTTTACTAGTCACTGAAAATCAGAAGGGTTTAAAGTTTTTGTAAGCTTGAGACGCCCAGCAACAATTTTTTTCTAGACATCTCTAGCTTTCAAGTGATCAGTCAAAAGACCAATGACATTGACAAAAGTTATGGATGAGAATTATTAAACCTATAGGTGATAGAGAGGTGCCCAGTGCATGATAAGGAAATGCACTGAAGACTGCTGTATTTTCCAAAAAGATAAGGTAATTGTTCCCAGCCAGGATGCAGTGACACTATGGTGTTAGGATGCCACTTCTTTTGTGAAGACGCTGACAAAATTGTGAATGTTGAAATTCAAATATGTGTTTATGGAAATTGTTATGATCAATATTCTAATTGTCATTCTGATTTTAGTCCTAAAAATTATTTCACATTTACATATTTGAAGTTCCTTTCACTCTTGACAAAAAAAAACTCTAAAATTTTAGATGTGCCCTGAAAATTCCAGGGTAAAGGCGTCTTTAAGTAATAGTGATGCAAAAGCAACTGCACCACAGGGGACAAACGTTCACAGAGATTTAATAAATCAGAATGTTCTCTCTGAATGGTCCTGATATATGTAACACATGGCAAAGCCATTTGCTGGAGACCTCATTAGCAGTTAAAGGACTAAAAGACCCAATTACACCAATGGGAACATTAGGAGTTTTAATATATTCTCTGTGGAACAATTGGTCTGCCCCAAAACTTCCCCACTTTAACCATTTAACATATTCCACAGTTTTCTACAATTTTGTAAAAATGAAAAATTTAATTAAAAAAAAGTGCTTAAAAATACATTAAAGTGGACACAGCTGTAAATGAGAACCAGATGAACAATGGAAACATCACATTTTTTGGGGAAAAAAAACTTATTAATGTACACAAAAGGACAATTTGCCATTTTGTAAATGCTCCAAGTGATAGTAAGGCGGGAAAAAATGTTTCCCGGAAGTGATCTTATCCAGAGAATAGAGGCATGTTGCATAGAGAGGCAATTACCCTGTTTATCTGGAGGAAGAATGCAGGCTAGACCATGTCTTCATTGCTTCCCAGTCTCTAATTAATTGAAGCTTTAAGTTCTGGCACTTCAGAGATAAAGGAGGAGTATTTAACAGAACTGCTTGTCCTTTTATTTCTACTGAGGGCCATAGTATGCCTCTATATATGTCTGTCAGTCTTTCTATCTATCTATATCTATCTCTCCATCTCAACACCTGTAATGCTTAAAGACCACAGCTTTTGTCTGCTTCTAATATTTTTTATTTTTTTTTCACTTAATTGCCATTTCTGCCGCCTGCATTAGAGTTCTTTTCAGAGGGGTTAACACAGGCCGCCGGTGAATGGAGCCCTGATTGTGCTGCTGTCAGACCTGAATGGTGCACTCATTGTAGAGATAGGGCTTCAGTGAGGGGGGGAGGATGAGAGAAGCAGGACGGGTCGTCATTAAAAGCATCCAGCAAAACTGATTGGAGTGGAGGGGTAATTCAGACCTAAAGTGGCTTTCTGTCATTGCATTCTCCCCCCTCCGCTCCCCAAAAATAGGATCCTTCCTTAGCTTTTCATAATGCTAGTTTTCCGTTTCAATTTATTTTCCTTTTTTTGTGCTTGTGTCTTCAGTTTATTTTTCTTTGTGGGTGTTGAAAAACAAAATAAAAAGACAGTAGGAATATTGTTTTTTAAATGTCTTAATTAGGAATGTGTATTTCTTATAGCCAAATATGCTTGTAGTGAATGACATGAAATATGTAATCTATACAGACTTTCTGAGGACATCTAGATCACCCGCTCATTTAATGGCATTGAACTGAAGGTGCACAAATGTTCTCCTCTAATCATTAATATACAGGGGGAAGCGACTATGGAGCAGCATACAATCTTTCTCCCTTTGCATCAGTTAAACAGGAGTAAATATATTTTCTCTACACAGGCCTATGACTCAGTCTTTCCAGCTGTTTGTGGACTACAAATCCCATTATCCTCAGCCATCCAACTGCTGGATGATGATGCTTGGAATTCTCATTCAAAAACACCTGCTGGCTGGCTGAGAATGACAAGAATTGTATTCCATCCACAGCCGGTGGGATTCATGTTGCCAGCAACTAGTCTAAGATGCCCACTAACCAAGTCTGTTATATGGTTTTTCCTGCTATGTAAAACAAGGGTATTCACACAACTGGGAGTTTGTTTCATTCACACTCATTAAAATTAAAACTTTTTTTTTTAACAATATATTGTAATTTCACCTGGAGATGCTGCTCCTATCACTCACAATGGAGAATCACAGTCTGTGACTCAAGCTCCCCCTGTAGACTGACTTTTGCACAGCAAGTGGAGCTGTTACTGTTTGATTAAAAAAAGATTATACTTTTGAGTTGTGACTTTCAGCTGGGCGCATCTTTGTTTTACTCAGCTGGAACTGTCCTTACACATTTTTTCTTAACCCTTTCAATGCATTGTGAAGCGGCAATCCATTATGGAGGAGTTATGAACCCCTCTTGCGCTCAAAGGGTTAACTCTTTGAGTGCCAGAGTGGTACGGAATGCATTGCAAAGCAATGCATTCCGTACCACTCTGGCACTCAAAGGGTAAAAACAACGCATGGCTTCATTAAAATATTCTGATGTCTATGCACTTGCCATAATAATGACATGGATAAGCTGGATTAATTATGTCACTAATTAAATTTACATTTCTCATCCTCTAAACACAGAGAAATCATTGTCCTTTGCAATGTTGTAGACTATGCTGGTAATACAATGGTTAATAATACCTCTGCTGCTGTAAAGACTTGCCTCAACTAGAGGTGTCAAAAGGAAAAAAAAAACATAAAGCAGATAAAATCCCCTCCGGCTGACAGCACTTCCCCTCTCTATAGGTTTTCATGCCCCCTGTTGCTGCCCTCTTTTTCTCTTCAAATACCTGTCACGGGCAGAGACACAGAATGGCACTCAAACCTCATCTATACCCGAGCCCTGTGAATGCAAGAGCCGTCTAAAGTGGTATGCACACAGTTCCCCTTCTGAAACATACAGGCAGACAATGCTTCTTTTTCCTGCTGGATTCTAGGATATAATAAACATCATTGCTTTTTCATTATTAGGGTTTTTGTCTGTTGAATGTAAGGCTTGTAGGATGTTTGAATGCTGGGCACTTTCTGTTTTACAGGAGCTTATGGAAAAGAAACTGCATTTTTTGGTTTTATTAAGTTTTAGTTCAAGATTTGAGACTACGCAAGGGTGTGCTCAAATAAAAAACATTATCAAACAAAACCTTTTCTTGCATTGCCTTAATTTCTAATTAACTAATGTTTATATATATATATATATATATATATATATATATATATATATATATTATTTATTTATATAGCGCACACAGATTCCGCAGCGCTTTACACTCATATTGGTCACTGTCCCCATCGGGGCTCACAATCTAAATTCACCTATCAGTATGTTTTTTGGAGTGTGGGAGGAAACCGGAGTACCCGGAGGAAACCCACGCAAACACGGTGAGAACATACAAACTCATATATATATATATATATATATAATATATATATATATATATATATATATATATATTAAACCGTTTACAAAGGCCAGCTCATGCATATAAATATATTAAAAAATAAAAATGCAATGCTTTCTAATAAATTCTTCCACACCCCAATATAACTTGTCATGATGTCATGACATTTTACATAGGGTTACAACCAAATCTACCAAATGGATAATCACGATTTGGCATTGAGACGGAATACTTTTTTCCCACTGGGATAAAAATGTTTGTCCACATGTACAGTGAACACATTGGGTCATGCAGCTCTTCTTGAAAAAGTTTGCCTTAGATCAATCAAGCATATGCAATGCTCCTGATCGACCTAAGAAATCACTTAAGGGAAAAAAAAAAGACATTATTTACGAATTAAACATTTGATTGTGCATGTGAAGCACGATTGTTTAAAAAATAATATGAAAAAGTGTAATCATACATGTGAAGCATGCTTGATCAATTAAAAGATGAGATAAAGTTGATTGTGTGAACGAAGCACGCTCAATCGAACAAAAGTTTATTAAAAAAAAAAAAAAAAGATCCTCATGTGCACAAAGCATAATCAATTGAACAATAGAACAGGTAAAGAAAAGAGATGATCATGCTTGTTCAAAGCACTAAATCAAACAAAACATATTTTGATTGAGCAACCAAAATATTGGTTGATTACGTTTGCAGAGCAAGCTCAATTGAACAAAGAAAGACTTTGAAAAACGGAGGCAATTAGAAGTCAAAAACTCTTGTCACAAAGGACGTTATAGTTCTGCCTCAACTGATCAAAACTACTGAAATTCCAGCTATAGTTTGGAGAACTTTAATTCCACAACCCCCTACTATTTGCTGTCACTGATTTATCTTATGTATTATATAACCAACAAAGACCAGGGGTGTCTCAGTTTTGAAGGTTCTCTAACAGTAACTGGCATTCCAAAACTGCTGATCGCTTGAATGATAACTGTCACCTGTCCAAATCTCGCCTCAGAGGGAACATCTGTTATGACAGGATCTGCATGACTATCAGTTTGGAATTTTATGCAAATTAGCTAGTATCAGTTGGCAGTGAGTGGTAAGTGGGAGCGAGAGCAAAGAGGAATGTTGGCATGTAGATGACAGCCTGGCCGGCAGGGAGTGGAAAGTGGGAGTGAGAGCAATTTTTTTATGTTTGTATGTGGCTGCTATGCTAGCCAATACTGTCTAACTTGTATAAACTGACAAAAATAAAATAAAGCTCTCTCACATTATTGTATTAAACAGAAAAAGTCTACCACAAATAGTGATTTTGAAATCCCTTTAATTATAAATTGGCAGTTCCACATCACTGTCTCCATGACCCCATCCCTGCCCCCATCATTGCCCTCCCTAATGCCCCCTTTCCTGCTTGCAGGTCTAGCATCTTTACATTACCCCCTCTAAATCCAGTTGTTTTCCCCTGCTCGGTGTTCCTTTCTTCCTGTTCTGTTCTTCTTTGCCCCAGGAGATGGTACCATCTAAATCTAGGTCCATCCCAAAAATTCCATGGATGCCGGAACATCAACCATAAAGTCAATTGACAAATGTGACCAGGGGTGTTCCCTGTTGGACACAGGTTGGAGGAGACCGACAAGCAAATGTCAAGCTGACTTATTTCAAGCACAAGTAGTGCATGCCGCAGTAAAAGCAGCACAATCGGATCTGAGCGTGGGCCTCCAAAATAGTCTAGATAGAGACCAAATCAATTGGTCTCGCCCAATGTGACCTGCTATTTTGGAAGCATGGTAAGTCTCCAGTAGTTTAATGCGCAGCTGAGCAGGAACAAAGCATCTCCCGGAAGGTTTCTCCACTGGAGCGGATGATTGAGCAGCCAATATTTCCTCTCCCAGGGGAGAGGTAATACAAGCACGTATAGTAGCAAGGATTTGATCGGCCAGGATAATAGGTGTCAGAGGAACCTCCTCCTTGGATAGACTGCAAAACTGGCACGATAAGGCATCAGCCTTAACATTCTTGGAACCCGGAAGGTAGGAAACCGCAAAATTGAACCTGGAGAGGAACAATGCCCTTCTAGCTTGCCGGGGCGACAAGCATTTAACCTCCAACAAATAAATAAGGTTCTTGTGGTCCGTACAGGATTAAGATCAGAGAGCTAGTTCCTTCCAGGAGATGCTGCCATTCTTTCAGGGCCAGGATGATGGCCAGTAACTCTCTGTCCCCAATCTGATATACCATCTCTGCTTTGGACAGTCTTCTAGAAAAATATCCACATAGACGTAAGGCCTCTCCTAGAGCTGAGCGCTGAGAGAGGAAGGTGCCAACTCCTATCTCAGACGCGTCAACCACCACGGTAAAGGGCAGGGTGGGATTCGGGTGCACCAGAAAAGGAGCTGCTGAAAATGCTGCCTTGAGATTTTCAAATGCGAGCACCACGCTAGGAGACCATTTTGAGGCCCTAGCCCCCTTACAGGTCATATCAGTAAGTGGTTTGACAATTGTCGAGAAATTCTTTATGAACTTTCGTTAGTAATTGGCGAAACCCAAAAATCTCTGGATAGATTTCAGCCCAGCGGGACGAGGCTACTGCTACCCTGCAGACAACTTCTG
This sequence comes from Rhinophrynus dorsalis, assembly GCA_037306005.1. NCBI lineage: Eukaryota > Metazoa > Chordata > Amphibia > Anura > Rhinophrynidae > Rhinophrynus > Rhinophrynus dorsalis. The sequence goes on from CM074728.1 coordinate 23,123,814, forward strand.
AGGATCCATGGCCAAGCTAGATGTGGAAATACCCCATACTTGGGGTAGAAAGGTTACTTGGGGTTTGCGAAATTCACACTTCTCCAACTTGCAATATAAGTTGTTCTCTCTTAGCAGCTGTAATACCTTGGACACATCCGAATGATATAGGAGAGTGAATGAGGATGTCATCCAAGTACACCATCACACAACTTTGTAAAAGATCTCTCAACATGTCATTAATAAATTCTGGAAGACAGCAGGAGCATTGCAGAGATGAAAGGGCACAACTAGATATTCATAATGCCCGCTCCGGGTGTTAAATGCTTTCTTCCATTCATGGCCCTCCTTCATTCTGACCAGGTTGAGTAGACCTCCGGTACACCAGAGGAATTAGCATAAGCCAATCTCACCAGAACAGAAAGACAAGACTCCTCACACTGCGACGCCCATGCCAATATCTCACACATACACCAATCAATCCCAGGGTTATGAGCCTGCAACCACGGGAACCCCAGGACGATGGCATAATGAGGGGATAACTAGAACAGGAACAGAATTGCATGAAACAACATCATAAGGGTCACTGGCTAAGGCTCCCATTCCCTTAAATACAGAAGCCAGGAAGTATATAGGAGGAGACTGACCAGGTTATGCAGAATAAAGTTGAGGCCTGTGTCAATACACAGCCTCACGCCCATGACGCGTCTTGCCGAGATGCGTCAAACCCCTGCACCATTCTTGCATCATTCTGACCCACAGGTTCGCCTAGCCAGAGAACACGGGCGGCTGCTGCAGATGCCAAGTGCTCCCAGGCCCAATGCCAGAAGCAAATCGTGGAATGATGCCAAAGCATTGTTTCGTGCCATCAATTCCCAGTGTCACCTGAAGAGGCGGAGCTGGGTCTAAGGTGAGCTGCGACACTGAGCTAATATAGTGCTCTGCTATCCATTACTGCTGCCTTCCCTTTCCTGGATTAGGCTGAATCAGCTGACCTCTCTGTGTTTGCTCACCTGACTGCTATCAGCCAACCTTCCCAGGGTATATAAAGCAGCTTGGCTCACTTCCTGATTGCCCTTGTGTCTGATTCTGGCCGCAACCGCGTTATCCTGAGTTGCTGATTATCTGTGCATGACCTGGCTTCCTCTGACGTCTCTTCTCGCTCCTGACTCCTGGATTGTTCCTGACATCGTTGATCTCTGTATTCCTGACTCCAGCTTGGCAGAGTACCTGTCTTGGTTCCTGGTCCAGCTTGCCTTTTGGTTTATACTTCTGGATCACGATTTTGCTTTTGTTATTTTAATAAAGGTGCTTTGCACTTTAAAATTTGTGTCTGTCTGGTTCCTGGTCCCTAACACTAACAGTGGAACAAGGCTGTGCCTGCAGGCAGTGAAATTGGTTTCTATGGCTACCAAATGAACAAGGTTGGGCTGGCAGACATTGTAGTGCCGTCCTGTGACTACCAGGCTGGGTTGTCAGGCACTGTGGTGTCAGAAAGTTTGTGTGTTGCTCTGTAACTATCAGTGGACAGTGGAATATCTTTCCCTTCCCTGTGCTTCTTTTTGCAAGGAAAATTAATACTTATTTTGCTAGTATACAGACAACACCACCAATATGGATAGTGTATTAAGGTACACAATAAAGACAAGCATTAACCAATAAGACTGGTGAAAGCCCAAGTGAAGGTCTGAATATACCAAAAGGTCATCTATGCAGGCAGAAACAAAACCAGGAGTCAGTCCAAGTCACAAATAAGATGATTTGCATTCATCTGATCCCTGTTGACTTGATTTGAGAACAAGTTCATTGGATATCATAGTCCAGGATATAATCACCATTGTGAGATATGCTGCAGATTTTTGGGCACAAGTTTGACTGAACAGGTAGTTCTAAGTTTCTGTGATAAGCATACTTCTTACATCTATGAAGGTGCCTCTGTACTGGTTATAGAGGGCACTGTTTGTGTATGAGTAACCAAGCAAGCGATTCTCCCTTTTTTTCTAATTAAAGCGGAACTACCGCCTCTTAAACACTAGGTGCTAGTAGCCAGAATTATTACCTTATTCTAAAGAAATATGCATTCTTACTGGGCTGAGAGCAGCACGGAGAACAGACATCTTGCCATAGTGACATCTGCGCGCCTGTGCTGTCAGTCCCTTTTGGAGCCGGATGGCTCTTAGCAACTCCTCCTAGACCCGGCTGGGACTGACAGCGCAGGCACGCAGACATCACTATGGCCCGGTATGAATGTATATTTCTTTTGAATAAGGTAATAATTCTGGCAACTAGTGCTACTAAGCTGCTAGTCACCAGATGGGGAGTTATTGAAGTTAAATTGTTTAACAGGTGGTAGATCCGCTTTAAATTGGGTCACAGAAACTCAACTAGGAACAAGCTTTCCAAGTTATACAAAAGGCTCCATAGGACCTAATCCTACAAAATGTGCAATCCCTTTTATTTCACAGGTGTCATACACAGAAGAAATATCCTGAAACAGCTCATACCGATTCTGCCAAGATGGCAGTCTAGCAACAAAGTGCCAGGCAATTCCTCTATGAGCAGAGAAGCAGTTAACTCCAGATGTACGTTTTGGCTTTCTTTGGCCTTGTCAGTGACGTGCAGTTGTGCATTCAAGGCACCAGACAGTAGAGGTCCACATCTGGATTCCTCCATAACCCTTAGGGAGACCAGGGGTTATTTACATATTGTAAGGGGAGGTACTTTTTGTGGTCTCCTCATGGGAAGCCAAGGGTTAACTCTCTGCACGTAGCAGAATAAACAACAGAAAAACAGTTATGCAATCCTCAGTTCTGCAATACTTTTTATCCTGCACTATGATAGGCTTATCTCATATCAATTAGGGCGTACTTTGTATGTACCTCATATTAACAAGTTGCAACACGTCTCTAGGTTCTCAGAGCCATCTTGAGACATAGAGAGTGTGTATCTAATCTCAAGCCTGTGTGTTTAAAAGATTGTTGCTGCAGGGGTGCATGGAGGGCTCTCCCATACTAATGGAAAATCCAGCGGTAGCCAAGTATCTTTTATGTCCTTTTTTGTAATGCATATTTAATTAACAGTAGTTATAGGTTTCACTACCACTGTGTGTGTTTCTTTATCTTTAGTGGAATTCAGGAACCTAGCAAAACACATATCAAAATTAAAGGTAAGAGATTCTCAAAAGAGATTGCACCCCGAGTAGCATAAGGTCTTACAGAGCTTGCTATATACCCTGGCTGGCTCGTTACTAGCTGAGCATCTCTGGCCATTACTTTATAGATTTTCCTCTTGTTACTTGCACTCTTCTGTTTCTACCTCAGTCACACTCATCAGAGCCAAAGTAAGGCAAAGTGGGCTTCATAGTCTGAAGGAATCCAGACTGCAGGGGCGTTTCTAGGTTCCAAAAAGATCTGGGGCTAGAGCGCACAGCAAAATTCAACAGAGTGCCTACCACCTGCGGTAGCAATGATAACGCTGCAGTGAGGAGTGGGTTATCTTTACACAACATATTTGTTTATTTTACTAATCTAATTATAATGCAATGCAAACAGTTAAGAAGTAAGACATTTTATGCTCAACTCTTGCCATTGTTTTTTTGTTCTAACTAAAGACACAATGGTCCATATTTATATATGCAAACTGAAGTTATTGTGGAGTAAACCAGCTGTACTACAGAGGACAAATCGAAATTCCTGTTAAATAGGGTTTTTCACCCCTTGAATGCTAGAGAGGTCTCCAATACATTACAAAGCATTACATTGGAGACCTCTCTGGCATTCAAGGGGTGAAAAAACTCTATTCAAGTGCATTGAAATGTAAGATATTTTTATTTGTCCCCTATTGTGCAGTTGGTTTACTCCAGAATAAAACCAGTTTGCTTTAATACATATGGGCCATTGATCTATACTCTGTGTTGTTAATATAAAGCACACAAATATAATTGCATAGCAGCTGAAACACATTGTATTAAAATTCTATTTACTGACAACTGAAATGTGAATACATACGTCCTGAACAGTATTTACAATGTAATGTACTAATTTCTCTATGTTAAAGCAGAACTATCAACATCATAACATTGCTCCCCAATCTATTACTAATATAGCAATAGGTAAAGCCATACTTCTATTATGCTGAATAAGTCCACGTTATTGAAGAAAATCAATTTCTTCTGCAGCCACCAGTGGACAAAAGCACAGACATCTTAAAGAAAGGTACCTCTGAGCCTGTGTTGTCTGTCCCATGCACCACCCAGATTGGTGGTGATGTTCATTGGTACCTTAAGGTAACGGAGGCTGCTGATGGCACAGGCGCACAGAGCTTCTCTTGTAATCTCTGTGCGGTGGATTCCTGCAGAAGAAGTTGATTTTCTTCAATAACACGGATTTATTCAGCATAATACAAGTATGGCTTTACCTGTCGCTATATTAGTAATGTATTGGGGGCAATGTTATGATGTTGATATTTCCGCTTTAAGTACAATAGATAGCAATGTACATCTTTCTTTTTTATATGACAGAGCTTACAATTGAAGTGGTGTTACACTAGTGATATCCCATAGTTTACCAGGGGCCCACCAATTTTATTTCTTTGTTGATAATTGTATTTGATGCTCAAAAATAATGACCAGAGATTACAAGCCAAAAAGGAGCTGCAGTGGTACCCAGACTTTAGGGTTCTACTTTTTTGTTAGTCATCCTAACACCATCTACTGCCTTACCAATATGGAGTCCTCTCCAACAACTTTTTGGTCAGTGCAGCTTAAGCCCCCCCCCCCCCAACAAACACACACACCATTCCTCTTTTTTATGTTCATTTCAGATTTCCTGCCTTACCCATTTCTGCCACCCCCCTACCAATATTCTTCCCCATCCTTCCTGCCACACTCTTTCTCTGCCTCTTTCCTTCCCATCTTCCACTGTCTCTCTGCTGATATTCTGCAAACCAGGCATAATGTACGTCTGTATGTCCACCCGCCCTATGATGGTTTACAGAATAACAGCAGGGAGACAGTGGGGAATGGGAAGGTAAGAGTCAGTGAAACAGGGAAAGCTATATAGGGAGAAGTGGGAACCACAGATATTAACTGTTGGGATAATGGGAAAAGAACATGGCAGGGAAAGAGTGTGCCAGGAAGGATGGGGTGGTGCTGCAGTGACTAATACTTCTAAGTTGTTTGAGGATGATGAGAGTTGTACTCTATCAGCAAAATACCTGGCTAATAATTATTAGAGGTGTATTTCATTAATAGCAGGTTGCTCAGCTTAACCTAGAGTCATGTTTTTATAATATAAACATCCCAGGGCACCTCATACTGACACACATTCACACCCCAGGACACTTCACACACACATGCACACCACTCATGCATACATACAAACATTCACACCCCAGGGAACTTTACATACGTAAACACACACACTTATTTGTTTTTTTTAATCCACAGATGCACAGACATATTTCTAACAATAAAATCATTGAGAGATTATTATTACTACATACCATGTAGCATTAATGTCTGTGGAGAGATGATCTACAGATACACTGTCTGATACCCCAGCCTTGTTCCACTGGTTACCCGTAGCCAATCATACTCTGTCTGATTGCCAGCATTGTTCCATTGGCCACTGGTAGCCACAGAACAACACACATACACTTTATGATAGCCCAGCCTTGCTCCACTGGCCACTGATAGCCACAGATTCCCCATATACACTGTGTGACCCCCACCAGATTTGTTACCCTGCCCACTGGAAGCCATGGATTCCCCACATACACTGTGTGACCCCTCCAGCCTTGTTTCCCTGCCCACTGGTAGCCACAGATTCCCCAAATACACCGTGTTACCCCACCAGCCTTCTGCCCCTGCCCCCTAGTAGCCACATATTCCCCACATACATTGTGCGACCCCACCAGCCTTGTTCCCCTGCCCACTGGAAGCCACTTATTCCCCACATACACTATGTGACCTCCACCAGCCTTGTTCCCCTGCTTACTGGTAGCCACAGATTTCCCACATATATTGTGTGACCCCACCAGCCACGTTTCCCTGCCCATTGGTAGTCACAGATTCCCCACATACACTGTGTGACCCCCCCCCCCCCGTGTCCCTCTTTCCACTGGTATCCACAGATTCCAAAGATGCACTATGTGATTCCCAACAGCCTTTTACCCCTGCTCACTTTTAGCCACAGATTCCTAACATACACTGTTTGACCTCATTTCCAGCCTTTTTACCCTGCCAATCTGTATGTACAGATTCCGTACATACGCTATGTGAATCCCACCAACTGTATTCCCCTAACCACTGGTAGCCACAGATTCTCTACATACACTATGTGACCCACCCTAGCCTTGTTCCTCTGCCCACTGGTAGTCACATATTCCTCACATACACTATGTGACCTCCCCCAGCCTTATTACCCTAACCACTGGTAGCCACAGATTCCTCACATACACTATGTGACCTCACCATCATTATTCACCTGCCCACTGGTAGCCACAGATTCCTCACATAGACTATGTGACCCCACCAGCCTTATTACCCTGCCTACCGGTTGCCACAACACACAGATTATGTGACTTCCCCCATCCTTATTCCCCTGCCCACTGGTAGCCACAGATTCCCCACATGCACTATGTGATCTCCACCAGCCTTATTCCCCTGCCCACTGGTAGCCAGCCCACAAATTCTCCACATATTCTATGTGACCACAGCAGCCTTGTTTACCTGACCACTGGTAGCCATAAATTTCCCCCATCTATACTGTCCCTCATACCTTATCTTCTGCCCTGCCACACTCTGCTTTTTGTTTCAGTGTAGGGCCAAGGGCGCCACACTGCCTCCACTGGTACTTCGGGTACATTTTGATGACCTCATCTCAAAGCACCAGGAAGTGCTAGAAAAGACAGAGTGGAGCCGATGGCTCCGCTCTGAAAATGAAAATAGAGTGAGGTGGCAGCCTGCTGTTCCAAGCTATATATGCCCACAATTTGCTGGGCCAGCAGCCAGCCTCCGGCACACCACCTGCTGATGGCCTAACATTCGGGGCTGCCTACTGATATACTCGGGGCTTCAGCAACCTTAGCCCACCCTTCACGAGGTCCCTGCCAGACTGCATCATGCAGCCCCCAATGGAGGTAATTTACTTAGGACTATTAATGCCTCCATGACTAAAAGACAAGATCTGTGCAGTTTACTCAATCTGAGTATGGAACATCAAAATAAGTGCCATGATTAGGTTATTAGTGATATTTTCTGTAATTTCAGTTTATAAAGACAAGTATAAATGGAGCATCATAATGATCCTAGTAGAAGAGTCTAATTTTGGCTATTGTAAGAGTTTATTGGGTTCTCCAGGGAATAACAGGTGATGCTTCAGCAAAATGAAGAAAGTAAAGTAAAGATGTTGATGTCCCCTACTTGCTTTTATGGCTGGGCTCTTCAAATTAATGCTGAGGCACAAGGAAACAAAGATTTTCCCACAAAGCCCCCTAACAGCTCAGCAAAGGGCCATTTTAAGTAACTGCGTCCCAGAAGTCCTTCCCCTATTTTATACATTCTGACTGTTCTCTCATTTCAGTTCCCCTCTCTTCAAATGTCACTGTCCCACTCATCTCCCCAAATGTCAGCCCCAGTATTTACAACCTCTCCATTTCCCTCTAAATTTATATTCCCCCATTTTGGTGAAATCTGCTTATTCTCAGTGATTATTTCTGCATTCCTTAATTGGTTTAGACACCTAGCCAAAACCTGAGTGAAAATCTCGCTAGATGCATAAATCTCGACGTTTAAAAAAAAAAAAAAAAGCTTTGTTTGCCCCTTATTTTACTTGTGAAAGACCAATTTGTTGTTTAGTGAATCGCAGTCTAATCATTTTGGGAATAGGTTTCCCTCTCATTGGGTACGGTGCAAGTGGATTAAAACAAGTTTATGAAAATTACTTTGATGGGTATACTGAATGTGTATTAAAATTAGAACTAAAATGACTTCGCTTACAGGTAAGCAACATTGGCTCTTCAGAAGTTAGATTACAAATCCCACCATCCCCAACCAATCACTGTCACTGACAGTGAACTACCTAGATAGCAACAGACCATTAAAGCAGGATGTAATACATTGTTGCCAGTCTCTCCTAGCATGGAGTATGTGCTTATTAATTTACATTGTTTCTTTTTTATTTTATATCACTAGCCTGCTTTCATGTTCCTTTTGAGAAAGATCTTGGCAAACAAATTCAGGTAGCTCATTGTTAAGGACATGTAAACAAATAAGTTAGGATGTATGAATGAATTAATGAATTGATGAATAAATGTATGCATAGGCAATTTGACAGTACATATAATATGTAAAAGTCATAATAAAGGGTTACTATGCATTTATGGTTAAAACATTTAGAAAGCATGCTCCTACTATTATTAAGTTTAGAAACTGGAAATGAGAATGAACTAAGCTATTATAAAAGGAACACCATCACCAACACTTCAAAATAATAACCTCCCACTTACCTTATATTGGCCATAAAAACCTAATGGATCCTGCATGTTTTGCCCTTATAATTCTGTTCAAGAGATAACCATTTCATTCAGGCTTGTAATGTCAATGGAGTGACTGACAGCTGCTAACAGGACCACAGTACATAAAACTGGTCCTTATTTGTAGGCTTGTGAACGCCACCTGATTCAGTTTGAACAAGTCATGCTGCTAGCTACTGTTACGTCTGCCTCCATGGACATGACATTCAGACAAATTGAATGTGTTATTCACTTAACCACTTTACTCTCCCCAGTGCTAATGACAAGGGCGTAGCTAGGTTCCAAAAAAGGACTGAGGCTAGAGCCCATGGCAAAATTCAACATGGAGCCTGCCGCCTGCGGTAGTCATTATAAGGCTGTAGGGAGAAGTGGGTTATCCTTACACAACATAACTGTTTATTTTACTAATTTAATTAGAATGCAATACAAATAGTTAAGAAGGAAGACATTTTATCTTCAACTTGCTATTTTTTTTGTTGTAACTTAAGACCCATTGAGTTATACAGCTTGGTGTTATTAATATTTAGTGCAAAAAAGAGGATTTTAGTCTTACCTGTTAAATTCTTTTCTTTTAATCCATACAGGTTACTGGTCTCTGGGAGGCGATCCACCTCTTAGTAGAGTTACCAGTAACCTGTATTGGAGGACAGAGAAAATAGGATTTTAGTCTCACCTGTTAAATCCTTTTCTCTTAGTCCATACGGGTTAATGGTAACTCTACTAAGGGGCGGATCACCTCCCAGAGTTACCAGTAACCTGTATTGGATCTGATTTATTGGGGTATTTAGGTACCCTATTTGGACTTCTACCCCCCAACCCTCTCGGTACCGGTTTAGTAGGAATTAAATATTTGAAGAGGATGTATGGTAAAGTGCATAGACATATACACCTTTTTGTACGAGATGTATTATTTACAGTTAATTGAGAATTCTTGCCCATACAAAGCATTGATATACTAAGCTTTACTTTTAAATGTATAGAGTAATTCTCCTTTCTCTTTCACTAATATATATGGACATTTTGTATGCCCCATGCAATGTGAAGAGAGATGTACATGTAATATCAGTGGCTATTACTGTTCCTCTGCTGGGTCTATTAGCATCATCATGGTTGAAGTATCTTGTTTTCTTTTGTTTCATAGTTATTAACTCTTTGAGTGCCAGAGGGGGTATCCAATGTATTGCAAAGCAATGAGTTGGATACCCCTCTGGCACTCAAAGGGTTAAAGAGCAGACAACTTACCAATTAATGAATGACAGTGGTCCTGCTCCCGTTCCTCCAAATTCAGTGCTAATGGGACGGAGGGACACTACGCCCACTGCACTGCTCTTCCTCTGCCCAGCCTGCATTATCCGTTGAGGTTAATTAGGCTGACCATTAGGGTTGCCACCTTTTCCTAAAAAAAATACCGGCCATGGCATTCTCGCCATAGACTTAACATTGGACAGGAGTGAATTTTTTTAAAGGCCAGCCGGTAAAATACCGGCTGGGTGGCAACCCTACTGACCATACCTCACCTTTAAAAAGGGACACACATGAAAAATGCATACTACAGGGTTGCTTTCATTTTGGTGCACTCCTGAAATATGCCTATGTCCTATGTGTCCCTAGGTGAGGTATGGTCAGCCTAATAATGATTCAGCCTGCAGCTCATTGTCTCCACGTCCCCCGCTCGCATCAATATTTGCTTGCCAGAGGGGTCTGCAACACATTGCAAAGCAATGTTTTTCATACCTCTCTGGTACTCAATGGGTTAAACTATTGTGAGAAAGAATGGACCTGCCTGTGAAGAGCCAAGTGACACTTGGCGGTGTGGTGCATGCTGGGGTTTTCATCATCTTGTTGTGCTGCACTTTCAAAGTTGACCTGAGGACCCAAACTCTCAGTGCAAGTTTTGGAGGGAAAATCCCCCACTGGTTTCTGGATGTCCCCTAACAAAAGATTTTACCCAGAATGAATATGAAAGTGTATTTTTACCATGTTCCACTAGCAATTGTTTATGCTTCTAAGTTTTGTATTAATTCACCTTTCTAAAATAACAAAACGTGGTTTTATGTGCAAGTCTTCTTCACTAACCTCATTTTCCCTGATGGGACAGTGGATCTCCAGGTCTCATCCGAAGGCAACATGCACACGATAAGTCAGTAGGCCTCACTGGATCCTCCTGTGGGGTTAAAGAGATCCCCCATAAGTAGACCTGACAAGTGCAGAAATGTTCCCCCCAGCACCCCAAGAAGGGCATTGCTCTTAACATCCTTAGCAGCCAAGTGCTTGAAGTGATATTCAAACTCCTTTTTCACTTTACACAGTTACACTAGCAGTATATGTAAAATCAAATTGCCTAAACTTTTTATGATATTTTTAATCTTCTACTGTTTTTCGTTACACTTTTATGTCCTTGACTGGAAGCTCATTGAGTTTCTGTTTCAGAGAACTTTCTGTCAGTGACTGAGAAAGCAGAGACAGTGAAACAATGTCGCACAATCCCTGCAGCTGAAAAAGTGCCCCCAATAAGCATACAGATCATTCAGTGCTGCAGTATCACAATCAATGTCTATGGAAAAAGAAATCTAGGGAGCTCACTATAAAGGAGATACAAGTGTGAAAATGATAAAAATGAGGTGAAAATGAAGAATAAAAAAAAACACATACAGGCAATTTAACTTTACATATGATGCACTTGGAGAATATGTGAAGTCAAAAATGAGGGTGACTGTCACTTTAAACCCAGGAGCAAGGGCAAAATATAGTGTGTCCATTAATAAGTTCAGTGAGGGATGGTGGTATTAGAGGGTGTTAATGTTCCATTAACTCTTTGGATGCCAGTGAGGAATCCAAAGCATTGCAACACAATTTGTTTGATACCTCTCTGACACTCAAAGGGTTAAACCCTTGAGGAGCAGAAGATGTCTGCAGCACAGGGCTCCGCTATATACTGCACACCTCTCTGGTTCTCAGTGGGTTAACAAAGTACATATTATCATTTTCAATTACTGACATAGGCTGCAGCATACACACTCCACAAATAACAAGGCTGCCATCACATTCTTGTCAGAAAATAGTGCAATAATGCCAGCCTTGTAACAAAAATTACTGCTAAAGGTTTTTAACCCTCCGAGAGGAAAAGGGTTGAGTTACGCACTGAAGAGCAATGCCTGCTCATCTGTCTGATGCTCAAAGGGTTAAAGGATTACAAGGTGTTTTTGCAGTTGACCTGCATGCTGTGCAAACAAATAAAAAAAAAAATCAGTGTTCTTATTTGTAGGCACTTGAGATGCCTCTGCCTCAGTGCTGACATCTACAATACCCAGCAGCTACATACCACCTGGGGTCACCAACAGGAGGAGACCAAGCAGCAATGGGTTAACTCCCTCTCACACAGAAACCACTGTGACAGAGGTTTTTAAAATGGCGGATGATCCCGTAATATAATCCAGTCTATTTATTGTGTTTATATAATTACGCAGAGCCAACAGGAACCAAACAGATGGGGTTTCCCATCACCCCTTTCACCACAGACTCAGCATTTATCTTGCTATATGGAAGCCTGGCAGTCTATTAAGAGTAACATAATCTCACCATTTTCCACAGACAATTATCTTTAGGCTTTGTATAAACTGAGCTGTGATCAGGTTACTCATCAAAGCATTTTATGACTAAATAATAACTTTAGGGCGTGACCTTCGACCTTCAGTAGGAACCTGACAGTAATTTTGCCTTTCTCAACCAAAGAGCATCACTGTCCCAAACCAGTGAACCTGATATGGCTGACATTTTTGTTGTGCCCCCTTTCATATTCTGTGGCCAAATATTTGGGTGGTTGCATATTAGGGCCATTGTGTTCTGTGAAACCCATCAGCGATTTTGGATGTGCACCATGGAGTTTTGAAGCGAGATAGCCAGAGGGTGTGCGAGTGGTGACATTCAAATGGCAAGATAATCACCTGTAGCTCCTGTATTAGATCATTTTTCTTTGAATCCCTGTGTACCGATACAAACGTACAAAATTGCTCATCCGTGTGCAGCCCACACTGCATTTCAATTTGTCCAAATAATATAGCTGCAGTATATATAAAAAACAAAAACAAAAAAAAAAACACAACACGTATAGCAAATCCCCCATTTTAGATTTACTTTTAAACAGTTATGTAGTAGGCTAGCTGGACACTTATCAATATTACAGTAATGTAAGGTTAGACTATATATAGAATACACTCAATTCACTTATGCTCAAAATAGCTGTAATCAAAGAAAGGCAGGAGCAACATGTTTAAAACTGTCATTTAGATGCAGTGCATTATGGGTATTACATTTCAATCTGCCATTGGTGCACAAAACTTTAACCTGCTCTGTCACAAAACGTCTGTGCCCCTTAATTTCAATAGGCAATGGATAACTGGCTTAAGGGGATAGTAATACTTCGTTTTATCTTTATTTTATTTTGTAGGCATTAAAAAAACATGAAGAACGATATAAGTCTTATCTCTCAAACCTTTATGATTTAAGAGGTATTCACAAGCAAAGTTTCCCCTCCCGCCCCTTTTACCTAGTGTAAGCCATCTCTTCTCAGATGTGGAATCCAGTCCATAGACCAGACAGTTAACAGCAGGGGACAATCATTAACTAATAACGATAGCAGTTAAGGTCCACCACATCAGTATATAAAGAATAAACCACATGGCTACAGAATGCACCTTCTACAATTCCATGCACTGTAATGATAATCCATCAGAAACATATTGTTCAAATGGAAAACGCATTTACAGTAGGGGTGGGCAACCTATTGGACTGCAGTGCCCATCATCCTCAGTAAGCAGATGGCTATCTGGGGGATGATGGGAGTTGTAGTCCAGCAACAGCTGTAGGGGCACAATTTACCCACCCCTACACTAGAGATAGAAGAGGTGTGTCTAAGTGGAAGGTAAAATTGATAAGGACTTCGCAAAATATACAGTACTGTGCAAAAGTCTTAGGCAGGTGTGAAAAAATGCTGAAAAGTAAGACTGCTTTCAAAAATAAACACGTTAATAGCTTATTTGTATCAATTAACAAAATTATAGTGAGTGAACTGAAGAAAAATCTAAAATCAAATCAATATTTGGTGTGACCAGCCTTTTCCTTCAAAATAGCATTGATTCTTCTAGGCACACATGCACAAAATCAGGGATTTTATAGGCATATAGCAGGTGTATGACTAAACAACTATACCAAACAGGTGCTAATGATCATCAGTTTAATATGTGGGTTGAAACATAGATATTAACTGAAACAGAAACTGTGAAAGGAATAAGACTGGATGAGGAACAGCCAAACTCAGCAAACAAGATGAAGTTGCTGAAGACAGTTTAATGTCTAAAGTCATACGCCATGGCAAGACACAAGGTATTTATACTGCATCAGCAAGGTATCTCCCAAGTAGAAATTTCAAGGAAGACACGGGTTTTCAGATGTGTGGTCCAAGGTCTACTGAAGAAGCACAAATAAAAGGACAATGCTGAGGACCGTAGATGCAGTGGTCGGCCACGGAAACTTAGTGCAGCAGATGAGACACATCATGCTTACTTCCCTTCACAATCAGAAGATGTCCAGCAGTGCCATCAGCTCAGAATTGGCAGAAAATAATGGGACCCTGGTACACCCATCGATTGCCTGGAGAAGTCTGGTCAGAAGTGGTCTTCATGTAAGACTTGCAGCCAAAAAGCCATACCTCCAATGTGGAAACAAGGCCAAGCGACTTAACTATGCACAAAAACACAGTAACTGGGATGCAGAAAAATGGCAGCAGGTGCTCTGGACTGATGAGTCAAAACTTGAAATATTTGGCTGTTTGTTCACCGAAGGGCTGGAGGGCATTACAAGAATGAGTGTCTGCAGGCAACAGTGAAGAATGGTGAAGGATCCATGTAAGTTTGCGGCTGCATTTCTGCAAATAGAGTTGGGGATTTGGTCATATTTAATGGTTTCCTCAATGCTGACAAGTACAGGTAGATACTTATCCATCATGAAATACCATCAGGGAGGCATCTGATTGGCCCAAAATTATTCTGCAGCATGACAACGACCCCAAACATTCAGCCAAAGTCATTAAGAACTAACTCCAGCGTAAAGAAGAACAAGGAGTCTTGGAAGCGATGGTATGGCCCCCATCAGACATCAGTGATGGTATGGCCCCCCATCAGACATCAGCGAGTCTGTCTGGGATTACATGAAGAGAGAGAAGCAACTGAGGGTTCCTAAATCCACAGAAGAACTGCGGTTAGTTCTCCAAGATGTCTGGAACAACCTACCTGCAGAGTTCCTTAAAAAACTGTGTGCAAGTGTACCTAGAAGAATTGATGCTGTTTGAAGGCAAAGGATGGTCTCACCAAATACTGATTTGCTTTAGATTTTTCTTCTGTTCACTCACTTTGCATTTTGTTAATTGATAAAAAGTAACTATTAACATGTCTATTTCTGAAAGCATTCTTACTTCACAGCATTTTTTCACACCTGCCTAAAACTTTTGCACAGTACTGTACATGTCCCACTACAACCTCAAAATTACAGGATTACATAAAGTGTAACAAAGATAAAAATACATTTTCTCTTTCTTCCAATGTGGGACACAGAAACCACAGGGGTAAAGTTCCCCTCCTCCACAGGGCAGGAGACGTTAAAAAAGGTATGGCCCCTGAGGCAGAGACTCCCCTTTCTACTCAGTCTACTCAGTTTCAAGTGACCTGGCCTCAGGTGTTTGTGCACTGCTCTCTTTGACTTCTTTTTTATTTTATTCCTAGTTATATGGAGCTGTATAATCCCTCATTAGGTGGGCTCCCGTTACCTGACTTCCTTGGACATGGATTATGGATTGCCCAGTTCTCAGGTGTATTTTGGTACCTTTCCCTGAGGAGGTTGACTTTTTAATACAAGTCTGTGCCTTGCTGTGGAAATTCTTTGAAGTTCTCCATTTAATGTAATGGGAGTTTAAAGACTGCAAGTTGGTAAGTTATGAGTGCTATGGTCCTTTTTCCTATGTCCCTGCTAGTCTGGCACCCACTGTTATGTGGACTACTTTGACTGTAATGCACTCTATTTTATTTCTGTTTATATGACTTGTGTGCTTCAAAGGTGGCGGCATTCACTATAAAAGTTATTTAACCCTTTATGTACCTGGACTGTTCCTACATCTTTTTAAAGCAGATGTCTTTAATCCTTTCAGCTTTTCTGATGTTTCACTTATGTATTATACAGTTTCCAGCTTTATTTCTTCTATTCTTCATTTACTTCTCTAATATTAACACAGCCCCTATAAGAACCAGGTGCGAGTGCAGTGGCCATCTTTGTTCCATGGAAATCTAAGCAGGGACATATCACTGCCCCCCCCCCCCCATTTGCTTCCTGAGAGTTGGAGAAAGCTCATATTGAATTGGATGACATCTTCTATTGAATGGTCATTCTGGGAACTTTGTTCAGAAGATAGGACAGTGTTGTTTTGAATGGCTGGAGAGCCATCGTTCATTCAAAAAAATTACATCTCCAGAATCCTGTGTTTACCAAGCTTTCTGGAAAGGAGACTGGCAGCCTTTTTCTTGTCTCATTCACATGCTACTCAGAGACTGATCTCTCCTCTCTTCCTGCCAATTTAACCCCTTAAAGTCAGATAAGTACTTTTGTGGTATTTCTAAGTACTTGTTTATACTTTCCTGCTATTTGGGCTACTTTTTGCCCTATTCAGGGTGGCTTTTCTGAACATGTCAGATCCCAAGGAACACATGGGCGAATCCAAAACCAAGGATTTACCACAATGATCCACATGTCAAACCAGACTTCCACAGGAGAACTCAGGCAGCCTATGTCAATCTTGCATTGTGGCCCTTAATTCACACCTGAGGCCCTCCACTGCCAAACAAGAGACGGTTAAGACTTTGATTTCTTCAGTTGCTTCAATCCTGTGCTCTGTCCAAAGAAACCTCCATTTCTGGCACCCCATACCCCCTGTCAAACATGTTAGTCCTACCTTTGGGGTTCACTCACGATTGATTAGAGATTTCTCTGCAGAGGAAGGAGAGACTGATGGGGATAATCTAGTTTCCTCCTTGTCACTTGGAGATGCCTATGAGGAGAACCCCTACCCCTCAACTGAGGGGCACATCAGGGTTGTCTTGGAAACACTTCAGATCTTTGAGGCCTCTCACTCTGGCTTGTCTTCTCCGGACACCTTCCAAAGATGTGAACTAGATGGACACAAGTCTTTTTTCAACCTAAATTACTATGTTACTATGTAAAAAGGAGGGACCCCCTGCATCACTATTTGGACCAGGTCCTCATGGAAGATGCCAGATAGATGGCTAGTCCTTAACAAGAGCATCTCCAGTCTCTATGCTTTTACAGCTGAGGCCTTTTCACAGCGGCCTTCCCCACCTGGGTTTGATCCACCAATATTTTGCCTTGCTAAGAATACCACTTTGGACAGATAAATGCTTAGATTCCTTACAGAAGTCAAATTTTGTGGCTAAGGGGGCTATCTTGTGACCCATTTTTGTTTCAGCCTGTGTCACTAGAACTACGGCTGTCTTGGATGAATGTCTTTCAGATGCTATCCAAGGGGATGCTCCTAAAGAGGAAGTGCCAGTAATACTTTCCAAAGTCCTGGAGGCAAAAGCATACCTTACGTAAGCAGCCTCTGACGCCACTATATTTTCTAGAAAAGCCTCAGTCTTCTCAGTCACTGTGTGTTGCACTTTTGTGGCTCAAGATTCTGTGGCTCAATCTTCCAAGATTTTGTGGCCCAATTTTCTAGAAAGTCTTTGGTGTCCTTTCCCATTGGCAGTAACGCTGAGAAGAACACCTCAACAAAAACTAGAAACAGCACTCTCACAAAAAATATACAAAAAATAACAACAATAGAATTGTGAAGTCTCTTTACAAGTCCATCGAATATCAGTCATGAATTTCCATATGGTATAACATTAAAGTTGAGATAGATGATATACACGGAAAAGAGAAGCATATATGAGGACCATCCAAAGGATTATACATATAAAATTAATATAATTGCACAAATTTATGCAGTCTCCATGTTCCATTTCTTATAACAATGAATGGTATTTCCACCAACATCTACTTCCAAAAGTCCAAAATTCACATATAACCGGCAAATGCCTTTTGGAGAAACCCTCCTGGCTTCTAAATGGACCTGTGAAGTTAATTGAATGATAATAAGTAATATGTGATTAATGATACAAGTAGTTATCCACTTAATCCCATCACTTGGGCAGACAAATCTTACATTCAAGCAATGTCAAGGAAGCTTGGTTATTGGTTACCTCCTCCACCTTTCATCCAGCAAATAAAATTTATAAAACCAAGCACAGAAGATGCATCTTCTAAAAGCAGCGTTTATTACACCAAGTAAAACACAAGTCAAAATGCACTTACACAATCCCTACTTGAGGGATAGAGTATCAAACCTCACAACAGCTGCAGCAAATCGAATTGGATTTCACCTACATCCTCTAGGCCTCTCCTTCCTCCGTTGGGTTACTGCTAACTTTAGGCTAATCACCAATATTTCCCAACCACCAGATATATAAGACTTAGTAGGCCTAAGAGTCAATCTGATCGCTCTAAACGGACTCAGTCTCTCCACTCGCACCCAAATAGGGATCTAGGATTCCCAACACGTATTGTGAACAGAGCGGTTCACTTCCTCTGGGGAAATTACAGAATGACTACTATTCTGCATGTATAAATACTCTCACCCTTTCCCTCTTCATTAATCACCAAACAATCCCCATAATTTCATTTAAAATCCTATATTTCAATAAATTAAATGTAATTGATTTGATTTATTGAAATGTACACAGTAGAATGAGATCATGGGGATTATTTGGTAATTAACTAAGAGGGAAAAGGTTAGAGTATTTATCCCTACAGTGTTAGTTATTCTGTTATACAACCTGAGGAAGTGAACCACTCTATTCAGGATATGCGTTGGGAAGCCTAGGTCACTGTTTGGGTGAGAGTGGAGAGCTCCTGAGTCCGCTTAGAGCAATTTAATTCATGCTAAGAGCTAATAAGTCTTACAGATCTGGCTGATGGGAAGGATTTGCTATTAGCCTGTAGTTATCTCTAACCCAAGTGGAGGAAGGAGAGGGCAGAGAGGATGTGGGTGAGATCTAATTCGATTTGCTGTGGCTGTTTGAGGTTTTAAATACTCTATCCCTCAAGTAGGGAATGTGTAAGTACATTTTAACTTGGTATAATAAATGTTGTTTTTAGAAGATGTGTCTTCTGCGCTTGGTTTTATAGATTTTATAAGCAAGAAGACCTGTAGCCTCAACTTCCTCAAAAGAATGCTTTTTCCCGAAGAAGGCGTATTATTTCCATTTTCCCACCAGTATGGGAAGCCTAGAGTTCAACTCCTTCTGGCTTTTCAAGCCGCCCTGCCACCGAAGCCCAAACAGGCTTGACAAAACAAGAAACTTGCTCAGAAACCAAATGATGACAAGCCCAACTCCGCATGACTCACAGAGTCCTAGTCCATCTCTGCCCATTGTGTGGTCACCTCTGTCTCTGTCAAGACTTGTGGGAGGCTCAGTGACAGATGAGTGTTTTTTTGTGAGTCATTTTGGAGGGGTAACACATAGACAGCTATGAGATGGGTAGCTGGTCTGGTAGATGGATGAAGCAGGCTGGAACACTGGAACGCATCTCTCCTGAATGGGGGTCAAAGGGGACCCTTTAAACCATTCAGGAACAATTCAGTAATAATTCAGTATGACTAACAGTTTATTGCTGAAATAGGGGATATTTTATACAAAACTTCAATACAATAGTACAACCGGAATACACATATCTATATAAAGGAACAATGGATAGGTGGCGACATGCTACAGTGGGCACAATAGTGTAGGGGCACGTAACACAATGAATGCAATAGAAAGGTAAACATGAACACAAATGGGCTCGTTCACAGTATAAGCACTATGAATTATTTAATCTTACCGCTCCAAATCCTAGCCAATAGGAATCGGAGCAACAAGATACAGCAGCCAATCCGCACCAATCCAGTCACTCCGTCCTCCCAGCCTATGGGAGACGGAGCCATGAAAGGTGCTGGACAGAGCAACCAAACCTCCGAGCACCTACCTGTCCTATACAAAACATACCCTGAACTTGAACAAATGTCTCACGGGCCTGGTAGCAAATCGGAGGCATACCAACTTTTCAAAAGGGATACAGTATTTCCTTTAGTCCTGCTGCCAGCCTCCTCTATGTAGAAAACCAGTCTGTTTTGGGTGATTTAAGTTCCTAGGCCTGATAAGGCCTCTGAGTAAAGACCTAGGGCCTGTTACAATCACCATGTTACCACCTGTTTATCCTACCTTAGTGCATCTCCCTCCTTGTGTTTCTGATCGTACTTCTTTTACAGCTGTGCTGTGCACAGAAAATATATCAGTTCTGGATCTCTCTTTGCTGTGGAAGAATGATTCGTTATACAGAACTTGTGCTTTGTGAAAAAAATTATTTATTTATTTATTTTTTTGCAGAGAATGGCAGAAGTGGTATTTTATCTGTATAGTGGCAGTGCTGCATGTGTGCAGCTAGCTAGATCCATTGGCAAGATTAAGGCCTCGATCCAAATAGCCCAGGTAAAACTGTCAGTATGGCACAAATGGATATTGAATGGCGCACACATAGTGTTACTGTATAAATACAACTGCCCTTCCAACAGGAACCACAATGAGTGTTGGGACACAGAACCTTTATGTGTGGCCAAACATTGGTCATGGTGTTTTTTTAGTCCCATAACTCAAGCTAAATTGTTTGAGAAATGGGAAGATCAAAGGAAACCAGCTCACACTTGGTGTTTTTACACACTGTCAAACACTGAGCGTGAGCTGCAAACACAGACACGCTCCCAAACATTAACCAGCTCCTTGGCTCCACACTACCCCTAACATTAACAATAAAGTGGTCCCATTCTAGCCTTAACACTATCCTATCACCTACCTGTCATTCTGATGTCCAGCAGGGTCTTCTGCACTCTGTTCTTCTTCAATTCTTCTTATGTAAGCTTCTATGTTCTTCTTCTCTCTTCTTCTAAATCTGTTATCTTCATCCGTCATCTTCTTTATACAGCAGTGCTCCTCTACTTTATTCATTAACCTTTATGTGGAACCTGAAAAAAAATATATTTTTTTAAAATAATCTAACATTAAACATACGCTGTTGGCTGCAGGAAACAATAGCAAAAATTCCCCCTCCTCGAACCTGTCAGGCCATTGCCCGATGTCAACTGAGGTAAATTTGAACAGGGACTGCCTTTTATATGGCCAGTGCCTGTTCAAATTGCCCGCTGAAAGGTATGAGGAGGAGGGGTTTTTGCTATTCTTTCCTTATATCGCTTCTGGAGCATGTTTAATGTTAGAATATATTTCATAACTATATTTTTTGTTTTTCAGGTTCCACACTAAGGTTAAAGATGAAGAAAGAAGAGGAGCACAGGTGAAGAAAGAAGATGAAGATGGAGATAACAGATGAAGAAGACAGAAGCTTACAGAAGAAGAATTGAAGAAGACTTGGCTGCAGTAGACCGCACTTGATATCAGGATTATAGGTAAGTGTTGGTTTTAGTTTTTATTGTTAGATTTTTGGCTGCTTAACCCATTGGGTGCCAGCATGGCATGCAATGCTGTACAATGTGTTGCATACCCTACTAGCACTCAAAGGTTTCATTTTTTTTTTTTTTTTTAACATTCACACACATTTATTAGAACCCTTTGAATGCCAGAGGCATACACAACAAATTGTTTACCAATGCATTGCGTACCCCTCTGGCATTGAAAGGTTTAGTTATTTATACCTTGAATATATTTCAAAACCCTTTGCAGTGCACTGATTGCTTTGCAATGCATTGCGTACCCCCTGGCACTGAAAGGGTTACTTATTGTTACATTACACACATTTTTTAATTACTTTGGCTATATTAATATGGGGCTTAGCTTTTTTCTTAGCTTTTTTGAGGCACAGATTTTTGGCAATAAAGTAGAGTTCCTTAACGCGTGTTACTACCCAACGCATGGAATTGAATCACAAATGCAACTTCTTTTCCATTGCTTATAAACAGAGCAAATTTAGCACCTACTGTGGATTTTTTGCGTTCAATAGCGTGTTACAACACAGGTAATTGCATACCTTTCAGTGACTTAAAACTGCTGACTGTACTTTTTTTTTTTTTTAACGGGGTCAATTGGATTGAGCCCTAAATTCCCTAGGGGAATTGAAGGATTAAATCTGAGAAACTATTTTAATGCTGTCGCTGCTGGAAAGAGAAACAAATGTTCTTCATCATGTTTATAGAGCAATCACTCTTAAATTAAATCTTAAAAAAACAATTAAAGGGATAGTAATACTTAGTTTCATCTTTATTTTATTTTGTAGGCATTAAAAAACATGAAGAACGATATAAGTCTTATCTCTCAAACCTTTATGGTTTGAGAGATATTCACAAGCAAAGTTTCCCCTCCCGCCCCTTTTATCTAGTGTAAGCCATCTCTTCTCAGATGTGGAATGCAGTCCATAGACTGGACAGATAACAGCAGGGGACAATCTTCTTCCCATGAGAACAATGAAATCCCTGACCCTCTTGACAAGTTTTTTAGGTTTTTCCCTTATCTTAATTGAAGATTGTCCCTCTCTGCAATCTACCTGGGCACCTCCCTTCTGATCTGGCTGAGCAGTGTTACATCAGTAGAAGGGGCAGGAGGGGGATACTTTGTCATTGAATTACTCTTGACCTACAACTCTGACAGAATTGAAATAACACTCTCCAAAGTCCAAGTAATATGATGATTAATTAGAGCTGATTTTATTATGAAACATTACTATCCCTTTAAAACATTAACAGACAAATTAATGATAATTACCTTGGCACAAATTATTACTGCAAAACTGTCACGTTCATGAACTGAAAACTTTGTTGGTCTTTAAATCTGACCTTGCTATAGAGACCTGCAGTACATATTTTTTGAGACTGTCCATTATTCAGTTCATTCAGAAGTCACACATTTTCCTTGGAAGTGTAGTTCACTTCGCTTCCTCTTGCTCTTCATGTGTTCTGTCTCTTTCCATTGTTTCTTTCATTGTTTAAAGGGAATGTCCTTGAATTGTCACCAGAGGTCAAGCCCCTCTCTAAACTCAATGTCTCAATTGCTATTGTAAGCAGGCTTCCAGTACTAACTGCTTTCCTGCACCTGTGACAATTACCCTGTGTTAGTCAAGCTTGCAAGAGTCAGGTCAGAGGTCATTCACAGTCAAGAGAGGGCTACCTTTCAGGCTGCTAAATCTGTTATCATTTACCTCTAATGTGATAGCTGTCTGTCACTCAGGGATCAGCTTGTTACACTTAAACCAGACACTTCTCGTGCAGCCTATATTTATAAAGCCATCCAATTTTTAAAAACCTAGTTAAAAAGGGGAATGAATTTTAAAGATGCTGATAAATAACCTGCTTAACCCTTTAAAGACCATATGGGTGTGCAATGTATTGCAAAGCAATGGGGGTTATTTAATAAGCAATGATATAGAGGTGATAATGTGGAGCTGATTTCTCCAGTAATATCACTTCTCCAATTCCTATTTTATTCTATTGAGCCAAGGCACTTTGGGGATCTTAGTGCATAGGCTTTATAGTATAACATAGTTATTGGAGAAGTGATATCACTGGAGAAGTTATTTCTACATTATCATCTATTTATTACGCTTTAGTGCATAACCCCCAATGATCCTTAAATGTTATAGGACTTTCCCACAAACCAGACAGATTAAAGGGATAGTAATGTTTCATAATAAAAGCAGCTCTAATTAAACATCATAGTATTTGGACCTTGGAGAGTGTTATTTCAATTCTGTCAGTTGTAGTTCAAGAGTAATTCAATGACAAAGTCTCCCCCTCCCGCCCATTTTACTGATGTAACACTGTTCAGCCAGATCAGAAGGGAGGTACCCAGGTAGACTGCAGAGAGGGACAATCTTCAATTAAGATAAGGGAAAAACCTGAAAAACTTGTCAAGGGGGCAGGGCTTTCATTGTTCTCATAGGAAGAAGATTGTCCCCTGCTGTTATCTGTCTGGTCTTACAACCAGATTCCACATCTGAGAAGAGATGGCTTGCACTAGGTAAAAGGGGCAGGAGGGGAACTTTGCTTGTGAATATCTCTCAAACCATAAAGGTTTGAGAGATAAGACTTATATCGTTCTTCATGTTTTTTTAATGCCTACAAAATAAAATAAAGATAAAACGAAGTATTACTATCCCTTTAAGCATCTTTTAAAAACTCTCCCAGAAGGTCCACTAGATTTCTGTAGCCAAATGGAATATTGTTCTTCACTGACACAAATCTTCTCTGGACTTCACAATTGTAAAAAAAAAACAAACAAAAAAAAAAACACACAAGTGATTAAATAATAACATTTGAGGAAGTAACCTTAACCTCTGAGGATAAACGTCCTTAACGTTACGTTAGAAAAGATTAAAGCTTGACTGTCGCTTAAATTAAAGTGCCCTCCAAATCAGTATGGATAAAGCGATATGAATATTCATACTATCATTATCCTGAATAAATATGGTGTTATGGAGAAATCCATCTCATTCCAAGACAAAAAGAAAAGCATCAGCGCATACCTCTTGCCAAAGAGACCTTCCCGGTCTCCTCTAGGATTGGTGAGGAGAAGTTGCATTGTACCTTAAGGTACAGTAAGGGACTGACAGAGTACATATGCCACGACAGCAAGATACCTGCCTGTGCATCTTGGAACAAGTTGGATTTCTCAATAACGACGGACTTAGTAAGGATAAAACTAGTATGGATATGCGTATCGCTATATGCCTAAAGATTTGGGGGGCACTTTGATTTGAGCGATTGTTCCATTTTAAACTTGCTGCAGGTAAACCGATTTTTTCTGTTCTTTGAGTGCCGGAGGTTTGGGGGGATTTTGTTCTCTGAGGAGGCCAGGCACTTTTTCTTATTTATTTATTTATTTATTTATTTCAGAACAAACTCAGCTATTTCGTGTTGCCTCACATGAAGTACATTTTATATAGTACTACAAGCTATATTATAAACATTAAAAAAAAAAATTTAAATTGCATTTTTTGCTAATATCAAAATACATCAAAAACAGTTATGTTGGTTGTGAAAGTTTAATTTATCTTTAAAAATCCCTATACCCTGAGTACAAAAATACCAAATCTTTATAGTTTTACCTACATGCATGGCCTGCACAGACTACAAATTAACAGGAGCACAAAAGGGTATTTTCAACTTTATCAGTTACATGGCAAATCTATCCTAAAACAGTTCAATAGCTACATAAAAGTACACATTTTCTGAAAGTACACTAGCGTTTGACTTTCAAAATGACTGAAGTTTCGTCCTACACGAAAGGATGAAGCAAGGAAATTTTGTTAAGAAATTAGTGTTTGCAAGAAGGTTTCAGAAATTATACTTGTCACGCTACCCAGCATAAATGAAGGACAGACACAGTATATGTAATGTAAACCCAACTTTATTGAAAGTAAACAATAATGAATTTCAATGCCCACACACACCAGACCCAGGACTATAATCTCTGGTCTACTACCCGGAGCTGCACGCTGTGTTGAGCACTGGATTACTACTCTAAACGCAGGGTAATGGAAATGTGTAATGTCCCACAATGGAGAGCCTGTAGACAGGGCTATAGTCTTAAACAGGGAATGCAACTGGAGGCAACAGGGAGCAAGCAAGACTGAGGCAGCAAGCTCAAGTGCAAATGGTAAAACCACTGGGGAATGCTCAGAGCGAGTAGTCAGCCAGAGCGACAGGTCAGAACCGACGTGGGTAGTCAGGCAAGCCAGGGACTACAATGAGCGAGTTAGTCAGCCACAACCACAGGTCAGAACCGATGTGGGTAGTCAGACAAGCCGGGGTCATACACGGAGCGAGTAATCAGACAGGCACGGGTCACAACGATATACAAGAGCAGCAAACGGAAACACCACTTAAGGGCAATGACTACTACACCCAAGGAGGTATAAAGGAGCAGCTCAAGGCGGGAATCAATTTGACAAACAAAACTATGTCTATTATGATGCAAACAAAATTTCTTCTCAATCAACCTCTTTTTTGTGTTTAAATGAGAACACCTCCTAATAAAACCCCACTTACCTTAGCATGGCCAGAAAAACTTAACGGTTCGTATGAATTTTCCCCTTATGTTTTTGTTCAGGAACTGACAATCAGTTAGTCCTGGATGTCATTTGCTAGCTGGACCACAGGACCTCAAACTCTGCTCACTGAACATGGTAACCTTAATCTTTAAAAGACCAGAAGGATTTATAACATATTGCTTCACAATATGTTGCACATCACTTTCGTCCTTAAAAGGTCAAGAAAGTTCGCATTTAACTTCCTAATCTCCAGTTGCCTTTCTGGTGTAGCGAGTGGCCAAGGTAATATTTCAGAAAATACTACCTTAGATGTCCTTGACTTAAGCTAATAACCTAAATCCCTGAAATTGTTCTTAAAAGACCTCTATTTCTGAATGACTTTGTCATTGGTAGCAATGTATACCACAACAGCCAGGTCATGCCAGTCGTACCAAAAATCTTTCAACCCGATTTGCCACATGTTGAACATGAAACCAAAAGATGTTCTCTACTGAACAAAGACTTTTCTGGCCATAGTAAGTTAAGTGGGGTTATTATTAGGGGGTTTTAGATTGCCTTTAAAGCATATATATATATATATATTTTCAAACCTGCTCTGCATGTTGCAGTGGCAGACAGCACAACTACGCCTACTGCAAAACACAAAACTTCATGTTGTGCTCATGTAAGCTGCCATTTTTAAAGAGCTAAGCAAATATTTTTATTGCAGATATACTCAGACTGAAAGTCTGCAGGATAATTTCAAAGCAACATGCAAATACCATTTCCCACTAGACAGATATATTATAGTTATTACTTTATTATTATTTGTGATACCCTGCAGCTGCCGCCATTCCTCTACCTTCAGAGTGATACAAATCCCAGACGTGCTTCTTTTCATCCAGCAATGAACATCTGGTGAGCGACAGACTGTGCGAAGCCTGCAGTGTGAGAGCAGGAGGACTGGACAGCAATGCACAGCTGGTTACGTGTTGGATCTGGCACAGTTACCTGTATCCCAAGCCTCCAGCCAGCACACCCAAAAACCATCGCCAAGTCAACTGACAGCAAGAGACTAAGCATGAATGTGTCCTTCTGTCTACTAGCCTATCCATCTGTTTACCTCCCAGTCTCCTTTTATCTGTCTACCTATATCTGATATCATTCCATAACACACATTATCTGAAATGATCACTGGCAGCTTTCATTGCTTAACCCCATGGATCCTAGAGAAGTGTAAAACCTATTGCAAAGCAATGCACTGGAGATTTCTCCAACATCCAAGGGGATAATATACATCATATTTATTTTACCAACTAAAATTAATTCTGACACATATAGTAACTCCCTTTTAGCCTGAACATTTGTAGATGAACAAAATGTAACCACACTGTTTAGTACAGAAATGTAGAACTTGATGGCAGATAAGAGCCAACTGACCCATCTAGTCTGTCCATTTGCCTATAGACAGAATAGACTTATCTCAGACTTATTTGATCCTTAGAATATACTTAAAGGAGCAGTACTTTTTTTTATGAAAACCTATATGTTATAGAGCTTTTCCTGCTGAGTAAAACAAGGGCACTCTCACTGCTGTCAGTTGGGTTTTTTCCAAAATTGTAAATAATCCTATATAATAATTCGCTAAAACGTCTGTAACGATGCAGTCATGCGCAGTAGAGACTGCCAGAGACGAGACAGATACAGAGCGGGGCCCTCCGAAGGAGCGTCCAGCTCTGTATCAGCCGTGGCACGGGCAGTCTCTACTGTGCATGACTGCACCGTGACCGGCTGGCACTGTATCAGCCGCGGCGTAGGCAGTCTCTACTGTGCATGACTGCCCTGCGACCAGCTGGCAGTGGCACTGTGGCCTGTGTAACGGGCTCTTCAACTAGTATAAAAATAATCAGGAAGTGAATCTGCAGAGTATTTACTTCCTGAAAGTTCTAACTGTGCATGACTCAGCAGCTTCTATCACATTCTATGGAGAATGGTCATTGACTTTCCTCTCAAATAGAATGTAACAGGATAACTAATAGGAATTTGACCATTAGAGGGCACTGCTAATGTAAAAAAAATGGGTTTAAACTGTAATAACTCTGGAATTATGCATCTCTCAGTAGTGGGAGTACCCTTATTTTACTCAACGGGAAAAGTCCTACAATAAATATATTTTTTCATTTAAAAAATTGTTTAATGATCTTTAACCCTTTCAGTACCAAAAGGGTGTGGAACCCCTATGGATATACTCTTACTTGAAAATGACATGCTTGTGTCTGTGTTGGTATTTTCCACTTTGCCAGTCTTCCTGCCAATGCCTTACTGCTCCTCTGTGTCAGTGTGTGTTGTCCGTTAACGCATTTTGAGGATTGGCGCCTCATCCTTAAGACATGCGCAGACAAAAAACTTCAAGAAAGACAATAAGAGATTGGATTCCATTACTGTCTTGCAATGCAGTGATCATATATTTGAACTCTAAATAAGCTACTTACACCTAGGTGGAGATTCACTAAGCAGCGACAGAGGTGAAGTGGAGATGACGTCTCCAGTGATATCACTTCTCCAATTCTTATATTATTCTATGGAGACTATTCACTAAGATTTCTTCAACTTTGGAGATCGTAGTGCATAGGCTCCATAGAATAACATAGGAAATGGAGAAGTGATAAACTGGAGAAGTCATCTCCACTTTATCTCCTCTTTATCACCGCTCAGTGAATCTCCCCCCTAGCGTGCTTTTATTTTTTGGATTTATAATTGTGTTTTCAAACAGATTTTATAATCTATTTACTTTTTTCATGATTCTGTTTCAAACAGTGCATTTTTATCTGCAATACCATTTATTTATTAATCTTAGATTATTAAGGGCTATTGAGTGATTTATTGTAGCCTACCTGAGGTACATTTATTATAAGTGGTTTCACAGTAGAAAGGAGCATCTCTCATTTTAAAGTGCATTTCTACATGTCAATTTTTACTTAATTTATGAATTAAATATTTAATTACCGATACTACACTTAGAGTCCAATCCTTCCTTACGCTGTGCTTTTTTCATATTGTTTAAGCCTTAGAGTCAATACTTGGAGATCCTGGTGAACTTAGGGATGGCTGCAAGGAGGGGATATCAGAGACATTATTAACTGCTACAATCAAATAATGTACTTTGGACAGATGTCACTTCATCCAAATCATCTATTCCATCATTGTGACTGACAATAGTTCATCATCCGCATTCATTCATTGTTTCCGTTCATCAGTCATTTTATCAGTGACTGAGACATCAACAGAACAAGCTAAGTAAATCTATTCAGAAATTTTATTTTTGACTGAGGTCTGTTTTAGCAGGATTACATGACTTTAATAATTTATAGGAGCTTTAGACATTTACTATACCGGTTTAGAACACAGTCTTATCCTTTCCTATTTCTTGTAGTATTCCATTGTTATATTATATACTCACTAGTGTAAAAGCCCGTGTACACGGGCCTAGGTCCAGGTGACATTAACCCTTTGAGTGCCAGAGGGGTACGCAGCGCATTGCTTTGCAATGTGTTGCGTACCTCTCTGGCACTCAAAGGGTTAAGAGGCCGGTCCTGCACTGCGTCCTGCTGCTGATGCAGTCATGAACTGTAGAGACTGCCCGAAAGCACAGAATGCTTCCAGCACAGAACTCCCAGCATTCTGTGCGTTGGGGCAGTCTCTACTGCTCATGACAGCTTCTGACAAACATCCTAGTAAATTATTATATAGGATATCCACCATTTCTGCCATTCATTTAAACCAGGCACCCTTAACACACAGCCTAGAATTTTCACAACCTGAAATTTTTCAGGGCACAACTAATACTTTGTAATTTGCCAAAGGTGTAATGAAAGTTAAAAATACATAAATGTATTATTAATCTTAGCAATAACAATCAGAATATCTAGAATAAAAGATGATGAATAAATATGTCTTAAATATACAGTCAGGCCCGGATTTGCCAATAGGCAGACAAGGCACTTGCCTAGGGCGCCCGATTTTCAGGGGCGCCTGGCAATGCCATTGTCACGCCCACAATGCATAATGCTGACTGCTGTGCCATTCTGGTGGTGTGCGCTTATGCCCTTGACTCGAGGGCGCTTGCTGACAACTGTGTTACCTTGTCAGCATTGCTCTGTGCCTGTGCCGCCGGGGCCGCTTCATGTGACCCTGCTGCTCCTGCGTGCCGCACCTCTGCTGTCATTGGTTACCACCTCAGGACCTCATGTGATGCTGCCGATGAACAGACGTCAGGTAGTGGGTGCCGTGCAAGCTACGCCTAACAACATAATAGCCACAGGAAGCGGCCTACACTATAGTTGGAGTTTGACTCAGCAAAGTGTGAAGGAGTTGGTTCAGAGGCAGGCCGCTGGTGCAATCAAGAGAGCAGGTCTGGAGTTGTTACTGGAAGGGTGACAGGAGGAGCGGCATGCAGTAGCCTCCCCAACAGCCTGCAGTTCAGCATCAGGCCGGTATGTGTGGTGCACACAACTATATTTATTATCTGTTTCATGGTTCAGTTCACTTACACTGGAAATAATAATGCCATTCCCTTACATTAGTAAGAATGGTGCCTTTCCTTTACACTGGTAATAATGGTGCCATTCCCTTACATTAGTAATAATGGTACCTTTCCCTTACATTAGTAATACTAATAATGGTGCCATTCCCTTACATTAGTAATAATGGTGCCATTCCCTTACATTAGTAATAATGGTGCCTTTCCCTTACACTGGTAATAATTGTTTGGGTGTGGTTAATGGAGGGGTGTGGCTAAGTGAGAGGCGTGATTTGGGGTGGGGCAAAGGTGGGGCTAGGGGCGCCAGAGGTGGTTGTGCCTAGGGGCGCCTGAGATGTAAATCCGGCCCTGTATACAGTTGTAACTCAACGTTCACATTTTTTTAAAAATCTTAATTAAGAAAGAGAGGGACCCTACTGGGATGTTAGCGGCACACCAAATGAAATGGCACCTTGGTAGAGAAACACTGGTTTAAACAGAGATTAGCTTTCTAACCCCCTGGGTGGTAACAATTTCCTTTTTTATGGTCTGATCAAAAAATAAACACGACCTGTTCTAATGGTTAACAGTTTGGGTAATGGTCTTAATTAATAAGACATATATTAAGGGATTTAGTTAGAATATTATCAGTGTGTTTTAACAAATTATTGGTGTGACTATACATATAGTATTGTGGTTTTTTTAATGAATTACTTAATACAAAATATTGCCTAGCCAGTACCACCTAGGACAGGCACTGGTATAACAGTGTTTGCTATTATGACAGGAAGTGCTTGCACAGCATGCCTTAATAAGTATAATCTCTAAATGTAAATAGCTACAACACATATGGGATTTTGAAAGATTTTTCAAAATCACCTAAGTTGTTTTTAGGTGACAGTGTCTTTTCAAGCAATGTTCATCAATATGTGTTACAATTTAAAGAAAAAGGAAGGAACCATGATTGCACTACATGTAAATACAGGAAAACGAGGCATATGAAGAAACAGAGAAAAAGTAGACAGGTTACCCAGGAGGATAACAGGAGAGACCTCAAAAGAAAAGCAGTGTAGGGGCACATGCATTATAGAAACCGATTAAAATTGTAATTTTTAAATGGAGACTTTTACCACATTAAACGCTAAAGAGGTCTCCAATGCATTGGTTCCTCATTTAAAGCGGAACTACCACCTATTAGAAATATGGCCCCAAATAATTAACCATCTGGCGAGTAGCTGCTCAGTAGCGCTAGTCGCCAGAATTATTATTGTGTTCATGAGCTTTATAGACTGCTCCGGGAATGACAGGAAGGAAACTGCGCAGACATCTTTCCATAGTGATGTCTGCGGGCCTCCACTGTCAGTCCCAGCCGGGTCTAAGAGGCATTGCTAGGACCTATTCGGCTCCAAAAGGGACTGACAGCGCAGACGTCACTATAGAAAGATGTTTGCGCAGTGTCCTGCTTGTCATTGCCGGAGCAGTCTATAAATCTCATGAACGCGGTAATAATTCTGACTAGCGCTACTGAGCCGCTATCACCAGATGGTTAATTATTTGGGGCCATGTTTCTAATAGGTGGTAGTTCCACTTTAAATCAAAGGGGATTTTGGAAGTTTGAATTTGTGCACTATAGCACTGATGGTTTGACCCCAAATTACTCCACTTTTCTTTTTAAGGGAGAATGCTTACCCAATGATACTCTTGTCACCCCCACCCCCCCAAAAACAGTGTTAGTTCAGACAGTTTTCAAACATTATGTACCACTGGGGCAGCCCTGCAAATGACCTCAAGTTCATACCCTGGTCTAGCAAACAGAGGAAATGTGTTTGTAATTTGAAAGGTCAGAGTAGCAGGTGTGTAATGTCCAGCATGATCCTGACCTATAAGCATACACAAACTTTCAGCAGGCAGCCATTTGTAACATGGGATCTGTCAATAGGCTCCTCAGAAACAGACCTTTCCTCAGATCCTCATAAAAGGCAAGTCTCAGTGGAAAAACACACACAGGAATCTGGAAGAATTGATTGTCTAAAACTTATGCACTAACAGGAAAAGGGGGTTTATATTTTTTTTTCCATTATCTACGAACGTACCTGGGATCTTTCAAATTTAGCTGACCCTGAGAGGTTTAAAATATTAACTGGTGAAGTTCACCAGAACATGGAGTCTAGGTGTTATGTACTTGCTTGCTCTAACACAGAGGTGCTCCTATCAGTTCTCAAGGGACCTTTAACAGGGAATAACTTAGAGAGATCACTGCCTAATACACACACACACACACATAGTTAACAAAGAACCCTCTCACCCAGATTATTTGGCCTTGCATCCAGAGACTCTGAAATGCAGGTCAAACCATGAGAGTTTGCATGCATATTTGTAAAGATTAGATTAGTCACCAGGCCAAGGAATAGTTTTTTGTTAAGGAAACCAAACAACCCCATGTGCACCCGGCTCCAACTGACAATTCCTACCTTTACCTTTACACTATATTTCTAATTTCCCACAAACATTCTTGTCATAATACTACATATAGATGAGATAATATATAGTTAATCAGCTAAGGATGATAGAGTTTGAAGTCTAACAAGTGAAGACAACAGGATCCCCACCTCTGATCTAGACTAGCTTTTCTGAATGATATTCCTCAGGAAAACCCAACAGGCCAGATGTTCCGATTATCCCAGATGGAAATCAGTGGTTCAGTCATTGATCAGCATCTGCTTAAAGGATACGCAAACTGTTTTATTAAAAACTATAAGTTATAGCACTCTTCCTGTTGAGTAAACCAAGGATGCTAACACTACTGGAAGAAGGATTATTCTTCAGTTAGAACTGCTCAAATTAGCAAAGTTATGAATTGGTTACTTTCACATTCTTCAGAAAACTGCAGTCAGTGACTCACACCTACCATAGAATGCAAAAGAATAAATTACTAAACAACAGGTTAACTGTCCATAAACTGTTTGAACACCAGAGGGCAGTATTACCACCATCTGCACCTACCATGGATTTCACTAGAACCAATTAAGCAACCAAAAAAGGACAATGAACTTTGATGTTTTGAAGGACACTAAAGAAGTCAGGTTCCATGTTACTGGTATCTGGTAAATGCTAGTATCATTATAACTAAGAAAATATACACAACATTCTCTCTATTTTATTCAAATTTAGTTTAAGAAGTTAGATTATGATGTTTTATATGTAAAAGATTGTCGGTTCAATATTATTCATGGAGCTAAAAGTGTTGTTAAGGGCCAAAGGATTTTCGTGCGGTATGCACATTTTTGGCGGGCATCAACAATTTAAAACTATTTTAAATTATTATTGCAGTGAATATATCAAAAGAAGGAAGAAGATGGAAGATAGAAGATTAAAAAAGAAGACTAGCAGTGGATGACCAGGGTGCTGAAGACTTCGCTGGACATCCGACACACAGGTAAGTGTTTATTGTTATGGGGTGGTGTTAGCATTAGGGGGTTTAACCCTGTGAGTGCCAGTGGGGTATGCAATGCATTGCATACCCCACTGGCACTCAGAGTTAATATTCTTTCAATAATGTTGTTAGTTACTTGGATGTATTGATATGGGGCATAGGGGGCCATATCAATACATCCACGTGCCGCTAGTGTAGGGATCACTAGCCACACATGTGTTTGTATGTTAGAAACCACTATTCTAGTACACATCAAGGTTTTTAATGCATATCAGGGCCTAAGGTTGCTAGGCACTGTTTTTAAATTGTGCATTTTTACGTTTCGGTAGTTTGTCACACCAAGGATAGTAGAATATCAAAATGTGCTTTCAAAACTACCTTTGTCACTTTTTACTTTTTACCAGTGGGAATAGTATCAAGCAATATATCAATTATTAGAGTGGGAGAGATGCTCTCATTGTCGCATACAACGAGCCAGACAGGAGAGATGTGCACTTCCTTATCAGGTCTCTGTAAGTAGAAAGGTTAGAGCTATGAAAGACAACACATCCTCCTTCTCTGTATTTGTTCAGCAGTTTTGTGTGTGTATCCCAAGAGTCTTAGTTCTGCTCTGCGGATCATGAAAGATAAAAAGAAGAAATTGTCAAAAATCACAGAAATGAGTTCCCCTTCATTCACTGCTGCAGAGTGTTTTTATTCTCTTATTGTGACCTCCTGCTGGAAGACATCCTGGGAAGAGAAGGATGAAGTAACACCTGCATCTGCATTGAAAGTCGTGTCATTTCAGATGTGCCTGTGGAGGGAGGTGACAGTGCACAGGGGAAGACAGTGCTTCTTATCCCTCTGCATTCCAACATGTTATTCAAACATTCCGTTAACTCTTTCAATTCCAGTGGGACAACAACTCACCATAGTAAGTGGTACTCCTAAGTAAATAGTAATTCAGGCTGATGTACTCAAATCTAGAGTAATTATTTAGCAAACCAAGTGCACTGCAAAGTACTAACCACCGATTCCCAAATTTCACGATTTAAAGGGATTTTAAGCCATTGAATGGTAGAAAGGTCTCCAGAAGAATTGCTTGCATCGCGTTTGAGACCTCTCTCGCATTCAACGGGTTAAAGTGGAACTATCACCTCTGTAACATCCTGTCTTCGCCCCTTCCTTACTGTCCTCTGTGTATATTGGTCTGTATGTTTTCGCTTAAAATTGTGTATTAATTTAGAAACACAGACTTAAATTCAGTACCTCATGATGTGTCCAAGGGGGTACAGCTGTACTGCAGCGCACCGTATGGTGCAGAAGACACTGCCACTGTGCTTGTGTGTGTGTCGTCCGTCCTCCCTCTGAACCCTACGTCAGTCCCTTCAATACCATGTGACCTGGCGCGCTCCTTGAATCCTGCGCGTCCAGGTCATGTCAGTACGGTGCAAACACGTTCATGTATAGCACTTGCACTGTATAAATAAGTAGAATTCAACTGTAGCAAATCTCTTCCGTGATGACTGAGAAGACACAGGGAGAGCTAACGCATGCGCTGTGGTACTTTTACCCCCTTAACAACCGGCACAGCGACTTGAGTTAAGGACCGCGGAGCTTTTTTTTTTTTCTGCTTCCGGACTCCCCGAATGGCGTGCAGCCACGGGGAGAGCCCAGAACTCCATGACGGTCATAGCACGTCATGGGTCGTTCAATCAGATCGACCCTTGATGTACTATGACCGTCAAGGGTCGTTAAGGGGTTAAGCAAAGATGGTGCCGCTCTCCCTGGTCTTGCAGCGAAATTACACGGTAGTTTTTACTATCATAGGGGCATAGCAGGGGACAAATATTTACATGAACACGATCAATATGGGTATATATCTGAAACTGTAAATTCATTTGATTGTGAAAGTTTCGCTTTAAAAGCACAGTTTAACTTTTTGAGTGCCCAAGGGGTGTGCAATGCATTGCTCACCCCCCTGGCATTCAAAGGGTTACGTCATACACCATAATCCTATTTTACACCATAATCTGTCTGTATTATATAAGACTCATATCATAGTGGCACATTTATTAATTGCATGCAAATCTGTAAAAATTATTGAAACCTTCTATTAATGTGTTTGCGATTTGTGAATATTTATTAAAGTAATTTGCAACACTTTAGCAATCTTTCTAATAAAATCACTTTTTTTTACATAACAAACTTTTTATTTGTGATTTTCTGTGCTTTATGAAAGATATACATATTTGTAATTAACCCTTTGAGTGCCAGAGTGGTACACAACACATTGCAAAGAATGCGTTGCGTACCACTCTGGCACTCAAAGGATTAAAATACTGGTTTACATTTAATTTTTACCAACAGCAGGAATTTCAATAAAACTATTTTCTGAATGTTTATTACTGGTAAACTATTTGATAAATGCTTTAAAAGAATAATAAATATTCCCAGCAGTGTTTTTTTTTTTGTCTATTTGTCATTAACTCATTAAGGACTAGAACTATTTCACTCCATAAAGAGAACTTATCACCCTTCTAACCTTAAAGGCTTTGCATGATTGTTCATCTTTATCAATTTATTCAACCCAACTGGAGGAAACAGACAGAACTTAGCAGTCTAAGAATGTGGAGAAATGTGTGTGTTTCTGGACATGTGAGTAATTAATCATACAGGCTTTATCTGATCAAGTCAAAGAATAATGTACTGCTGAGATTAAATATTCCACCTACTAATTACAAAATCTCTGACACTATTAATCTGTTTGCAAAAATAAAAGCATAAGCTATAGGCAGTTTAAATAGATATATTTCATGTGATTAAAAGCTGTGTAAGTGACAGGTCCACTAACATCAAGCATTTAAATAGATTATTATAACTTTAAATAATCACAGATTTACAGCTAGTATATGTAAAAATCATTATGTTACATCTCTAAAATATAATCCTGAACTTGCTATTTAACATATTTGTAAATTGTCCTGTTCAGAAGGAATTTATTTAAAGGGATAGTAATACTTAATGTAAAAACAAATATGTTGTAGTGTTTATCCTCCTGAGAAAAACAAGGATACTCCCACTGCTGAAAGGTGTTTTATTCAAAAGTTATTACAGCTCAAAGTTGAATTTTTTAGGCGCAATATCACAGTGGCCTGAAATTGTACAGCGGCGCTGTTGCTACACCATCCAGTGGAGATTTATGGTTCCGGGACCAGAGCAGTACATAGGATGGTGTAGCAACAGCGCAACTGTAAAATTTCAGGCCGCTGTGATATTGCTCCTAATAGACAGGGTTTCTCAAGTAACTCACCACAGCTGGAGAATTCCCAGAGACTTGGCAATTAACACTGAAAACTGGAGTCACCTGGGCAGATCTGGAAAGTTCTGAGGCATATGGAATGAATACAGTTTCCTATAAATTAATTATGGCTTTTAACACCTTCAATACAAGAGAGGTCTTGGATATAATTTGTTTTTGAGAAATTACAATTTTCTGTGGTTGGCACAGTATGGTACTTTATGCTAATTAGTTAATATGGTGGGACCATATTGCTACATACTGTGCCAACAATGAATCTAGATTATGTACACCGGTGATTCTCAATGTTAGTCCTTGGAACACACCTTTAGGTCACAATTTAACTACATCCCTGCATTCCACTGACAGGTAATCAGTGGCTCAGTCATTCTGACTCAAATATCTGAGTTAAGTTAGGGGGATATTCTTCAAGCCTGACCCGATGGTGTGTCCCGAGGCCTGGACCTGAGAATCACTGATGTAGGCACATCAGCGGAGAGGCTTTTGATTCAGGAAGAGATCACATAGTCTATTGGAGTCGGGAAGGAATTTTTTACCCTCTTGAGGCAGAATTGCAAACTGCTTCAATAGACCTTTTTTCATCTTCCTCTGGATCAGCAAAGGTGATATGGCAAAGGCTGAACTTGATGGAAGCATTTGTTTTAAACCTCATTAACTATGTTACTGTATTAACCCTCCATGTGACAGAGGGGTGCCCAACACATTGCAAAGCAATGCGTAGGATTCCCCTCTGGCACTTAAATGGTAAATGCATTGTTTCAAGATGTTAAAAGCCCCATTTAAATGAATGGAAATTTTGAGAATGCTTATTTCTCCTGTACAGTGTTTGCCCCAAAATTGCTTCTCTTTTATTTTATGCATATGGCTCGAAATCAGTGGACAACACTCATTTTATTCCTATAAGACTGAATAACCCTATCGGGGTATTTAAGTTGACAAACATCTTACTGTAACAAGTAGGTATGTGTGTCCTCCTGGTATGTGGTAAGCTGTTTCCACCAAGAAAGCCTATTTAAAGGAGAAGTAATGTTTATTTGCCTCTTGTGCTCTATGAAAATTCTCCAAAGAGAGCAAAACAAAAAAAATTGTCTGATGTGAGCTGTGAACACTTTTGTTTGAAGCATATCCTAGCAAAAGGATTACCATTGTTTACGCAAAAGAAAACGTGCTATACGCATATTTTCTTCTATCATAGAAAAAAAATATATATTCCTTTAATTCAGGTACAAGCCAAACAGATTAGATTTCAAGGAGAAAGAGTCACATCATACACTGAAATCCTGTTTTATGCAACATATCTGTTGTCAATGAAATCATGTATTTCAGCCATCAGGTGAACAATGTGTAAGGGATAGTGTGTCTCACTCATGGTAACAGACTAAGG
Source organism: Rhinophrynus dorsalis (assembly GCA_037306005.1). Classification (NCBI taxonomy): domain Eukaryota; kingdom Metazoa; phylum Chordata; class Amphibia; order Anura; family Rhinophrynidae; genus Rhinophrynus; species Rhinophrynus dorsalis. The sequence continues at coordinate 23,162,137 of CM074728.1, forward strand.
GCCAAATGTTCAGGAACAATTTGTGTGTATATAAGTCATACATAACACAGACAACATATATTGAGAATATATTAAAAAAATCATCTCGTTAGGACGAGATTCCAGCATACTATTAGTTTATTTATGGGGACTTATTATAGTCTACTAGTAATTGTTATATACCAGACTTCCACTAGTTAATTGGTATGCTATTTGAGGGGTTAATCCCTACGAAGTCAGAAACAGGTGTGTTTAGTTATAGACTTCGGTTTGGGAAGTTCTGATAGGTCTTCGAGAGTGGACCATGGGGAATATATGTAGCGTTCTATGGCGGCGGCACTTCTTTGATTGTTTGTAGATTGGCTTGTAGCTCTGAAGAAGCGGTCTTTTTTGATCGAGAAACGCATAAGCGTTCAAGCCCATTTTATTGTTTTATTTAATCTTTTAAATAAATGTATATTCTTATGGAAGACTGAAGTCCCCGACTTCAAGAATTGGAAGATTTTTAAATATTTTGTGAGTAACTTTCATAGAAGTTTTTTTTTTTTTTTTTTTTCCCAAAGTTTATTAATGGTTTCAAACAAAGGCAAATTTAGAACAAAATAACTGTGATGGAGAAAACAGGGAAAGAAACAGCTCGAGAGATCAACCCTCAAAAGAGAAATAGCCAGTGTCATGTCTCCCAAGAAATTCCGCACAGAGCATCAAGAAAGAAGCGTAACGGAGAACATCCTACATTGGAGAGCGTATTCTACAATAAAGCAGCTCTAAAAAAAGGAATAGAATGAAAGATCAGAAACAGAAGAGAGGGGAAAAAAAGGGGGGACTAGGGAGGAGGGAGATATTGAATAGAATCGGACACACCCACTGGACTGACCCAGCCCTCTATTGTACAACGAAGCTATTCAATAAAGTAAGAGGTCACAACAAAAGTCAGGAGGCAGGACATTGTCCGTCAATTTCTCCATCTTTAGGAGCTGCCAGATTCTATTTGCCAACTAGGATAAGCCCGGGGGTATCAACTTCCAGTGATAGGCCACATGACACCGGACAGCTGCACAAATTCTGCAAATAAGCCTATTGGACTTAAAGCGGAACTACCACCTGAACACAACTTTAGCTTAAATAACTTCCCATCTGGCGACTAGCTGCTTAGTAGCGCTAGTTGGCAGAATTATTACCTTATCAAATAGATTTATTCTTTCGTCCCAGGCTGACAGCATTATGGAACGCGGACATCTTGCCATAACAACGTCCGCGCCTGCGCATGCAACCGTCTCTACCGCACATGACGGCTTCTGACAAACACACACTTAGCGAATTATTATCTAGGACTAGCAATTTTGAGATGGCGTTGCCCGTCTGTATTTCTTTTTGAATGTTATTTTTATGTATGGAAAATGTGTAACCCTTTTGAGTTGCAGAGAGGTATCCAAGCATTGGTTTACAATATGTTGGATGCATTTTGGCACTGAAAGGGTTAAAATAACATGTAAGCAAACAGAGAGAGACAGAGATGCAGATGAAGTGGTGCTTAGTGAAGTGCGTCTGTAGCACAGACTAAATATATAGAGGTCATAAGATATACACACATACATACATGCATTTATGCACACACGTATACATACATACACAGACAGAGAATTTAGTCAGTGGACTGTAGATGTATACATTCAATGATGAGCCTTCCGTGACCTCCTGCAGTGTGTTAGTGTATTTGTATGTGTGTGCATTAACATTTGGCAATGATGATATTTTAGCCCATATCTGTTTAACCCCTTAACGACCCTTGACGGTCATAGTACATCAAGGGTCGATCTGACTGAACGACCCATGACGTACTATGACCGTCATGGAATTCTGGGCTTCCCCCGCGGCTGCACTCCGTTTGGGGAATCCGGAAGCGGATTCTGAATAAAAAAAAAATGCTCCGTGGTCCCTAACTGACCGCGCCTCGCTGATCGGCCGGTCGTTAAGGGGTTAATGGTTTGAGTGCCAAAGGGGTACGCAATGGTTTGGTTTGCAATGTGCTGTGTACCCCTCTGGCAGTGAAATGGTTAAGTAAAACGCATATATGACCCCCTTCCCCAACACATAGACAGCATGTACAAGGCAATGTGTTCATCAGGGTTTATGTGAGGCTCAGAATGTGTCTTGAGGGTTGCGGTGGGTAAGCAAAACAATGAGCGAGTCATACCTGGGAACTTTACATTTAGCTCTTTCCGGAAGGGGACTCCTTTGGTGCCACTGGGGGAAATTTATTACGCTATTTGCATCAAAAGGAGGCGGGGCTTCTCTGACCTGCAAAATCTCGTATTTTGTAAGTATTTGATGTGCTTGTAAAGGAAAATAGGCAGGAGTGAGAGTGGGCCAGCAGACAGGTGTTAAAGCGGGATTTTGAGAGGTATGCATGGAAATGGGGAAGAGAACGGGAGGAAAGAGTGGGAATGAGGCTGTCCGTTGTAGATGAAGAAGGTGATGGAAGAGAGTTTACCATGTTATTGACTGGTAGGATGCAGAGGGAGAGGATATAGGAGACTGGTTGTTTTTTATTTATTTTTTTTATTGAGAGCAAGGATAGAGTGAAAGAAGTACTTACCGGCAGCCGCATGTGATAGTGAAATGGGGCTTGGCAGCTGCACTCAGTCAGTCTGTCACAGGACCAGCCTGCCCCCGGTTCACCACTTATGTAGGAGCTGTACCTGGAGGAGTTTACCGCCGAAGGAAAGTGCAGTAAGCGGCAGTTGGCCCACGCAAGGTAATAAAGGAGGGTAAAAGGAATTAGCAGGCTTTTTGGAGAGAGGTGCCAGGCAGGACTACTGGTGCAGCAGAGCCTTGTGATAGGCGATCTTTCAGCATGCTAAATAAAGTGAGGCAAAAGTTGTGTGTGTGTGATCTGTGTGTAGTGTGGGGCGTGTGTGTATGTGTGCGTGTGTAGTGTGGGGCATGTATGTGTGTGTGGATTTTGTGTTTTTTTTTTCCAGACTTGGATAGTGGTGGGCAGGCTGGATACTGGGGGCAGGCCAACCACCTGCATGATTTTCACAGGACAAAGTTACGCCCCCATTGAATCACCCAATGAGAGCAGTAACTCCTCCTTACTGCCGCCCCTGAGTGTGTTTTGCCAGGCACAAAGTCTTCTTTTATAGATAGATTTTCTAGGTTTACATTAGACTATAGCATTTTTTCCATAATTTTTTCATATAGCTTATCACTATTTATCTACTTCACTTTCATTTTTATGTTATTTCTATCATTTTATCTTTAGCATTAATTTTTATTTTTATCTTCACACTTATCTATAATTAGGTTTGGTCTTTCATTCACATTAGGAAAGAAAAGTACAGTTGTCATTTTATAAAATTTGGGATCCAGCAAGTATGGCACATATCTCTGGCTAGCAGATTTAATGTTTCCATTTATTGCTACCAAATATATGTATATTTTAGTTTAATCTCTCACATCATATCATTAACATTCACACTATTCATTTTATTTTGATCCCATGATAGGAGATTAATTTTTCATGTTATTGTCACGGTTTTGTAAGAACACTCAGGCAGTCAGATAGGGTTAAGATCAGCTTTATTGAGAATAATAAATCAACAAGTAAGAATCACCCTACTCAGGTCTAGATAAGGACAGTACCGTGGTACTTCCCAAATCTGACACAGGTCAGGATGAACAAAAACAGACACGATTGGCAAGCAAAATATACAGTAAGGACCAAGAAGGCTTGATCCGTCGACTGGTAACTAGAACAGAGTAAACCACAGCAGTACCAAACCATAGAAAGGCCCTCCTATTCTGGAGGTAGGTAACTGCAGGGCAATTCCCTAGAAGACTAGGGGTAACAGAGGCAACATAGATAGGACACTGGCAAGTGACCGAGTCCCTAGAATGCTAGGGATAGCGGAGGCAACCCAGATAGGACACTGGCAAGTGATCGAGTCCCTAGAACGCTAGGGATAGCGGAGGCAACTCAGATAGGACACTGGCAAGTGACCGAGTCCCTTGAACGTTTGGGATAGCGGAGGCAACCCAGATAGGACACTGGCAAGCGACCGCAGCTACTCCCAATACAGTCTCCCAGGTAACCTAGGGAGTGACAGGCCAAGCTGGTGCTGTAGCGGAAGTCACTGCGTAGCGAGAGCACAGGGTACGCACCCAGAAGGGACATAAGCCAGAATGCCAGATCAGTACACACATAGGTGGTAGCCAGTCCTAGTCCGCAATGGAATTGGATACTCAGCCAAAGCCAGGTCGGTACACACGGAGGTAGTCAGCCAAAGCCAGATCGGTCCGTCAGCCAGTCCTAGTCAGCAACGGAAGCGGGTTCTCAGCCAAGAGAGGTCAGTACACACGGAGGTAGTCAGCCAGTCCTAGTCAGCAACGGAACCAAAACTCAGGAATGACAGGAGCTAAGTCAGGCATGCCGGGTCATACACGGAGCAGGAACATGCAGCAACTCAAATGCTAGGTACAGGTATACCACGAAAGGGCGCTGAAAGAATGATAGGACCCAGTATAAAAAGCCTAGCCCTGGGCGGAGCCAGAACCCAATGGCCAATAAGAATCGTGCCGGGTGAAACCCAGAAGTAGCAATGTTTCCTTGCAGCTAAGATCACGGGCACCGTGATATCTAGTCTACATTATGCTTTCCAACAGTGGAATGCAAGGTGATTTCCCAAGGAAGCGGCTCAATGAGATAGCATTCTTGGTGTCCACAGAATCCATAGACGGTACACGTGGGTAGCCGCCATGCTGGGAACCCGTAATTAAGTGCCGGCCTTCCCACAGACGCCTTCACTGCTCAGCGTGATAGTGAAGGAGGAGAAGGTAAGGATAATAAAAGTAAAAAGTGAAGAGTTCTAGGTTCCCTGATAGGCTGCCAGAGAGAACCAAACAGTAATGCAAGAACTGCTCACAGACTGCAGTGACAGAATATGACAACTGTGCAGAGATACAAAAAAAACGTCTGCCAAGTCCACAGAAGCACATCATGTCCATGTATATGTATGTCACGGTTCCCAGGAATAAACCAGGAGTCAGTACGGTAAAGTAAAACAATCTTTTATTAGAATAATCACAGTAATGCACGTAAACAGATAACACACAGAGGGTGATCAAAGAGGCAAGCACTGTATCAGAAATAGCAGTCTGCCAATAGAGACTAGTCCTCAGCCCACTGGAGCCTCGTGGTAATTCGGAAGGCCCAAAGGACTAGCACTGACTCAGCCTGCAGTCAGTAAGTTAGGAGTCTGATAGAGCCCCAGGTCCACGCTAGGATGGGTATCTGTGGAGCGAAGACCAACACACGGAAGAAACAGACTGAGCCCCCTAGTCAGCACCAGAAAGGATAGTCAGACAAGCCAGGAAATACACAGAGTGGGTAGTCAGCCAGAGCCACAGGTTTGCACCAGAAAGTTTGTCTAAGCCAAATAGGAGAGCACAAGGAGAATGGTAAGACAGAGCCACAGGTCAACACCAGGATGGATGGTCAGACAGGCCGGGTCATACACAATTCAGGTAGTCAGACAGAGCCACAGGTCAGCACCAGAATGGATGGTCAGACAAGCCAGGTCATACACAGAGCCCAAAGGAAACAGAACTGTACTGTACATCGACGCAGGGGCAACTGAGTCAGGACTCAGTCTGCCCTTTAAACACCTCCTCAGGAAGTAGGTAGGAGGAGCAGCTCAGAGGGAGGAAGTATGTAGGAGGAGACTACAGGAAGCAAACACATAAAACAGAGGCCTGCTGCATGCTTGACGCCTCGCTCCTGCAGATGACGCATCTAGCTTTGATGCGTCCAACCATGCGGCATTCAGGCAACATCCGTGCAACATGGACGGCAGCTGATGCTGAACCGTCATTTTGAGCATCACCTGACGCTGCGGCGCTGGAACCAAGGTAATCTGTAACAACGTACAGGTAAATATAAAGATGTAGGAATCTATCTGTTCATATAAAATAAAATCCCAAAGCATTGACTATATTGCAATGACTGTTAATGAGCATGAAGTGTCCATACTCGATGAGAAAATGGCACTACGGCTATCTGATTTAGCAGCAGAACAGCTCTCATGTTAATGATTAGAACGCTGCTGCTTAACAGTTACATGCCAATAAGTTGTTCAACCACTTGTCCTGCCCCTTAGCCAAGTTAATTGCAGTGGGCAAAGTTATTTTAATGACTACACAACTTAGGCACACAGACGCAGGGGATTTAAAGCAGCATTTCCCCTAAAAACTCAAAAAAAGCTTTACTATATGTGCCCCACCTTTCTGTGATACACTTTGGATAAAAAGACAGAGTTTATATATTAGAAACAAAAACGGCCAAAATGTATGTTGACACTAAAAACAGCACCCAATTCTAGAGAACTGGTCATAGTTGTGTCAAATTTTCTGAAGATAAAAAATCCAAGCAGTGTATACCCTTAGGTAGTAACCTTTAGCTTGCTAGTTATTGGAGTCTATAACAGACAAAGGCTTCAGGGATAATGGGAGTTGTAGTCTGCAGTAGCTGGAAAGCTAAAAGTTACCTACACCCTCTATCCTATAGCTATTTCATTGTGTTTATTGGTTACAAGCCAAAGTGATACCTTTCTTGCTGGGAAAAAAAACTTGCTAGATCGTGATGTTAGTCATACCCTACTTTGTTTGGAAAAATTCAGTGCCATATTTCCCATTAGGCTGAGAAGACAAGCACATTGGTGGGGGCTTATTTTTCACCCTAAAGACTGCATGCAAGTCTGGGTCAGCCTGACTACACCACAGGGGACAAATACAAGCAATGAGCAGCAATGCACTGGAGACCTAGCTAGCATTCAACGTGTTTACAGCTCCATTTAAATCAAAGGGACTGTGAAGAAGTTAACTCTATGGTGCAGTTATTTCACTACAGTTTGCTTTTATACATAAGGCCCAAATGGGAAAACCAGTTGTAACATATGGAAGAAAACAATCATCTCCCAAATCCCCAATTAAAAGGGACAATGTGTTTGAGACCTTCCTAGCAGTCGAGAGATAAAAGTCTCAATTAAATTCGTGAGAATGTTTATTTCTTTGGTATGTGCAGTTGCTTTGCCCTTGAATAACTCAGCAGGGGAGTAGCCATGAGTTCATATTTATATCTCAGGTGCCCCTAGGCAAGAAACCATCGGTACCCCTAGCTCCAGAGAGGGCCACACCCCTACCTCTCCCATCAAGGTGAACATATGTCTGATGGAGCAAATAAGCTTGAGAATACTGTATAAACTGGACATTGCATCAATATATAAACTGGTAAATAAACTTGCCACCCAGTACAGGAGAATTGGGTTTGTGCTGAACATGGCCACAATTCAGTATAGTGGGCGTGGTCACTAAGGCATGACTCAGAAGCTGGTGCCCAAGAAGTTGCCTTCAATGGGAAATCAGATCCTGCATGGTCTTCACTAGGGACACCATGGGTTGGGGTGAAGGAGATATAAATCCTTTCAACCCTTTGTTGCCAGGTGACTGTTAATTGTAAGCTGCAAAAGGTATTAACCCTCTGGTAACTAACAAAGATCAAATAGAAGACTGAGGATAGTGAGTATTGAAGTCCGACTACTGCTGGAGGTTTCCCACCCCTAGTATATGCTGTACTCCTAGGCCCAAGCAAACAGACTAATTCTACTATAAATGTGCAGTAGGGTTGCTACTGTAACATTATATACGCATTTGTGAACTATATTCAATGAATATAATGGGATGTGCGTAACGAACAAAAATCTGTTCTTGAATGAACTGAAGTAAAGAAAGATTAGTATTATTCTTTAACCCTACAGATGTTTGAGGCCTGCTACATCTCTATGCAATGCAATACCGGCCTTGAATGGCAACAGATAGGTTAATTTCAGAGTGTTCTACTAACATCCGGAGCTCAAAGCTCTGTGTGTGGGTGAAACATGTTAAAAATCTCCAGCCTGTATTAATTTGCTACTACTAGAATAACAGCTAAAAATAACCAGTTTATAATGGCTGCATTAAAGGAAGGAGCTGAGACACAGCAGTGTTTACCTATATGACTGGGCGATTGATAAAGAAAATGGATACAGTGCCTATTACACCACTTGGATTGGACAGCTTTGGTACACCAGGCCAAAATTCTGTCACCTTCTCTGGAATAAACAGGTGAGGGGATGGAAATGTAGATTCTAGCTTATGTACCATCTAGTGGCAGGAACCAGCTATTACAGCTTTCAAGAAGCTGATGGACTAAATTACACAACATCCTCACAAGTCATTAGAAGAGCATGTCCCTTTTCAAGTACTTACATTCATTCTGCTAACTTTCTCTTTAAATTGTACTTTAATTGGTGCCATTACCTCAGTAGCAATGCAGACTGAGCAGCACTCTGTAGTATCATCACTGGAAACACTGTGGGTGGAGCAATATGTCAATTCACAGGAAGGGGCCAGTATTATCATTAATCCTGCACAGACTGGGGTCACATGACCATGACCATGTGACCATTGTTGGACCATTGTTGGGCCATATACCAGACAAGCAACCAGTGCTGACAGGAGTGCCTTGTTGCCAAATACTGGGAATGGAGTTAAAAAACAAGAAAAACAAACAAACAAAAAAAAAAAATACACAATCTAAAGCTTGACTAGTTAACACTTAAAAGACCAGAGGGGTACGCTACATGCAATGCATTGCACACCCCTCTGGTCCTCAAACTGTAAGAAAATTATATATTCTCAAAACATGAAAACATAACTTGAATTAGATAAACCACATTTCATTTATGTGGACACGGGACCTGTAACATCATGCTGATGACACTGGATATCAATGTGCGACCTGCTCTCTATCTTAAGAGCACTAGAAGAACTGTCCATTGACTGCTATGACAGAAAATGATGTCTAAGCTTATAAAATATGGCCTTCACTCATAACTGAGCCCTGTGCAAAACAGGCACCGCAGCATCATTTTATTGTAATGTAAAGCTTAGGGCCCATTTTCTATTTGCACAGCACAGGCATTACTTCCTGTCAAAACCAGTGGCTGGGCAGTTTTCCCTCTAGCATTAAAAACAGGAGGGTGGGACACACATATAACCCTTTGAGTGACAGGTGTACCACGTGCATTGTTTTGCAGTGTGTTGCGTACTCCTGTGGCACTCAGAGGGTTAAAATATGGGACCATGTCATATCTCCCAACATTTCAAATGGCCAAAGAGGAACAAAACTTTTTTTAATCCCTTAAGGACCCATGACGGTCCAGGACCGTCATGGGTTGAATTTTAAGTCACTTTTTTATTTTGACACTGTGGCCTGTGGCACTGTGAGGCGCAACTGCAGGTAGATGCCCAAAGAACTTGTAGCTAAAAAAACTAAAAACTGGGACATCCTCAGCTTAGTGCCAATAAGAGCTGCTGGCAGTTAAGTTCAAGAACAGAAAAGATGTCTACATGCTTTCCACCATGCATGAGACAAACTGCGGTAGTCTCTGTTCTTAGAAGGGGGTAGTAAGAAAGCCAGTCTGCATTAAAGACTACAACAAACACATGGGGGGAGTTGATTTGTGTGATCAACTCATGCAGCCGTACCTCACCATGCGAAAGTGTAGGGCATGGTACAAAAAGCTTGCCATTTACATGATGCAGAGTGCAGTATACAATTCTTTTTTGATTTCCAATTTGGCAAACCCCACTCTAAAACTTAGTTTTCTGTAGTATCAGCTCCATCTTATTTCCCAATTTTTGTTTCAAGGGGCAACAGAAATAATTCCACCAAAACCCGGGGTAGTACATTTTATTTATAAAAGCCCCCCAGCCCCCCAAAAGAAAAACCCACAAAAGCGAAGCAGGGTTTGCTACACCAAGGGAATACGGAGAGAAACCCCCGCTTACTGTCCTGATTGCCCTTCCAAACCTGGCCTCTGCATGGGTGAGTACCATGCAGGCACAAAGCAGTAGTGCTGTAAAGTTTATTATTTGGCCACTTTTCCCCCCTGAAATATCCTGTTTTTTATTTTTCAAAACACATCCCTCCTTAGATCTAACACTATCAAAATATAATGGGAAGCAAAGCACCCTATGTTTTCGCCATCTCTGATAATGGAAACACACATGTTCCATACTGGGCCCAGTAGCTCCCCCAAACCCTGACAAAACTATGCATATGGGGCACTTCCATACTCAGAAGAAGGAGCCGAACACTAATCAATGCACTTTATAAAATCTTCACCTATTCTGTGCTTGAAATTCACATCAACATTGAAACCTAAGTGTGAAAAACGCTGATTTTGTACTTATGTCAAGATTTACGAGGGATTGGTGGTTAAATGGCTGCGTAAAAAATGTGAAATCATACATAAAATGAAAGCCTGGGGTGTCTACTTTCCAAAAATGTACACTTTTGGGGGGAAATTTTAAGGTGGAGTGCTGGTACACAGCCCCAAATGAGACATGGCACAAGTGACGCAAGCTGTGAAAAGACAGTGCGAAACTGGAAACGAGCATGTTCCAATTTGGGCCCCGTAGCTCCCCAAACCTTGTGAAACCTATGCATATGGGGTATTGCCGTACTCAAAAGAAGGAGCTGAACACTAAACAATGCATTTTTAAAAATCTTCACCTATCCTGTGCTTGAAATTCACATAAACATTGAAACCAAAGAGTGAAAAACGCTGAATTTTTTACTTACATCAAGTTTTACGAAGGATTTGTGGTAAAATCGCTGCGTAAAAAATGTGAAAACATACATAAAATGAAAGCCTGGGGTGTCTACTTTCCAAAAATATACACTTTTGGGGGGAAATTTTAAGGTGGAGTGCTGGTACACAGACCCAAATGAGACATGGCACCAGTGACGCAAGCTGTAAAAATTCAAAGTGTGAAACTGGAAACGCACATGTTTCAATTTGGGCCCAGTATCTTTCCCAACCCTTGAGAAACCTATGCATATGGGGTATTTCCGTACTTAGAAGAAGGAGCTGAATACTAATCAATGCATTTTTTTACATTTTCAACTACCCCGTGCTTGATATCAACAGTAATATTGAAATGTAAGTGTGAAAACTGAAAAAAAACAAAATATTACCACAATTTTGAAAAATATTTCTGGAAAAATAGCTGCAAAAAAAAAAGCCAACATTCTCCTGATTATTTACCTTATGTTGTCTAGTTTTCAGAAACATATACCTTTGTGGGACATTTTTGGTTCTGGCACCGTCAGCTAAGCTATGATGGTTACATGCCAACTGTTGAAAAATTACAAGTTGGAAATAGTGACGTCCATCTTGTAATATTTACCTTGTAAATGTGAGAAAGGGATTGAAATATTAGGCATATGGGGTACTTTTATATTCAGGAGAATCAAATGAATATACTTTGGGGTATTTTTTTTTGTAATGAACTAATAGTATGCAAATCCTGACAGGAAAATATAAGCAAAATGTTTTGTTTTGTTTTTTCCCCCCTCTTTTTTTCTATTTTAATCAAATTAAATGATGAGGTATTCATATAATTGTGGTATCAAAAGAAAGCCCTACTTGTGCTTAAAAAAAGGTATATAATTTGTGTGGGTGTACAAAATGAATTAAAGAGAAAATGTGGTTTAACAAAGACAGTCAACAAAGTCAAAATTGCTCCAGTCCTTAAGTGAAAACGACCTCAGATTTTCCCGGTCCTTAAGGAGTCCTGTTATGGCGTGGCTGGTGGGCAGGGCATTACCAAGAATCTTTAGGTTATTTTATGAGCCGTTGACACCATTGTGTAAATGTTTTAGCACAAGACCTATGTATTTTATTTACACATAATTTAGAAACACATATACTGTAGTTTAAAGAAACATTAATGTGAGTTTTATTTCTGTGAAGCAATGTGATACACTTATATACACATCACACAGTCTGATCTCCTATACAGAGGGACACCAGGGTGGGACAGAGGGATTTGGGTCTCAAAGAGGAACACTTGGGAGGTATGGCATGGCCAATAATTTCCAGCAGTCCACTAGACTGCTACTAGTATAATAAAAAATATAAAAAGTAGCAGATGATTAAGAAATTATGCTTTTCTCTGTTTAACATTTGGAAGGACAATAACTTTCTATCTCCTGACTAGTAGCTTTTTTGCTCTAACTAGTTATTTATCACAGACTAGTGTAACAACCCGTGTACACGGGCCAAGGTCCGGATGATGTTAAGAGGCCGCTCATGCTCTGTGTCCTTCCGCCGACAGTCATGCACTGCAGAGACTGCCCGAAAGCACAGAATGCTCCCAGCACAGAACTCCCAGCATTCCTACACCTCCCAGCATTCTGTGCGTTCAGGCAGTCTCTACTGCGCATGACGGCTTCTGACAAACATCCTAGCGAATTATTATATAGGATATTTTCCCATTCATGTACAGGGCTGTCCCAGACTACCTTGAATGCAGGACAGTTCTCCAGTCCATTGTTCCACAACCATACAAAGGGATAACATACTACTAAATAGACCATTCCTCGACAACTGGATACAAATTTCACTTACACAAAACGTAACCTAATACAAACAATTAAAAAAAAAAAAAAAAAAAACCTTTAAAACCTGATATAGGACTGTGATTTCATAAATACTGCATCTTCAACTTATTTATTCCTTCGTGGGATAAACAGCACATTATACAGAAAATGATTATTATTTGAAATGCATACCAATTTAACCCTGGAATAGCAAGCAAACCTTGATGGTTTTGTGGTAACCAGAAAGAAGACCCTCATTTGTTAACTTTTACAGTGCTGTCTGCACAAGCATTGCATGGGTTAATGTTATCAGCAGGGATGTTCTGTAGCACTGCTGCCCCCATGTGTCCTATGTTTACAATTACATCAATTAAATAAGTTTACTTCCAGTATATACTGAATGTCAGTAATGTATTTAAACGGTTACTAAAAATCTAAATTAGGTGGGGCTATATTTAATAAGCACTTTAACACATCAATTGTGTTTTCCTTTTTTAATGTATAATTTATTACTGCCCATCCTGCCACGTGTTACTGTTGGCATTGACCCAGGAACCTACCTTAACCGCACTGAACCTAGAATTTGAGTCTCTGCCTCCAATTTTTTAAGCAGCAAACCAGATACTATGAGCCAGATTCAGTAGGATTAAGTGGTTCCAATTTGGAGCAAACCAATTGTACCATAGGGGACAGATGAACATTTCAAGCATTCCCACTGATTTATATAGGGCTTTTAACCCATTCAATGCTGAAGAGGTCTCTGAAGCCATTGTTTCATAATGTGTATCCCTTAGGATGCAATTAGTTTGTCCTAGAATTTGTCCACTATATCTTCCTGAGTACTGCCCAACATGACGAAACAGCAGTGGCAAATTCTTTTATTCACTAAGATTTTTAAAGGGCTGTATGTTCAAAACAAAAGTTGAGGAGCTCTGGGGGAAACCATTTGCACTACAGGGGAGAACTAAAAATTTCCTTTGATTTAATTGGGGATTTTAACCCTTTGAAAGCTAGAGAGGTTTCCAAAGCATTGCTGCCTTGGAGACCTCACTAGCTTTCAAGGGGTTAAAATATGCACTTAAATCAATGGGAATTTGGGGGAATTTTTAGTTCTCCCCTATAGTGTAAATGGTTTGCCCCAGAACTCCTCCACTTTTCTTTTGAACATACAGCCCTAAGATAGTGTGACCTGACCTCACCTTTAACCGGGGACGTATTTGGAAAAATGCATACTGCAGGGCTTCTTTGATTTTAGTGCACTCCTGAAATATGCCTATTTCCTGCGTCTCCCTGGTTATAGGTGAGGTCTGGTCAGCCTACCCTAAGAGAAAGTACATGTACATAGCAATGTAATAAAATAAAAGCTAAACAACATGAATGGGGATTTTTATGAGTTAAAGGAGCAGTAAACTTTTTTAATGAAAAAATATATATTGTAGGGATTTTCCTATTGAGTAAAATAAGGGTACTCCCACTGCCGAGAGATTTATATTTCCAGAGTTATTACAGTTTAAACCCATGTTTTTTTACATTAGCAGTGCCCTCTAGTGGTCAAATTCTAATTAGATTTCCTGTTAGATTCTAATGGAGAGGAAAGTCAGAAAAGTCAGATATATACAGTTCTCTGTAGAATGTGATAGAAACTTCCTGTCACTTCCTGTCAGAACTATCAGGAAGTAAACACAGTAAATTCACTTCCTGATTATTTAAACGGCTATAATATTTGAATTAAACATCTGACAGCAGTGGGACTGACCTTGTCTTATGCAGTAGGAAATGCTCTGTAAAATGTTTTTTCATAAAAAAAAAAGTTTACTGCTCCTTTAAAGTGGACTTTTCACCATAAGATAGGTTTAGTTTATGTTAAAGGGGATCTATCACCCCTATACAAGTTAGCCTTAATAGTTAGATTATATACAAATAAGTGTAAAACTGTATTCATTTCGTTTTTAAAACCTCTATTTGGCCGAAACTGAAGTAGTAAATACTGCCCTGCACCTACTTCCGGACAGACTGCGGGTACAGCTCTGTAACCGCAGTCCGTCGCTCTGCCTCGGCTCCCCTCCCTCTATCCAGCCTCCTCCGATGATGAAGGCTTTCTGCCTGTAAGCTGGAGCGCCCTCATTGGGTAGCATTTATTACTTCAATTTCAGCCAAGTAGAGATTTTAAAACTGAAATTAATACAGTTTTACAATTATTCTCTATATAATCTAACTATTAAGGCTAACTTGTATAGGGGTGATAGATCCCCTTTAATGACTGTTGATGTGTCAGGACCATCACTGTTTGTCCCTCTGAAGGACGGTCCCATGAGAGAACTGTAAGCCCAAACGGGGTCTGAAATTGACTGCTCCAAGACTGGAGTGGTCTCTCAGACCCCAGTTAGGCGAGATGGTACACGTTGCCAGTCACGTGTTCTGGCATGCTGACGACTATCAAAGTGGTCCTTAAGGAAAGTCCCTTCCCCAGACTGCTGGTCGCTAAGGGGTTAAACATTCTGCTTGTATGTTGTATTAGCCAATTTCTGGCAATATAAATACATTCTGAGAACTCCTTATTTGTTGGTGGCCTGGTGATGCATTTTATGCTATTCAGTCACTGTGCTTGGCCACAATGATCACACACTGTGCTTTGAATAAATCTAGACAGAGCCCATACACAGGAGGCATTTCTAATAACACAGCAAGAAATGTGTTTGGCCTTCAAAAGAAATAATTAGCATACTGTGCAGCGAATTTACATAAAATGCCACATCATGCAGCAAAACATGAAGGTAGATTTCCCAAAGACTATTTGTTTTACAGAAAAAATGGATATAACAACATATAGACAGATTTGACTTCATAAAAGAAACTAAACTTGTCTTAAGGACATATGTCCACTTTAACCCCTTGAGTGCCAGAGGGGTGCAATGCATTGAAAAGCAATGCGTTGCGCACCCCTTTGGCAGTCAAAGGATTAAAAGGATAGTAAAATAAAAGCAGCGCCAATTAGCATATAGGAAAAACCTGAAAAACCTGTCAAGGGGGCAGGGATTTCCTTATGTTCACAGTAAGAACATTGTCCCTTGCTGTGAGCTGTTTGGTCTTAAGACCAGATTCCACATTTGTGGGGAGGTAGCTTACACTAGGTAAAAGGGGCGGGAGGAGGATACTTTATCATTCAATTACTCCTGAACTACAACTCTGACATTATTGAAATAACACTCTCCATGGCCCAAATACTATGAACATTAATTGGAGCTGCTTTCATTTTTAAACATTACTATCCCTTTAAATATACTCATCCATGTTGAGTGAATAGTATAAACACTCCTAACTACCACTATAATGGAATTAAATGCAGGAGTAAAAAGTACAGCAATTACATAAAAACACAGCTAGGCAGTGCGAAATTCCATAGTACAATAGGAAAGCTGGGATTGCTGTTTAGATATTATTGTCTAGATATTTCTGGTATATTTGCATTTAATATTGTATACTTATTATGTGTAGTTTATAACTATTTTATAATTTTTTATTGTTTAGAATAAATATATTTAGCTTATATCTTTGTGCCATTTATATTTTATATATATTTTTTATTTATATTATTAGATCTAAGCGCTTATTTCCTTTCTTTGTTTGTTTTTCCTACTTTAAGTGAAAGTTCTGCTTTAAAGCGGAACTAACACCGTTATAAAATTTGGCCCAAATAAATACCCATCTGGCGACTAGCTGCTCAATAGCGCTACTCTGTCACGGGACTGCTAGACAAATACTCTGACAGGTACAGGTAGAATAAAATAAAGATTTTATTGAAATTCAGTCTGTAAATAATAAACATTTTCCCAACCTTCCCGGGTCAGGCTTGGGGACAGTGCAAGGTCCACTACAGGAACAGCACTGAACACAGCCAGACCGTCTCCAGATGAATGTGAACCAGGATGTAAGTACAACCCACGAACAGCAAGTGGTAATGCACACAAGCAGGGAGCAAGGAAAGGCTCAGGTAACCTAGAATGCTAGGATACTACGGACGTCCTAGAACACTAGGACTGTCAGGCAATACGGACGGCCAGAGCCGCTAACCGACCAGAGCTCACACCCAGATGCCCATTAGAGTAGTAAGATACGCAGGCCGAGGTCATACACAAAACGGGAAGTCAGACAGAGCCAGGGAAGTACATAGCAGGTAGTCAGCCAGGCCAAGGGTCATACACGGAGAGGTTAGTCAGACAAGCCGGATCGAGCACAGACTGGGTAGTCAGACAAGGCCAGAGGTTCAGACACTAGTCTGGTAGTCAGGCAAAGCCACAGGTCTTACACAAATCAGAACGGCAGCCAGAAATGGATCGCAACAGAGAACAATAACGCTCAGAAACACCACGAAAGGGCAATCAGGCTATGGCCGAACGTGACTTATAAGGCCTCCTAAGAAGGAGGGGTTACAAAAGCTAAGGAGAGTGTGGCCTATAAAAATATCAAGCACATAATGACGTGCAGACAACCAGGAAGTCCATGATCAGAATGTAGCCACCCGCAACTACAGGAACAGTCAGGTAGCCAAGGCCCGAATTACAGAACCGTGATATAGTTGCCAGAAATATTACCTGGTGTTTGCGAATTATACACTGTTCCCGGGCTGACAGGCAGGAAACAGCGCAGACATCTTTCCATAGTGACGTCTGTGCATCTGGGTCGTCAGTCCCAGCCTGCTCTAGGAGGAGTTGCTAGAAGCCGTTCGGCTCCTTAAGGGACAGACAGCGCAGGCATCACTAAGGAAAGAAGTCTGCACCATTTCCTGCCTGTCATTCCAGGAACATTATATAATTTTTAAACACCAGGTAATATTTCTGGGGACTAGCGCTATTGAGCAGCTAGTCGCCAGATGGGAATTTATTTGGGCCAAATTTTATCAGGGGTGGTAGTTCCACTTTAAGCTATGAAGTAAATTAGTCAAACTGGGTTTACTTACATTACAGATGAGGCCACTAAAGAGGAATTATTTACAAAGATATTTAAGGTCAATACAAGGAACTCTTTTGGGAATTGTAATCTAAATGCTCCGCAAACAACAAGGTGGCATCCATTAAGATTAGAGGACACAGCAAAAAAAATCAGCAAAGGCAAGAGTTTTCTGCAGTAAGGATATGGAATGATATGTCTCAGGAGCCTTTGTTGGCAGATATTGTAGACAAAAAAAGTTGTGGACGCTGTTTTAGCGCTGAACTATTCATCTGGTTTTAATGCAGATAGGATAATGATCCAGGGAGATGTATGCTTGCCTTCTACAGTCAGAGAGGAATTTTTTTTACCTACTTGGGGCATAATTGGAGATGGTTTCAAAGGAGTTTTATCTGCCGTCTCAGAATTAACAAAAGGAGGTATGCCAACCTTCGAAACTGAAGCACTTGTCTTTTTTTTCAACCTCATCAACTATGTAACTATTAGAAACTCAACATTTAAAAATAAATAAAAAGTATCACCTTCCCTCCCTGCAGTCATTTGAACACCTTCTAGATCTCATATACTATTAATAATTCCATAATTTTATAGACTCACAAGTCTGTTGCCTATGGGTTATCTTTCACTCCAGCCTTTTGCTCATTAACTCCATCCCCAAGTCATGTAACTTCCATTCAAGCAACATTTCAAGATCAAGTGTCATATTCCTGAAGCTAAAGAGGTGCAATTCCCAAGCAAACCAACTGAACCGTAGGGGAAAATTAAAAACTCCCATTAACTTAAGTGGGATATTTAACTCCTTGACCTCTCTAGCATTCAAGGTATTGAATCAGTGGGAATTTTCATTTATTTTGTATAATACAGTTGGCTTTCTCGAGTGATGTTCCATTTTACTTTACTGAATATGGCCCCACCTGCCTTACTAAGTATCAACACTACCAAAATAATGACAAATTCTTTAGATATTAACCCCTGGACCACAGCTCTTACTATGTGGCCTTTCTCTCACATTTGTGTCTCATGCTTCAGATCATCCCAAAAGTTTCCAGACAAATCTGCTGTCAAACTTTGCAAATCCATGCACAAGCTCTCTCTCTCATTCACAATCAAATTCACAGTCATTGTTCTTGTTCAGAAAGCCATCATTTCATCTCCCCCGAAAGATATGTGTTGTAATCATAAATCCTTCTCTTAGCTCACATGGAACACAAGTATTTTCCGACAAGGATGGCAGGGCACTTACCTTAAAATACTCTCTGGAGGAGAAGACTCCCTACCTGCTTCACTTAACCACCAGCAGACATGCCTAGTTTTAACATATAGCAAAAATGTAAGAAAACAGAAGCGAGGTAAGAAAAGGGAACACCTAAACTAGGGAACCCAAAAGACACCCTGCCCATAACTCAAACAGCTGTTTTTTCTCCAGAGGGAAGTCTTGTGCTCCAGTCAGAGTAAGAGAAAATTATTTACCTATATGAACATAAAAAATTCCTTTTCTATTTTTTCCAGTGTTGGATATATGGGGCTATACCATGCATCCACCAAGGTTCCAGGGAGGGCAAGAGAAAAAGCCCCCAAAACACAAACCAGTTCTAACAGAGATGAAATGGAACAACATGAACTTCCTGTGTCATTGGATACTAACACAATAAACCAGCGAAAAGAACCAACAGTTTACTGATAAACAAACAAGGATAACAGCTACATAGGAAAAATAACCTGCAGGACACACATGATAGTGTTCAACAACTTTGTGAAGGGAAGACCACATGCCTGCCTTACACAGATACTCCACAGAGGCCTGATTCTTGTTGGTCCAGGAGGCAACCGACAATCTGGTGGAATGTGTTGTGACGCTAAAGGACACAGGCCTCTTCCTGGGCATATAACTCTGGTGAATGGTCACCTAAAGCCAGGAAGCCACTGTCAGCTTAGTTGCATTTTTGGCAAATGAGAGGGCCCTCAGGAATTAAAAAACTTGAATCCAATTTTCAGAAAAGACTGTGTGAGATGGACATAGTACTTCAAGCACCTAACCATGTCCAAAAGATTAAGCTCCTTCTCCTGTCTGAAGAAGCCGTCCAAAGATACGCAAGATAATCTCCTGGTTAATATAACTAACAAAGAACAACAGACCAGCAAATTCTATGAGGCACAAGACTAATCAATCATGAATATTCACGACTGGTATTGTGCCTCATAGAAATCTCTGGTCTGTTGTTCTGTGCTAGCCTTAGGTTTGGCAAGTCATCACAAGACACAATTGCCAGCAAGAAAGCAGTCTTTTGAGCCAAGAACCGAAGGAGAAACAGAAGACAGAGGCTCAGAGGTAACCTTCTGAAGAACTCCCACAACCAAGACAAGTCTCACAGAGAGTGGGATCCTAAAAGAATAGGTAGGCAGGAGCAACCCCCTGCCAAAAATTCTACACATTCGGTAACAAGGCAACTGAAGAGATAGACCAGAAATCTAGACCTTATTAGAGCTAAGACTAGGCACTTTCTGAAGACCATCCAGAAGAAAGGCTCAGATAACAGAAGATGAAAAGGGCACAGGCACAACCCCATGCTTTCTACTGAACAAGGACCACACTTTATGGTACGCTTTGGACGATACATGCTTTCCAGCATCATAGTGGAAATGACAGAATTTGAGAAACCTTTCTTACCCAGCATGCTGGCTTCAAGTTCCAAGCCATCAAAGCCAACTTCTCTACCTCTGGGTAACACAGAGGACCCCGAGTCAAGAGGTCCAGAAGCAGAGGAAAACAAAACGGCTCTGCTATGGACAGAGTAAGAAGATCCAAGAACCAGGCCAGGTGAGGCCAGAATGGCATAATCAGAATGACAAGAGTCCCATCCTGTTTTTACTCAATACTCTGGGAATCAGACATAAATGATGAAACATATACTCTAGGGGAACTGCCAGAGAATGACCATTGTGAACAGGGGTAACAACACCCCAAACTGTTACACAGCACACTGAACTAGAGCCAACAGGACTCAAAAGTGAAGGAAGCACCAAGAACTGAAGAAGATCCTAGACAGGCAAGACTGCCTCCAGGATTTTCCTCCCAAAGCTGGCATCAGCCAATGCCAGCACATCAACACGGTAGTGCTTTGAAAAGGTGTGCACAGACGACCAAGTGGCAGCCTTGCACAACTGATCAGTAGAGGCCTGATTCTTGTAAGCCCAAGAAGCCCCAATAGATCTTGTAGAATGAGCCGTGACCCGAAAGGGGACAGGCTTCTTCCTCAGCTCGTAAGCCTTACGAATAGTGGACTTGATCCAAGAAGCAATAGTCACTTTGGATGCAAGTCTTCCTGCCCTGGAACCCTCAGGAATGACAAACAGTGCGTCAGACTGCCTGATAGACTCAGTGAGAGGTACATACTTGAGACAATGCACCACATCTAACAAGTGGTGACCCCTTTCCTTGTCAGAGGTGGGGTCAGGGCAGAAAGAAGGCACCACAATCTCCTGATTGATGTGGAACTCCGAAACCACCTTCCAGAGAAACTTCTTAGAAGTGCAAAGCACTGCCTTGTCCTTGTGAAACACCAAATAGGGTGGCTTACAAGACAGAGCATGTAACTCCGCGATACTGCAAATGGACACGATCGCAAGGAGAAAGGCCATTTTCCATGTCAACAGGTGTAGAGGAATAGTAGCCAAAGATTCAAATGGAGGGCACTGAAGAACGCCCAAAACCAAGTTAAGATCCCACAGAGGAGCGGGATTCTTGAAGGCTGGATGGAGTATGTGCAATGCCCAGGAAGAAAACCTTAACATCAGGAAGGATGGCAATGCACATCTGAAAGAAAAAAGAGAGAGCAGAAGTATGAACCTTAAGTGAACTCAAACTGAGGCCCTTACCCACACCGTCCTGCAAAAAGGCCAGGACCATAGGCAGATCAAATTCCTGAGAAAGGTCCTTGTCAGCACACCAAGATAGAAAAGTCGACCAGACACGATGGTAGATCTTGTAAGAAACAGGTTTGCGGGCACTGAATATAGTAGCCACTACCCATGAAGAAAAACCTTTCTTCTTCAATATTGAGGATTCAACTTCCAAGCTGTCAAAGTTAGCCGATGAACATCCTCCTTCCACAGGTAACCCTGTAGAAGATCCGGACGGCAAGTGAGCCGGAATGGCTCCACCACCGACAGATCCAGAAGCTCCGGAAATCAAGCTTGGCGAGGCCAGTACGGAGCAATCAGAATGACTGGACAGAGTTCCAGTCATAATTTCCTTAACACCCTGTGCAACACTGGGAGGGGAGGAAAGATGTAGGCCAGAGGAAATAACCAAGGAATGGATATTGTATCCACCGGCAGGGCTAGAGGGTCCCTCCATCGAGAGCAGAACCTCGGAACCTTCATGTTGTGACTTGTCACCATAAGGTTGATGTAAGGAAGACCCCACTTCTCCCCACTCTCTGCTGTACATGTGTGTCGACTGAGGAAGTCCGCCATGACTTTGTCTACGCCAGGAATGTGCACTGCGCATATGGCAGGAACGTGTTCTTCTGCCCAGGGCAAAATAGCATTGATCTCTAACCAAGTGGCGAGACTTCGTGTTTCACCCTGCTTGTTGATGTAAGCCACGTCCGTGGCGTTGTCGGTCTGTACCCGGACTGGACAGTCTTCCAGCTGAGATGTCCAATGATGAAGGGCATGAAATATCGCCCAAAGCTCCAACACGTTGATGGGAAGGAGAGATTCCTCTGGAGACAACCGACCCTGAGCACTCAGGGGACCCAGGAACGCTCCCCAGCTGGAGAGGCTGGCATCCGTTGTCACTGTGGTCGAGAAGGATACCAGGAAGGACTTGCCTTTCAGCAGACTGGAGAGGTAGAGCCACCATGACAAACTCAGTTCCACATGAAGAGGGAGGGACAACGACATCTTCAGAAAATCCGGCTGACCCCTGCACACCTGGATCACAAACCTCTGGAGTTCCCTGGTGTGCACCATGGCAAACGAGACCTCTTCTGTGGTGGAGATGAATCTTGAGCCAGAACCGCAAAAACCCTGTGGGCGATCTGGTGAGCTACCTTGTCCGTGAGAAACACCATGCTCTTCTGAATGTCGAAAAGAAGGCCCAGGTAGACCACACGCTGGGATGGGACAAGATCTGACTTGTCCATGTTGATGATCCACCCGTGATGGGCGAGAGCATGAATGCATTGCTGAACCTGCTGATGAAGAAGTTCCGCAGAGGGGGCTTTCAGAATCTGGTCGTCAGTGTATGGAGTAACTCTGATGCCGTCCCGGTGGAGGACGGACACTAAGGCTCCCAGGACACGGTTGAAAACCTGAGGAGCTGTAGTCAGACCAAAAGGGAAGAGCTGAAAACTGAAAATGCCCTCGGTCACAGGCAAATCTGAGATACTGCCGGCTCTTTGGATGAATGGCGATGTGTAAATATGCGTCCTGGAGATCCAGAGATGCAAGGAATTCCCCCGGGAACACAGCAGCAATCACCGTCTGTAGAGACTCCTGGTGATAATGGGTCCAGATCACAAAGGAATTGAGATCCTTCAAATCCAAAATGGGGCGACAACCTCTGTCCTTTTTGGAGACCACAAAGAGGTTTGAGTAAAAACCCATACCTCTGTCCTGAACTGGAACCGGCTCTAGAACATCCTCGTCCAGAAGAGCCTGAATAGCGCCATTGAACAGCCTGGATTTCTCCGCGTCCTGAGACATATGAGAAGGAAAGAAGCGAAAAAGAGGAAGAGAGACAAAAGGGATCCTGTACCCTTCCATCACCACCTGTAAAACCTACGGGTCCGCCACTCAATCCTCCCAGATGCTGTGGTAGCGACGCAGACGACCAACCACAGCAGAGTGGGGACCTGGGTTCGGTGAGTCATGCCGAAGAAGGCTTAGAAGCCTTGGGCTTGGAGGAGACCTTGGGCTTCCATTGCTGTTTGGGCTTGGAAGAGGCACGTGGAGCTGAGGGAACCATCTGGTTCGCCAGACACGTCTCAGTCTGAAAGGAACGAAAATACTGATTACGCTTCAGACACAAGGCGTGTCAAGAGAGGGGTTAGGTGGAAAGCAAGTAAGGGGCTTTTTAGGCTCCTGAAACACATCAGAGGGATCAGAAGGAACCTCCTGAACTAAGGGAATGTTAAAGGTATGCAAAACAGCCATGATCTGGCCCCCAGCCGAGGGCTCAGGATCAGTCTCAAAGGGATCCCCAAAAAACTGAGAGGAGCCCACATTAGAACATTCCTCAACATCTGAATCCACCAGCAGTTCCTCCTCAGAGGAATCTGATACGTCAGGTACTCCCTTAGGTTTTGGCAGGGAAGACTTGAAGGAGGAGGGGGTCTGCCAAGAAAGGAAGACCCCTTGTAACTGGGATGGAACGAGTTGCAATGTAGACTTAAGGTCCCTGGTAGCAGCCTTGAACTCTTGCACCCAAACTGGCTCTATAATACATGGCTGGAGGTCCCTGGTAGACTCTCAGGGACATCAGAACATGCGGGGCATAAATGACCTGAGAATTCTCTAGGTAACCCTGAATGACAGGAAGAGCAATGCGCAATAGGGGATACAGAGACCCCAGCATCCTTAGTCTTAGGTCTGGCCCCAAGCTCCAACGGTACAGACATTCTCACAGTGTCAAATAACCTTACAGTATAAGAAATCACCCAAATGCAGTGTGTAGGATTAAGGTTTCAGCCCAGAAATCTCTAAAATAGACTTATCTGGCAGGCGAAGGAGATAAGGAGACTCCAAGCCCTGTGTAGGATACTCATTCTGGAAATGGCACAAAATTGCTGCCACGGAGGGATCCAATCATAAACGAACGTGCACAGCAAGCACTCATGGGAAATGCAGTTTTCCCAGAAAAAGTACCCAAACAGTGCCCGAAGCCCCCAACACACTACAAACATGAGCCGGATGATAGAGCAAGGGCAGACAAGAAAAATGAGCCATCTGTGAAGTCGCTAGGTTAAGCGGTTGCAGATATGTCCCAAACTGTACAGTCCCATAGGTGTGAATGGAGCAATGGCGCCTATGCGTTAGAGTGCGCCTTTAACTCAAATTTTACAAAATTGAAACAGTAAAATAAAAATACATGAATCATCACTAGAACATGTTAGAATACCCAAAAACACTGAACCAGTAGGAAAAGTGTCAGAAAACCACCAAAAGATGCAAAACCAGCAGCTAAAGGGTTAAAGTACCACATAAGCCTGCTCCAAAACTATGCCTGATGAAAGTGAATCAATAAATATTAAGTATAATGGTCTTGCTATTACGGAACTAAGTTCCTTCAAGGGCTGAAGAAGACAAAGTACCCATGTATGCATACAAGACAAGTAATACTTTTGGCAACATATGAGATAAGAAGGCCCTGCCCCCCTTGACAAGTCTTTCAGGTTTTTCCCTTATCTTAATTGAAGATTGTCCCTCTCTGCAATCTACCTGGGCACCTCCCTTCTGATCTGGCTGAGCAGTGTTACATCAGTAGAAGGGGCGGGAGGGGGATACTTTGTCATTGAATTACTCTTGAACTACAACTCTGACAGAATTGAAATAACACTCTCCAAAGTCCAAATACTATGATGCTTAATTAAAGCTGCTTTTATTATGAAACATTACTATCCCTTTAAGCAAAATGTAAATACAATTTGCCATCTGCAAAGGGCTGGAGAGTGTCACTGATATGTAAAATAGACAAAACTTGTAATTTCAAATACATATACAGATTTCATATTATTTCGTAGCATCTGTGTCATATCAGTTATGTGCTACATAATACAGAACACAGAGTTCAATTACCGTCTACAATCAGAAATAAAAGTCCATTCTAGGGAGAGTGTCATGTACAGACACAAGGACACAGAGGACCTTATTAATGAGTTGCAGTTCTGGAGTAACCCAGCTGTACCATAGGCCTTAAATCAAAATTCTCATCAATTTAAATGGGACTTTTAACCCCTTAAATGCCAGAGTGGTCTCCAACGCATTACTCTTCAGTGTAAGAGCAATGTTGGAGCATACCAACTGTACCACAGGAAAACATGACAATTGCAATGTATTTGAATGGGGCTCATAACCTCTTGAATCCTAGATAGGATTCCATGAGTCACTAACCTAATATTTAATTAGTTAAAAAGCCACATTTAAATCAATGAAAATTTTTGGAGGTTTTTTTTTTTTCATCCCTCTGGTGCAGTGAGTTTGCTCCAGAATTAGACCTTTTACCTTTCTGTATAAGGACCTACTACTTTCTAACCCACAATAAATGCTGTGGATTTGGGAAGTGTAATGACCAGTTATAAAGGGTTCCAGTGGATATTAATTCACTAACGTAATGAAACATGGTTTATCAAGGCCAAGGTTCCATAAATGGCTTTATTATACATCAGGCACTTGCAACTATTGTAGTATCAGTAAGGAACAGAGATCTCTCCGATTGATATGAACGACTCCAGGAAGGTTTGGGGAACTGAAGACTTCAGCTGCTTTTCACTTGTTGACACACTGGGACGGACCTATGTATTACAAATTTCCATGGCAAAACTACTGTACTACAGCCCACAGATCACCACATGCTGTAGCTGCCTGAAAATATCTTCTATTGTGGGAAAGTTGCAAGATGTAGCCACTATGAATGACAGTTACAACAGCTGTCTGTCCCATATGATAACAGTTCACTACGTTATAAGTCTATTCCAGTCCATGTTTTGGTAAACACACCCAAGGAAAAACCACACTGAAAATTGCTGGAGTGCAATCAATTTTTACCAAAGTAGCTAAAAGCAAATACCCAAACTATTGGTGCACCTCCATATTTTCAGCATTATTAACCATATACAGAGTGGCATATTGCCTGCATATCACCATGGTATTAAATATGAGGTTTTACTGATATAATATGGCCATAGAATGCCAAGCTTGCCACCGCACCAAGATACCCCATTATAGGAAAGTCCTAACCTTAATATGCTCTATCCTTTAAGTTGAATCTCTCCTGTTTTAATCATTTACTAACCTTAATCAACTTTATCATGAGAGCTGGATCTGCTAGCTTTATTCACTGAAGGAGAGAGACTCTCTGCCAGGCATTACATGTAAAGTTACCCTAAGGCAGATTTGCAGTCCTCAAATACTACAAACAAGCCAGAATTTAAGGATGTCCATATCCGAGCACCAGTGGGTCAGTCAAAATGAATTAGCCATGGATTAACTCACCTGGGCTTAATCAATGATATACTTAAATCCTTGCCTGTAGGTAACATATATGGACTGAACTTGAGGAACCGTGTCCTAAGATGTGAGATACTTCTTCTAACAGCCAAATCTCTCCAATGCTATGGGGCATTTTATTAGGACTGGCACAATCTCTACAAGATGAAAGACATTCCATATAGCTCTATTTACTCAAGACTGAAAAGTCTCAGCTTGTACACTTTGTGGCAGTAGGTCTATAACCTTTTCTATATTCAAGCATATATCTGCATGATGCAGTCTGGAGAAGTAGAGTGTAACAGCAAAATAACAAGGAAAACAAAAGGAGTCTACTCCTATGTATTATAACGACTGGTAAAACAAAAGAGGATAAAAAATATATTAAATTTAAGACCTCTTAAAAAATAATAAATGCTTATCCTATACAATAACTTGCTAAATGTGTGTTTTTCAGAAGCAGTCATGCGCAGTAGAGACAGATGCGTTCGCTGCAGTCATGCGCACTACAGACTGCCCGCAGCGCGGCTGATACGGAACGGGGC
The DNA here is from genome assembly GCA_037306005.1 of Rhinophrynus dorsalis. Classification (NCBI taxonomy): domain Eukaryota; kingdom Metazoa; phylum Chordata; class Amphibia; order Anura; family Rhinophrynidae; genus Rhinophrynus; species Rhinophrynus dorsalis. The sequence continues at coordinate 23,189,311 of CM074728.1, forward strand.
ACTCCGAATTCAGACCGTTGTCCTCTCTGTGCACCGGAGTGCCCCGCTCCGTATCAGCCGCGGCGCAGGCAGCCTCTACTGTGCATGACTGCACCACGGCCGTTGCTAGTTGGCACTGTGGCCCGTGTACACGGGCTCTTCAACTAGTCTGTAAAAGGTATATGTAGAAAATAGGAACAGGATTTTATTGTTATATATATATATACAAATCTAAACCCACCTCCTCTGTTGCACTCACAAGAAGATCCTCTTGAGCTTTAGGAGTGTCAAGGGTCCCAATCTCTGTTAAATCCAAGAGCCGCTTCTGACTTGATGCCTTTTGGTGTCCATGTATTCTGCAACACTGTATCCAGATGTGTAGCCTATGTCCAATAAAGGAAGAACTGTGCCACTATGTAGCCAAAGTTATTTAGCCCAGATGGAAATATTAGGCTGATGACACTCAGACTGCTACAAAGGGAAATCCTCCATGGGCCACATGTAATACAGAGCTGCTTCATGACACTTGGGACAGACGTCGCAGATCTTTGTTTCTTTTGTGTGCAGTACTATATATATCTGCATGAAGTAAATGGCAGAAGAAGGGTTTCTTACATGCATAAGCAAGACATTAGCTTCATAAAATAACTCTGGCTCTTTTAGTTCAGAAGTGATCTTATGGAATTTAAAGGGATTTGGACCACTCCCACATGTAAATTATATGTACTCTACTGTACAAGACACAACAGGATGAGGCAGACAATGCAAAATGCTGCCAACGTTTATTAATAGTCAGAGATGCTCAACTAGGAATGAACCTGCAATACAAATTTGCAGGCTCTCTAGGAATGGTATCCTACCCAGGGTACAATCAGCTACACCTCACTGATGAGGCCCAACAAGGCCGAAACGTACGCCTGGGGTTGGCTGCTTCTCTTGTTCAGAGAGGAATTGCCTTAAATTTCGTGGTTGGACTGCTGTAATGGCAGGTCCAATATGATATGCTTTAGGAAATTTCTTCTCTGTGAAAGGCACTAGTGGGCTAAAAGAGACTGCACCCTGGGTAGGACACCATTCCTATAGAGCGTCTCTGACTTCCACTTTACTTTTAAAATGCTGCCACCACATTGTTGAAAAACATATTCTAACTAAATTTCTTAAAGGTATCATTTTATAAACACACACACGTTTATATATTATATTATATTATATTATATTATATATATATATATATATACACATATATACACACACACACACACTGGTAGGAAAGCCTGTATACACGGGCTAAAGTGCCACCCAGCTACCTCGGCTGCTGCCCCGGAGCCAAAAGCACAGACAGGCGGTGTGCTATCTGGAGATCCCCACTCTGGACCAGCGCATTCGGCCAGACCCTACTACGCATGACTGCATTTTTTTTGCAGTCTCTACTGCGTATTTGCAGTTTCGCACTCAGGGAGCTTCACAGGCTAGCGCTTTATGTTATCTATTTGAGAGTGCCACCCAGCAACAGCCGCGGTGCAGGCATGCACAGTAGAGACTGCCTACGCCTCTGCTGATACTGAGCGGGGCGCTCCGAATTCAGATCATAGTCCTCTCTGCGCACCAGACTCCGGTCTGAACTCAGAGCACCCCACCCCACTCCATATCAGCCACGTCGCGGGCAGTCTCTACTGTGCATGACTGCAGCACGCAGCCGTCTCTACTGAACATGACGGCTTCTGACAAACTTAGTTAACGAATTATAAAATAGGATATTATATATACACACACACACAGCAAAACAACAACATACAAACTGACATACTTCTTACTCTTATGATTATTAGTGTGGTAATGATGGTTATAGTTCTGAGAACTCCAAAACCCCACATGCTTTGTTGGTTATTTAATAATCACAATCACCTTTTTTTATTATAATTTAATCAAGTAAGTTTTGTTTGCATGATCAACATTGTTTTAATTGGTTTTGATTGCGTTTACTTCACTTGTACAATCAGTTTACTTTTGTCAGTTGCGGACGTACCCAATAGGTAGACCGCAATCTACAGTAGATCACCAAATGTTTATTGGTAGACCACCAGCTGTGTTTGCTAAATCCTTCTAACACTGAAGAAGTTAATATGACTGCAGTCTTGTCACTTAAAAGCTGAACCATAGGACAGAACTAAAAATTCCCACTGCTTTAAATGCTAGAGGTCTCCAATGTATTGGTTCTCAATGAACTAAATACCTCTCTAGGATTCAAGAAGTTGAAATCAAAGGGAAATTTTGAGCATTTACTTGTTCCCTATTGTACAGTTGGTTTGCCCCAGAATTACGTGTTTTTTAACTGATTTTTGTTTGTTTGCAATACTTTGGCTTGGTCCAATTTTGTTCAATATAAGCAGACATATGTTGTGAAATATTCTTGAATGTGATGGTGAGAGACCATTGACTCATGCTGGTAAGGTGGTAGATGTTAGGATGACTAATAAAAACAGATCTCTAGTCACTTGAGTCTCATCACATCTGGTTTCAGATTTCTTTTGACTGAGTGAATTTTGCATTCTAACATTTTGTTCAGTTGAGCTCAGTGTATGGTCAACATTTTTTGTCTAATGCTTTATATGACTGAAGCATTAGACCTGACTTCTCTGCTTCGCCACCCCTCCCACAGTTTGTCAGAGTGCCTCAAGGATCAGTCCTGGGACCGTTGCTCTTTTCAATTTACTCCGCGTCCCTTGGCAAACTAATAAACTCTTTTGGGTTTCACCATCATCTCTATGCTGATGACACTCAAATCTTTCTTTCCTCCCCAGACCTCTCTCCTTCCCTCCTGTCCCAGGTATCTGACTGTCTATCTGCTGTGTCTTCCTGGATGTCCTGCCATCAACTCAAACTTAAACTTGGCAAAACCGAACTAATTATCTTCCCTCCCTCTACAACCAGCCTTACCCAAGACATCACCCTCACTGTTAACAACACTACTATCACATCAACCCCTAACAGCATGCTGCCTGGGGGTCACATTTGACTCTGCCCTATCCTTCATTCCTCACATCCAATCTCCAGGTCATTGGTCTTCCTCTCACCCTACTAACCCCACAACAGTCCATAATGAACTCTGCTGCAAGACTAATCTACCTCACTCATCGCTTCTCTAACACCAATCCCCTCTGCCAATCCCTACACTGGCTCCCATTGGCATACAGAATTAAATTCAAAATTCTGGTGCTAAGTTATAGAGACCTCAGTAACACTGCACCCCCTATATTTCATCTCTCATTTCCAAATACACTCCCACTTGCCGTCTTCGCTCTGCACACAAACTTCTTCACTCCACAACTCTTATTATATCCTCCCACTCCTGCCTACAGGACTTCTCCCATGCTGCACCTGAGCTCTGGAATTCCCTCCCCCATCCCATTAGACTCTCCCCCAGGCTTCAGATCTTCAGAAACTCTCCCTGAAACCGCACCTCTTCAGGGAAGCCTATCAACTACCTCCATAAACATTATCACCAAGAACCACCCCTTCCCTGGACCACTGCACTTAACAGCACTTCTCTCTCCCACCCACTGACCGGCAGTTCATGTGGCAGGAGGCACTTACACCCAGTAGCACTTATTCCCTTCTGTGTCCAACTTTTCTTCCTCTAGACTATAAGCAGGGTCCTCTGATCATTCTGCTCCCCATGTTTGATTGTATTATTTAATACCTCTGTAGGTCTATTCCCTATTGTACAGCACTGCGGAATTAGTTGGCGCTATATAAATAATAATAATAATAATAATAATACTAATTCACTCACAGGAGCAACCTTTTTTGTCTAATTTCTTGTTCGGTTGACCGAGGTTTGCATACAAGATTGACCTTTTTCCCCAAATAATGTTTTGTATGGTTTTGCAAACAACTAACCTTTCTTTCAGATGCAATCTTTTGTTTTATGGAGAGCACTGCACGCGCACAAACATGTTTTTAAATATTTTCTTTGATCGAATGTGTGCCCCAGGAACACTAATAAAGAATAGATAAGTGAAAGCAAATTGCCATAAGTTATGTTTTTATGTCACCTTTCACGGATATCTTTACAGTCAATGTAGCTGTAGTATGGTATACATGAGTAAAGAAAGTGGATTTTTGTTTACTTACCCATCAATCATTTTCTCTTAGTTCACGTGGAACACAGGAACAAAGGGTGAAGTCCCCTCCATAGGAAGGCAGGGCACTTGGGAAGAACTCTCTGAGGTGGAGGTTAGCAAACCTGCACCATTTCACACCACCCAGTTCGATGTATAGCAAAGCAGAGATAAAGACAAAAACAGAAGAGGAACAAGACAGGGAATTCTCTGAACAGAGAGCCCAAGAGGACCCGCCTGACTGGAACTTGAACCAGTGTTTTTTTCTCCAGGACAGAAGTAATTTGCTCTATATGGATCAAGAGAAAAGGATTCACCCTTAAGTATACAAAAATCCTCTTTTCTTTTTCATTTTATGTGGAATGCAGGAACCATGGAGAGATACCAAAGCATTCGCCATGATTACATGGAGGGTAAAGAGCAAAAAACCCTCAGTACACCTATCAGGTTAGATGAGAAAGAACTGGTACAACATGAATCTCATGCTTCTGAGCTTAAACATGGTAACAATGCCAGAATCAGAAAAATCTTTCATTCTTTCTCAAGATGCTGGCCTTACAAGCTAGGCTGTCAAAGCTAACCCTGAGACAGGAGGTCAGGACACAGAGTGAGCCACAAAACGGCTCCACCACAGACTGAAAAGATCCGAAAAACAGGCCTGATGAAGCCAAAATGGGGCAATCAGAATGATGTGGACATGCTCAATTCTGATTTTCCTCAAAACCATCAGATTATGGGAACCAGGGGAAATACATAAGCCAAAATAAAGTGCCATGGAATGACCACCACATCTAACGAGAGGTCTAGCACATGCCTGGATCAGGAACAGAACTGCAGAACCTTGCAGTTCAGCCAAAAGGCCTTGAGGACCACCACAGGGACAACCCAAGACTACCTGTGGAGTTGATAATGTTCTGATTGAACTCCCACTTAACACAATATCCAGATGGTGGCTACTGAGAAAGCCTTCCATAATGTTGTCTATCTGGAATGTGAACAGAGAGAGCTGCCACTTTAGCCTCTGCTCACGTGAGAATCAATCAAACTTCGACACATGTGACTGCACTCCTGGTCTCTCCCTGGCAGTTTATGTAAGCAACAGCAGCTGAATTGTCTAAATGAATCAACACCTGGAATCCCTGGAGGGGTAGAGACCAATGCCCCTGTGTTAGGTGGACTGCCAGAAGCTCAGGAACATTGACAGACAGAACACCCTGTGACTTGGTACAAAGATCCCAGGGGCCGTCCCAGATGAGGGAGTTGAAGCCATCAACAGAGATCCACTTTGTTCCTGTCGGACCAGTTCCTGAGAATTTTCAGCTGCAGCTCCCAAGTGCCCTCAGGCAGAGATTAGGTAACCCAGAAACAGACAGACAGGAAACTGCCTGAGACATTTGAGCAGGAATAAAGACTGGATCTTGTCAGCTGGCAGAAAGAACTTCTCCAGAGGGTGTAGAATCTCATACCTAGAAAGTGACTGAACTGGGAAGGAACTTTGAGAGATTCTTGAGACGGGAAAACCCAGCAATGTTTCTCCAGAATGGAGAAGCAGCAGTGAATGAGAGTGCGCAGCTGCTCCTCTGAAGGACCATTTAGTAAAAGGTTGCCAAGATAAAGCGTCAAAGAAATCCCCCATGAGCTACCAGGGCTGACATTACCTTAGTGAATACCTGTTAAGCAAACATAAATCCAAAGATAAGGGTGTTGAGCTGAAAATGATGATCTTGGAAAGCAAACTGCTGGAAATGCTTGCGATCTGCATGGATAGGAATGTGCAGACAGACATTTCATGTCTAGGGAAGGCAGAAATGTCACTGGTCACATGGGGACAGTGATGCAGCGCAAGGACTCCTTTCATGAAGTGAGCATGGAACGTTTGAGAAGTGTATAACTGTTGCATGTGATGGTCAGTCGTGATACCTTACAGAGTGAACAGTGAGTGTTTTCCATGGTGGCAATTTGCTCTGCTACTTTTAATGTTGAATTCACAGTCATTACAGTAGAGTAATCTGATGTCAGCAGCAAGTTTGGTGCCACCTGCAAGTCAGTAAATGAATGCTGGACAAGCTGAATGGCAGTCTGGCACCCAGATGGCTAAATCAGATCACTCCAGTTAAAGTGCCCCCCAAATAATTATTCAAATAGTGATATGCATACTAATAGTTGTATTATCCTAAATAAGTCCAGCAATATTGAAAATCCATTTGTTCCGAGACTGACGGGCAGGCTTCTTGCTGCGCCTGCGCCATCAGTCACTTCCTGTACCTTAAGGTACAATGCAACTCCTCCTCACCAATCTTGGAGGAGACCGGGACAGACAGTGCAGGCGCACAAATGCCAAAGAGGCAAGATGTCTGCACTGGTGCCTGCCTGTCAGTCTCCGAAAAAGATGGATTTCTCAATATTGCTGGACTTATTCAGGATCTTACATCTATTGGTAAGTATTTTGCTGTAAGAATAATTATTTGGGTGGCAGTTTAATTGGAGTGATAGTTACGCTTTAAAATGGGAAAATATAGTGCACTGCAAACATATTCAGACCCCTGACCAATTCTCTCATTACCGAATTACAAATGGTAAATTGTAATTTCATTCAGTATATTTTATTTTAAAACAAACTCATAACCAGTTACTGTAAGGTGACCTTGGTTTTATGCTGGGAAATATTTTTAAGAAAAATTAAAAAAAAAATGAGACAAGTTGCTTGCATAATTATCGAACCCCCACACCCCAGTTGTATGTAACAGCTTTGCACACAGTGTCTGAGTAATTTCGGCCCATTTTTCTTGGCAGATTTTCTCCAGGTTGTTTAGGTTGGTTGGACATCACTTGTAGACTGCAATTTTCAAACAGTGCAACAGGTTCTTAATGCGATCGCAATTAGGGCTTTGACTGGGCTACTGTGGGACATTTGCCTTTTTGTGATTGGGCCATTCCAGTACTGCTTTTGGCCTTGTTCTTGAGATCATTGTCCTGCTGAAAGGTGGAGTTCCTCTGAAGCGTCACTTTTTTAGTGGACAGAAGCAGGTTCACTTGCAGTGTTTCCCTGGATTTTTCTCCATCCATTCTTCCTTCAATTTTATAATTCAATTTTTTATTTGATTTTCAAAGTAAAAGGGTACATAAAAGAGACCGGAAGGGGTACAGTAAGAAAAACAACAAAGCTGACCTAAGAAAAAACAATAAGGTAGACCAAAACCAGAGACGGACAGGGAGGACCAAACAAGAAAATAAAAAATAAAAAAGTGGGGAGAGGAATCAGCAGAGCAGCAGTTCATGATGAAAGTCGGAGGGGAGTACCGAATCCACCCAAGGGGATCAAATCTGAAGGAATGAAGAAGATGAAGCATGCAAGTAGGCCGTCATCTTCTCCATCTTCAGGAGGTGCCAGATCCTGTCATCCAATGGGGCATGACAGGGCGGCAGAGTTTTCCAGTGATACGCAATATGGCACCTAGTCATAGCACAAATTCGAAAAACCAATTTGTTAGCTGCTGAGGATAATGGGGGATGTCGAGATGCTTCCATCAATTTTAACAAGATGTCCAGTCTCATCTGACCACAAAACCATTTGCTAAATTGCAGCTCCACTACCATGCTTTCTGGCAACCTCCAGACATGCTTTCCGACGGTACGGTTATTGAGTAGCGGCTTCTTTCTTGCCACCCTCCCAAAAAGCAAGTGATATGCAAAGCTCTTGATATGGTTGACTAGTGAACAATTACTCCACTCCCAGCCACTAATCTCTGTAGCTAGTTCAACGTGATTGTTGGCCTATCTGTGTCTTCTCTCACAAGTCCTCTTCTTGTCTGAGCACTGAATTTTCTAGGCACTGCCTGGGTGGTGTGCAGCTTCCTTTTGTCAATTACTGATTTCACTGGAGTATCCATACACCTGAATACTATTCTGTACCCTTTTCCTGTATGTATTTTTATTACTTTATACATAAACTTCTGCTGAATGCCCTTTTGGTCTTCATTTCCTTTCAGATCCAGAAGGAAAATCTTTAAAATGCACATTGATTTAAATAAGTATTGTATCCCCTGAATGCTAGAAAATTCTCCAAACTATTGCGTCACAATGCATTGGGAACTACTCTAGCATTTAAATGATTAAATTACACATTTAAAATGAATAGCAGTTTTCTTTATCACAGAGGTAGTTGGTTTGCTCCAGATACTGATCCAATTACTTTTTTGTATAGCCTCATGTGTCTCCTCCCCTTTTGCGGCACCTTTAATTACTGAAGCAGTGTAGAGTGAGTGCTGCACTTCTGTATTATTTCTCAAACATCTACTGTTGTAATGTTTCCTGGTTACCATCACCACAAGCTGGTCCTTGTACTAGCATGATCAGTGCTTACTCACACTAAATCAGTGATGGAAGGGAAGGGAAGATATAGACCCTTCCTCCTACTTTGCTCATAATGAGTCATACCCATTTGGTGCCCTGGCTGTCTGGATAAAGCACTTACTGCGTCATACGCCACAACTATTGTCCCAAAACAAACTGGGACACAAACATTTATTCAAACACTTGTCCCAAGGTGATACCCCCCCCCCCCCAGCTCTGCAGATAAAAAACAGTGCCACATCATTTCTTAGATTTTCACAAGTTAAAAAGTATATTTATGGTGTGAATTTCACAGCAAAGAGTGCGATCAAGATACAAAAGGATATATTTATAATTAGTTAAAGGAGGGTTTCATCTTTTGGATGCAATACAAAGGACTTTAGAGACAATATAAAAGAAAACCATTGTATACCTGTGCGTATAAGGCAGTGACTGGAAAACCTGAATGACCCTGAGGGCTTCAAATTATCTATATGTTTGTTGCAAAAAGAAGATTAAGCTCTTAGATGATAGAGGGGTCTCTAATGCATTGCATCTTGATGTGACGGAATGAAATTACCTTCTTTCTGTACCACATGAGGGCTACATTAGAAGACTGAGGACCATTTGCAGCCTAAGGGTCTCCAATTGTCCACCACTACTATTAGGAGAATACATATCCTTTCAGTGACGTACTATTTTAGCTGACAAGACCAGAAAGTTGGTCTAAAGAAATCATACTAAGCCATATTATATACTTTAAGCAGGGCTCAAAATTTCCACTCGCCACTAGCCAATGGCGAGTGAAAATTTAGCCCTGGCAAGTAGAAATTCAGCCCTGGTGGGTATGTTTTGTCTTGCATTGGCGAGTAACTTTTCAGGTCTGGCTAGTAGCAAAGGACTTAAATTATTAGCCCTGCTTTAAGGATATTAATCCTTTATTTTTACATTACATATTCTGAAAGTGTGTACTATGTTACGTCAAATTTTTTTTTATCTTCACCTAATTTTTTATTACCATCAAAGCAGGACAGTAGTGCTTTCATTGCCGCACTGTGTTCTCTGTATGTCAATCTTCTGTACAGAACATCTTTTTTACAGTGCATTACTACCCCTGCTTTGGCAGTGCCTTAAAGAAATTTCTCTGGAAACAGATCCTGGGAAATCAATCATAGAGACATAGAATTGTAAAAGAAAAAAGGAGAGGGTGAAAACAATTGTAATGAAATGTACAGACAATTCGACTTCACATATTATGCAAGTGCATAATATATAGTCCAAATAAAGGGTTATTAATTAAAAACAAATCCTATTCATATAAATGTGGCTTTTAACATCTTTGCTAAAGAGGTCTCCAGTGCATTTTGAAGCAATGTACCAATGACCATTGGGCCTAACAACTAGCATTCAATTGTTGTGCTAGACAGATGATAGGTGCCCAAAGGCCCCTAGTGTGAGCAACATCAGTGAGTAGAGAGCCTTGGTAGAAGCCATTCCCTGGCATTTGGAGACTAAATTATGAGAGACACATCAACTTCAGAAATGGGGCTGGAAGGAATACACTTTGATGTAAAGGTTCACCACGATCATATATTCAGGATGCAACAATGTGTGTAGTATAAAAACATCAATTCTTTATTTAGTGTTTAACTTTAAATACACAAACAGTACCTCAGATTCATCAAACAAGTGTAGAGGAAGTATAGTGGGCACCTCTCTGCAGACATCTCTTTTAGTTCTCGATCAACGCGTTTCATGTGTGAACATGCTTACTCATGATAAACAAAAGCCAGTAGCACAGACATTGGTGTATTTGAATCCAAGGAAGGAATACATTCAGATTGCTGGAAAATCTAATACCCTATTAGACTGTGGTTGTAGCTATGAATGTAGTGTTGTTGCTCTTCAAAAAGAAGTATATGGACTGATAGATACATATGATGTGCACAGGGCTGGATTTACATCTCAGGAGCCTGTAGGCACAGAAATTTGAAGCGCCCCCCTCCGTGGGCCATCTGCACTGGATACCTCCACAATGCTCCTAATCTTCACGTTGCCCCCGCCCCATCAGCTCCATATTGCCCTCACAATGCCCCCCATCAGCTCCATATTGCCCCATCAGCTCCACATTGCCCTCACAATGCCCCCCATCAGGTCCACATTGCCTCCCATCATCTCCATATTGCTCTCTACCCCATCAGCTCCAACTTGCCCCCACCATCTCCACATTGCCCCTCATCAGCTCCAACTTGCCCCCCATTAGCTCCACATTGCCCTCACATTGCCTCCCCCCATTGTCTGTTTCCTACCTCCCTGGTAGGAGATCTGTATGTGACTCCTTTGGCACAGTCTTGTACCTGACAGAGCTCCCGCGCGGTCTCCTATTCAGGAATGCAGAGCGCTGGGAGATGATGTCATCTCCCAGCGCTCTGCATTCCTAAAGTGGCGACGAGGGAGCTCCATCAGTGGGTGCCTCTGGTGCAGCCAGCGAGGCGGCTAGTTTTTTTTTTTTTTTTTAAAGAATATTAAAAAAAAAAAAAAAAAAAAAAAAAAAAAATACAAATGGCAGGCGCCCATCGTTGGCGTGCGCCTGTAGGCAGGTGCCTACTTTGCCTAATGGCAAATCCGGCCCTGGATGTGCAAGGACATAATTCTTGCAAGGTGGGAAAAAATGTATTAATTTTTGCTTCTTCTACAAAGTGCTGCTCAGAAAACCAGAGAATGAGTGGTACTAGTGGCAGCTCTAATGCTTTTTTAGCTGGTGGGGATCTCCACAATATATTCTGTATCAGATGTGTAAGTGCACAGTGTACCAATAAATGTAACAAACATTTAAGAAAGAAAACAAGAAAATATTTTTAAAACTAAAGAACATTCAGGCACAGTTGCTAGTGCACAACTTCTATGTGGACAACCCTTTAACACCACAACACAGCAGGTATAAGGAACAACACATCTGCTGAACTGATTTCCTATGTGCCCTATTAGTACAAAGCCTTTGCCTAGGTGTACAGCAGTGGTTCTCAACCCGTGCCCTCAGTGGCTACTAACAGGCTAGGATCTGATGATTTCATTTTAGAACACAGGTGAGTTAATCAATGTGAATGAGCCTCTGATCACATGATTTTCTTGTTAGAGCACAGGTGAGTTAATCAATGTGAATGAGCCTCTGATCACATGATTTCCTTGTTAGAGCACAGGTGAGTTAATCAGTGTGAATGAGCCTCTGATCAACACACTTGTGTTCTAGCAGGGAAATTCCCAAGTCCTGGCCTGTTAGTGGGTCCTGAGGGCAGGGGTTGAGAACCTTTGGTGTAGAGCAACAGCACACCCTGAAACATCCATACAGTACCACACTGCCCATACTTTGGAAAATGTAGCAAAAGCGCCCATTTTGCTACATGTAAACCTTTATACATAGGTGTGAGTAAGATACAAAGCAGAAGAAGGTTATTTGTACAATAAACAAAAAGAAAATTGAAATGCTAATCTCTGATCCCCTCAATCTGTATTTCCCTGCCCTCCCTTCCCCACCTCAATACCATATCTGTTCCCTATTTTCCTCCATCTACCCTGGTTTGCAAGCACACTTTGTAGACCTTTCCAATGAAGTATTTATTTGTAGCTCATGCTATTTCGGCTCTGCTGAAGAGCTGCCGGCCTGTCAAATGACCAGAATCTTCTGCTGTCCTATAGAGTGCGGACGCCTTTGAACGGGGAGGGAGGGGAGACGTTTATAACTTTATATCTCTACAACTATACAAGTTTGAGAGATTGGAGTGGCTTCAATGGATTTCTTTTTTTAATATTGACAATATTAACCCCTTTGTGACTATTGACGTGCCAGGACCGTCACGGCAGTCCGGTCCTTAAGGGGTTAAAGTTTGAGAAATTGATCCATTACCAATAATTTTAATTTTCACAACCAACAAACATTTTGGATATAGTTTGGATATATATAGTTTGCGATATTGGTAAACTAAGTAACTTTTAATTTTTTTTTGTATTTATGAAGAAAGTTAATTTTTGCAAGGTGCCATGAAAGAGCCGACTTCATTCTAAAGAAAAGATATATAGTTTTCCATATATAACAAGAAAGCTTCCAATGAGAATCATCTCTAAAACATAGGAATAGCAAACATTCTGAAAAAGTGTCAGTAGGCTACAAAGAAATCCCCAAGCCTCCAGCACTGAAAGGGTTATAGGTGCAGCCAAGGGATGATTGATATTCATTCCCAATTGAGAGGCTGTTTTTTTTTTTTGGGGGGGGGGGGGGGTTCACATAAAACAGCCAATCAGAGCAGATTGCATAAACACATACCTCACAAATGTTCCTCTTTAGTCAGGACAGTCCCTCTTTGAGACCAAATTTCCTTTGTCACTCTTTCTCACCCTGGTGTCCCTCTTTTTAAAAGATCAGGCTGGGTGGTGTGAGGGTGTATAATTGTATCACAATCCTCCTCAGCAACAAACTCACTTTAATGTTTGTTTAAAGCGGAACGTTCATGGATTTTAATGTCCCTCCCCAATTCATTTTTAACATAGCGTTAACCCCTTAACGACCCTTGACGGTCATAGCACGTCATGGGTTGTTATACCCTTAACGACCTATGACCGTCATGGAATTTCGGGCTCCCCCGCGGCTGCACGCCATTCAGGGAGTTCGGAATCCAAATTAAAAAAAAAAAAAATGCTCCGTGGTCCTTTAGTGACCACAAAGACCCTGACGGCCGGTCGTTAAGGGGCTGAGCATATCCATACTAGTATTATCCATACTAAGTCTGGCATTATTTAGAAAGTCATCTTCTTTGGAGACCCCCCGGCAGATGACAGAGCAGACATCTTGCCGAAGAGGCATATGTGTGCCTGAGCTGTCCGTCCTTGTCTCCTCTATGATTAGCAAGGGGGAGTTGCATTGTACCTTAAGGTACAGACAGAGACAGACAGAACAGGAGCACACATGCCTCTATGTAAAGATCCATGGCGGTGAGTTGCCGAAGAAATTGAATTTCTAAATAATGCCACACTTACTAAGGATAATACAAGTATGGCTATCCTTAACACTGTTAAAAATTATTTGGGGGGGCCACATTAAAATGTATGGAAGTTCCGTTAAACTGCACTATTTGTGTTTATAATTTAGTCTGTGTAAATAGAATACTTTTGTCTCACTCTACACAATGAGGTGTCAATAGGACAAGCCCACCAGCCATGCCCCTCCCCCAGCAACACCTCCTAAAACAAAAGGGCCCCTCTTTGAACATTTGAAATATTGGGAGGTATGTAAACAAAACTTGCTCAGCAGCCCTCTGTGGGATGTTGATCATTATCCCCCCAGCCCTGGCATGTATTGGACTGTCTGGGGACAGTGAATAATATCCCCAATAAAGGTTAATGAGCATATTTGTTTGTTTATGCAGTGTACTGTGCTTCATCTGTGCAAAAAAAATAAAAAGTTTTACTTGGTGACTCTCAGTCATCCCCGAGTGAGTTAGACCTTTTTGGAGACCTCTCTGTAGGGTGACCACATTTCCATTCTGCCATTCCTGGACATTTGGTCACCCTAGTCCCGCAGCTGAGGCTCCGTGTCAGCCGCAGAAAGATGGTCAGCGACAGCGGGAGCCTCAGCCGCGGGTCTCACTTGCAGCGCCAGCATACCTACTCCATCCCAGCTGTCTCACAAGCACCAGTCCAGCCAGCCAATGAAATGTATTTTCTATATGGTCTTCATTGGCTGACTCAGCCAGCCAATGAGGACCATAAGCAAATACATTTCATTGGCTGGCTGGCGCGTGTTGATCAATTCCGGGACTCTCTGTTGTTCCAGTGGGGGGTGACCCAGGACGCAGTGCACAGACCCCCAATAAGGGACAGTCCCGGGCATTCCGGGATGTGTGGTCACCCTACCTCTCTAGCATTCAGTGTGTTAAAATCTCGTTTTAAAATCAATAGGGATTTTTATTCCTCCAGTGGTGCACTTTGTTTTCACCTGAAATGCATCTTTTTAGTCTGATGAATAAGCTCCTAAGAGCTTTTTGGGTTTACATATTCATTTTATTTTCTGTGACAGGTAACTGTGGATGGGGCTAGGGATGTCATATGAGTTCTGGGGAGGGGCCATGTGTGCAAACAGGTCTGTCCAATTTACCTTGCCTAGCGATGCCCATGATCTGCCCTCAAAGTGGAACTGCCACCCTATATAAAGTCGCCCTCCAATAATTAGGGATATGGTGACTAGCTTCTTAACAGTGCTATTATCTTCCACAAGTACTGGGTTCTGAAGTAACCCTTATTCCGGAAGCCAGGCTTGCACGCAGACATCTTGTCTTAGAGACGTCTGCGCGCCTGCTCTGTCCATCCCGGTCTCCTCTAGGAGGCAACTGCAATGTGCCTTAAAGCACTGGAAGGGACTGACGGCTCAGGTGGCTCTAAAGCAAGAAGGATTACTTCAGAACAGGCTACTTGTGTGAGATAATAACACTATTAAGAAGCTAGTTGCCATATGCCTAATAATTGGGGGGCGAATTTATATAGGGTAGTAGTTCCGCTTTAACTGATGGTGTTACCCATATGTTGAGTAACATTCTATATGTTGAATATCTCCTGTGTGATCAAGACATTTCCAAAACCTATTAACCTCTTCGATGCCAAACATACTAAACGTGACAAAGCACTATGCAGTGATTTATTCTGCGCAAAAAAAGAGGTCTGTTCATTGAGCCCCACACAGGGCAACCCAGAAACTGCATCTTATTAAAGCAAAATAAAATGAGAAAAAAAAATCCTTCATTTTGTCATTGTTTAGCAACAGAGACGCTGTAAATATTACCCATGTGGCAACGCTAGGCTGCTTGTTTACTTGCAATTTAAATGATCGGGCCCAACCCTGACAGAACGAATGAAAGTGTTGCTATGGCAACGGGGACAATATTCGTCTTTTTATTTCACAGCAAGCCGACGAACATATGGTTTGGTTTTAATGGACGCTTGGCTCCCCATTATCATAATAGCAATGTAAGGAGTCAGGCAGAGTGAGAGAAAAATAACATTTGAAATGAAAGAATATACTGAGCATTCAGAAGTGGTTTCCTGGTTAGAGATACAGATTCTCTTAGTACTTCCCCACGCCAGGTCCTGGGTTCTCCCAATTAGTGTGGTTTCCTCAAATAAAAATATTTCGGCCTATACGCACAAAGTAAAGAAGAGCAATTTTGCCACCAACCAACCGCACCATACGTGAACAAAGCAAAAGGTTGAAAATCTCTCCAGCATTCAAGGGGTTAAAAGACCAATTTAAATCAGTGGGAATTTTTTTTTTTAGTTGCCCCTATGGTGCAGATGGGTTGGTTGCAATGAATTGAAGACCTTTCTAGCATGCAATGGGTTACAATTGGGAAACGTTCATTTGCTGGCTATAGTGCAATTAGTAGGCATTTCTGAGCTAGTTACGTGGTATCAGGAATTCAGGCACGGCACACAGGGAAAATGAACAAGTTTATTATTATTTTAACCATTTGAGTGCCCCGTGTCCTATTGCTATGCATAGCAACCCCACTGGAACACAAAGGATTTAGTGTCATTTATGCAAAATTAGATTTCCTGAACGGACTAACAATTTTCTGGCTTTCTCTGAACGTTTGATTGAGAGTCATAAACCAGATCAGGTCTATTTTTATACATATTGAGAGGTATTTATTAAGAAACATTATTTCAACAATAACAATATTTCAGTGATAGATGAGGTGACATGAAGATTAGCCTTAATGTCGACAATTTTCATCTACATCTCAGGCACTCATAGGGAAGGCACCCTTGGTCTCAGGAGGCCTAGCCCCAGCTATGCCACACCCCACTTATCAAATACATACCGGGGAACTTTATGTTCTAGAGTCCTCAGAGGGAACTAATGTGGTGACGGTGGGAGGGTATAAAGTAAGCAATTCCTGTCAGAAAGGATGGTGGGCTTCATAACGAGTGGGGGTGGGGCATAACGGCCTGTGCAATGAAGTGGCCAGAACAGGGTGGGAAGGAGGAGAAATGAGAGGGAAGTTGGAGGAAAGTGGGAGGAACAGGCTGGCAAGGAGAGGAAGTGGGCAGTTTCTTAAGAAACTCCCCACCACCAAAGAATCAGCTTTGTCCCCAGAGACCCAGTAATTCACTGCTAAAACTGGAGTCTCCAGGGCAAATCCAGATAGTTCCCAGTTATGATCACATAATTCTACCCACAGACCCTTTTACTAGTGCCTGTCATAGGAAATGCCCTTAGCCTTGACATGCAAGCAAAAAAATGCTGTAAGCCCCTTTGCTGCTAGAAAGGTCTCCAATGAAGCTGATGTTTGGATGCAGGAGAAATGGTATTGCTGTAGACTAGGATGACCACACTTCCCGGAATGCCCTGGACTGTCCCTTATTAGAGGACTGTGTCCTGCGTCCTGGGTCACCCCCCACCGGGACAACAAAGAGTCCCGAAATGGAGCAACAAAGCCAGCACCTACATAGCGCTGCACGCACCAGTCCAGCCAGCCAATGAAATGTATTTGCTATATGGTCCTCACTGAGGACCATACAGCAAATACATTTCATTGGCTGGCTGGACTGGTGCATGCGAGACAGCTGGGATGGCGCAAGTATGCTGGCACTGTGAGTCCCACCAGTATGCTGGCACTGTGACTGAGTCCTGCGGCTGAGGCTCCCACTGGCGCTGACCATCTTTCTGAGGCTGACACAGAGTAAGAGTTCCCACTGGGAACTCTTACTCTTTGTCAGCCTCAGAAAGATGGTCAGCTCCGGTAGGAGCCTCAGCCGCAGGATTCACTAGGGTGACCACGTCCCGGAATGGCAGATTGGAAATGTGACACACCCAAAATTCTAAATGTGGGAGTGGCCAGCACAGCTGAGGTTTGTTTTTGTTTTTTGTTGGGTTTTTTAGGGATGGAGATGTTCTTTAGTCTTTTGTTCAAAACCACAAAAATATTTGGGTTAATGGGAGCAGGGCTGCCATTCATCAGGTTTTAATCAGTTTGCTATGCATGAAGCCTCTGTTTACCTAGAGCCTTTACATTCCTGGTGCTCATTCAGAAATTATCTTTCAGAAGATGGTTAATAAGAACACTTATCTGTGTCTATGGGAAGAGAAGAGAGAAGCAGCACACATAGCTCGCTGACTATTTTCACCACTTATTAAATCACAGTCATTAGGGGTAGACAACCTGAAGCCCACCAGCTGTTTTTAACTTCACTAATGGCCAGATTAACACTGTCCTACAGCAAAGCATTCTGGGTGCCCTTGGCTCTATCCATGGTCACATCCCCACTTAGCACATGACACCTCCAACATCCACTATTGCCTTGCAAATCCTTAACCATTTGAGCGCCCATTGAGAAGAATTTGAGCAATTCTGGACTAACTGCACCACAGGGGACAAATAACTCCATAAATTCCCACTACTTTGAATGGAGCTTTTTAACTCCTGGAATACAACAGCCTCTCAGTTCTCAAGACACATACACAATAGGGTGCTACCTTAATGTACAGTCTGAACACATTTTAACTCACACAGACCAATATAGGCTGAGACTGGGCACTCAAAATAGAAACATTTTTATTCCGGCAAAGAAATCCAGTCTTTCAGTTCAACTCAATAACATTCATCAGTCACAGTGCACAGTATGAGCCTGCCAAAATTGAAGTAAAAGATTTACTTTCCAACAACATGGTTCCATCTCAAAATGGCGCTGTTGCAAGTATGGGAAATGAAAGCGGTAACCATCAAGAGGAGGAAAAAGCAAGCAAATGAAAGATGAGTGAAATACCAGAGCTCAATAGCTATCTAGTATGGAATAAAAGACAGAAAGCAAAGCAGGTAGAGGGACGCTTCACAGGTTGGGCAGATGAGGATGATCGACACTATAGTCCAATAACAACTGGAGAACAATGATGGGTGAAAGGCGCTCTAGGGAATACCTGGGAAGTTGCTAAGTGTGGGCTGAGGGGGCTTAAGCCCCAGTCTCGTATCATTAAAGCCCCGATTGTTGTGGTCACAAGAGATATGTAATAGTGCTAGTGTCCTTACTATTAGTAGTGCATCTGGACTACATGGCGCAATAATAATGCATTAGGTTAGACAAAGCCACAGGTCTCTTGGGACCCTAGTAAATCCATTGAGCAGTACAAACCATGCCCCCTCCCTCCCTATTTTATCCCCACTACTAAAACAGCCCTGGGCCACAGTCTACTTCACCAAATATATCAATTTTTCACTGCTGGAGGTATACAGGTGGTCTTCCCCGGGGCCTACTGCACTACTTACAGCAAACTGGTCATCGTAAAATAATTTGCGCCAGGGTCACAAAGGAAAAATATAAAGTCATAGCCATATGATACCTGCCATTTTTTATGTGGAGCAAAGAAGCAATGTTGTCCTCTCCCTGAGTCTGGCACACTGTGCTCTAGAGAGGAACACAACACTCCAGTATATCCTCAACAAGATTCACCCACACATTTCTGTTAGTCTGAGTCATTTGCTATATATTTTAGTGAAACAGGGCATGTTTAGGTTTATATGCATACACATTTTATCATTCCCTACCAAGCAGAGTACATCTATTTGCAAACAAGCAATTTTAAAGCACTTTCCATGTCATAAAGCACCTTGAAACAATAACGTAGTATGCCAGAGTGTATGACTTTCCCAAGGCCACCAAATGAGCATACTGCACTAGAATGAGGAGTCCTTTTTCCTACACCCCTTTGCCTTGTGAAATCAGTAGAGACACAGACTAACCCTGCTCCTGATGTTTTTAAATTTCTTCCTTAAACTCGATCCACCATGTGTTACCAAAGCCACAAGTGGACTGATACTAAAAACAATGCAGGAGAAGGATGGTGCTTAGTATAGATCTACAACTGCATCACTGATATAATGAGGTGGAGCACAATGGATTCCCTCCTGCTAGTTGATGTTTTTACAATCTAGGAAAGGCACACACTCTACGAATAATCTCTGGAACCTTGATGTCCACAGCCCCTGGTGTAACAACTGGAGATGGCGATGGGAATGTCCAAACTACACAATTTCTATCATAATGTTTGCTGGGCTTAATAGGAGTGAGTGGAACTGAACTGAGAAACGGCTGGGTTTGTCCTGAAAATATTTGGAATGAGTGGACCAAGTGGGGTAGTGGAAGGGTTATCAAGGAACAGTCCCCAGACCAGATCCGGAGTTCCAAAGTATGCATATTCTCAAAAAGGGAGGGATTCTGCAGCAGACTAACTGCACCATAGGGGACACAAAAGAAATCCCACTGATTTAAAATGAGCTTTTAACACCCTGAAAGCAAGAGAGATCGCCAACACATTGCTTTGCAATGCACTGGAGACCTCTCTAACAATCAACGGTTTAATACAGCCATTAACATCAATTGGAATGTTGGGAATGTTCACTTCTTCCCTATACTGCATGTGTCTTGTTCTAAAATTCTTCTACTTTTCTTTTGAACACAAGACCCATACAGTTTTACTAAATGTAATAAAGTTGAATGTAGGGGATAGGTTTACTTTGACCATGTTATTGCCATGGAGGCCTGCAATGCATTACTGAGATGTTACCCAAGGACTGCAAAGATTTGCACTAATGAAGCAAGATCACTGGCAGGAACGGCTGCAGTAGGTAAACAAAGCTGGCCACTTATTTGGAGTACTAGTGTAAAAGCCCGTGTACATGGGCCAAGGTCTGGGTAATGTTAACCCTTTGAGTGCCAGAGGGGTACGCAACTCATTGCTTTGCATTGCATTGCGTACCCCTCTGACACTCAAAGGGTTAAGCGGCAGCTACCTCACTGCTCCACGGGATACAGTCTTGTGTAGCCTCATTTACGGGATGCAATCTCGTGCAGTAGAGACTTCCCGAACGCATGCAGTCTCCACTGCGCATGACAGCTTCTGACAAAAATCCTAGTGAATTATTATATAGGATATTGATTTTTTTTTTCTTCATTCGCTAAAAAGTTGTCATTTTCATTGTTCTAGTTATTTAGACATATCTCTCATACATTTGAAGTAGATAGGGTAATGTGCACAAAGAAACATGGAACAATTCTCGAGTAATCTAACTGTGCCACAGGAAACATATAAACATTGCCACTGATTTAACCCCTTAATGACCGGCCGCGCAGGCACGTTGCGGTCATTAAAGGACCACAGAGCATTTTTTTTTTTTTTTAATTTATTTTTTTGGCAATTTGGATTCCAGACTCTCCGAACGGCGTGCAGCCACGGGGGGAGCCCGGAATTCCATGACGGTCATAGAACGTCATGGGTCGTTAAGGGTATAACAACCCATGACGTGCTATGACCGTCAAGGGTCGTTAAGGGGTTAAAGAACTTTCACCTTAATTCGAGTTTGCATATTTGAAAACTGTATTAAAAAGTGCCTACATGTCATGTTAACCAAAAGTCCAGCAGATGTATAGTGTAAGTGATATTCACAGAGCTTCATTATTATATGAAACATTGAGACCTTCAATAGCATATGACACGTCACTGAAAATTAGCATATGAAATGTCACTGGCAAGCTTAATTAGCATATGCATATGTCATTGTTGCCACATGGGTACAGCAATTAG
The DNA here is from genome assembly GCA_037306005.1 of Rhinophrynus dorsalis. Classification (NCBI taxonomy): domain Eukaryota; kingdom Metazoa; phylum Chordata; class Amphibia; order Anura; family Rhinophrynidae; genus Rhinophrynus; species Rhinophrynus dorsalis. The sequence continues at coordinate 23,210,368 of CM074728.1, forward strand.
CATATGTAAGAAGTATGAATATATCCTGAAATGTACAATGGCTAACATGACACATAGGCAGTTTTCAAATATATATACTTGAATTAAGGTGAAAGTTCCGTACCAGAGAGGTATCCAACACATTGCAAGGTGTAACGGATCCTACCCGTTACTGGGAGCTCTTGTCTGGGCATGGCAGTTATTCACCCCTGGGCCCAAGGATTATGGATATTGGACACTCCTTTGTGCCCTGGCATACGATCTCTCAACCCCTTATCCTGGACTAAGAGACTTTGGCTAGCCTTATGTGGATAGGCAGCTGTACCAGAGGAAAGAACAATTCAAGGCTTGGGTGCTGCAAACTCTTCTGACCTTCAAAAGGTTAATCATTTGAGTTTGAGCATATTTACTTTCAATATGTATTGTAGTCCCCCAAGCCTTTTGCTTAATTACTCAAGTCATTGTATTGAGCACTGTCTTGTGGCCCCCTGCTGTGTGATTAATCCAATCATGTCTGCCCTATTATGTTTCCCTGAATCATTTGTTGTTGGTTCTTGGACCCTTTGTGGTGACTGAATTATCCCTGTGACTACTCCATTGTATTCTGCCCTACCATTTGCTGTGTCCTATTGATGAACTGTGATTGAATTAAGTCTCCTGTACTGTGCTCCAAGTTAGTGTGGTTTGAAACTGTATAAATATGTGTGGTTTGGTTCAATAAAGAGAGTTCTGTTTAGGAGTGAACAAGGAGTCCTGGAGTCTTGTATTGCTTATGGTCTAAAGTGTCCACTCTGATACCCATCTGCGCCAAGTATCCTGAATCGCCGACCGCCTGCTGCCAGCTTCCTGCGTCCCAACTTCATATGCTGTCAGGCGGCGACGTGGACTCTTCCCTGCTTCCCTGCTTCCAGCGTTCCTTCGGCTGTTTCCAGTGACCGTCCACACTCCAACTGGTGCATCCGACGGCGCTTATCTGCGTCGAGAAGGAGAGACCCGGGAACGACGGCGGAAGGCGACGCGGTCCCTTCTAGCTTCCGTTACATTGGTGGCATAGCGGTGGGATTTCTCCTTCATATTGGGTGCAGCAATTGAGGCATGGCAGATGAAACAGTGCTGGCAGACACTCTGGGAGCATACGAGGATCGCTACAGCGCCATCCGAATACAGTGGTGGACCCAGCTGGGTGATGTCATCTACGACTTCGTTCCAGAGTTGGATGCGTGCATTACAGAGGAGCTCAGAGTACAGGAGGAGTACTGGGACTTTGTTAAATACCTGGACCAGGAATATGGATCCGAGGGCCTTTTTGACTGGTGCCCAGCCCGCTTGCGATGGGACATCCAAGGGCTGGTATGGAACGCCTACCACATGGACTCAACTTTTGGGTGCCCTGACTCCAGCAGATACTGGGAGATCCGGGACAAAAGAGAGGACCGTTTTGGTGGATACATTCCTGCGGACTGCCAGGGAAATTTGGATATTCTGGCAGGATGTGAATGGGACCTGGAGCAACTATATGCTGGGTTCATTCGAGAGGTCCGGGAATTCCAAAAAGAGGAAGAAGAATGGGGGGGTAACGCATCTGAGGAGGACTTCAGCGACATTGAGGGCCAGGATTGTGTTACCCCTGTTCACTCCACACTGGTGAGTGGGAATTCGTTCCTCACCAGTGCCCCTGTTGTTGCCCCTGCATCAGGAAGTGGGAAAATTGCCCTGCCTGATACCCCTTTGCCCCTGGACTGTTTGTTGCCTGAGCTGAGGGGTGGGAATTCATTCCCCCTCAGTGAAGAGAATGCCTCTGCATCAGGGGATGGGACGGACGTCTCCCCTGAGAGGCCAGTTGCCCCTTTCCCTGTTTTCCCAGCTGCGGTGGACGAGACGCAGGTCCCCACCAGCAGCAATTGTGTGCCCCAACTGATGGGTGGGAGCGAGCCCATCAGTCCCCTTGAGCCCCCTGCTGTAGTGGGTGTGAGAGAGCCCAGCAGCAGCCCCAAGATGTTGCCCCTGGTGGGGGTGAAAGATGCCCTGGGAGCGGAGCCGTGCGTGCTCCCCAGGATTATGAGTGATGCCGCCTGGAGGGATGGGACTGCGGTCTCCCTCCAGGGAGAAGAAAGGCCGGTGTGTGATGGCCTGCAAGGGGAGGACCCCAGTGGGCTGGGAGAAAACAGTGCCGCTGGCCCTCCTAAAGACATGGACTGTAAACTGCTGGGTGGGAGCAAGCCCATCAGTCCCCCTGAGACCCCTGCTGTACTGGGTGGGAGAGAACCCAGCAGCAGCCACAAAATGTTGACCCTGGTGGGGGTGGAAGATGACCTGGGAGCGGAGCCGTGCGTGCTCCCCAGGAGTACAAGTAATGCCGCCTTGAGGGATGGGACTGCGGTCTCCCTCAAGGCAAAAGAAAGGCCTGTGCGTGATGGCCTACCAGAGGAGGACACCAGCGGACTGGGAGAAAGTAGGGCTGCTGGAACTCCCCTGGATATATTGTTTGACCTGATGGGTGGGGAAGAGTGCCCCATCAGTCCCCCTGTAACCCCTGACTTGGTGCGGGAGAGCAAGAGCACCAGGTCATGTGAAGTCCTGGCTGGGATGAGTGGGACAGCCGTCCTCATCCCCAGCCCAGCATCTGTTCTGCCTTCCCCTGAGACCCCTGGCCTAGTGCGTGGGGCCACGGTCATCATTAAAGAGCCTGCTATTCTCCCTGCACTGGAGATTCCCACCTTGGTGAGTGGGACCAGGATCCTCACCAAGGACATTTGTGTTGCCCTGTCCCCTGTTGACCCCAGCTTGGTGGGTGGGAATGTATTCCCCATCAGGCCCATACCTGATTTGACCCAGGAGCATGGGAGCTGCATCCGCTCCTGTCCCTCTGGGGCCCTGGCCCAACTAAAAGGGGGAGATGGGTCTCTCTCCCCAAACTCTGGTGCCCAGAAGCCAGAGGCACAATTGCCCCAGGGAGATCCCCCTTATAGACTGGCTCTTGACCCTGAGCCACTGGCCCCAGACCCAGAAGGATTTGACTTCAGCACTGCCTGGAGATGGGCCCAGGAGAGGCCACCTGTTTTGATGTTTGTCAGGACAAACAGGCATCAGTTCCCCTGGCCCAGGTTTAAGGACACAGGAACTGGCATTTTCTTCACTGGCCCAGGACAAGGGCCCTGTACACCGCTACCGGGCCCAGACAAAGGTCTCATGTTTTCCCCTGGCCCAGGACAAAAAGACTGCTTCACCCTCTGGCCCAGGATTAAGGACAAAGGGACTTGCAATTGTTTCCCTGGCCCAGGACCAGGGCCTTGTTTCCCCCTACCTGGCCCAGACAAAGGGCTCATGTTTTCCCCTGGCCCAGAACAGAAAGACTACTTTAACCACTGGCACAGGACAAGGGGCCCCTCAGTAGAAACTGGCCTAGGACCAAGGCCTTCGGACTAGTGCACTGTCCAGACAAGTGCCTCACCACCTCCATGCCCTCCTACAGCTCCAAGCCAGCGTTTACTACCGCACCCGCTGGCTTGGAACCAAAAGGGGGAGAAATGTAACGGATCCTACCCGTTACTGGGAGCTCTTGTCTGGGCATGGCAGTTATTCACCCCTGGGCCCAAGGATTATGGATATTGGACACTCCTTTGTGCCCTGGCATACGATCTCTCAACCCCTTATCCTGGACTAAGAGACTTTGGCTAGCCTTATGTGGATAGGCAGCTGTACCAGAGGAAAGAACAATTCAAGGCTTGGGTGCTGCAAACTCTTCTGACCTGCAAAAGGTTAATCATTTGAGTTTGAGCATATTTACTTTCAATATGTATTGTAGTCCCCCAAGCCTTTTGCTTAATTACTCAAGTCATTGTATTGAGCACTGTCTTGTGGCCCCCTGCTGTGTGATTAATCCAATCATGTCTGCCCTATTATGTTTCCCTGAATCATTTGTTGTTGGTTCTTGGACCCTTTGTGGTGACTGAATTATCCCTGTGACTACTCCATTGTATTCTGCCCTACCATTTGCTGTGTCCTATTGATGAACTGTGATTGAATTAAGTCTCCTGTACTGTGCTCCAAGTTAGTGTGGTTTGAAACTGTATAAATATGTGTGGTTTGGTTCAATAAAGAGAGTTCTGTTTAGGAGTGAACAAGGAGTCCTGGAGTCTTGTATTGCTTATGGTCTAAAGTGTCCACTCTGATACCCATCTGCGCCAAGTATCCTGAATCGCCGACCGCCTGCTGCCAGCTTCCTGCGTCCCAACTTCATATGCTGTCAGGCGGCGACGTGGACTCTTCCCTGCTTCCCTGCTTCCAGTGATCCTGTGACTGATTCCAGTGACCGTCCATACTCCAACCGGTGCACCTGACGGCGCTTATCTGCGTCGAGAAGGAGAGACCCAGGAACGACGGCGGAAGGTGACGCGGTCCCTTCTCAGCATCCGTTACACAAGGCAATGTATTGGATACCTCTCTGGCACTCATAAGGTTAATCCACTTGGATGTTAGAAAGGTCTATCTAGACCTCAAGGGATTAAAAGAACCAGTTAGTTAAATGGGGATTTTAATGTGTCCCCCTATGTTGCAGTTGGTTTCCCCACAATTGTCCAATTTTTTTGGTGGATATGGCCCAAAGTATCCACAATATATATTATATGCAAACACAATGAAATCAAGCAGTATATATATTTTGCAATAGTGTGAAAGCGCTCAGTACTTTGACAGTTTTGTTGTGAAGTTTAGCACCCGCCTTAATTAAACATACATTTTAGTAAACATGCTTTCATATGCTGAGCTTTATATAAGAATTGTGGAAGGGTTCTCATACCTTCAGCAAGTAATGTGATGTCTACAGTGCCGATTACAGTTATGAAATGATCACACAGAATGATTCACAGTTTCAGCAGGACCTGAAAAGAATAATGTTATCTTGGTTAAAAAAGAAAAATTATTTGAAGAACATGAATATGAATATGACCAGGAGGGAGAAAAAAAAATAGTTTCCGGAACGCACAATATACAAGTTGCTCTTAATCAATTGCAATCTTCATCTTTCAATATACTGTACAGGTAAAAGGAACACAGACAGGTTTTCAAGGTGCTTAAGATGGTTTATTACATCTTACTGCTGCAATATATCAATGTTGGGGTTCTCACAAGAACACAAAGATTCAGTTGGAGAACAAACATTTATATTTTGCACCAGTGAGCTGTAATAAATATTTTAACCCCTTAACGACCCATGATGTACATGTACGTCATGAGGTTGCGGTCCCTAAAGGACCAAGGACATACATGTACGCCATGGAATTCCTTGCTCCCCGCGCGGCTGCACGCCATTTGGTAAGTCCGGAATCAGATTGTCAAAAAAAAAAATGCCCAGTGGTCCTTAAGTGACCGCCGTGTGCGTGTGCAGCCGGTCCTTAAAGGGATAGTAATACTTTGTTTTATCTTTATTTTATTTTGTAGGCATTAAAAAACATGAAGAACAATATAAGTCTTATCTCTCAAACCTTTATAGTTTGAGAGATATTCACAAGCAAAGTTTCCCCTCCCGCCCCTTTTACCTAGTGTAAGCCATCTCTTCTCAGATGTGAATCTGGTTGTAAGACTGACAGATAACAGCAGGGGACAATCTTCTTCCTATGAGAACAATGAAAGCCCTGCCCCCCTTGACAAGTTTTTCAGGTTTTTCCCTTATCCCAGTTGAAGATTGTCCCTCTCTGCAATCTACTTGGGTACCTCCCTTCTGCTCTGGCTGAGCAGTGTTACATCAGTAAAAGGGGTGGGAGGGGGATACTTTATCATTAAATTACTCTTGAACTACAACTCTGACAGAATTGAAATAACACTCTCCAAAGTCCAAATACTTTGATGATTAATTAGAGCTACTTTTATTATGAAACATTACTATCCCTTTCAGCTTTCAATATACTGTACAGGTAAAAGGAACACAGACAGGTTTTCAAGGTGCTTAAGATGGTTTATTACATCTTACTGCTGCAATATATCAATGTTGGGGTTCTCACAAGAACACAAAGATTCAGTTGGAGAACAAACATTCATATTTTGCACCAGTGAACTGTAATAAATACTTTAACCCCTTAACGACCCATGATGTACATGTACGTCATGAGGTTGTGGTCCCTAAAGGACCAAGGACGTACATGTACATCATGGAATTCCAGGCTCCCCGCGCTGTTGCGCGCCATTCGGGGAGTCCGGAATCAGATTCTCAAAAAAACGTGGTCCTTAATGACCGCCGCATGCATGCGCGGCCGGTCCTTAAGGGATTAAGAACCAGGAAAATCTGCTGTGGATTTCACTTAAGGACAGGAGCAATTTTGACTTTTTTGACTATGCCTTTGTTCAACCATATTTTCTCTTTAATTCCTTTTTACACCCACACAAATTATATACTGTTTTTTAAGCACAAGTAGGGCTTTCTTTTGATACCACAATTATATGAATACCTCATCGTTAATTTGATTAAAACAGAAAAAAAAGAGATGTAAAAAAAATTAAAAAAAAAAAACAACATTTTGATTACATTTTCCTGTCAGGATTTGCATACTACTAGTTTATTACAAAAAATACCCCTAAATATATTCATTTGCTTCTTCTGAATATAAGAGTACCCTATATGCCTAAAAGTTCAATCCCTTTCTCACATTTACAAGGTAAATATTACAAGATGGACACCATTATTTCCAACTTGTAATTTTTCAACAATTGGCATGTGAGCATCATAGCTTAGCTGACGGTGCCAGAACCAAAAATGTCCCACAAAAGGTATATATTTCTGAAAACTAGACAACATAAGGTAAATAATCAGGAGAATTTTTGAGTTTTTTATGCAGCTATTTTTCCAGAAATATTTTTCAAAATTGTATTTTTTAGTTTTTTTTGCAGTTTTCACACTTACATTTCAATATTACTGTTGATATCAAGCAAAGGATAGTTGAAAATTTTTAAAAAATGCATTGATTAGTATTCATCTCCTTCTGAGTACGGCAATATCCCATATGCATAGGTTTCTAAAGGTCTGGGGAAGCTATGGGGCCAAATTGGAACATGTGCGTTTCCAGTTTCACACTTTGAATTTTCACAGCTTGCATCACTGGTGCCACAACAGTAAGAACTTACAGATAGCGCGGTGTGTTCATTTTAATATAAAGAGGTCTCGGCAAAAGACTTTTCAATAGGCATTATTAACCCCTTAATAATGTCTTTGTTAAGAATGGATGCCCAAAAATGTACTCCATATTCTAGATAAGGCTTTACCAAAGATTTATACAAAGGTAGCATTATATCTGCATCCCATGCATCTATAGTTATATATTTTTTATGCAGGATAGTACCCTATTTGCTCTTGCAGGAGCTGATGACTCTGCTGTGAAGTCTATCGTCTATCAGTACTCCTAAATATTTCTCTAATAAGGATTCCCCAAGTTGTTTCCCATTTAATGTATATGTAGCTTTTTTTGTTTCTACAGCCCAAATACATAACCTTACATTTATCTACATTAAATGACATCTGTCACTTTTCTGCACATTCACTCAGTTCATCTATTTTCTTCTCAGAGAGAAACCATACAGCACTGTATGTATTTCCTTACATAGTTCAGTGTCATCAGCAAAGATTGAGACACTACTTTCAATTCCCACTTCTAGATCTTTAATAAACAAATTAAAAAGCATTGGTCCCAGGACTGAACCCTGTTGTACATCACATACAACTTCAGACCAACCTGAAATGGTTCCATTCACAACAACTCTCTGCCATCTATCATTTAACCAGTTCTCAATTGGTATCCATTGAAAATGTCACAAACAAAACAGCATGCAATTAAACTGCGCATTAAGCATGTTGCCGTGATGAAAAGGGCAGCATGAGAATCTCGCCTGCATCAAAAACACGAGGTTCTCATGTCGCCTCCTTAAACGTTGCTTCAACCCGCATCCATTAGTGCCCATATACCTTAGCATAGCTGTGCTATATTAAACCCTAAAAGAATCTCTCATACAAACAGAATCCAAAAACAACCCAAACCCTCAACAAAGCAACAGAAACCACCATCAACCAAACACAACAGAAACCATGCCTCCAAACAAATATATTGCCCACAACACAGCACACACAGGAAACCTGCATAACTTAGCATAGCTTTAACCCTGTGTGTGCCTCAGACCTCCGTTCATCCCCTCAGTCAGTCTCTCCTGATTGTTCCTCATATGTGGACCAGTTGTGCTAATTTAAGAGGCAAAAACAAAGCTGATTTAGGGATACTCGTGCAGGGCTGGTGCAAGGATTTTTGCCACCTTAGGCAAAACCTAATTGTGCCGCCCCTTGTGCCCTACCCCTTTATGCCCCACCCTGTATGTGTTTAAGTGTCAGTGTGTTTCCTATATGTGTATGTGTCAGTGTGCGTTCCCTATATGTATATAAGTGTGTCAGTGTGTGTGTGTCGGATATCAGTGTGTAAGTATATGTGTGTCAGTGTGTGTTCCCTGTATATATATAAGTGTGTCAGTATGTGTTCCCTGTATGTATATGTGTGTCATTGTGTGTTCCCTGTATGTATATAAGTGTGTCAGTGTGTGTTCCCTGTATGTATATAAGTGTGTCAGTATGTGTTCCCTGTATGTATATAAGTGTGTCAGTATGTGTTCCCTGTATGTATATGTGTGTCATTGTGTGTTCCCTGTATGTATATAAGTGTGTCAGCGTGTGTTCCCTATATGTATATGTGTGTCAATGTGTGTGAGTCTCTGTAAGCATATCAGTGTGTAAGTATGTGTGTGTCCTTTTATATATGCGTATCAGTGTGTCAGAGTGTAGGTTCTCTATATGTGACTCTCCCTCCTTTGACTCTCTCCCCCTCTTGACTGTTGACCCCCCTTTGACACTTTCTTCCCCTGCCTGACTCTTTATCCTCTCTTGACCCCCCTTCTACTTACTCTTCCCGGTGCACATCTCCTTCTCTCAAGAATAAATATTGACCAGTGCTTCCCGCTGCACGTCTTTCTCTCTCCCAGTGAGTACGTTTTGGTGCCCTCCCTTGGCGGGCTATTGTTTTAATGTAGCACAGAGATGCCTGTCTCTCTCTCCCCCTACACTCCTTCAATCCTGGTCCAGGATTGAAGGAGCGGAGGTGGAGAGAGAAACGGGCATCGCTGTGCTACATTAAAAAAATTGCCAGACAAGGGAGGGCACCAAAATGTACTTTTTTTTGAGACGGGCAGGCTAACATTTTCTGGGCTCCCCCCCGCTATGCCACTGACTTGGGCAGTAAGTGGTGAGCGTGGGGTGGGGGGCCCAATGCGCCCCCAGAGAATGTGTACCCTAGGCCGGCGCCTACCTTGCCTATAGGTGGCGCTGGCCCAGTACTTGTGTCTCACTGAAGCACAGTACTCTCTTACAGACACCCCACAACACAAACAAACATTATTTCCTGCGCGCCTATGTCTTTAACTTCTACTTCAATATCTGCAAACACACAAATGTGCAACTGACTGACTGAGGGGATGAACAAGGTTGGAGGTACACAAAGGGTTAAAGCTATGCTAAGGTATGGTGGTTTCTGTTGCTTTGTTGGGGTGTTTGTGCTCTGTTTGTATGACAGATTCTTGTTGGGCTAAATACAGTGCAGCAATGCTAAGGTATGTAGGCACTAATGGATGTGGGTTGAAGCAACATTTAAGGAGGCGACATGAGAATCTCACGTTTTTGATGCAGGGCGAGATTCTCATGTCGCCCTTTTCATCACGGAGGCATGCTTAATGCGTAGTTTACTTGCACGCTGTTTTGTCTGTGACATTTTCAATGGATACCGATTGAGAACTGGTTAAATGATAGATGGAATAGAGTTGCTGTGTATGGAACCATTTTAAGTTGGTCTACGGTTGTAAGTGTGGTGCCACAGGGTTCAGTCCACAGCACAATGCTTTCTCATTTGTTTATTAATGATGTAGAAGTGGGAATTCAAAATAGTGTCTCAATCTTTGCCCATGACCCTAAACTGTGTAAGGAATTACATACAGAACTGGATTTTATTGTAGTTAGCAGAAAACTACACTGGGAAATTATCTGCATCTAACCTCATGGGGAGGGGTGGGCTTGAATGCTCGAGAGTTCTCCAGTACATTGCAATTTAATGCATTGTACCCCTCTGTAGCATTAAATGGGTTAAAAGCATTCATTGGAAGTGTTAATGTATCTTCCTATAGCAAAGCTCGTTTAGTCCACAATTGCCACTGTCTCTTTATGAAAGTACTAGTTGAAGAGCCCGTTACACGGGTCACAGTGCCACTGGCAGCTGGTCGCGGGGCAGTCATGCGCAGTAGAGACTGCCCGCGCCGCGGCTGATACAGAGCTGGACTCTGTATCAGCCGTGGCGTGGGCAATCTCTACTGCACATGACTGCAGTTCTTGCAGCAGTCGCTACTGAGCATGGCTGCGTCGTTACACACATTTTAGCGAATTATTATATAGGATTTCAGACTGTCATTTCTAGAGGATGCCTTGTATCAGCACAGCCATGATAAACTAGGCATTAGCTAATGTCAGTCAGTTGTTTGGACAATTACTTGCACATCACAGGGCAGTGAGATGCCGAAAGCCATCACTCAGCCTTATCACCAACACTAGCAATTCACACCTTTTTCCTGTACCTGCGCACCTGTCCATCTGATAGCATCAATCCTACACAAGCCAGGTAAGAGGTTCCTTTTGAGAATGCCTGCTGCTTATCTCAGTCTAAGTGTTTGTTTTGCCTGGATGTTTGTAATGAAACAAAGAGGATTTAATCATGTTAAACAAAAGGGTTTTGCGGGAGCCTGGGGTAGGAGGATTAAGAATTTTTTTGTTTTATTTTTTGTTTATTTTCTTTCCGTCCTTTTCACTTTGCTCTCAGCTCAGATTTCACCGCCCCCCTTCTCCTCACCTAAGGCCTGAAATCTGGGGGCGTGTTCCTTCCTCACGGTGTTGTGACAGGTGTGTCCTACTGAATTTGTTGGACTTAAGGTATGAAGCCCCTGCTTAAAAATGGAGAATCAGTTACATGGGTGAGCGCTTTAATTGTATTCCAGCTCATGCACGTGAAGAAGAAATTCAGCGGTACCTCTTTTACTGCTAGAGGGGCCTGAAGTGAACCACTCTATGAGGAAAAGACCTATTAACCCTATAAGCACCAGAAAGGTGTGCAACGCATTGCAAAACAGTGCGTTGTTCACCCCCTCTAATCATTAAAGGGTTAACCAATGGTCAACTTCAGAGGATGGGCGTTTATGTCCAGTGACAGCCATGTTTGCAAGCACACGTAGAAGACCGTTTTAGTGAATTTTTTTTTTTTTTTTATTAACGCAATTGCGGCTCTGCTGCAGAGCCGCCTGATGATCGTAAGACCGGATTTCCCTTCAGTCAGCTACAACGCTGACTACGGGGAAGGGGGAGGGAGAGGGCAACTTTAGAAGTGATCATCTCTCAAACCATAAAGATTTGAGAGATGACACTGGGGGCAATACATTTATTTTTAATATGACTTTAAGATAGGGATTAGTAATAATTATTACCATCCCTTTAAGTGTGAAGTGATTTTCTTTGATGTCTCAAATGATAACTTGCATGATATTTATTATGCTGCATTTTGAATTGCATTGAATGTTCTGTGTTCCTCTGTATTACTCTATAGTTGAAAAATCAATACACATTTACTTATAAATTCTCATTTAAATTAATGGGAATTTGTACAATATTCATGGCGCAGTAAGTTTGTTAGAGAATTGTACCTCTTTATATCTTGATGAATAAGGCCTTATGTCACTTTCTACCCTAGCTGTAATATGTTGAAGGAAATATTGGCATTCTACAAATGAAAAAAGTATCTACAGTTAACCCCTTAACAACCCTTGACGGTCATAGTACGTCATGGGTCGATCTGACTGAATGACCTATGACGTACTATGACTGTCATGGAATTCCGAGCTCCCCCCGCGGCTCCACGCCTTTCGGGAAGTCCGGAAGCGGAAGAAAAAAAAATGTTCCGTGGTCTTTAACTGACCGAGTCACGCCGATCGACCGGTCGTTAAGGGGTTAAAAAGCAAGTTCATCTTATGTGAAAGGGCATGTTGTAATGTTCATAAACATAAAGTTTCCTCATCTTGAAAGAACATAAAGCAGCAGCAGTTTTAAACTTAGTAAAGTAAGGGCATTCCCACTGCTAGGAGCTGTGTCATTCAAAACCTATTACACTTCAAACTATTTCTTTTTATATTTAATTCTTAGCAACATTGCCACCTTGTGATCAGACCGTTATTATCCTGCATTCTATGGAAGACGTAAGACATTGGCTACAGATCTGCATAAAATGTAAACGTAGCAGCTCCACCACTCTGAGACAGTTTGAAATGTAATAATTGTTTAACCCTTTGATTGCAGAGAAATGTGTTGCATACCCCTCTGGCACTAAAAGGGTTAACAAAGTGAATGCCGATGATGGAAGTATCCTTGTTGTATTCTTCAGGAAAAGCAGTATAATATATGTTATATGTTTCGGGGTCTTCAGTCATTTATAGAGCAAAAAAAAAGGTTTAAAAATTGTTGATAAACAGAAACATTTTCTGAAAGATCATGTTGTTAATCATTACTACATACTGGCTATCATGTCCATGTAGGCACACATGAATATTTCTGCAAGATTCTACAATCCCAGACTCTTCACAATGATCTTCTCTGGCTACCTTCAGGGGAGGGAGTCTGGGTCCTGGATTTCTTACACAAAGAAGCACATCTGCTACCAAGGGTGTGATATACAGTTCTAAATAAAAGGGATAGTAATGTTTTTCAATAAAAGCAGGTATAATTAATCTTCAAAGTATTTGGGCCACAGAGAGCATTATTTCCATACTGTCCGAGTTGTAGTTCAAGAGTAACTGAATGATAAAATATCCCCCTCCCGCCCCTTTTACTGATGTAACACTGCTCACCTCAGAGAAGAGATGGATCACAGAGAGGGACAGTCTTCAATGAGCATAAGGAAAAAGCTGTCAAGGGGGGCAGGGTTTTCCTTATGTTCACAGTAAGACGATTGTCCCTTGCGATGGGCTGTCCGGTCAACAGACCAGATTCCACATCTGAGGGGAAGTGGCTTATGCTAGGTAAATGGGGTGGGAGAGGGAAACTTTATCATTCAATTACTCTTGAACTACAACACTGACAGTATTGAAATAACACCTCCATGTCCCAAATACTAAGAAGATTAATTAAAGCTATAGTTAATTTTGAGAAACATTACTATCACTTTAAAGGTAAAAGTGAATATGTTTTCATATGTTACCTATACAAGTATTAGTCTCGTATGTATCTATTTAAATTGCCTATAATGTGTTCTTTTTGTTCCGCAAACAGGTTATAGTTTTAGAGTTCTTTGGTGTAGTAGCTGGGGAATCTAATCACCTCAGAGCTTTGTTATCTGACCTGTCAGATAACTCTGCATAGCTAATTACTCACATGTCCAGAAAAATCCCCTCTATCCACCTCCTTAGGCTTTTAACAAATCTTCCACTAGAGGGGTGAAAACAACATATTATTATTATTATTATTATTCTTTATATATATATATATATATATATATATATATATATATATATATATATATATATATATATAGCGCCAACTAATTCCGCAGCGCTGTACAATTGGGAATAGACATACAGAGGTATTAAATAGTACAATCAGATGTGGAGAACAGGAGGATCAGAGGGCCCTGCTCGTATGGGGAGTAATAATCATGCAAATCCTTTCAAAATGGAAGAAGCTCCTGCTGACGGCAGGACTTAAGTCAATAGTCCTCATAAAAAATCCTATATAATAATCTGTCAGAAGCCGTCATACGCAGTAGAGACTGCCTGAACGCACAGAATGCTGGGAGGTGTAGGAATGCTGGGAGTTCTGTGCTGGGAGCATTCTGTGCTGGGAACATTCTGTTTTTTCTGGCAATCTCTACAATCTCTGTGTCGGCGGCAGGACAGGCCTCTTAACATCACCCGGACCTTGGCCTGTGTATACGGGCTTTTACACTAGTAAATAAATAAATGAAGACAGAAAACAGTGCATTTTAGGAAAAAAATAAATAAAACTATAAAGTGAACTTTTCATTTTTAATTTATTGGCAAAGGTGTTTTTAGACAGGTCAGCTTTAATTTTGGAGAATCAATCAAAGCATAATTGATTCATTGTATCCCTCATAATTTTCTAAGAAGATTTAGGTAATTGGTGTCCACTATTCAGACTTAATACTGTTTCTTTAACTATATGTCTTTAAAAATGGAACTGGTAACATTCTTAAACTTTTTTGCACAAATTGTATGTATAGTTAGAATTGTTCCTAAATACTGTTTGCAACCTTTTCCAAGGAGATGTACCCATCTCTAAATATATGCTTATTTTTTTGTAAAGAAGAATATGCTGTTAATCTGGTTAAACCTTTAAGGACTAGAATGATGTACAATGTATTTCTAAGCAATGAGTTGCATGCCCCTCTGCTACTAATGGAATAACAGAAGGACTTACGTATGCGTCCTTCCTATATCAGTCACGCAAAGGTACATAGCTTGTGCACTGTAACTTTAATGTAGTCTAAAGCAGGACAGATGTATTTAACTGCATGAAATTGCTTACATTGCTCTGCAAAACTTAATTGTTTTTGTCCTTGTTTGTTTTTGTCCATGATAATACAGTTCATTTAGAACTACTAATAAGTGAGTGTGCCGTAATCCTTTTCTTCTTCGATTTCAAGTAATCAAGTGGATCTAAAATCAGAATGAAATGACCACTTTCAATTTTTACTTAAATTAGGAAAGAGAGACTTGACTACTATCAATATTGGCCAATTGACCTTGAAAGATCACTACCATGCTTTGTACATCCCTGATACTCAGGCACTGTAGATGTAAGATTCTGTGCTATCCAATTAGAGTGACCAGAAGGCACAGGATGTGTGTTCAGTAGTGTTGCCTTACAGAATCCCTCGTCCTTCTGTGGAAGTCATATCCCGGAGCTCCTTGCAGGTGTGCACTGACCTCAGGCAGGAATGAGCTTAATCAACAGCTTCCTAATTACTACATCTCTCCTCCATGCAATTGTCTTCAGTTTCCTGTGACCAAACACCCCTCCTCCCTCTGGCTACTTATCCAAAATGTTATCTTCTTTCGGAGGAGGGGCAGATCCCCTCTTATATTTAATCCTTTACAGCATTGTATATTTTGACTGGGTTCTGGCATTTAAAAGGCTTTCTTCTTTATTTAAGCCATGTGAACTGCCTTTACATTTGCAGAAGTAGTACCTACTCAACTGTAGGTTTGATTAGTCAAAATAACTCTGTACATACCGGTGGAATCACCCCATGGGCCAGATTCTTCTAAAGTTATGCAAATGTAACCCTTTAATGAGCAGAGTGGTGAGTAAGGTATTGAGAAGCAACGTGCTGCCTACTCCTCTGCTTCTAAAGTATTAATGTGTCCCAATCACCATAACTGGACATTTATTACATTTTCATTCTGCAGAACAGCACAGGAACCATAGTAACCCCGTGGTGTGTGATTTTCCTTAGTGCCCCACATTACAATGGCGATTAGGTTTCATTATGGAAAATGCTCACTTAGAAAGCTTTTACCCCTTTGAGTGTCAAAGGCTATCCAATGCATTGCGTCACAATTGGTTGGATACTCCTCTGGCACTCAAAGGGTTAAAGGAATAGTAATGTTTCACAATAAAAGCAGCTCCAATTAATCTTTATAGTATTTGGGCAATGGAGAGTGTTATTTCAATACTGTCAGAGCTGCAGTTCAAGAATAATTGAATGATAAAGTGTCCCCCTCCCACCCATTTTACTGATGTAACACTGCTCACCTCAGAGCAGCAAGACTGTCCGGATGGATCACAGAGAGGGACAATCTTCAGTGAGCATAAGGAAAAACCAGTCAAGGAGGGCAGGGTCTTCCTTATGATTACAGTAAGAAGATTGTCCCTTGCTGTGAGCTGTCTGGTTTTAAGACCAGAATCCACATCTGAGGGGAGGTGACTTACACTAGGTAAAAGGGGCGGGAGGGGGATACTTTATCATTCAATTACAACTCTGACAGTATTGAAATAACACTCTCCATGTCCCAAATACTATGAAAATTAGTTTGAGCTGCTGTTTTTGTGAAACATTTCTATCCCTTAAATGAAAACATGTTAACACCACTTCAAGATCAATCCTATTAAATGAAACTTCATATACTGCGATACCAAAAGTAACTGATTTCCAGCATGGGCAGAAAACCCGGTATTGTTTCCTAACAATGAAACCTCAACATTGCTACTTTAGGCAGAAAAATCTTGGAGTACTTCTGGAGCAAACCAATTGCACCATAGGGGGCAAATACAAATTCCAGTTGATTTAACTGAGGCTTTTAACCCCCTTGAATACTAGCGAGATCACAAAAGCATTAGATAACTTTCCTAGCATTCTAGAATTACCCTAGTTTGCTTTTGCACATGAGGCCCACTACTTGTTCATTGTGTATAGTGACAGATAATTTTGTGACTTGATAAATCCAGGCCTATAACAAATCATTTGTACCAATAAATCAAGGGTAGGTAATATTCAGCTCTTCAGCTATTGGGAACGAGAGCTCCTGGTATCTCAAACCAGCAAGTTGTGGTCCTCCTGCTGCTGTTAGACTACAAATCCCATCACCCTCTCTCTAGGGGTGAAACAATTCCATGTGTTACTCTAGAAGCTGGATATCAATAATTTTATTTCTGTCCCCTTAAAGGGATAGTAACACTTGATCTACACTACCAGTCAAAAGTTTTGGGACACCTCAATTTCTAAAATCAAGACAAATATTATCATCTATTTAGCAGGGGTTTTTTAGCGTTTGTAGATATGTAAAAGATTTTTAGTGCCAATGTTAAAAAAAAATGCATTTGTTACATTTGTTTCATAATATTTTATAATTTTATAACTTATGGCAAGAAAAATATATAAAATATGTGGGTACATTAAATGAGTAAGAGGAAAATTACAGCCAAACACAAACACGGTAGAAGTGTTTAAACAGCCATTGTCCTTCTGTGTTAACACTTCTACTGTGTTTGTGTTTAGCTGTAAATTTTCTTCTTACTCATTTAATGTACCCACATATATATTGTTTTTCTTGCTATAAGATGGGCTTTCTAAAGATACCATTATTTTCATCAAATTTCCTGTAAAACAATTTATAAAATATGATGAACAAATGTACCAAATGCACTTTTTTATTTTTTTAACTTTGGCACTAAAAATCTTATACACATCTACAAACGCTAACTCCCCCCCCTGCTAAATCCTATATAATAATTTGCTAGGATGTTTGTCAGAAGCTGTCATGCACAATAGAGACTGCACGCGTTCGTGTGAGTGAGGCAACGCAAGACTGCATCGCGTGGAGTAATGAGGTAGCAGCTGCTTAACCCTTTGAGTGCCAGAGAGGTTACAGACCTTGGCCCGTGTACACAGGCTTTTACACTAGTAGATAATATTTGTCTTGATTTTAGAAATAACCAATGTTGACATGTTTTTCTAATGTTTTTGTCAAGTTATATGGCAATAACTACAAGTAGCAATAATGTAGGTGTTCTCAAACTTTTGACTGCTAGTGTAAAGTAAAATTTCTTTTGTAAGGTTTATCCTCCTGAGTACAGCAAAGGTATTCCCACCGCTGAGAGGTGTTTTATTAAAAAGTTATAGCAGCTAAATGTTGATTTTTTTTCTAGGTGCAGTATCTCAATGGCCTGAAATATTAGTGGCGCTGTTGCTACATCATCCTATGGAAACTTCTGGTCAATTGACCATAAACTTCCATAGGATGATGTAGCAACAGCGCCACTATACAATTTCAGGCCATTGATCTACTGCACCTAAAGAATTCAAGTTTGAGCTGCAATAAGTTTTGAATAAAGCACAGCTTACAGGTGGGAGTATCTTTGTTGTAGTCAGAAGGCTAAACCTTACAATAGAAAATTTACTTTAGATTAACCCTTTGTGTGCCAGAGGTGTACGGAACGCGTTGCAATGCGTTCAGTACCCCTCTGGCACGCAAAAGGTTAAGTGTTACTATCCCTTTAATGTTCTGGTTATTTTATATACATCAAAATTCATACTTAAGTAGCTCTTAGCCAGAGTGCTTCAAATGTGTTGTGTACTCCTCTGGCATCCAAGGGTTAAAACTTCTAGGGACATATGCTAAAAGAATATCAAAATCTATTCTGGAGCAAACCATCAACACCATAGGGGACAAATAAAAACTCCTCAAATTCCTATTGATTATATTCAAGTCAAATGGAATGTCATTTATCCACTTGAGTTTGCAGGAAAGTAGATCATCTTTTCATTTCTGCATACAGTCATAATTGGCAACTAAAAATGTTGTCTGGCTCCTAAGTTTGTATATTTTTGCTCACTGTATCCTACTCTATGACTAGCTGAGGATTATGGGATTGGTGGATTACAGCTGGAGGACCTCAGTTTATCCATCTCTGCATCAGACTTTAAACTGTTACATTCTAGAGCTTTCAGGAATTCACGAGAGTAAGGCGATTGCTCCCACAAGAAACTGTTCGTTCCCAGGGCTGGATTTACATCACAGGAGCCTGGAGGCACAGATATCTGCAGCGCCGGCCCCCCTTGGCCATCTCCACAATGCTCCAAATCTCCATATTGCCCTCACATTTCCCCCCAACACCTTCACATTGCCCCCCAACACCTTCACATTGCACCCCATCAACTCCACATTGCCCTCATATTGCCCATTCATCTCAACATTGCCCTCACATTGCCCCCCATCAGCTCCACATTGCCCTCACATTGCCCCCCATCACCTTCACATTGCCCCCCCATCGCCTTCACATTGCACCCCATCAACTCCACATTGCCCTCATATTGCCCCATCATCTCAACATTGCCCTCACACTGCCCCCCATCAGCTCCACATTGACCCCATCAGCTCCACATTGCCCTCATATTGCCCCATCATCTCAACATTGACCCATTCAACTCCATATTGCCCTCACATTGCCCCCCAATCAGCTCAACATTGCCCTCACAATGCCCCCCCCCTCCGGCTCCAACTTGCCCCCACCATCTCCATGTTGCCCTCACAT
Organism: Rhinophrynus dorsalis; assembly: GCA_037306005.1. NCBI lineage: Eukaryota > Metazoa > Chordata > Amphibia > Anura > Rhinophrynidae > Rhinophrynus > Rhinophrynus dorsalis. Next base: position 23,229,506 of record CM074728.1, read on the forward strand.
TCCACCCCCCCGGTTGTCTATTTCCTACCACCCTGGCAGGACAGGTCTGTGCCTCCTTTGGCACAGTCCTGTAGTTGCTAAAGCTCCCGCGCTGTCTCCTATTCAGGAATGCAGAGCGCTGGGAGATGATGTTATCTCCCAGCGCTCTGGATTCCTAAAGAGGTGACGAGGGAGCTCAGCACTTACAGGACTGTGCCAAAGGAGGCACAGACCTGTCCTGCCAGGGAGGTAGGAAATAGACAACGGGGGGGGGGGGGGTAATGTGAGGGCAACATGGAGATGGTAGGGGCAAGTTGGAGCCGGAGGGGGGCATTGTGGGGCAATGTGGAGCTGATGGGGGGGCAATGTGGTGGCTATTTTTTTTTTTTTTTTTTTTTTAAGAATAAAAAAAAAAAAAAATCCCATTGGCAGGCGCCCCTTGGTGGCGTGCGCCTGTAGGCAGGTGCGTACTTTGCCTTATGGCAAATCCGGCCCTGTTTGTGCCACGACTTTCTTGAGTGTACATTGTAACCAAGCACATTGATAGTCTCTCTCTTTTTCTGCATCTGACCTGGAAACATGTGGAATTTACTAGACTGACCCTCCTTCTCAGGGCCAGAGAATTCTATAGGGCCAATCTAATTTTAACCCCCCCCCCCCCCCCCAGTCTCACCCAATTAGGACTCTGTCCTAGGTATTCTCCTCCCACAAGAAAAAAATCCTGTCCTAAAAATACTTCAAATGAACCACACAGCCCACATTACTACAGGGGCAACCTGAAAAGGTTTGAAATCATAAAAATACTGAACAATCTTTATTTGCACCTAAAACATTATCCTAATCTACAAGAAGGGTCCCAAACTACATTATTAACTGTCTGATAAAATATATCATCAGTCATATTCTGACACTGCACAGGTGTCAAATTTATTAGTCACTTCTGTCAACTGAGCCACCCATGTAAAATCATGGACATGACTAAAATGTGCACTGTCTTATCCCTCTACAAATGCGGTTTGAATACCCTGTTCTACAACCAATTAGCTTTTGTACTGGATGTACATGGGGTCATATTTGCCTCTCTGCATATCCGGCAAGCGCCTGAGGCAGTGGTTCTCAGCCAGGGTACAGTGGTACTTTGGTACTTTGGTGTCCCTTGGACACCAGCTTATGAGGACCCACTTTTTCAATGAATGCTTTGATAAAAATGTAAAAGTTGAGTTTCCAGTGTACATATATGGAAATTCTTATGCACAATATGCTCTTTGTTGTCATTCTAAGAGACTTAACCCCTTAACGACCGGCCGATGTGACACACAGATGACAGTTAAAGACCATGTGGCTTTTTTTCCTCTTGCTTAATGGATTCCGGGGTCACCAGTGGAGTTCAGCTGCACGGGGACCCTGGAATTCCATGATGTCCCAGGACCATCACCGGTCCTTAAGTGCCGGTACCAGCATGATGGTCCCAGATCTCCAGGATCATTAAGGGGTTAAGAATATTTATATATGTTCCTTAAAGGAATAGTATTACTTTGTTTTATTTTGTCGGCATTAAAAAAACATTAAGAACGACATAAGTCTTGTTTCTCAAACCTTTATGGTTTGAGAGATATTCAAAAGCAAAGTTTCCCCTCCTGCCCCTTTTACCTAGTGTAAGCCATCTCTTCTCAGATGTGGAATCTGGTTGTAAGACCGACAGATAACAGCAGGGGACAATCTTCTTCCTATGAGAATGAAATCCCTGCCCCCCTTGACAAGTTTTTCAGGTTTTTCCCTTATCTTAATTGAAGATTGTCCCTCTCTGCAGTCTACCTGGGCACCTCCCTTCTGATCTGGCTGAACAGTGTTACATCAGTAAACTGAAAATGAAATAACACTCTCCAAGGTCCAAATACTAAGATGATTAATTAGAGCAGCTTTTATTATGAAACATTACTATCCCTTTAAGTCCTTGAGTCATAACCTATAAAATGGAAGGGTGCCTTGAGTAAAAAAAAAAATGATTGAGAACCACAGAACTGGGGAATAAAGTTATTATCTGTACATCAGCAGAGATCGATAAACACCATGCAGAGTTGTGGATGTGGACATACCAATCTCACTGCATTTGATACAAACTCCTGTAATGTTTATATAGTAACTGGACAGTTATATACCACTGTTCTGGTCAGTTTACTTAAGATGGGGTTTTTGTGTGTTTTGTTTTTATGTTAAAGGATTAAGAGCCATATACACAAAAACAGTGGGAAAAAACAACTGCACCACAGGGAATAAAAAATCCACACTGCTGTAAATGGGCATTTTAATCTCTTGAATGGTAGAGGTCTACAATACATAGCCTTTCCCGGTATCATATTGAAATGTCGCCCTCTATCTGGAGACATTTAAATAGGAAACCTCATTTCCTCATGTTATTCTGTATGAAATGACCATTTCTTTCATCAGTCCTAGAGCAAGATCTCATTGATCGACTGACACCACATATCACACACATATCCCGAATTTTATGGGGTACTACTTACTTTAGTTTAAGATAAAAAAAAAAGTGCCCTGTTCCTGAGATATTTAGTTTTGAAGTTACAGTTCTGAATTGAAAACCGCATTAACTCATAGACATGCTCAAAGTTGACTTTAGCTTGCACCGTCATGGATTTTTATAAAATCAGAAGGCATAGTATGTTCAATAGACTTTTTAAAAGGTTTACTGGCGTTTGGTTGATCAATATACAGTACAATGTTCAGTATTGGTCAACGTTATCGATCAAAATTTAGTGTCGAGGATACATTTTATAGGTTGAAGGACATCTTGAATTCTCATCAATTCTGCCCTTAATTAACTGAAAACAAAAAATTATATATTTCAATGAAATAGGTTGATCAAATGGAAAAAAGGGGTTTATGTCTGATCAGTTGCACAATACAGTGTTTAAATGAACATAGCATTTCTGGCATTTAATGATTAAATGTTCAGTTGATCATGCAATGTAAAGTTTAACAAAAAATGGTTTCAAGTCTGATTTAATAATCAATTGTTTGACAGATTGAGCACTACAAAGTGACTGACAAATGGAAAAATGGTCTTGTGTTTGATCAATCACACTACATTTAATTAATACTACTTTTAAAGTCCATGTACACGGGCCACGGTGCCACCCAGCAACCTCGGCTGGTGGCCAGAGCCTCTCTTCTCACTGGTGGCACTTCAGTCATGTGCATTACTGACTGCCCGAATGCGCCGCGGCTGATACAGAACCGGGCACTCCAAATTCAGACCATAGTCCTCTCTGTGCCCCTTCCTGGGACAGTTTGGTCCCAGAAAGGTGCACAGAGAGGACTACAGTCTGAATTTGGAACACCCTGCTCCGTATCAGCGTGGCGCGTTTGGGCAGACAGTACTGCATGACTGCAGAGTGGGCCGTCTCTACTGCGCATGACTGCTTCTGACAAACATCCTAGCGATGATAAAGCAATATAACCTTTAGTCAAAACTATTTCAAAATGTTGATGGTGCAAGTATGGTAAAAATTAAAAAAATATAAATTAACCCCTTAATGACCGCCAGATCTGGCGCATGGGCGGCCAGGACCACAGAGGTTTTTTTTTTTTTTTTTTGCAAACTGAGTTCTGGGATGGCAGAGCGGTGCTCAGCTGTGCTGCCATCCCAGAATTCCATGATGTACCAGGATCTTCACTGTTCCTTTAGTGTCGGGACCGACATGACGGTCCCAGCACATCTAGAGTCCTTAAGGTATTTAGGCAAAAAACGTTAAAATTCCCACACAAACCAAATAAAAAGAACACTAGTAAAGTAAAATTCAGTTAACATTTCACATGACTATTTGAGTGCACAGCAATGCGTTGTGTACCCGTCTGCTACTTAAAGGGTTAAAAGAGAAGAAGTGGAAAATGAATGGTTCACATCTCTTGAACTGCCCTCCTGCCATGCTTTACAAATACAATCTGATTTATAATGCTAATAATATCATTATGTCAGATGTGATGCAATGATAATGTAATTAACAGACATGGAGGGAGCACCGAGTTAATGCTGTGAAACCCTAACCCCAGAGTCCCAGCATCTGCTCGTTTGGGTCAGATCTTCCAGTGGCTTTGACTTTGTCTACAAAAACCCCCTTCTGTCTTTAAGTCTACCCTGAAATCTTACCTTCTGGAGCACCAGGACCATGCACTACCTTTTGGCAAACTCACCACTTGACACCCTCGTACCCTGTTGTCTGTCTCCTATTACTCATTTAGACTGTAAGCTCCTTGGGGCAGGGACCTATCTCCTATTGTTTCTATGACTTATTTTATCCCCATTTATTTATTGTAACATATTACTGTTGTAAGGTGCTGCGTACACTGTGTGGAAACATATATCTTATACATACATCCAAAAGGTTTTTTAAAGGGATAGTAATACTTAAAATGTATAAAAAAAAAATATGTTGTAGGGTTTATTCCCCTGAGTAAAACAAGAGTACTCCCACTGCTGAAAGGTGTTTCATTCAAAAGTTATTACTTTTCAAAGTTGAATTTTTTAGATGCAATATTACAGTGGCCTGAAATTGTACAGTGGCGCTGTTGCTACACGATCCTATGGATCGCTCTGGTCCCGGGACCATGAATCTCCATAGGATAGTGTAGCAACAGAGCCGCTGTACAATTTCAGGCCACTGTCATATTGCACCTAAAAAAATTCAACTTTGAATGAAACACCTTTCAGCAGTGGGAGTACTCTTGTTTTACTCAGGGGGATAAACCCTAAAACATATATTTTTTTACATTTTAAGTATTACTATCCCTTTATTCTAGCATTTGCTGCATCAAGGTATGGAAATGTGTACATGTGTATCACAAGATGCTCTTCCACAACAGGATATATTGTTTCATTATTGATCCATTAAAGTGGAACTTTCACCTTCTATGCCCATGATCTGCCCTTAAAGTGGAACTACCACCCTATATAAGGTCACCCTCCAATAATTAAGCATATGGCAACTAGCTTCATAATAGTTCTATTAGTGCTCAGAAGTACCCAATTCAGAAGTAATCCTTATTCTTTGGAGACCGGAAGGCAGGCATCAGTGCAGACATCTTGTCTCAGAGACGCCTGCATGCAGGAGACATTGCATGTTACCTTAAGGCACCAGAAGGGACTGATGGCGCAGGCGTGCAGACGGCACTAACCTGGCTTCCAGTCTCCGAAGATTAAGGATTACTTCTGAATTGAGTACTTCTGAGAGCAAATAGAACTATCATGAAGCTAGTCGCCATATGCAATATATACATACCTGGGAACTCTCCAGTTCTGCCCCCAGAGACTCCTGATTTCAAACTGAATTACCCGGTCTCCGGGGCAGTGTGTGAATCTCAGGGTGGGCAGAGTTTAAGTAGAAACTCTGCCCACTTGTACTCCCTGCCTTCTTACCCTCCATTCCCAGGTATTTTGCAGTTGTTGTTGTTTTTTTTTTGTCTCGCCCCCCCCCCATGACTAAGCCCCACCCCTTTTATGACGCGATTCACGTAATTTTCCTCCCCGGTCGGCACTGACAGGGTTACCCTCCGGGTAGCCCTGCTTTCATATTAATAGTTACTATCCCTTTAAGTCAATGGGGATCTTTATTTGAGCAGTATAATGCAGCAGATATGTCAACGTTTGCATTTATACATAATGTTTCTCCTGCAAGTCACAGATAGTTATGTTATTCAGATACATATTTTATGAGATAAAGGGTCCAGACATACTGCTCTGTAGCACTGGTAGGCAACCATGAGGCTCTCAAGCAGGGATGTGCACAGTCATTTTTTGGGGGGGCAGGGGCACAAATTAAAAAAAAGGCACTTCTCATAATTATTTATTTTTGTTAAAAGGGCACGAGGGCACTTTGGACAAAAAGGGCAGGTGCTCAAGCCCCACTTGGTGTCTATGTGTGAACGTGCCTACTCTCAAGCTGTTGTTAGACTGGAACTCCCATATTCTCAGTGGTGAAGACCAAAAGAAATTGATGAGAGCTGAAGCCCATCTACAGTTCCAAAGCCACAGGATGTCCACTCCTGACCTATGATAACTGATTAGTCTACATTAAAATGACAGGTACCCCAAAATCCTTCTCTATTGTGTGTGACCCAATCATGTAAAGTGTGTCTTTCCATACACTTTTATGGACCTCCCCATTAACAGGAATTATTAGTCACTATAGCAAGGGATCGGTAACATTTATCTTGCCAACTGTTGGAGACTACATCAGCATCATCCCCAAAGGGAATTGTAGCCCCCAACAGCTGGAGTACCAAAGGCAGGGACAGATACACATCCCAGGTGCCCCTAGGCAATGCACTCTAGCCACCCTTAGCTCCACCCATGGCCACACCCCACTCATCTGATGCCTCACCCCCAGTCCCATTCACTGTTTACTGGCACAAAAAAAACCCTGTAACCCATTGGTTGCTAGCCTAGCCTGCCTACTGGAAAATCCAGCCCTGACCAATGGTTACATAACCCTGCAATACAGAGGAAGATTCATTTAAAATCGATTTCTAAGAGAATACAGACTTTGATGGGAGTTCCCATTATAAGAAATGAACTGTATATACAGACTTTCTTTTAAAATGTGTATAAAATAATTCATAGGCATCCTTCTAAGAATTTTATGGGATGTTGCTCTATGAAACACTTTATCCTCTGCAATTCCCTGTGATCTCTACCCTTTTCTTGAGGAAGTTTTCCTATTAGTGGTAGGCTGCATTCTAATGTAAGGAACAGATAAATTGCTTTGTGAATGGCACCACCTCCTGGTAGAAGTCTGAAAGTGCATCTTCACTTCACTACTTTATAACCACTTTTTTTTTTTTTTTTTTACATAAACCATATTCACTAGAGACTGTGGATAACACCTGCCTCTATATCTAGTCTAATAGTGAGAATCATTCAGCACTCTATTCTACTTTCTGCTTTGCCAGTAATATAATACAGCAAGGTTCATATTCTCTGGTCTGGTGGCTTGGGTTTAGTGGATTATTGTGCTTTAATGTTTGGAAGAGCTCTTTACTAATAATGATATAACATTCCCTAGCACTGTAAAACCAGTAACAATTAAATCACGGGACCTACAAATGTATACACACTGCATTTATATTGCAACATAGGGCCTTATACGAAAAACAAAAGATGGCCAATTCTGGAGAAAACCAACTGCACCGCAGGGGACAAATGAAAGTTCTCAGTTATCTGAATGGAGCTTTTAACCCCGTAAATGCTAGAGAGGTAACCAACGTATTTCTTAGCAATATATTGGAGACCTCTCTGGCACTCAAAGGGGTTAAAAGACCCATTTAAATAAACAGGCATTCAGGAATTTGTTACTTACTGCCCCATAGTTATGTAACTGGTATGTTCATCATACATGGAATCTTAGTAAACCAGGTGTGCACCATGATACTCTCCAGATACTGCTGTACCTGAACTCCCAGCATTCTCCTTGATGGTAGCTGTAATCCAACAATAACTAGAGAGCCAAAGTTTGTCCACCTCTGCCATATAACTGGATTCAATAAAGACTATTCCAATACAGATGACAGGATAATATAAGGAAGCGTTCTTCCACCACTTGCTTTGGACCTGTGCCAGTTCCTAGACTGCTTTATGTGGCCTTGTGCTTCCATAGCCTATAATGGCTTTTATCCATGTCCATTTCCGAAGGTAAAGATTTACAATTACTGAGTCCTACTGCTCTATGTGCATAAACAGTCAGGCCATAAACTAGTGTTCCTTAACGTCCAGTGCTGTGCCAACAAAGTCAAGGCTGTCCTGCACTTAAGGATCAGTGATGGCCCTGGCACATCATGGAATTCAGGGCCCGCCGCTGGGGAAGCCCTGAATCAGAGCCAACAAAAACAGTGCTCCATGATCTTTAAGTGCCGTCCGCGCATGTGTGCGCTGGTCCTTAAGGTGTTAACATCAGGGGGGAGATGCACTAAGGTGCGATAAGGAGTTGATAAGGGGGAGGTATGTAGCCAACATGGAAATAGGTTCCTGTGTTCCTCTATGGAGCCTGTGCACCAAGATTTCTCAAGTGAGAGAGATCTTAGAGCATAGGCTTGATAGAATAACATAGAAATTGAAGAAGTGATATCACTGGAGAAGTCATCTCCACTTTATTACCTCTCTAGTGAACACAAACATGTAGTTGAAATCTCTACTGGATCCGAGGTCAGTAATCAGTAAATCAGTCACTATGATGGATCTGCTTGTGAGTAATCAAGGATATCCTAAAATCCTGACCTGAGGACTGGAGTTGAGAATCACAGACAAATACTGAAAGGCCAGTCAAGCCTCCCGACTTGTGTGATTGTGTTTACCTTTGTTAGTTTTTTATTGAATATGTAATTTTTTAAACTACACTGCAGAAGTTATTTTGTGCTACTCTTTGCTGTTCAAAATTCACTGCAAATCAAAGATATGTTGGTCTGTCTTGGAATGGAAGCAAGATTACATTAAAGGGACAATGACTCAATATTTTGATTTTCCATATTCTGAGGGGGTTACTATACCTTTAAAGGAAACATAGAACTTCCTAGTAAAACTGTCTCAGCTTACTATGGTTAGCCAATCCTAAAGACCACTAAAAGCCATATGTATAGAGACAAATTGAAACAATTGTGGGAGCCAATAGCACTGTAGGGGATAAATAAAAATTACAAAAATGTCCATTGATTTATATGGCTTCTTTAGTCCCTTGTATGCTAAAGGGGTCTCCGACACATTTCTTCACACGAGGTTTAAACCCCACTTAACCCCTCAACGTCTGGTGGTCCTGGGGTTGGACCATCCTTAAGGACCCCATAGATGTCATTCGGTTTGCTGAAAGAAAGGCTGAAACTGACCTCTCAGGACAAAGGAACGATGTAAACACAAAACCCAAGACGTGCCAGGACTGTCACTGGTTCTTAACCCCTTAACGACCGGGCAATCGGCTCCGCGACATGACTTAAGGACCACGGAGCATTTTTTTTTTCTTCCAGTTCCGGACTCCCCGAACGGCGTGCAGCCATGGGGGGAGCCCGGAACTCCATGACGGTCATAGTACATCATGGGTCGTTCAGTCAGATCGACCCTTGACGTACTATGACTGTCAAGGGGTTAAGGCATGGACACTGGTGACATACCAGGACCATCACCAGTCCTTAATGGGTTAATTCAATGGGAGTTTGGGAAATTTCTATTTTCATGGTAGGATTCAGATGACTGGCCTCAGAATTGCTCTTCTTTTTCTTTTGTGCATAAGGTCCATCATCTTCAAGGGATAGTATTGCTAGATTTTTACAAAAGTTTATACTGTAAAAAAAAAAAAAAAAGCAGAGGGGAAAAAGCATGATCTAAACATTAGTACTTCATTGGAACGGTCTACAAAGTGTGCTTGCAAACCAGGCACACTTTGTAGATCATTCCAATGAAGTATTAATGTTCAGCTCTGCTGAAGAGCCTCCACCTACTCAAATGACTGGATTCTGCAGCTGTCAGCTACAGTGCTGACTCCATTCAAACAGCCAAGAAGAGGTAACTTTAGCGAGGTATATCTCTCAGACCATAAAGGTTTGAGAGATAAGCCTTACATTGTTTTTCATATTTTTATGCCTACAATATTAAATAAATGTAAAATTAAGTGTTACTATCCCTTTAAAAAAACTGCCCAAGTGTCATGTTAAACTAAAAGTCCAGCAAATGTACAGTCAAGGAGATATTCACACTTGTTACCATATGCAGTTATATGAGAATTGTGGTACCTGTGTGGTTCCAGTGATGTTTCATATGTTAAGTAAGCCTTTCAATGACTTCCATATGCTAATGAAGCATATTCAGTGATATGTCATATGCTAATGCCATTTTCAGTGATATCTGATTTGCTAATGGAGCTGTGTGCTGTATCAGGAAATTTTCACTTTTGCCAGAAATAAAAGCATGAATATCTCCAGGAGTGAGGCATCTAACATATATGTTCCATGTGCTTTTTTTCTGAACCATGGGGGAAGGAATTTTTCTTTGCAATCCTCACTTCCTGTTATGTCTTCCACAATACAGCCTCTTGGGTAGATTTTGATAAGTGCGTCTTAAATCGCTTCCTCCAGGCAGCTGAAAAACAGGAGAGAGAGAGTCTGTGTGTTTGTGTGTGTGATTTGTAAATGTAAATCACTTTTATCTAAAGTCCTGTGAATGACCAATTCCTAAATATTTATGACAATTTTAAAAGTGATCAGAACTCATTTTTAAAGGGATAGTATTGCTTGAAAATAATTTTATTTTATATTGTAGCCCTTAAAAACATTAAAAATGATAAGTCTTATCTCCCAAAAATTTATGGTTTGGGAGATATTAGCAAGTAAAGATTCCCCTGGAGTGATGTCACTGCTCAAGCCTTCAAATTTGGAATCCGGTCCGCGGACCAGCCACGGCTCTTCAGCAGTGCCGAGATCACAATCTTTAAAAAGAATTTCTTCATTGGAATGGTCTACAAAGTGTGCTTGCAAGCCAGGGACACTTTGCAGACAGTTCCAATGAAGTAGCTCTTTTTAAAGATAGTGATCTTGGCACTGCTAAAGAGCTGCCCGCTTATCTGTGGACCGGATTCCAAATCTGTCCACTAGATGGCAGACTTGGCTAAAACAGCCAGGAAAAGGGAAATTTACTTGCTAATATCTCCCCAAAAGGTTTGGGAGAAAAGACATATAATGTTTAATGTTTTTTAAGGGCTACAATATAAAATAAAATTTTCAAGCAATACTAACCCTTTAAGGCAGGAGACATGTAAAATACACACATTTCTGGGTTGCACTGATTCTTATGCAGCTCTGCAAAATAACCTTGCATAAATGTCTTGCACTGCAGGGGAGGTCTGGTTACTACAGGAGGGATAAAGGTAAAGGTATAATAAACTGTGGATAAAGAGGAGACCACTTATCCAGTATCATAAACTTTCAACTTCCTATGTTTATCTATGGAGCCTATGCACGAAGATCTGTCAAGCTGGACAAATATTAATGCATTTGTTTCATAGGATAACATAGGAAATTGAGAGTTTCACAGCAGATCAGTCATCTCATCTTTATCATACTTTAGGGCCTACACAAGATGATGGGTGTGACTGTGGGATTGCTTCACTGTTTTACCTGGCCCCTCCTTCCCTGTTAACTGTTGCTGCTGTTGGTTAAGTTTTTCGTTTCTCCCTATATTTTCCAGGGGGAGAGCTAAAATTAAAGGATGTGCAAACACGACTGGGTCGCGATCCACAAAATGAGTCTAAACCACCATGACCGATTTTACATGTTGCATCCCCACATTATGTTTCGCCTAAATGCCTATACTTCTATTGAACTTATATTGTACCTTGCTTGAAGACAATAATGTTATTATAGAAAAAAAAATATTAGTGCATAGTCCCCTGTTTTTCTTAGTGCCTCTGTTCCCATTAGTACAATATTGTTTGAGACCTGTGAACTTCATGGTGGCTTTCTGTCATGACTGTGAATTGTAAGTAGGGTTGTTTAAAGACGTTCTGAGGCCCCAGGCGTAATTGTACAAGGAGGCCCCCCTCATAAATAATTTGTTTCCATTCAAACTGATAGCCACAAATTCCCCAAATACACTGTCTGACCCCCTCTCCACCAGCCTTGTTCCCCTGCCCACTGGTAGTCACAGATCCCGACATACAATGTCTGAACCCCAGCCTTGTTCCCCTTACCACTGGTGGCCACCAGTTCACTCAAATACAGTCTGTCCCCACCATCCTTTTTCTTCTGCCCACTGATAGCCACATATTCCCCTAATGCACTGTCTGACAGCACCAGTCTTGTTCCCTTGCTCACTGGTAGGGACATACACTATCTGGTGTCCCTCTCACCCTTACCTTCTGTTTTCTGCAGGTAGTAATGGAGAGCAGATCTCCCATGTCACCCTCTGTTTCAAACAATACAGTGACGCACAGGCTCACTCCTTACAAGGTATATCCTGGATGCAACCCTAAAGTATGTGGTAAGCACTTAGAAACCACTACATTGTGCTGTCTGAGCGGGAGCACGAGGCTCCCCTGAGCCTCCGCGGCATACACCAGATATGTTCTGACATTAACCCCTTAAGGACCCACGACGGCCTGTACCGTCATGGGTTGTTATACCCTTAAGGACCCATGACGGTCCTGGACTGTCATGGAATACCGGGCTCCCTGCATGGCTGCATGCAGTTTGGGGAGTCTGGAATCTAAATATATATATATATAAAAAAAAAAAAAAAAAAAAAAGAAGGTCCCTGGTCCTTAAGTGACCACACCATGCGTGCGCGGCCGGTCCTTAAGGGGTTAAAACGGCCTGACTGTATTACTCCTATGATCAAAATTTTGCATGATGCAAAACTTTTTTTTTGGCATTAGCTTTGAAGGAAAACATCTCCTAATAATAACCCCACCACTTACCTTACTATGACCTGAAAATCCTAACAGCCCCTATGAATTTTGCCCTTGTGGCTCTGTTCAAGAGTTAACATCTACAGTAGGTCCTGGACGTCATGTCCATGGAGGAAAATGTGACAGATGCTAGCAGGGGTCATTCCGAGTTTCTGGCCACAATAATATACGTTTGGGGGTGGGGTTATTATTAAGAGGTGCTTGTTCTCCTTTAAATCCTTCTCAGTGCAACAGAGCATATTGTCCTTGTCCTGGATAACAATGTTGCAGTTGCTAGCTGTGGTTGCAGAGAAGTTACAAAGAACAGAAACAGATTTTGCGATCCTGAGGGACATAGATCAGGTGCGTGGGAGAGAAGGCGCATTACCAAGAGGTGAGCAGCGCACACTGGGGACAATGCAGTTCCTGTTTGTGTGCACAAAGACTCAAAAGCACAAAGCAAGCACAGAGTAAATACTTGGCCCCAAGAGCTTGTCATCTAGACTGCTGTCTCATTTACAGTCTGCCTTGTGATGGGGTAGATCTATAAAGGCAAAAACTGAGCAAATCTAGTGGAAAATGATTGCATGATATTTACAAAATTAACTCTTTGGATGCTAGAGAGGTCTCCAGTGCATAATCAATGTACTGGAGACTTCTCTTGCAGTCAAGTGGTTAAAGTGCCTTTAATAATTGTGATTTTTATATATTTGTGCAATTGTTTTTCTCCATATTTGCTCCTCTTTAGTCTTGGAACATCTGCTCCAGTCTACCCTTTTGAGTCTCTTACTTACAGGTAAAAATATCAGTTTATCCCTTTAAGGACCCAAGTGGTGTGAAAGTATTGCTTCACCATTCGTTACACACTACTCTGATCCTTAAACCTTTGAGTGCCAAAGTGTAATGCGTTTAACACCCCCTTGACACTCAAAGCGTTAAAGAGATAGTATTGTTTCAAAATAAAATCAGCTCCAACGAATCTTCATAGTATTTGGGCCATGGAGAGTGTTATTTCAATACTGTCCGAGTTGTAGTTCAAGAGTAATTGAAATATAAAATATTCCCCTCCCGCCCCTTTTACTGATTTAACACTGCTCACCTCAGAACAGCAAGGTGGTGTCCAGATGGCTTGCAGAGAGGGACAATCTTCAATTAGCCTAAGGGAAAAACCTGTCAAGGGGGGCAGGGTTTTCCTTATGCTCACAGTAAGAAGATTGTCCCTTGTTGTGATCTGTCTGGCCTGTGGACCAGATTCCACATCTGAGGGGAGGTCGGCTTACACTAGGTAAAAGAAGGGGAGGGGGATAATTTTTCATTCAATTACTCCTGAACTACAACTCTGACAGTACTGAAATAACACTCTCCATGGTCCAAATACTATGAAGATTAATTGTTGCTGTTTTTATTTTGAAACATTACTATCCATTTAAAAGAGCTGTAAATGTTCCACCCAAGAAAATCATAGAATGTTACAGTTTTAGTGCTGCAATGGCCTTCAGAGCATTGCAAGCCCTTATAGCACAGACGGGGTTAAAAAGGGACATGCCTGGGAATAAGTGATTCTTAAAGTAAACCTATCACCCTAAGACAAGTACTTTGTTTTACAGAGAAGTGAAGTCCGTACATATTTTGTACAAAACAACAAATAGTGATGCATTTACATTTCAGGTGGCCCTAAAAGCCACATCCCCACTCTCTACTAGACACTGCCTACATATTATTCCAAATATTATTTCATACAAATTAAAAAAATATATATATTGCATGCTGTATAGGTCTTAAAGGGATAGTAATGTTTCATAATAAAAGCAGCTCTAATTAATCATCATAGTATTTGGACCTTGGAGAGTTTTATTTCAATTCTGTCAGAGTTGTAGTTCAAGAGTAATTCAATGACAAAAAGTATCCCCTTCCCGCCCCTTTTACTGATGTAACACTGCTCAGCCAGAGCAGAAGGGAGGTGCCCAGGTAGATTGCAGAGAGGGACAATCTTCAATTAAGATAAGGGAAAAACCTGAAAAACCTGTCAAGGGGGGGCAGGGTTTTCATTGTTCTCATAGGAAGAAGATTGTCCCCTTCTGTTACCTGTCTGGTCTATGGACTGCATTCCACATCTGAGAAGAGATTGTTTACACTAGGTAAAAGGGACGGGAGGGTAAACTTTGCTTGTGACTATCTCTCAAACCATAAAGGTTTGAGAGATAAGACTTATATCGTTCTTCATGTTTTTTTAATACCTACAAAATAAAATAAAGATAAAACGAAGTATTACTATCCCGTTAATAAAGGTCAGTAATGGGGTCTTTAAATGGGTATATAAGGAGGACACCATAAATCAGGAGTAGGTATGTAGTGAGAAGGCATTGTGATCTAGACAAAACAGAACTTAGAATGTGGGTGTGGAACCTCAAAACGTGGTGCTCTAGCCTGTTGACTATTCTGCCTACTGAGAAATCCAGCCTTGCAAAAAAAAACAAAAAGAGCAATATTGGGATGTTTATAGCAGATCATTCCCAGTAGAGTCTCCGTGTCCCTAACCATCAGTGGATCTCTATGGGAGGAAAAGTGTATTCTGTTGTTTACAGTTGTGATGTAAGGTAAGGTCTTTGGAGATTTAACAGAGCTTTAGTAAACAAACATTAAGAGGCAAGTACACAGCAGTCAGAACTTGTGTTTAGGGTGCACTCACTAAGCGAAAGAGTGAGCAATTCTTTGGTAAGCCAACTGCTCCAAAGGGTCAGATAGTACTATAGCTGTTGATCTGCCCCCTTTAATCAACCAATAAGAGAGCAGAATAGGTGTCTGAAAATAGGCTTGCAGGGCTCCCTCGGTGATCTAGTAACAAGAAGAGACCGAAGCCATTAAATTTCCTGTCCAGTGTGATGCCGTTCCCCATAAAGCCTGCGTAGAGGGCTTAGTCCAACATAGCAGGTCTTTGGGGACTGTGTACAAAACCTGATGACTTTGAGGCCAAGAGCCACATACTGTACTTCTGATGTGTGTTCCTGCCAAGTAGATCTATTTTCTGACCATCCCTACCCAAAAACGATGATAGTTGCAGTTTTGGGGCTGCACAGTGCAATCCCAGGCTCTCCATAGGAGATCAATGGCCTTTAAGATAAGTTTGGTTAATTTTAAAGAGAATGAAAAATTGTCTCTCTGTTGTACTACACATTTGTTTATAATATAAATCATATCTGAGAAGCTATTCATTTGTTGGCAGTAAAGTGCAGCGCCCTTATACTAATTAGTTATTTGATGGCCCAGTATTTCCATTCATGGTGCTATGACTGAATCCATGCTGGGCCCACACACTGGGGTCATTACTGATAGCAGTGATAGATACGTTCGGCCTCCAATAGACTAATTAGCATACTGAGCAGAGACTTAGCATAAAGTACCACACTGTGTCACTAACGCATAAAGGATAATTTCTCAAAATGATAACGTTTACAAAAAAAATGGCTAGTACAACATACAGGCAGATTTTGATTTTCTGTAAAGCAAATTCAACCTGTGTTAGGGTGACAGACCTACTTTAAAGCAAAGGTATTTGGGGAATTTGTACTTGTCCCCACTTGTGCAGTTAGTTTTGACCAGAATTGCTCCCCCTTTACTTACCAAATTCAGCCCTTAGAGTGACAACCTCTAATATGTAGGATATACCCAGATATGGGCAACTGGGCTGTTGAGATGAAACTGCTGTGTTCAGCAGGGGCGGACAGACCATTCAGGCATTCAGTCATGGACCGAGGGCCCGAGATTGAGGGGGGCCCGCCGCCACCACCAGCAATGATTATGTGCCACCCGTTTGTTTGTCTGCCTTAGGGGCCTGCCTGCGACTATTTAAATCAGCCGCCAGCCACTGCACTGTGCTACGTGAGGCACTGAGGCCTCAGTGTATACTGCCTGACCCCTGACCCTTCCCATCAAATGTATCCATCATGCGGAAGATCAATCATCGTCCTCATGGTGATCATCCACACCACACTGCTTGCTGCCAGAGTCCAGAGCCACCGAGCCAGACTCACTGCTGGAGTCGTTGCTGTGACTGTCTGGCAGCAAGAGCTTCTCTCCCGGCTGTGTCTCTTCCTCTTCTCTGCGTATGCCTACGCAGATGCGCACTGATGTCATCACGGCCCGCAGGGGCGTGTGATGATGAGGCAGGGGAGGAGTGGGACTCAGAGCCAGCCAAACACAGGAGACCTTACCGGATGTCACATGACCACCTAGCCCCCCCAAGGAGAACACGCAGCAGGATCAGGAGTCAGTCAGACTACTGGGGAATGAATCAGAGCACCAGCGCAGCAGCAGTGACAATAAGCCAATACTGGATGGCCTGGGGGGTGTGGGGTACTGGGGTACTAGATGGCTTGTGGGGGGGTAATGGGTGGCTAGTGGGGGTACTGGATGGCCTGGGGGGTACAGCTTGAAGGGGTACTGGATGGCATGGGGAGGTACTGGATGGCTTGTGGGAGGAACTGGATATAATGAAGGGGGTTATTGGATGGCATGGAGGGGATTACTGGATGGCATGGAGAGGGGTCAATGATGTTATGGGGAGTAGACAATGATGTCATCGCGCAGGGGGCCCAGACATCTTTTTGGACAAGAGGCCCTGGGTCTTGTCAGTCCGCCCCTGGTGTTCAGTTTCCCAAATACAGTAGATCTCGTTGCTGTGGGAAGGCAAAAGGCAGGAGCTAGGTCTCCAGCTAGTACAACTGAAAGATCCAGTGATTGGCCACTGCAATGTGCATTCTAAAGAACCAGTAGCTCACATGACCTATGTACAGTGGCACCACAGGACACAGTGCAGACCATCCATGCTGCAACTTATTAGCAACCATCACCAGTCACTGGAAAATTGCAGCATATTGTATCTATGAATGGACGTTGTGCACAGAGCTTCCACAGGAAATTCTGAGCAACTGCTTGCAGAGGTTTTGACATACAGTAGTCACTACTGTGCATGGGACCCTAAGAAAAGCACATAGACAACATTTCAAAACAATTTTCCTGGATGCTTTTCTACTGGGCAGTCACATCACAGAGGGTCACTAGTGATCCATAGCACTGTTTAGTGCTGCACCTACTGAAAACCACATAGAGTAGACTTAAAATAGCACTTTTACAGTAGGATAGCCATCACCCACAGACCCACTCACACAGTATATGAAATTACATAAACTATTCTGACATATGGGATGCTCAAAAACTATTATTCTTTTAATGAGAAGCATATAGAATATGGGGGTAGAAATTACACGTCAAATTGCTTTATTGTCCCTTTAAAACACATTAACTTTTTCTGAAACATAAGTACAAGTTAGCACTCTGCATAAAATCAAACACCCCCACAACAAATATAATTTTATGCAAACCTAAAAATAACATAAAACTGGTACAAAAAATATTTTACAGTCCTTCGTTCGCTGGAAAATGCTTAACATTCCTATGTGTAGCATTCAGTGGGGTCCTAGAGTGGCTAGGCCTCACTACTTTACATCTGAAGTACCGATGGAACTTCCACCTCTGTGGAAAATCTACCTCAGGTAACTTACAAATTACATATTCACCTGAAGCAAAGGGCAGTACATCTATGTGACTCCACAACGGCAGCATACTAACCTGGCCATGATATTAATACAATTGTGGATAGGCCATGGCATCGCGCCAGTTGTTGGACTACAACTTCCATCAGTTTTAACCTGCCATTTTAAAACGTTTAGAAGACGCTGGATCAGGCAGCATTACGCGGGCTCCAAAAAGTTAGGCTACGCGTCTATAGCCTGCAATACAAAGAGAGGCCACAAGATGGCGAACAATGCGAGGCTGAAGCTGTATGCAAATCAGCTTCTCCGTCACGGAACTTCTTACATATTTCTGATTCCCACGCTAATTGCTGCGTTTCCTTTAATCGCTTTAGGGTAAGCCGAGCCACGATCACTGTAGTATTTATTTACTGGAATTAATGGTGTTCATACCTTTAACGTACATCTCTCTGGCACTCGGTGCGTTAAAAGCAAATAACCACCTCATTAATAACTTCACCCCGACTTGCCTTACTATTGCATCATAAAAGCCTTGCGACTTTATCCCACTTGTTTCTGTCAACCCTCACCTGCTCGAGTGCAAGAGGGCTGTTCAGCGCAATGCGTTAGATTAAAACTGCCTACCTCCAATGTGGACCCAAATCCAGCTGTCCCTCTTTCTCATCCTGATGTGTCCCTTTTTTAGGATGTCATACTCATACATGGGAACTCTCAGGGTTTGACCCTGAGACTCAGGGTTCTGACCAAAATCTCAGGGTGAAGGGCCAAATTCTCAGGGTGAGAGAGGTCTGTGTCACCTAGTGAATTTCCCCAATTAAATGTTTCCTTAGCCTGTAAACTGGTGCCATTTAGTACCAGAAAGACAGTGGGAGATGTCCTGCTTGTCTTGTTTGTGTTCAGGCAGTGAGTTATCCAAACTGTAGCATGTTAAAGGTCCCTCACACACGGACTGGAGCACCTCTGTGTTAGAGCAAGCAGGCACATATCGCATAAAATCTACATTATGGGAAGCTTTAAGGGTTAATATTTCAAAGATCTCCGGGTCAGCTCATCTTGAAAGTTCCCAGGTATGGTCATACTGTGTGGTGTGTATATAACTGAATCAAATTTCCCCACAGCAATACAACTCACATTAATGTTTTTTTAAATTTCTATGTGTGAATGCTAATACAATAGTCTGTAAATAAAATACTTTAGTGTTGAAGTAAGGTAAACTTCTCCGGTAATGCCCGCCAACATCCACACCTACTTAAAACAAAAGTGTCCTCTTTGGCCATTTGAATAGAACAGGACAGAGATGAACTATGCCTGTTTCAGGCCTGGGATGATTATTATTGGAATGCCATGGCTCCCTACAGCAGACATTTTTCATGTATCCTGTTTTAAAGGGAGGATATGGCACCTCTAGTTTTTGTTCAAGAGATAACATCAAGTAGTCCTAGATGGCATGGTCATAAAGGTCATGGAGGTCACGGTTTATTAAGGGCAAGGCTTGGCCTGTTTTTGTGGGAGGGGCTGCAAGCTCTTAAATACAGGCCGCAGCCCTTCCCACCGGAGCTCAAGTCGACTTGGGGCCTTTGACGTTGTCACTCATAGTGTGTCCTTTTTTCCTTGCTGCTTATGCTTCATCAAACTATGCCTTACTCTCCCTCCCTTTCTCTTCAGCTAGCTTGTTGTACTTCTCGCGGCCATGAGTGCCCGCCAGATGACTAAAATCTAGGCAGAATTTAAAGGTACCATCTAGATCAATACATCTAAAACCTGCTTCCCATGGTCACCTGCACCCTTTACCCTGGAAGCTCCACTCAGCCTGGCAGTGGTTAACTTTTCTCCTTCTTACTCCCCCGATTGGGCCACACTCTTTCTCCATCTACTCCTGTCACCTACCTCCCGGACCGATCCAGTTACACCAGTACCTTCAATAGGATCCCTATTATACCAGCCACAGTCTCTTGTCATCTGCTTCCTTTACTCCTCTCCCCCACCTTATCCTATCCCGCCTCACCCCAGCCCAATCAATCTACATCAGTAGAAGCCACTTGCTCACTCCCCCTCCAACATTTCTGCTCACACAATCCGCACACACAATCCACTTCAAATCTTTTCAACAAGTCACCACACACCTTACATTCTCAAAAAAATAAAAATTTGCATGTTTCCATTCTTACCTCACACCTTCTGTCAGCTTTTATTTTCCTTATGTTCATTTTCTTTCCTCTAGGCCAGACTTCACCTTCCCACTCCATTTGGACTCCTGATAACTACACCAGTAGGTAATTATTTCATATAATCGGTTCTCCACGTAATAGCAGCAGCCAACTTCAAGTTACGTCATTTTCCTTTTCAGGTCCATCTACGCACCACAAACCTAACTACATCCACCGTCATCAACACACCCACTATTCCAGTACATATTAGCACAATTCACATCATTGCTCTCCAACATACTCTTTCACCCAATCACATAACCTTTGCTGAAATAATCCCCCCTTTTTTCCCTTCTCTCCTCTTTTTTTTTTTTTTTTTTTTTTAATCCTTTTTCTCTCTTCCTTCCTTGTCGCAGTTCAGCCAACTGGCAATCAGCAAGTAAGGTAGATCTCCATCACTACCATTTTAGGACTGCTCCTTCTGCACTACAAGCACCTACCCGGTTCCCTAGCAGCACCAACCCAGTTCCTTCTCCCAACGACACGCTCGCTCACTTACCAGCAGCTCAGTGCTGTCATTTTGTTTTGAATATAAGACAGCAGTTCACTGATTACCACTGGCTTCACGGAATCACATTTCATACCCTCCCCCCCTCAAAAAAACAAACACAAAAAAAATCAACATTCCCTACCAAGCTATGGAAGCCACGTATCACTTCACAAGGTCAAAGACCCTACTCCACTCCTTACCTCTTTGCAGAGGTTGAAGGACCCCAACGCCTCTCCTTACCTCTTTGCAGAGGCCGAAGGACCCCACTCCACTCCTGAACTATTCGCCAAGGTCGATAGAACCCTTCGCCACTCCTCACCTAAGTGCAGAGGCCAATAATGGTCCCACACCACTCCTTACCTCTTCACAGAGGCCGAAGGACCCCACACCACTATTTACCTCTTCACAGCTGCCAAAGGACGCCACATCTTACCTCTTTGCTGAGGCTGATGGGCCCTACGCCACTCCTTACCTCTTCGTAAAGGCAGAAGGACCCCACGCCACTCCTTACCTCTTCGCAGAGGCCGAAGGAACCCACTCCACGCCTTAGCAGAGGCTGAAGGACCCCACGCCATGCCTTACATCTTCTCAGAGGCCGTAGGCTCCCACGCCACTCCTTACCTCTTCACAGAGGCCGAAGGACCGCACACCACTCCTTCTTCTCAGAGGCCGAAGGACTCCACACCACACAGGGTCCCATATTTCTACCTAATCCCCCTCAAGGCTGAATAAGTCAATGCCACCGCCTTTCATATCAGCAGCCACTATCACAGCATCCAGACACCATAAGCCCCACTATTTTGTGACTTCAGCACCTTGCTTCACTCCCTGCGGTACCACTTATCCTTGATCAATCTCATCCCTTCTCCATGTCTTCCAGGATGTCAGACCAGGAACATCAAGCTCCTCCTGACAGTGAAGCATCCCCTGTGGATGCCCCATCAACTCCAAGATCATGAGGACCAAACTTATGGTAATGGATGGTGCCAACCCTAATGGCAGAACTTAGAGGGACATCAGCGCGGAAGGCTGAGCTCTTCTGCCTTCTGTTCCTCCCCTTCCGAAGCCCCAGCTACATCTATTTCCTCCCCCTCCCTGACCCCTTCATCCACAGCTCACATCCATGGCCAACTACATTCTATCGCGCACATGCTGACGGTCCTGACTTCGGCAGCAGTAGATATTCAAGGCAGAGTGCAGGAGGTTGAATCAGGTCCTGCCCACCGGTTTCATTCACCGACTCATGACAACCCAGTACCAGGTACTTCACCCAGCCCCTCCACCCATATCAACCCAGCCCACATGGTGTCTCAGCATCTCTGCAGAGAAATCATTGAGGGTAAGGATGAGAACCTAGTTTCATTCGTGATAGCCTCCCAGGACTTGGCGGAGCAGAGGATTGCCAGGTGCAGGGATGTTTCATCCTCGGCTAGCTCAGGGTCTCACTGTCTCTGAGTTATTGCTGGCCTTCAGCGTCTACTGTGATATCCTCTGTTCTATCTTTTCACACAGGCGTCAGGAGCTGGACCAGTACTTGTACACTATTGTAGATCTATAACACAAGTACAGTGGCACCACCTTTTTCGAATACCATTAGTCCTTCTTGGCCAAGGCAGTCGTAGCATGTAGTCAGTACAATTTCCTGGTTGACTGGAGTACCCTAGACCAAGAATTATTTTGCAGACACTTTGCTGGCCTTAAAACTCCTGTCTGTCATTTCTGCTTTCTCTCCCCACCACCATCATTCATCCAGCCTGTGCCCCTCTACATCGATCACCCAGCACAACAGCTTACCCACACAGACCACCCCTGCTCCAGCGCTGCCAGGCCCCCGGACAGTCATCTCCCACCTCGCCTCCAGAGACAAGTTGAGGAGACCTATACAGTACCTAGGCAACTCCCCAATTTGCAATAATTTTAACTCTAAGGGGTGTTTTTTCAGCAGATGCTGGCTCTTGCACATCTGTTAGCTGTGCAGAAAAGCACATTCTGGCACTATTTGCCCCCGTTTTTCAAATCTCAATAAATGACTAGGATCGGTCAAAATCCATATCCTCCAGAGTCTGATTTCTCATTACCTCATCCACACATCAGCCAGTTTATAATGACTGGCCTCTCAGAGGGCTTCCACACAGGCATCATCACATACCCCGCTACACCTCTCATGTGCCCTAAATTGCAGTCAGTCTTAGCAGAACCAGACACAGGTACTAACCTCATTGCAGAGGAATACGATAAAGGGTTCCTGCTAGGCCCCTTCCCATCACCCCCATTTTAATCATGGTGTATAAACCAGCTAGGTTTAGCAACCAGGAAGTTATCAGGCAAGAAACATCTAATCCTAGGCTTATCAGCTCCTCACTCTACCACCACGTCAAGCATCAATTCCATAATTCCGTCTTCTGCATACTCTCTCCACAATCCCACTATTGACAATGCCATTGCATTGATTAAGTAAGCAGGACCCTGATGTTTAGTCTCTAAAGCCAACATAGCCGACACTTTTTAAATCTTGCCAATTCACCCATCCCCATGGCACCTCCAAGGCTTCCACTGGAAAGACTGATATTACTTCTACACAGGTCTAAACTTTGGTGCTAAGAGTGGCCCTAAAGTATTTAATACTTTTGCTGAGGTCCTATGCTGGAAACTGACTAACCACTGCCGATGGCCCCATGTCCTCAACTATCTGGATGATTTTTAGTTACTAGAACCAGCCTCCCCTAATCCATCAAGCTTATCTAAACTAGTCCATCTCTTTCAAGAATTAGGAGTACCAGTGGCCCCTCACAAAACCATGGGGCCATTCACTGATGTAGAATTCCTGGGTATTGTCATAGACTCTGACAAATCAGAGTCCAAACTACCTCAGGACAAGTTAAGCAGGATTTTCAACCACATCGTGCAATCAGTGGCCCAACCCTCCTTAACCAGAACCCAGACTCCCCTATCCACTTAAATCCATCTGCCCGCTCAGACTTGGCTATGTGGGCCAAATTCCTACAAGATTGGAACGGTCATACCATGTTGCCTCCAGCCTCTTCCTCAAGTTCTCCTCCATTTACACCAATGCTGTGGCAGGCCATGGCATTGCAGCTATCTGCAACACGGATTGGTTCGCTGACCCATTGCTGGCTTTAGTCAAGGCCATCCCCCAGTTCTTCTCCACATCCCCTCTTTTTGAGCTGTACCTCATGGTTATAGCAGCAGCTCTGTGGGGTCACTCATAGACCAGCCAAGCAGTCACATTTCACACTGACAATATCGCTACATCACAAGCAATATCGAAAGGCAGGTCCTCCTCTCCATACAATATGCTCTTTCTTATGAGACTCACTTGGCTATCACTCACTTACTAGTTTTTCTTTTACAGTTCCCACATTCCGCTGATGCTCTATCTCAATTTAATTTTCAGACATTTTTCAACATTTACCCAGCAGAAAACTCACTTCTATCACCCCCACCACACTTACAGGATCTGATCATGCACTAAACCAACTGTCAGCTTACGCTAACTCCATCATCCACAGAGGTCTCGCCTCAAGCACCAAACATTCATACAACACTGCTTGGCATGCATTCCAGAATTCCATAATCAACTTCAACCCCCCTAACCCCAACTCCATAGACAATATACTGGCATTCGGAGCATACCGTTAGGCTAATCTGCAATTCACCCCCACAACTATCAATTCATACTTAACAGCATCCACCATCACCTGTCTCTACTCCACTCCAAACACCAATCCATTTTCAGCAATTACCGTTTTAAAGGGATAGTAAAGCCGTGTATGAAGTAATAGCTATAATGTAGATATAAAAAAGAGATTACTTGAGGTTAGTCATATCTCTCAAATCTTAATGGCTTGAGAGATATCTGAAGATAAAGTTCTCCCCTCCCTCCCTTTTCTTATGTGTCATCTGTATAGTTGACAGCATGAGATCCTGGTCCCGGGACCAGCCGGCGGCTCTTCAGGAGAGCTGAAATAGCTATATCTAAAAATAAATACTTATCTGGAATGGTCTACAAAGTGTCCTTGCAAACCAGGCACACCTTGTAGAGCATTCCAATAAAGTATCTATTTTTAGGTATCGCTATTTCGGCTCTGCTGAAGAGCCACCATCTGGTCGCATGACCAGAATCTTGTTCTGACAGCTTTACAGCTCATGTCAAGAAAAAGGGAGGGAGGGGGTAAGTTTAAAATCATATATCTCTCAAACCATAATGGTTTGAGAGCTATGACTAACCTCAAGTAATCTTTTTTTTTAATATATCTACAATATAGCTATTACTTCATACACGACTTTACTATCCCTTTAAACTTTTTCTCAAAGGGTTATCGAAATGCTCTACTCCTCCTTCCCATCACCGGACCCATCTTTAGGAAATTATACAAACTGTTGGGCTCGCACTCTTTAGATCAACAAACCAACACCATACTACTGGTAGCTATCTGCCTAGCCTTCTTTGGCTTTCTGAGACTGTGGGAATTTGCAGCCTGCTCTCGGACAGCCAGCCACCTAGTCAAACAGAATCTCATTTGCCACTCTGACCAGAACTCAATATTAATTCTAAAATCAAAGACCGATCAAACTGGCCAAGACTTCCATATCCAAGTATACCCCACTCACAACAAATGGTGCCCAGTCGCAGCCTTACAGGAACTATCAATCCTGTCTGCCAGAAAGCCCTTTGCTGCCCACTGAAGAGCTACATTTTCCTTTTACCTTCGCACCATGCTAACCAGAGTGGGCCTAGACCCACTTTCATACTCAGGACACTCTTCTTGAATCGGAGCCACCTCCACAGCCTCCAAATATGAGGTCCCTAGGCATACCATTCAAAGATTAGTACAATTGCGCTCAGCGTGCTTTATGAGATACATTCACAATCCAACTGTAGAAATCCAATCAGCTGTCATCTTGCTAGCGCACTGACCACCACAAGAACTGTACTCACAATCCATTTTCAGACCACTGTGCATACACCTGTTCAGCATTCAGCTTGAATAAAACTTTCTCAGTACTTTGGCTCATATCCTTTTTTGGCCTCTCATCAGGCCTACCACATAGGCTCTTTCCTGGGGGGCTTGTAGACTCCCAGGGGTGGCACACTTAAGGCTCAGTCATACACTACTCCTTCATAGCCGGATGGAATCCCAAACTAGGCTTGGCCTCTTTTTGTGAGAGGGGCTGCAAGCCCTTAAATATAGGCTGCAGCCCTTCCCACCGGAGCCGAAGTAGACTTGGGCCCCCCTAGTTCCCTCCCTTCTTCTTAAACATTTCCTTCCTTATATTTATACCTAGGCAGGTCTACTCATCAGGGGGGCTCGTAGACAACCAGGGGTGGCACACTTAAGGCTCAATCATACACTCCTCCTTCATAGCTAGATGGAAGCCCCGACCAGAAGGCCTCTTTAAACCCCTGAACCCATCGTCATAATGTTGAGTTCCTAGACCATGGTGACATGGCATGGGAACAGAACTAACCGCACCCCCAGCCGCAGCCAGGGTAGCTACCTAGTTGGGAAGGCCTTTTACCAGATGTTCTTAGTCCAACCTCCCCACCATCTGCTGCGGCTCACCACTTTGTGCCCTTGTTGTTGTAACTTGGCAATACCTCTCCCCCTCAGGCCACACCAACAGCAAAACCGGTGTCCTGAACCTAACAGGAAACCTTCAGGCATGCCTCACTGACACAGTGCCCAGGAGAGCCACATTATCACACCTTCAATAATCTAATCCTGCAGGGATGAATCTTATGACATATCCTGACAATACAATTTTTCATGAATATTTGTCTGTGTCGGAGTGTCTCTAGAGAAACAAAAAAAAGTTAATACTTTAACTTCTTAACTTGGCACAATTTATACTTAACTACCCCTTCCCGTAACTCCACTTTACCTGAGGAAGGTGAGAGGGACCACCCCTCACCTCCCTCAGGTTTTCCCAATAAACTACAATGGTCAGCCTCCGTCCTTTGTCCAGAGACTGATCACTGCAGCAAGCGGGGCTGCTCAAGGGGAAAGGGAGGGCAGTGTGCCTTTTGTGGATTTGCATGGACAAGCCACCCGCAGCCATTATTAAAGGGCACACGCCATACCCCCCCCTTTTTCTGTCCCCCAAAGTACACCAAAACACAGACACAATCCCATCACACCCGTCTTATAGGTATTTTACCCTGCAGGCAAAATCAAGCAAACCTAGCAATGACTGCTACTACCTTAGAGTGACCTTTGTCTGGCTGATGACCCTTGACATCTGATCCCTTGCCCTAAGCACCTTGTAATAGGGCAGCCTCACCACCTGAGCAAAGTAGGCACAAGAGGTGGTACAACCCATTGGAAGGCATTTATCTAAATAGTAATGCCCTTCCCACCTCAGTCCTATGAGCCTGAAGCTGCTTGGATGTATAGGCAACAAACAAAAATCAGATTCAACATTTGTCTTTGCCGTAAGGGAGCATGGTTCCGACAACTTCACTGTACCCAATGCCTTATCAAATGTCTGATATTGAACAGTTCTCCTTTCCAATAGCATCATTGATCAAGACCCCCTCTGGGTAAGACAGAGGCCGAATCAACGGAAACCTGCTGACCTCTTTTTTAGGATCTACACCCATTGGTGAAATAAACAAATCTGGAATTGGCAAAGACTTAAATGGGCCCTCCTTTCACCCTGCATCTAGTTCCTTTCTCAACTTGTCATCCACCTCTTCATGGTACTCATAAGCTGAACTTAAATTCCTAACAAGCCTGCCTGGCACCAACTGTTTGTTAACCGGAATTGGAAATCCAGTTGAAAAAACATTTAACAAAAACTGAGTTTTAGTCTTGTCTGGGTAACTTGCTAGCCAATCACTTAGCCTGGGGGAATGGGCTTTTTGCATCCCCACCATGAAAGGACTCGCCCTTGGGTGCCGTGCTTTTTTGCTTGCTGCAGTCTGCATCAGGCTGTGCTTATATTTGCACGCAAACTGCATAAGTGCTTCCTTTCATTGTAGGCGAAGCCTCCCCCCACACCGGTTACCTGCGCCCATCCCCCCTACCATTCCTGGATAAGACTCTCTGGACCTTGCTTGTCCTTTATCATGCGTGACAAGCCTAGCCCATGTGTCCATAACCCTATGACCAAACATCAGGTGCTTGCTCTTAGCCGGCTTCTTCCTCATTGATTTGTCATAGTCTAACCATGCCGTACCCCCATAAATATCTACTGTTAGATCCATATACCTTAAGATGTTAATGCACTGTGCAGGGAACTGGTCAGTGAAGAGACTTGCATAACCAAGAAACCCTTAATCCACTCAGCAAGCAACTTTGTCTTGGTCAGTCCCTCCTTTTTTCCCACTTTGCAGCCCTCCTCCTTCACCTCTACCACTTCCCTGGACAGTGTGAAAACATCCACGGACTTCCCCGCCCTTTTGCGCTCGTGCAGCTTAGACCTTAGGAGGTCATAAGGGGCTGATATTTGACAACTAAAACCCCCTAACCCTCCTGTTTCATGGAACCTAGCTGTATCTGTGTGTGTAATGCATGAGTATGTGTGGTAAAACTTTCCCCCTTCATTTTAGCCCCCACTGCACCTTTCAAATATCTTTTAACAATAAAAAATATTCTAATTTTCTCCAAATCTGAAGTGGACACATCCATATCGGACTTGGACTATGAGGAGGAGGACTCACCCGTAGATGAAGGGTTTCTTCGATGTTCTTCCTTTCGGACCTCTGGAACATCCTGAGATATCCATTTCCAACTTCAACTAGACCTTTCTTAGCTGACTCTGAAGGACCTGGAACAGAAACAGGGTAAGTAGCCTGTGATATGACTGTCTGCAGGCATGTCTGTGTGTTTGTATTAGGGGGAACTGCCTGAGACACTGCCAGCAGCAACTGTGCCTGAATGAGGGCTCATTGAGCCCCCTCACCAGACTGAGCCACATGCTGGAGAATACCAGTGGGGTACATGACCTGGGTCCCATTCAAATCCACCCCATGACCAACCCCGAGGTATATTGCCCCCTATGCTTCCAAAAATGTCCTGAGTGGGCCTGATTCCCACACCGCCCTGGGAGCCTGTGGACAGGGGATTTGGGCAACTGACTTAGGACAGGAAGTTGGTGTTGTCACCCCAGATGACAAAGGTAGCCCTGGGCAAGATATGCCCTGCCAGTGCCCCAATCCGGCACAGGAAGGGAAACAGGGCAAGTGGAACCTACTGGATTGAAGCCCTGGTGGTTCACGTCACTGCCCCATAACACAGATCTGGCTGATGACAAAATTGAGTAATGGAGGAGGGAAAAGCCTGAGCGCCACCTGCGTTACATCTGGATGCCCGATGACATCACGCCGCCAGCATGATTGGGCCATGAGATCTCGTGAGAGCTGAGGTGGCTAAGAGATCTGGGCTCAAGGGAAAGATCCATGATGGCTGCAAGACCTGAGAGTCCAGTCTCTGCTGCCACATGAAGAGGGGACGGCATGGGTGGCTGCAGGCAGGAGGGGAATAACAGGGGAGACTAGGATGAAAGAATCAAGCCAGAGAGTGGGAGAAGTGGCGCTGGAGGCAGAGAGACTGGTGGGGAGCCCAAGGGAGGAGCATGGGGAGGAATGGAAGAAATAGAGGGCAAAGTAGAGGAGCCAGCATAAGAAGGCAAGGAAGCGGCAGCAGGGGGAGCATAGAAAGGCAAGGCACTTATCTTGTGATTGTACTTCTGTCTCCGACGCTTACTCAGCTTCCTCTCCTCTGTAGTGGAAAAACTGCCAGAAGGGCTAATAAGGGATTATATTATGGATTACACTGCAAAAAAACAAGGTTATTAACAGGAATCAACATGTCTGTATGATGAATAGATCATGCCAAACTAATCTTTTCAGCTTCTATGAAGAAGTAAGTAGCAACCTATATAATGGTAAATCATTTGATGTAGCATATCTAGATTTTGCAAATGCATTTGATACAGTGCCACACAGAAGCCTAGGCTATAAATAATGAAACTGGGGCTAGGGGATAACCTTTGCATTTGGATAGAAAACTAGTTGAAGGATAGGGAACAGTGTGTGGTTGTAAATGGACAATTCTCCAATACAGTTAAAGCTGAGAGTGTAGTACCTTACGGTTCAGTACTTGGGCCACTGCA
Organism: Rhinophrynus dorsalis; assembly: GCA_037306005.1. Taxonomy (NCBI): domain Eukaryota; kingdom Metazoa; phylum Chordata; class Amphibia; order Anura; family Rhinophrynidae; genus Rhinophrynus; species Rhinophrynus dorsalis. The sequence continues at coordinate 23,259,309 of CM074728.1, forward strand.
TTTCAACATGTTTATAAGTGACCTGGAAATAGATATAGTAAGCAAAATATCAATGTTTGCAGATGACACTAAATTATGCAGGGAAATTAATTCAGAACAGGATATTTATTCTCTACAGAGAATGTCAGATTGGGCATCCAAATGAAATATGAAATTTAATGTGGGAAAGTGCAAAGTCATGAATTTAGGAGGAAAAATTCCCAGTACTTATGAACTTAATGGAATCATTTTAGGGGACTCGTTACTAGAGAAAGACCTGGCAATCCTTGTAAACTACAAACTTGGAAACAGTGACCAATGTCAAATAGCAGTAGCAAAAGCAAATAAAGCCCTGTCTTGCATAAAAAGTGGTATTAAAGGAAGAGTAGATAACACAGTTTTGCCATTCTACAAATCATTGGTAAGACCATACCTCCAGGAGAGGGCTGGCAACTTGTGGCCCAGGGGGGCAAATACAATCAAGTGGCCCACTTCTATTATCGTTCCAGCCCACTGTCCCAGCCCACTCCCTTTTGTTAATTTTAAAATTGGCATTAATGTTGTGACGTAAGTCAAATGATACCATATAGCTTGCAATTGAAATGGGGCTAACTAGTGTGCTACTACAAAGCTTACAATTTAAGTAAAGCTTACCTAGTGATACTATAGAGCTTACAAGGGAAATGGTTTATGTTACTAGTTTAACTCCATTTGGATTATAAGCTCTGTGGTATCATTTATGTAGCTCCATTTTAATTGTAAGCTCTGTGGTATCACTAATGTAGCTCTGTTTCAATTGTAAGCTCTGTGGTATCACTAATGTAGCTCCATTTCAGTTGTAAGCTCTGTGGTATCACTAATGTAGCTCCATTTACAATAGCAATCAGGAGATTTAGAGAGGTGCAGTGGCCTACCAGCCCAGACATATGACCAGCCCAGGGGGCAATTGCCCCCCAGGCCAGCCCTCCCCTGCATACCTCAAATATGCAGTGCAGTTTTGGGCACCAGTTCTGAAGAAGGATATTGTAGAACTGGAGAGAGTACAGTGAAGAGCAACAAAATTAATTAAGGGAATGGAGGACTTGACATATGAGGAATGCCTAGACATACTTCGTTTATTTACTCTAGGGAAAAGATGACTAAGAGGAGATCTTATCACATTGTAGAAATATATGAGAGGCCAATACAAGGATCTCTGCGGTGCACTATTTATTCCAAGGCCTAATCAGATGACCAGGGGACACCCCTTGAGATCAGAGGAAAGGAGGTTTCAACTTCAGCAGAGGAAGTGTTTTTTTTATAGTAAGGTCTGTTATATTATGGAATTCTTTTCCCAAGGATTTGGTTATGGCAGATACAATGAATACATTTAAGAAAAGATTAGATACATTTCTTTCAAATCAGAATAATCAGGGTTATACTTTGTATTAGTAGGCAAAACAGGAAGGTCTGATAAAGCCTAACTTATTTGGCAGCAGGAAAGCTATATGATTTTCATGTCTCTGGGTTATAAGGCAAAGGTTGAACTTGATGGACTTGTATCTTTTTTCAACCTAATTTACTATGTTACTATGCAAATCTTTCTGGACGAGATCTTCGTAGGGATGAATCTTATGAACTATCCATGTCTTGCTCCTGACAATGCTACTTTTCATTACTTTTTTTTTGTCTGTGTGGGAGGGAAACAAAAAAGAAAGGTTAATACTTTAACTTCTTATCTTCACACAATTTGTACTTAACGACCCCTCTCCTTTACTTGGGAAAGGTGAGAGGGACCACCCCTAACCTCCCTCCTGGTTTTCCTGCCAAACTGCAGTGACCAGCCTACGTTTGTCCAGGGGCTACTCAAGGGGTGGGGAGGGCGGCTCGCCTTATATGTATATATAGACATGACAATTGCAGGCAGTTTTTTTCCAAAACTGAAGTGGACAGAGTGCATAAACCTACTTAAACTTTTAAGGGAAGGGATATCAAAGTTCGATCCTCAGGGGTCACCAACGGGCCAACATTTAAGGGCAGGTGAATTTATCAGTGGCTCATTCATTTTGATTGGTCCACCTGTGATCGGAAATGGAAATCTTTAAATCTTGGACTGTTGGTAGCTCTTGAGGATGAAACTGGAACATTCCTGGTTTACGGACCAGAGAGTTGTGCAACATATTGCGAAGCAATGCATTGCACACCCCTCAGGTGACAGGCTTGCTCCTCTTGGTCTGAACTTTCCACTGCTTATGTTGCTCCTTGGAATTGAACCTGCAACCTCCAGGCTGTGAGTCCTGCAGCTACCTATGCTGCCACCTGAGAAGTGCATGTCAAACTGCTGTTCTATAGCAGCTGTACTGTTGTTTTTCCTTCTGTTTCATGTATTCTGGATGTGCCTCCAAGCTCATATTGATTAATGACCTACAGCTGTATCTGGTTACAGAGACTATTTAAACCAGCCAGAGTGAGCTCCCTGTGCTCAGTTGTTTGACCTGACCAGAGACTCATCCTTGTTCCTGTTTGATTGTTGCTAATTTCCTGACCATTGGATTGTTTGCGACTCTGCTGCTGTGCTGCCTGACCTGACCTCTGCCTGGATATTGGACTTCTGAACCTTTGCTGCCTGCCTTGATCTGGACCTGCCTGTGACTACACCTTTGCCTGCTGATTCCTGTACTGCATTTCCTATATTTGCTCCTGTGCGTACTCCCACTGTGGGGGCTCTGTTTCCACTTTCAGGCCCCTCATTAGTGTGGTTCTAAACAGGTGTGCGCCTCCCTGCAACTGGCTTCCAGCTCTTGAGAGTGAACTACTTAAAGGTACGTTGTAGTTCCTGACAGAACAACTGAGCCAGAACATGGAGCACGCAGGGATGGCAGAAGCCCTGACCACTCTAGTCCAGCAGGTGACGCTGCTTTCCCAGTCAGTCCAAGAACTTCAAAGAGACTACTTCCATATGAGTAAAAAAAATTACAGGAGTTAGGCTCTACTTTGAAGGAGAGAGAGTCTTTGTCACCTGAACCCCAGGTCCCGCTGCCTGAATATTTCTCTGGGGATCATTCCTTTTTCTGAGGTTTCCTTAACTCCTGTAAACTCCTGTTCTCACTCAAGGCCCGGACATACCACTCAGACTTTGTTCAAGTAAGAACTGTGATCTCCCTACTGAGAGGTGAGCCAATGTCCTGGGCCCACAGTCTTCTGGAACTGGATGATCCAGTGCGTTTGCGTCTATGGTCCTCAACATTGCCCATTTCTTTGTGCTTCTTCAAAAGAGCTTGGACAGCACATCTGAAAACCCCTGTCTGCTTTGAAATTTCTGCATGGGAGAGACCTTGCTGATGCAGTATAACTACCTTGGGTCTTGTTGCTGTGCTCAGTCTTGCCATGGTGTATGACATTTGGCATTAAACTGTCTTCAGCAACGTCACCTTGTTAGCTGAGTTTGGCTGTTCCTCACCCAATGTTATTCCTCCTTCATTTCTGTTTCAGTTAATGTTTGTGTTTCAACCCACACATTAAATTGATCATCATTAGCACCTGTTTAGTATAATTGTTTAGTCATACACCTGATGATATGCCTACAAAATCTCTGACTTTGTGCAAATGTACCTAGAAGAATTGATGCTGTTTTGAAGACAAAGGGTGGTCACACCAAATATTGACTTGATTTAGATTTTTCTTCTGTCCGCTCACTTTGAATTTTGTTAATTGATAACAATGAACTATTAACATGTCTATTTTTGAAAGCATTCTTACTTTACAGCATGTTTTCAGACCTCCCTATAACTTTTGCACAGTACTGTAGGTGGTTGGGGGAGTGTCTTTTAGCACCATATTTCTTCTAGAGCGAGGCTGTATGTAGTCACTAGAGGTATACATGTGTAGAAACTTCCTTCTCTTTATATTATAACAGCTGTTCATGTGGCATTCTCAATGCAGATATAATTTTCTTTGTGATTGTCTGTTTTATAGCCTGTTTTGATGATTCTGATAATGTGTTTAGATGACTGTTGCGGTCCCTGGTATCAGAGCATATGCGGTAGTATCTGATAGTTTGGCTGTGAATGATGCCTTGTTTAGTGTGAGCTGGGTGAAAGCTGTAGTTGTGAAGGAAACTGCACCTGTCTGTGGGTTTTCTGTATAAAAATGAGTGTAGTTTGCCATTGGTGAAAGTTATGGTTGTGTCTTGGAAATGTACGCTTTCTGCAGAGAAATCACAGTAACATAGTTGATGAGGCTGAAAAAAAAAGTTGTGTCCATCAAGTCAAACACCCCTGTTGATCCAGAGAAAGGCAAAAAAAACCCTCTGAAGCCACTTTCAATTTAGCCCCAAGTGGGTAACAACATTTCCTTCCTGATTCCAAATGGCAGTCAGATAGTTCCCCAGATCAACATCCTATCTGCATTGAAGCCATTTGTCCAGAATTTTCAATGTTCTGTGCTAGATAGGCATCCATTGTTTTTTTTTAAAGCAGTTGCATTACCTGCAAGTACAACATCCTGAGGCAAAGATTCAGTAGCTTTACCACCCTTACTGTAAATAATCCCTGCCTTTGTTTTAGTCGAAAGCACCTTTCCTCTATTCTTAAAATCAATTTTAAGTTTAATGGATGGATGAAATGTTTTAAAGGATTTGTGTAAATCTTTGCATAATTCTTCACCCCCTGTCCATATGATGAACCGGTGAATATATAATCGATATAGCAGAAATATTTATAGGGATTGTAGTGGTATGTATCAAGAAATCTCTGTTCCAGGTCAGCCATAGAAAGGTTTGCATGTTGTGGTGCCATCTTTACACCCATAAAGACTGAATAAAGACTTAGGATTCTTATCACATTATCAAATTTTATATAATATTAATTTCTATTTATTCTGTTCTGATACATGTTTTACTCCTCTCACTATATTTTTTGAATTGAATCTGTGTACTTCCATGCTGCCAGCTACCCCCCTCCCACATTTTAATTCACTCCATTTCAGCTCCTAACTTTCCTTTACCTTCATGTTTATTGCAGCTTATTTCCAGAATGCTTAATTTCTCTCCTTTTCAGTATGCTTCAGACTTGAGAAAGGGAGTATGTCTCTCGAAAGCTTGTCTTCATAAAACTGAAATGATAATCCAATAAAAAAAAGTAATATTATATACTGGAATACTTGTTCATTTGACCTCTACACCACTAGAATAACATGGCTAACCAAAATTGTATGCATATATACAGTACTGTACAAAAGTTTTAGGCAGGTGTGAAAAAATGGCATAGACAAAAAGTAAAAGCTCAACTAACTAACCACACTAACCACAATAAATACATATAGTGAATAGAACAAGTTATAAAGATTAAATGGATGTAAGGAATGGGAGAGGGCTCTCCATTACCCCCAAACATCAGGCAAAACCCAAAATGCAAATGTGAAGAAAAAGAATAATGCTGAGCTCCTCTATACCAGTGTTCAAATATATATATATATATATATATATATATATATATATATATATATATATATATATATATATATATATATATATAATTATTAATAAATATGAGGATTTAGTCCATATTTTGGCCAAAATTATGTTAAGCTTGCCACCCCATCAAGGTACCTCATCGTTTACATACTTGCCACTCTAATACACCTATACAGCTGTGTCTAAATTTACTAAAGCCTCATATTTATTAATAGTTATTATATATGCCTAAGTTAAGGTACACATTTGCACACTGGTATAGAGGAGAGCTGGATTGTTCATTTTTCTTTGCATTTGCACTTTAGGTGTGAAAAAATGCTGTAAAGTAGAATGCTTTCAAAAATAGACATGTTAATAGTTTATATTTATCAATTAACAAAATGATGGTGACTGAACAGAAGAAAAATCTAAATCAAATCAGTATTTGTTTTGACCACCCTTTGACTTCAAAACAGCATAAATTCTTCTAGGTACACTTGCACAAAGTCAGGGATTTTGAAGGCATATAGTCAGGTGTATGATTAAACAGTTATACTAATGATCATCAATTTAATATGTGGGTTGAAACACAATCATTAACTGAAACGGAAACAGCTGTGTAGGAGGAATAAAACTGGGGAGGAACAGCCAAACTCAGCTAAAAAGGTGAGGTTCCTGATGACAGTTTAATGTCAAAGCTCATACACCATGGCATGACTGAGCATAGCAACAAAATGCAGGGTAGTTATACTACATCAGCAAGGTCTCTCCTTGACAGAAATTTCAAGGCAGACACCTGTTTCCAGATGTGCTGTCCAAGCTCTTTTTAAGAAGCACAAACAAACAGGCAACGCTGAGGACCATAGATGCAATGGTCGACCAAGGAAACTTAGTGCAGCAGATGAAATACACATCATGATTGCTTCCCTTCACAATCATAAGATTCCAACAGTGTCATCAGCTTGGAATTGGCAGAAAACACTGTGATCCTATACCCATCTATTGTCCGGAGAAGTCTGGTCAGAAGTAGTTTTCATGGAAGACTTACGGCCAAAAAGCCATACCTCCGACGTGGAACCAAGGCCAAGCGACTCAACTATGCACAAACACAGGAACTGGGGTGCAGAAAAATGGCAGAAGGTGCTCTGGACTTTTGAGTTAAAATTTGATATATTTGGCTGTAGCAGAAGGCAGTTTGTTCACCAAAGGGCTGGAGAGGAGTACAAGAATGAGCATCTGCACTCAACAATAAAGCATCGAGGAGGTTCCTTGCAAGTTTGGGGCTGCACTTCTGCAAATGGATTTGGCCAGAATGAATGGTCTCCTCAATGCCGAGAAGTACAGACAGATACTTATCCATCATGCAATACCATCAGGAAGGCATCTGATCGGCCCCAAATTTATTCTGCAGCATAACAATGACCCCAAACATACAGCCAACATTATTAAGAACAATCTACAGCTTAGAGAATAACAAGGAGTCCTGGAAGTGATGGTATGGCCCCCACAGAGTCCTGATCTCAAGAATTATTGACTCTGTCTGGGATTAAATGAAGAGAAATAAGCAAATGGGGCTGCCTAAATCCACAGAAGACTGTGGTTCGTTCTGCCGAGTTCCATAAACTGTGTTCAAGTGTACCTAGAAGAATTGATGATGTTTTGAAGGCAAAGGGTGGTCACACCAAATATTGATTTGACTTAGATTTTTCTTCTGTTCACTCACTATCATTTTTGAATTCTTACTTTACAGCATTTTTTCACACTACCTAAGACTTTTGCACATACTGTATATACAAATATCTCTCTCTCTCTCTATATTATATATATATATATATATATATATATATATATATATATATATATATATATATAAGAGAGAGAGAAACACTCCAAGGTCAATATCTTTATTTAATCACACCAGTGCGAACGCTCAGTCCATAAACCCAAAATGTTTCTAATTGTTGCATTTTTAGTAATCTATCTCCTCCTCTCCTATCATTCTTGCCATGAACAATGGTGCGTATTGAAAGTTTGTTCTCTTTTGCACCCTGATATTCCTTACAATGTTTAAGAACACTATGGTTAACCATACCAGCCTCAATATTCCTCAAATGTTCAGAAAACCTTATCTTAAATTTCCTCATAGCTCTCTCTACATACTGTAAGCCACAAACACATTAAGAGGTAAACCACAAAGGTACAATTGCAATTAAGGAAGTGTTTGATCTCATTGTCTATCAGTGCTTCTTGAAATCTATTTTTACCGTTTAGTACTGTTATTTCCCACTTTTATTTTTCTTAACAAAAATATTGTGCACATTTTGAACAATCTTTTTTTTTTTAATCACACTTATGCATCCCTATTAACTTCCCTATTTTTTATTTTTTAATTCCTATTACTGGCTACACTTTAGTGCTGCTTTCACTGGTCCTACCATCTCTTTCATACATTGATTTCTTCTGAAATAGACTTTTGGTTTCTCCCTTACTATGTACACTTGAATATATACCCTTTTATTTACTGTATAACTAGAAGGATAATGTAAAAATGAAGGAGGCTATTTCCCCACCTAGCATATTAAAGGAAAGAGTGGATCATTGCACACTTATAACATCCCACTGACCTCATAAATAAATGTATATTTGTCAGTTTATCAGGTGTCTTTCAAGTGTAGAGGATCTTATTATGTTATATTACAGATTAATTATTTGTGTATTATCTGACTGTAATACTTGTCAGATCCCTATATTGCACCCAAAATTATACAGATACTACTTAGTATTTACTCAGCTTATGCCACACCTATATTGATACAAGATAATGAGATTGTGTCCTTTACATACTACCACTGAGTTCTGTGTACCCATCAGTGCCATTGAGTCTCATACATTGATATTTCTGTGTCAGTACAATTATTTTCAATAATATATTTTATTAGTCCTCTGGCTTTTATAGCTCGTAATATAATGAGCCTTTTTAAATGTTAAGGCCATATTTAATGTATCCCGGCCCTGGAAGTATGTGCTAGCTCATAATCTAGATAAGCCTTTAATTGTGGAGGCCGTATTAAAGGGAAACTATCACCTCTTTAAAAGTTTTTAGCATAGGTTTAGTTATTAAAGTAGTTTTAGGAAATGTATGGTGTTTTTTTTTTTTTTCACTTACGTTTAAAGATATTTAATCTTCAACCTCATTACAATTCTAACCGGAGCCTGATGTAACGATAGAAACCGTTCACACCACACCGAAGGTAAGCGTGAAAGCGCTCCCTGGGGCAGCTGGGAGGGAGGTGGGAGGAGAATTAGGAAGTCAAGGAGAGCTGTGTCAGAGATTCAGCGTGCTGCATTATGATGACCAGCTCTTCTTCACTTCCTAATTCTCCTCCCACCTCCCTCCCAGCTGCCCCAGGGAGCGCGTTCACACTTCCCTTCAGTGTGATGTGAATGGCTTCTATCTTTACATCAAGCTCCGGTTAGCATTATGAGGTTGCAACCTCAGTATAATATTAATTGGAGCTTGATGTAACGATAGAAGCCATTCACACCACACCGGAGGGAAGCGTGAACACACTCCCTGGGGCAGCTGGGATGGAGGTGGGAGGAGAAAAAGAGCTGTGCCGGAGATTCAGTCTGCCCATTATGTGGAAGTGCATAGCACAGAAGATTAAATATCTTTAAAAGTAAGTGAAAAAAAAAACACACACACATTTCCTAAAACTACTTTAATAACTAAACTTTTGCTAAAAACTTTTTAAGAGATGAATGTTCCCCTTTAAGTGCATCCCAGCCCTGGAGGTATGCGCTCACAGGTTGCTTCAGTCTCAGACACAAATTGTATACACAGGTGAGACAACCCTAATAGCTGTGATCTTAGACCATCAGCACTGTATTTTTCTACCAAACTTCCCAAATCTTATAAAAAAAAAATGCAGAGAGAACAGCTTCAATTCCCTGAGCCGTGCTCTCTATTTTGCTACGCTTTAGGCATCGGGCCCAGCTATAGCTACGGTATGTTGAATTGAAAGCATGAAAGGATAGAATGAATCCCTAGAGCCCTGCATTCAGAGTGCCGGCACTGAAAGTTTAGCCAAAATTCCTATATCTTGTTTAAAGGGATAGTCATGTTTCACAAAAACAGCAGCTCCAATTGATCTTAGTATTTGAGCCATGGAGAGTGTTATTCCCATACTGTCAGAGTTGTAGTTCAAGAGTAATTGAATGATAAAGTATCCCCCTCCCGCCCCTTTTACCTAGTTTAACACTGCTCACCTCAGATGTGGATTCAGGTTGCTAGACCAGACAGATAACAGCAAGGGACAATCTTGCTGTGAGATCAATGAAAACCCTGACACCACTGACAGGCCTTTCAGGTTTTCTCTTATCTTAATTGTAGATTGTCCCTCTCTGCAATCTACCTTGGCACCTCCCTGCTGCTCTGAGCTGAGCAGTGTTACATCAGTAAACAGGGAGGGAGGGGGATACTTTATCATTCAATTACTCGAACTACAACTCTGACAGAACTGAAATAACACTCTCCAAGGCCCAAATACTATGGTGATTAATTAGAGATGCTTTTAGTTTTAAACATTACTATCCCTTTAAAGTAGACAGAAAAAGAAAAATAGGGACAGATTGGAGCTTAAGCAGGTCATTGGTAATTAAATGTTATTGTACTGCCATGCCCACACATCCCAACGCGTTTCGCTGTGATTGGTCATGGCTTTATCAGGGGATAAGTGTGTGTTACCGAGCGTAGGCATATACTGGGTTTATAAAGCCTTTAGGGGTGGAGTAATTGCCTATTACATATTATATTGCTGCCCCTACCTAGAAAACTATTTGTGGCAGTTTCCCGCTAGGGATCCTAGCGTAATTGCTTGATGCTCTTTTCTCTTTGTCATTTTTCTTAGAAAGATGCCCCACTTCATTCCCATACATTTATTCTATCTGCTTCTGATGCTTTCCTTCTGGAAAATGAACTTCTGCATGGGGTTCCTGAGGAAGTAATTTCCTTCTGAGGAGCTAGTTTAATTCTAAGTTGTGGAAAGCTTTCTGCTCTGCACCACATATACAAGATTGCCTAGCAACTACTTTTCCTCGACAGTCCATTGGCCAGACAAAGAGAACAAATCAATTTCTTGAGCAATGATTTCACTGTTTCACCTTCTACAGATAAGATGACTGAATTACCTTTCATTGGTTGAATTCTGCTATAACAGCCGCATACATTCTTGCACCAAGTTCTCTCCCTTCTTCTCCAATTACAGTTTTCAACATTCCATGTTTACTAGACCAGTTCCTACTACCCTCTTTCCAGAAGTTTCAGATAGACTTAGCTCTTTGGCCACTTGCCTCTGAGCCCTCAAGACTTCTCTCTCCTAATCTCAAGCTTTCAGAAAACCACTGCTGACTACAAATGTGATCACGCTTATGTTTTTTAGTTGAAGACTTGGTCCTTGCTCATTTGCTGCCTATTCTAGTGATTCATCTCCTTGGGGAAGGTAGGTGTCTTTACGTGAGAAGTTCTACCTCTATCCAGTGCAGTGTTTACTAGTGTCAGCTAATTACTTGGGGCGCAACCCCCAGCTGACAGTGGGTGATTCTTCCTTGCATTGTTGCCAATAGTATTCAGCCATTCTCCTTTGAAACAGCTTGCTGAAAACCCTTTAAATCAATGGTGATTTGGGGAATTTTCATTTGTTCTCTATAGCACAGTTGGTTGATTCCAGAATTGCTCCATTTTACCCTAATTAATAAGACCCATACTGTTACTTTTAGTGTGGTAATTGTTACACTCCCCATGTGCATCTCCTTGGATACAAAAATGTCCATTGCAGGTTGATAGAGATGTCTCTAGCATCTATAGAGAAGATAATCTCTAGAAAACTCTCCTTCCAGAATCGTGATTTCTCTCTTTAAAACAACCCTGCATTTTAGATGTTTTAATAAATTCCTTGATAGAGTCAAATTTCCATCAACTTAAGCTTGCACTAACTCTGCATGCTGGCAAGTGTAGGTATAAATATTTGACTGACTGGCTATCAGATGGGCCAGCCTATGAGTGGATCATTGTGAATAGCATCAGGGAAATATCCAGCTGCTACTTTTAAGTCAGTAAGGAATGTATTTACCCAAATGGTGCTTAATTGGAAATGGTTTCAGTGTGTATTTATGTTTTTGCCTTCCTTTGGATAAACTGGGGAGTTGCAGCAAGCTGCATGTGGGTCTGTCAAGGTCATCATCGTGTTGGCAGAACGTGACCAGGCCCATATGATGCAATGCACTCTGTTGCCTGTATTTGTGTTTCCATTGTCCTATATTTTTCAGTTCTCAGTAGGTTGTTTCCAATTTATTATATAATAAAAAAGTCTCAATACAGCAAAGCTGGCATTTGAGAAATAGGGCCATATATAAGAAAAGTGGAGCAATTTTAAGAAACATCTACATTTAATGTAATAAACATTTCCATTGATTTAAATGAGGCTATTAACCACTTAGATGCTAGTAAGGACTCAAGCATATTGCAGAGCAATGTACTGGAGACTAATCTGGCATCCATCCAGCGAGTTATTTTATAAATATTGTGCAGTCTTGACCCAGAATTGGCCCGCTTTTTCCTTTACACATACTCCCCATTATCTCTAACCCATTACAGAGACAGCATTTACCAGGTACAAAGCAGCTGTGGAGATCAGATGTGAAATTAATTAGATGACGTTCTGACAAATAGAAATGCTCTGAATGGATGTGAGTGAAGGTAACATCCAGACTGATGCTCACAAAGTGCTTATTTGATTAAAGCAGCAAAAGACAAATTGTCCTTACTTGTAATTTCTTTTCTCTCTGTCCCCAGAGGAAACACATTATTGACTCTGCCCTTTAGGAGGTTGGACAAAAGAGATATTTACATCCACTTCAGATTTATAACCCCCTTACAATCAGAAGGTTTTGTACATGAGGTTGTATAAACTTGGTATATGTACTTATTACAAACAAAATGCTTACACATAACAAAAATGATTGTACTATAGATATATACAATAAAAAATAAATTAATTTGGGGGTAGGATAACTGCACCAAAAAGTCACATAATCACTCTCTTTTATTGCCTTGTTCTTTCTTTTTCTGTCTCTCGCTCTCTTATTGTCTCATGTTTTTCTCTCTCTTTTCTTTCTCTCTCTTCTCTCTCATACTCTATGTAGGAATGCGGGTGTTCAGATATTTATTTCATATTGGACATTTATTTTCTCAGCCTTCTGTATAATAATAAAACCATTCTTTTATTGTATTTGTGTCAGTTATATAAATATGGGCTGTATTCTAGAAGGTAAAAATGACTAATTCTGAAGCAAGCCAACCACACCATAGTGGACAAATTCTCATTGATTTAACTGTGACTCTGCGATGCATTGGTGAACACTCTGGCATTCAAGGTCACTTTGCTGATAAGGAAATGGCTATCCAAGTCCTCAGCAGCTACCCTAAAACTGTTAAGGATGTGGACAGCTACAACTTCTAATGCAAAAGTGCAGAGGCTACTACTGGGGTCTGAGGCTTACCTTGTCAGAAGTATTCAGTCTCTGTTAGTTCTCTGACACAGTGGGGATTTACAGAGTGTGCTGATGCAAATTATGCAATGGACAATCCACCAGACCCCCCAGGCAAAGTTATGTGAGGAGGAGAGCCCATATCTCAACTTCCTTTGCTCCAATTCAAGCTAGAATGGAACCCCAGTTGAGACTACAGGAATGGGCAAGGCCACGTCAAAGCGTTGTATAATGTGCTGAAACATACTGGCTATGGAATTCAGCTTCTGATCCAACCTTTTGATATGTGGAGAGTGTTGCAACAGTGTAGCCTCTTGTTGGATTACAACTTTGCACACTTCTGCTTGATCAGTGGTCATGGCATGATCTTAATGAAAGCTGGCTGTCGCCAAATGCAAGCTAGCTGTAGCCCTGCTTAGGATGGGTAATCAATTGATCATCCAGCAAAAGTACACATATATTCAAATAAAACATGGTAGAAAAGTGGTTTTGTACTTTGTATACCACTACAGTATTTCAATTTATACTAACTGGGTGCCATTTTAATGAGGTTGGCAGTACACAGTAAGTAAGAAATCATATGGTTTTCAAAGATTTACGTGCCTTTCTTGGGGTATATATGTACACACCAAAAAAAAAAAAAAAAATCTATTTTTTTGTTTAGTAGCATTCTCTGGATATATTTCTGTGCACCGGGCTAGGTGTAGAAAGGCAAGAGATCAGTATTTGAAGCTGATGGTTGCCTTCCTGTTTCACATGTCAGTAATTGTTATGACTATTTCAGTTCAAGCATGTCATCATAGAATATAAAAATTATAGGTGTAGTTTAGCAGTTTTTCTCAGGCTTGCTGTAGATACTGACTATAGCAGGAAATGTCATGGTTTTCAAAGAGTTTAGTATCTTTACAGTGGTGTAAATGTTCAAAAAAAAAAGTTTTTGTTTTTTTTTTTGTTTTTTTTTTCTTACAGCCCTACCTTCTGGAAACATCAATTGACCCCTCACTTAAAGTAGTAGGTTGTCGTCTTTCTAAAATGGTATGCTCTGACTACCTTTTTTTCATATCTCTTATTTAAATAGATTGTTATTACCTTTGTCAACATTCTAATAAAAATCTTAGAATAGCATTCAGTAGTATACAATGTTAAAAGTCATCCAGCAGACCACTTTATGAAAACTTAACACAGATTGAAAAAACAGAACAATAATCAAAGTAGTATTTTGTGCTACTTAGTAAAAACATGTTTTGAAACCTACAGCTAACCAGCATTTTTTAAGACAATAGAAGGTAATAGAAAAGAGGAGAGAGCAGTGAGGAAATATATAAAAAGGGGGGTGGGGGGTGGAAGGGAAGGGTAACCCAACACAGATGTGGGGCTGTCTGCTCTCTAACAGAAGGTATACGCTTGGTCTAAGATATAATCTTAGATATGTTCTTTATTATGGGGTTGGAGAATTTAACTTTGGGTCTATTGGAGGCAGGTAGTAAGACTATAGGAGGCAGGTCAATTGGGGCGGTGGGTCTACCTCTCAATGTAGACCCAAAGTTTGTCTCAACTGTGATGTTCTTAATCTGGTATGGAAGCCAGGAATGTCGCTTGGTGGTATCGCTTTAGATTTGGCAGGCCAAGTCTCCAGCAGAACTATGTATGTGTAGGGTGGTATATCCCACGCAGGGTTTCTGAGTATCACAGAGCAAGGTAGAGATAATGTGGGAAGCTTTATCAAAGAAAGAATGGTGAATATTAACAGTAGAGTTTGGAAAAAATATAGGAAGCGTGGTAGAATATTCATCTTTATCATGTGAACTCTGCCTAACCAGGACACCTGTAGATTTTTCCATCTATAAAGGTCTTTCTGAAGCACCCGTAGGAGAGGAGGAAAGTTCAGCTGATATGTGTCCTGTAGGCGAGCAGGGAGATAAATTCCCTAGTAAGAGATAAAATTGGAGGGCCAAGCAAAAGGGTAAGAGGTTACTAGTTCCGATCGGGTGGTGCTGTTGAGCTATATGATTAAAGCCTCAGATTTATGCACATTAACCTTGAAGCCTGACAGCAAGTAAATTCTGTCAAATTTGGATAGGAAGGCGAGAATTGCTTTATCATTGTTAAGAGTAGATAGCAGAATATCTTCTGCAAACATAAAGAGTTTGCAGATTGAAGTGGGTAAAGGGATCACAGTGATACCTGAGTTAAGATGGACATGTTGTACAAAGACTTCCATCATCAAGATAAACAGTAGATGGGATAGGGGACACCACTGTCTGGTTCCATTAGAAATGGAGAAAGTGTTTGAGAGGTGGACCTTAACTCTACTATTGGGATTTGTGTATAGGGCTTGTACATATGCCATAAAATGGGGTCCTACACTGAAGAACTAAAGAGCAGCCATCAATAAGGTCCAGTTTACTCTGTCAAAGGCCTTTTCAGCACCTACAATTAAAAATATGGTAGTTTGTGAGTCACAACATAATTTAGGATATTCAATAGCTTTCTAGTATAGTCTTTAGCCTCACATTTCTGGGTGAATCCCACTTGGTCTAAATGGATCAGGAAGTAGGAAGAACAGATTTTAGCCTGTTCGCTAGTATCTTCATGTAAATTTTAATGTCTAGATTCAGTAACTATATAGATCAGCAGCTCGAGCAGCATTGTAGATCCTTGCCAGTTTTTGGCAGGACTCTAATGTGAGCTTCAGTTATGAAGGGAGGAGAGGAGATTTACTCAGGCAAGGAGGAGAAAGACCTAGCGAGAAGAGAGGATTAAGATATCTTGAAACATCTTATAATAGGCTTTAGAGAATCCATCAGGGCCAGGACTCTTGCCTGGAGGAAGAGTTTTGATCGCCGCCATGACCTCTTGTTCCAGAATCAGGAGTTATAAAGAGTTGGAAATGATCACAACTGTAACAGCCATATTAGTAAGTCATACCTGAAGAATATGGGGGAGATGCACTAAGTTGTGATAAAGAAGTGATAAAGTGGAGTTGACTCCTCCAGTGATATCACTTCCCCAATTTTTATGTTATTCTTGGAGATTTCTCCACATTTGGAGACCTTAGTGCATAGGCTCTATAGAATAACATAGGAAATGGAGAAGTGATATCTCCTGAGAAGTCGTCTACACTTTATCACCTCTTTATCATGCCTTAGTGCATAACCCCCTATATGTTTTTGGTAAGGTTAGTTTTGTGCTTCTGGCTCTTACCAGTGAGATGTAATTTCTCTTGGGAGAGGAGCTGTTTGTGACTATAGTAGGGCATCCCATAGTTTTCAAAGATTTCAGTACATTTGAAGGGATAGAAATGTAAAACATGCATATTTTTAACATCATCCTGTGGTAACATTTCTGTATACAGAACCTTGGGTAGAAAAGTAAGTGACCCTTCATTTGATGCAGTGGATTGTCTTTTTTCCCCAAAAGGGACTGCCTTCTCTCTCTCCTACATGGTATGCCTTGTGTACCTTTTCTTCCATCTGTAGTTGTTAGAAACATCTCAGTACTGCCCAGGTATGAGATATATAAAAATTAAAAAAAAAAGGTGACAGATTGTGTTTTTAGACATTTTTTTGGTCTTGACATCCCAATAGTATGTCCATTCATACCGTTAGAGTACTATTTTGCTCAGGAGGCATCTAGCTATATAACCTAATATGGTATGCCATGTTTTTTAGGGATTTAGTCCTTAACTGAGAGCTATACTTCTTGTTGAATAATCTTCCTGATGAAACTGCCTGACTGGACATGGTCTTTCCATCTGATGTGAATCACTGATAAGGCAAGTAAATTGGATTCTGCTCAAAGACTGCATTGATAAGTGCAGTAAGTTCCCACTCCTTGAGCTTCCTTGCTTAGAGGTAGGCTAGTTGTTTGACCTAATCTTGGTGAGTTGACACTTGATGAGGACAGACACCTCTTTCAGAACTCTCCATGCAGCAAAGGCTTGAGGTAGTTGGTTGGAGTGGAGTTCAACTTGTGAACTGATCTAGGGACCTTGGAAATATCTCCCCTGGGTATCTTCTGCTTATCTATGTTTGCTTGTATCCTTAATCATAACTGTCTAATACAGTATGGACCATGGCAGTCATTTGGAGATGTTCACATTGTACCACCAGGGTGGGGATGCATTGAGAGGAGATGCTATTTGTGTCTCGCAATGTGTGGAGATCACTTTGCCTTTAAGAATACAACACACTTGGCCATTTGCACTAAAAACGAGCTATGCAAAGGGAAGGGAGGGGTAGAGATGAGTCATTAGCATTTATGGTTGACCTAATGCTAGCAATGTGTTATGGAGGGAAAGTGGGGGAGTGGAGTGAAAGAACTGGCAAAGTAGCTGTTACATATAACCTCTTCACTGCCGTTCTGTACTCCTTTTCCTTGAGAGACTTCTGTTTACATGAATCATCTGACTGGCGGATACCACCCTGATCAGCTTTTTCAGTAAGCACACCAACCTCAGGTTGCTAAAGATGAGACTGATCGGTCTGAAAGCATAGACAGCTATTGGAGCTTAGTGCATGTGGCAAAGTTCCACACTAACATATAAACACACCCATAGGAATAAAATAATGACTCACAAAGCTGCATGTTGATATGCAAATAAGCCATTGTTGAAGTAATCACTGCAAAATTGTAAACCTAGGGAAGGCATGACTGATTAATGGCAATTATGTATTTGCAGTGGATTAATAGAGATGCAATATATATGATGAGATGTAATGAAAGCTAATAAATCATCATAGAGCCATCCTGGCCCCTTATCAACTCTAAGTGCATCACCCATCAGAAAATCTTAACTTGAGGAGACATGCATAGCAGAAGATCAAGAGAGCTGTCTTTTGTCCCATTACTTGAGAATAACCTGTTGCAAGCCCAGGGTACTACTTCCACTGAAGCGACCATTGACCCAATGTCAACATTTATTGTCTCAGGGACATTGAGTAGGCCTTCATGTCAGTGCTTACTTGGGAAAGAAAATTATTGATCTTGTCTAGTAGAAGGAATGTTTTGCTCACAGTGGCATACAAGGATAAATCCCAGAAATATATTCTTCTGTTCTGGAAAAATGTTTAATCTTTTCAGACTGACCAACCAAAACAGGGACTGGAGTTGTGAGATCACTATCTGATGGGCAGAGGCTTTCACCATACAGTCTTCTAGGTAAGGAATTATAGCAATATATCTCTTTATTAGAAGGGGTAACACTACTAACATGATTTTTGATAAAGGGCACAGCAGTGAACTGAAGATGGAGAATTATTCTCCAATCCCTGATTGCTATTCTAATGCTGACAATATTTATGTATAGGCACATGGAAATATGCATCTTGAAGGTCTACGGTAGCCATAACAAGGAGTGTAACTACAGGGGATGCAGTTGTGATGTTTGGGGGGGGGGGGCTTTGAAGGGCCCATTAGGTTCTAACTGAGCCCCTGGGAGAATAATTTCAGGACTAGTAAAACCATTGGCCATAAGATTTCTTACTTGCAGTATGTTTACTGCTGATCTGGTGCATTCCATCCTGATGTATTCCCATATAACAGACTTGTTAGGGAAAGAAAAATCACTGGTAACCCTCTGAGGATTTTGGAAACAGGAAGATTGAAACATAAATGCCACTTTTTTGGAAATTACTAGGAATAGGAACCAGTACCTTGGCTTCCAGCAGATCCTGGATTGTCTTCGCAAAGCTTATTGTCTTGGGAAAGAGCTGAGGTACTTAATTGATTAAAAACCTGTTTGTTATCTACTGTTATTATTCACAATTCTCAGGAATCTCAGGCGATTCCTCCTAAAGCAATAGCAGGCTTGGTGTCAGAACTGATGCTTTGTTTGAGAGTGTTGGTTGCTTTTCTTTGGGGATTTGGATCCTTTCCCTGAATAAGGCCTGGCACTGGGCTTCCTGGATTGACTATCAGATTTGTTTTTCTTTATTGCAACTTCTATGGGATGAAAAAAGGCTTTATAAGAGATAAAACTCTGATCCTGAGGAAGATGTGTTTGCATCCAGTTCCATACCAAAGAGATATGGGCCTTCAAAAGGCATACCATTTTAGATGAAAAAACAGTATATTCCTTCATTGGGTAGCTGGTGGAGTGCCATTACACGCATGCCTGACCCCTCCAACTAAATGCTAATTGGCACTCTGTGCCCTGTGTAACCCCACTTCCCAGCAAATGGAATGTAGGAACTAATTTGAACAGGGATTGGCCATAAAAAAGCCAATGCCTGTTAATTTTTTTGCTCACACTGGTTTGGGCAATGGCCCAAACAGGACAAGGAGGGATGTATTTTTTTTTTAAGTTTTAGATGCAACCGCTGCAATCTTGGAGAAGGGATATTAGTTTTTTTGTTAATGTTTCTTTTATTTAGTGATAAGATGCAGAAGGACCAGGGAGTAGAAGACTCAGCAAGAGACAGGGGCAAGGTCAGGCAAAACCGGGTCATACACAATCAGGAACCAACAGCAGAACAAACGCCAGGCAAAGGAACACCACGAAAGGGCGACAAAGTAATGACAGGACTGAGTTTAAGAAGGCTCACGTTGGGCGGAGCAGAACCCAGTGGCCAATAAGAGTCTAGCAGGGAAGAAGCAGGAAGTAGTAATGTCGCCAGAACAGGAATCACGGGCACCGTGATAGACAATGGTGATTTGAGAAATTCCCCTGGCCTCATAAAGCCAAAAAACCCCAAACAGATGGCAGCTAATAGCACCTGACAGATAGTCGGGCCAAAGGGATTGGTGGATATGGCTTCATAAAGCTTGCGAAAGAGAGCACCGGATACTGGTAACCTCTTCCTAGATTGATTATGGGGATTTTTTTCCAACCCTCTGAAAAATAATTTGACTTGGTCAACAGAAAATATGGAGGGACAGGCTGGATGGATGAATGCTAAATGATGGAGAATGCCTGCGAGCTGTAATTTGATTGAATGTGTTGAGAGGCGTAGGGAATGATGATGATAAGCTGCGTAACCTAAAATGGTGGATGTTGAATAGTTGAGGGGGGATTTGTTTAACTGTAGAAATTTGTTGAATGAAGCCCAGGCTCTGGCGTAGATCTTTTTAGCACTTGAAGCTAGGGCAAGTTTAATGATGGAATCCGCCTATGAATGATGGTTCAGTTGAGTGTGAGTACATGTAAAGGAGTAGAGGCAGTCAGAAGACGGTTGTGGTTGAAAAATGTCTGCAAACCAGAATGAAGAAGAGAATTAACAGTTTGGGAAATGGAAGGAGGGGCAGGTATACAAGAAAAGGTAAATTTATGATAGAGAGAAAGCCAAGTAAGTTTCCTTACGAATGACATGGCGAGTGGGGATGAGGATCTGCTTTTGTTGATAATAAGGGAGGTGGCTAGGTCTGGGGTATAGAAAGTCACTGATTTGAATGACCAATTATGACCACAGCAATTGGCGGCTGCCACGACTGGAACTAATTCCATTGGACTGAAGGAACTGAAAAATCCTGGATTATCTCTAATTGGGGGGGGGGGGGGGGCAGGATTTGCGTAACCATTCTGACTTGAATGATGCTGCATATCCTGCGGATTTGGATGCCGTGGAAAAAAACTAATGGAGAAGAAGAGGAGGGTGGTTTTGTGAGAATAGACTGGCCATTCCAGTGACTAAGGAAATTTGCCCACATTGCTAGATCTGAACGAGCTGATCTGTTTAAGATGATTTGTATGGAATCATTGCTAGCTGAAAGTAGGGAAAGGAGATATGAAATTAATGAATGGCCTTGAGGGATGATGCAGGTGGCGAATTTGAGGTAACCTAACAAAGACTGTAATTCTTGTCTGGTGCAATTGAGTTTAGTAGAAAAGTCTTGTACCATGGCCTGGATGCGTGAGACTTTGTCTATGGGTAAATGTGCTTCCATGTTGCTGGAATCCAAGGTGATGCCGAGAAATTTGATCTCTGTTGAAGGACCGAATGTTTTGTTGGGAGAAAGAGGAATATTGAGATCCTTGCACAAAATGGTCTAGTAAATTAACATCCAAACTTTATCCTAAAATAGGTGCTCTGTTAAGAAACAAATCCTGTTAAGTCCTCTGGCAAGAAAACGTATCGTTCAACAGATGTTACCATCAGTCATAAACTTTGGGGATGTAGTATATGCTTCCACATCACAAATCCATCTTGATAAACTTGATACTCTGTATAACTCAATATGCCGCTTTGACCTCCAGTGTAATTACATTACCTGTCACTGTGATATGTTTAAACAACTAAATTGGCTAACACTCGAATCTAGACAGGCCCTTCACCTTTCTTGATTAGTTTACAACCACTTCTTTGGAAAGCTACCAGACTACCTGAGCAATGTGCTTACTTCTCTCCACTGCTAATAACGCGCTGAGTATTCCGCACTGCAAGAAAGAAGCCAGTCAATCTTAATTCGATCAGACAGAAGGGCGCTCTCTTAGAAAAATATCCTGTATTTAGAAAGGCACTCCACAGAAACCTGGGCTCTCAAACTAGATCATCTTGCAACCACAGCTTTCCCAGAGTCCAACCTTTCTCACAGACCGTGCACAGAATACAGGGTAATCAAAAAGCTGTCGCTGATCTGATAACCTCCGAGAGAGCCCTGAAAAAAATATAGGTGCACGGTCTTTTGTTGGAAAAATTAACTAAAATAGCATCTTTGTTATATAACCTCAAAATATTTAGAATTCACTGATATTTAAAGAAATATCAAAAATAAAATCACTCCATAAAAATAATGTTTTGTAAGTTATTATATTTAATAATTTCTACATCCTACTAAATACAATCAATTAATTATATGGATACAGTCATTAACCCTCCAACATATCATCTTACATGCACTTCTTACACTGCTCTTTATCTATTACCAGCAAAAAGGAGGAATAATTAACCCAACATATTTTAATAATTCATTCCTTAAGATGTTAACCCCCCCAGTGCAGAAGCGGCACCAATAAGTTGCTTATATGGATAGTAACACTTCGTTTTATCGTTATTTTATTGGCATTAAAAAAACATGAAGAACGATATAAGTCTTATCTCTCAAACCTTTATGGTTTGAGAGATATTCACAAGCAAAGCTTCCCCTCCTGCCCCTTTTACCTAGTGTAAGCAATCTCTTCTCAGATGTGGAATCCAGTCCATAGACCAGACAGATAACAGCATGGGACAATCTTCTTCCTATGAGAACAATGAAAGTCCTGCCCCTTGACAAGTTTTTCAGGTTTTTTCCTTATCTTAATTGAAGATTGTCCCTCTTTGCAGTCTACCTGGGCACCTCTCTTCTGGTCTGGCTGAACAGTGTTACATCAGTAAAAGGGGCGGGAGGGGGGGATACTTTGTCATTGAATTACTCTTGAACTACAAGTCTGACAGTATTGATATAACACTCTCCAAAGTCCAAATACTGTGATGATTAATTAAAGCCGCTTTTATTATGAAACATTACTATCCCTTTAAGCAACTCTATGTCAAATTGGCACTTTGGGGGTCAGCAAAATAGATTTCCATATCCAATGATGGAAGTGGCTCAAAATAATTTATTTTATAGTGTCACAAAATTTTACATGCCCCAAATCTCCATCCTACAAAATAAAGGGACAATTTCCTTATAATAAAGTTTGGGCATCGTAATAGAGACTAATTACACATTCCACATATTGGAACGTTGACTATAATTTAGGAAACACGACAAATCTCAAAGTACAAGCTTCAATAATATGTAACTCCATATATCTGAAAACTATAGAAATTATATTTTCAGATAATAATCAATCAAATACAGATATGGGGGTCTTCAAACATAGACTCCCATGTAGATCTTTGCATATTAGAAAGCACAAATATGGTTACCCTTAACTTCTCTACAGGCACAATGGCCATTAGAAAAAGAAGTTGGGGATCACATAACTAGTTTATAATCTCATGATAAATGCTATACAGAATTAAAAAATATTAGTATTATATAGGATCTAATTTCCACTTCAGACCCATAATCAAATTCTCCATGGCCTATATATCATGGGAATGAACCCAATTCTATGTTTTCGTTCAGACCATTTGGATATCAAGCGCCCAGTGTACTGATCCAATGTGCCTCCCTTCTATTCAGAACTGATTGGCTGGGACGCATGTGTGTGTGTCAGCACATCTCAGCCAATGGCTGTGAGGGAATTGGATCAGAGGCTGCCCATATATAAGGCAGTCTCTGCTCTGGTTCCCTCAATGCGGAACGGACATCGCCCCGAAAGGAGAGAACCTGTGGCTTACGGCACTGTCTCCGCTGCCGCTGCCTCTGTGGCCACACACAGCAGCGGAGACAGATTTTTAAGCTAAGGCACCATTCATTTATTCTGGGATATATACCATATGTGCGCACATGTTCTCTGGGGGGCATATTTTATTTTGAGATTTAATATGGCACTGTATATGTTTATTCTGGGGCACTGACTTAACCCGTTGAGGCAAGAGAGGTCGCCACGCATTGCTTTGCAATGCGTTGTGTACCCATCTGGCACTCAATGGGTTAAACGATATCTTGTTTTCAACGCTGTACTTATACACAATTTTCTTTTACAGGACGGAAGAAGGGAAGAAAGAAGAGAGAAACGAAGAATGAAGAGAGAAGCGAAGGAAGAAGCAAAGATAGAAGAAAGAAGAGAAGAGGAGCAGGGAGCTGACAGGTTTTTCCCTTATGCTAGCTGAAGACTGAGGTGATTATTTTTACATCAGTAAAAGGGGCAGGAGGGGAATACTTTATAATTCAATTACTCTTGAACTACAACTCTGGCAATATTGAAATAACACTCTCCATGGCCCAAATACCATGAAGATTAACACAGAGAATGTGAGAGGCTTCTGGGAATGAACAACAGCACAATTGCCTGTTCTACGGATAGTCACCGCCTAGAAGCATCACATTTTAGCTCTCTAGTGCCGTTACAGAGGAGAAATTTCCACATACATATTAGACTAATCCCACCTAAAAGGGCGGTCCAGTTCCAAAATGACAGGCAAGTCCCCCCTGCACAGGAACACTAGCTAACCCCCCGACGTACGTTTAAGCCTAGTTGGGCCTTGTCAGGAGGGTGCAGCTGGATTCCCTAGGCACTGACAGCAAGGGTTCCACATCTGAATTACCCTTCACTCTTAGGGAGAGCCCCTAAGAGTACTCAAAATAAACATACAGAATGTCAGAGGCTTCTGGGAATGAACAACAGCACAATGGCCTGTACTATAGCTAGTCACCGCCCAGAAGCATCACGTTTTAGTTCTCTAGTGCCATCACAGAGGAGAAATTTCCACATACATATTAGACTAATCCCACCGAAAAAAGGGCAGACCAGCTCCAAAATGACAGGCAAGTCCCCCCTGCACAGGAACACCAGATAACCCCCAACGTACATTTCGGCCTAGCTGGGCCTCCACAGGAGAGTGCAGCTGGATTCCGTAGTCACTGACAGCAAGGGGTCCACACGTCTGGATTACCCTTCACTTTTATGGAGAGCCCCTAAGAGCATTCAAAATAAACATACAGAATGTGAGGGGTTTCTGAGAATGAACAACAGCACAATAGCCTGTTCTATAGCTAGTCACCGCCCAGAAGCATCACGTTTTAGTTCTTTAGTGCCATTACAGAGGAGAAATTTCCACATATATATTAGACTAATCCCACCCAAAAGGGCAATCCAGTTCCAAAACAACAGGCACTTCGAATACTGTTCACACATTCACCATTGCTACTATTTCCTAGTCTGTGTATTGGGAAGTATGCTGACAGTAATGAGGATGATGATGATGGGACATTCTCTTTTCAGAGAATACCTCCAGTTTCTGGTAACTTGAGAGGATGCTAGTGTTAATGAGAACATGAGCCCACACAGATGAAATAATGAAGTGACAATGTCTGGGAGGATGTTGTAAAAAGGAAGTAACTAGAGTGTGCCAAATCTCTCCAATTCCTATATTATTCCATATAGCCTACGCACTAAGATCTCTGCAGCCTGAGGTCATAGTTCACTGACTCCATCAAATAACATGAAAATTGTAGACTTTATCACACTTAATGACTGTACGCATTCTCTATACCCACCCATCCTCAGTTAGTTAAATGGGATTTTGGCAATGTTATTTTTGGTTCCAGTCTGGATTCATCAACAGGAATTGGAAAGTCTCAGGAGGTGGCATCATTTTGCATAGAAGCATTGTGTTTCCAGGAAAACAAACTGTACATGTGAGTGATATTACCATTTATTCTAGTAAATGAGATAACATTCTTTAAACAATGAGGGACACTGGGGAGATTTAAATTGTGAAAATATATAAAAACACTTTGTGTGGCTGATATGGTACAACACCTGCAGAGCTTTAAAAGCTAATGTTAGTTTCTGATTAAGACATTGGAAGCCTTGATCTCTCTACTGAGAACATAATGTCTTGTTCAAACTTGGGGAAAGATGGGATCACTCAGGAGACTGGATACTGGAAGAGGTCAAACAGTAAATTACATTACTGGTTAACTCTGCCACAAATTGAGTGAGCATTTCTTCGGGATCCATACTTTGACATATCATTAAAGTTAAAGCAAAATTATTCTTCAGTGTCTACCCTTTTAGGTCTACAGTATTTATCATTACATATATTAACATTTATTCTTTATTTATATATCGCCAACTTAATCCGCAGCGCTGTACAATAGGGAATAGACATACAGGGATAATAAACAGTAAATCATATGTGAAGAACAGAAGGATCAGCGGGCCCTGCTCGTGAGAGCTTACAGTCTAGAGGAAAGTAGGTTGGACACAGAAGGTGTAAGTGCTATTGTGGGTGTAAGTGTCTCCTACCCACTGAGCTGCCGGTCAGTGGGTGGGAGTGAGAAGTGCTGTTGAGTGCAGTGACCCAGGGAAGGGGTGGTTCTTGGTGATAATGTTTATGGAGGAAGTTGATAAGCTTCCCTGAAGAGGTGAGTTTTCAGGGAGCATCTGAAGATCTGAAGGCTAGGGCAGAGTCTGATGGGGCGGGGGAGTGAATTCCAGAGCTCGGGTGCAGCACGGGAGAAGTCCTGTAGGCGGGAGTGGGAGTATCACATTACTTGTGCTACCTGTGATGTTCTGTTTACAGTGCCATTTATGAGACCTGATAAATTTAAAAAATGCTATTCGGAAACACTCTAAGTTCTTTATAGTGATTGGGAATAGGGAGAGTTGTAAATAGCTATATTAGTCCCGGAAGGATAATCATTTAACTGCATACATTTATTTATTTATTTAAATGAAGGTGCTGTCCAGGTGTCGACTGTCTAAGATGTTTGTGAGAAAGTAGGGCACTGTGGGTGAGTGTGGTACCTGACAGGGGACACAGTGGAAAATGTTTCTGAAGATGGGTATACCTACTGTCCATGTGTGGTTTCAGTATGTGTGGAGATGGGCCAATGTGTGCGTATGTATGTGGGAATCACACGTGTTTATGAGGGGCCACTGTTGATAGGTGGGGCTGACATTGATTAAAGTGTGTGCATGTGTGTCTGAGGCCCTGGTTGATGAAGGAGCATGAGGTATGTCTGTGCAGAAATGGTGCTGGACTATGTCTGGTAAAATAAATAAATAGCTATTGGGTGCATTTTATAACTTTGCCCTGGAAGAGATTACATAGAAATGGCCCTGTCCATAGTATCAGAAAGCTGGAAAATAGTTATTAATTCCCAATAAATCCTCCATTTCAGCTCAGGCAGTATACAAGTATCATAGGAGGCTTCTTTTAAAAATAGAGCTTTGAATGTTCTTTCACAATTATGAAAGCATACAACCTTATTTACCAGAGCATGTGTCTTTCATAGAGCATATAGATTCTCAAGCTTCAGTTGAAGGGGTAACCTCCATTATCTCTCAAGCAGCTAAGAGAAGCAAACCCATAATAATGAACCAATCTCAAAGAAACAATACATAACATCAAACAAAATAGCACGTAATTACCAGAGAGCACAGCAAAGTGCTCCAGCAGGGCATTAGGATAACAGCAATGCCAGGTGCAGCAAACAATATAGGCTTTAAATAGAGAGCACTCTCCTAGTGCATCAACAAAAGACTGAACGGATAAAAATAACCTAAAAATACCTACCTCAGGAACACTAAAATCAAAGTACATGGGGAACATCTTGGACCTGAGGCTTTATAGTGTCCTCTGATTCTATTGTGTCAAGTTCAAGGTCATTCCAAGCCTCTTTACAAAGGTGTTGTTATAAACCAGGCACTGTTAGGGCAGGTTCTGGATTTACAGAACTGCAAAATGTACAGTACACACGCATTTTCAATCAATCATCACAATCAATGAATGTGCTCCTCTTTCATTTGCAAGTAAATATTCTGTTATGGTAGGAAAAACAAGGCACTCCAGAAAATAAAGTAAAATATGTATATTTTATTAGCCTAGTTAAATTGTCCTACATTTCGGTTATATGGAGGAACTTTGCAATGAAACTACCCATAGTAAAACTTGATGGAGTCATTCTCAAAAAAAAGAAACCGCAAATTGGTAGAAGATAGATGAGTGCAAAGTATAGTAGATCCTTCAGGAAGTTATACAGCATGGAGGAATAAATTAGCCCCAATGAACAAAACCCCAGAGAGTCAGGTAAGTACTAAAAAATATGTTACTTTATTGTAAACTAGTTGAAGAGCCCGTGTACACGGGCCACAGTGCCACCCAGTAGAGACTGCCCACGCCGTGACTGATACGGAACACCCAGCTCCGTTATCAGCCTCAGAGTGGGCAGTCTGTACTGAGCATGACTGCAGCCAGCGCAGCCATCTGTACTGCGCATGACGGCTTCTGACAAACATACATTAGCAAATTATTATATAGGATGTTACTTCATCCCAGCAGGGTTGCCAGGTTCCCAAAAGAGCTGGGACTCAGGCCAACCAAATATCTTATTAGCACAAGTGTTGCTCAATTGCACCGTTGCACACACCAATCTGGTAACAAGAACCATGGTTTTAACCCTTTGAGTGCCAAAGGGGCAAGGAATGCAATGCATTCCGTATCCCTCTGGCACTCAAAGGGTTAAGCATGAGACCTGGAGGATATGCTCTAAAGGTTGATGCTATAGCGTGCATATTGCCTTGGCGACGCATCCTCTCTGCTCACCTACTGGGGGAGTGGAGAGGGTATGCTCAGTCTTAAAGGGATAGTAATGTCTATTTTTAAGCAATTGTTATATTGTAAATATAAAAAAAACATTAATTGAGGTTAGTCTGATCTCTCAAACCTTTATAGTTTGAGAGATATACAATGTCAAAGTTCCTCCCTCCCCTTTCTCAGACGTCAGCTGTATAGCTGACAGAAGGAGATTCCAGTCGGGTGACCCGACAGCGGCTCTTCAGCAGAGCAGAAATAGCGCTATCTAAAAAGAAACACTTCATTAGAACGGTCTACAAAGTATGTCTGGTTTGCAAGCATACTTTGTACACCATTCCAGGTCCCAGGACCAGGACCACATACTGTCAGCTATTCAGTTGACGTCTGAGAAAGGGGAGGGAGGAGGGGGGAACTTTGACATCATATATCTCTCAAACTATAAAGGTTTGAAAGACCAGACTAACCTCTATTATTTTTTTTTCATATCTACAATATAACAATTGCTTAAAGACAGACATTACTAACACTTTACGCATCACAAACAGCATTGCCCACTTAACCCATTCAGCACCATAAGGAAATGGATTACTCACCCCTGTTTCACTAAAAGGGTACCAAAATGAGAGAATGGCAGAATGTGCAATCCAGATCATTATGGCACAGAGAGGGTTACGGGAAGGTAGCTGTCATTTAGCAAAGTGCCCTCCAACTCCATAGTAAGATATAGGAAGATGCCAAAATTGATGTTGGGGCTGTGAACTCTGATGGCAACAGGGGCGGACTGACCATACGGGCATTCGGTCACAGACGGAGGGCCCGCAACCAAGGGGGGCCTGCCATAGCCAAATGCCCAATTATTAAGTTAATGTCTGACTTCATGTCCTCTTGCCTGTAAGGGCCGCCCACGCATATTTAAAGTGGCCGCACCGGCCGCATTGTGGTCCGTGAGGAATTGAGAGGCCTCAGTGTGAATAGCTCGTGGCCTAGTGGCGTACTAAAAGGGGGGGTACGCACCGGGTGGCACTTGTTAGAGTGGTGCGCCGGTGCAGGATTTTGATTTTGCTTCCTTGCCCATTGCCTTTTAAGACTTTGCTGCCTTATCCCGTTGCCCTTTAACTTTAAATTTTAACTTCACAGTCACTCTTGAACCATCATGCGTAATGTCCAGCGGCAGCCCAGATGCCCTATAAGAAGATTGTTGCTTATTGAGTTTCCCAAGCCAATCAGGATAGATACATGGGGTCTACCCTATTACACCAGTTGTTTTTTTCTTAAGCGCTGCGATGTACCGGAGTAACATCCGGGTTGGGCGCAGGGTGACCAGGCTATTTTATCCACAATATCCAATTGAGTTTTGAATAATGTACTTGGTGGATATTCATTACAATAGTGCCTCATACGAATATATGTGGGGTCTCTATGAACACTTACTGATTATGTTCATTTTAAGGTAGACATACAGAATAAGCCACTCATCGTGAATAGATTTATGTGGTGGATAATTCATCAGTGTTCCTATGTATTTACTGACACTGTACTCTTTTGTTTTGCTCCATAATGTGTTTTTAATTTTCGAAGTAAGTTGTTTTAAACGTTAGTGTACTTCACCCTTGACCTCAGGTGTTAGAGGTCATCACCCGGTGTAGGGTATAAAATGGAGGATGGTTGCACGAGGTGGTTGTCTTGATAAAGATCCCAGGTGGGATCGAAACGTCGATCTAATAAAGTATTTTTTTGTTTTTCATATCTAAGTCCTGCGAGTGCTGATTTACCCAGTATATATATATCCAGGGCTCAAAATTTCCACTCGCCACTAGCCAATGGCGAGTGAAAATTTAGCCCTGGCAAGTAGAAATTCAGCCCTGGTGGGTATGTTTTGGCTTGCAGTGGCGAGTAACTTTTCAGGTCTGGCTAGTAGCAAAGGACTTCACATTTTAAGCCCTTATATACACATATACTATGAGATCGAGCACTCTAATTTTTTTGTGTCATTTTACACATTTTTCATGAAGGTCACCTGCATTTATTCAGTTTTTATATTCTGGTATATAGTTAGCTAGAGGTGGGTCATTTATAGTGTAGGGATTTATGATGTTATCCATATTTTGCTATGTATTTTCTCTAGGATACACATTGTAGCCATCTGCTATAGATGGTTTGTATTTTTGTGTGCTCTTGAGAAATTTTCTGTGATTTCGTATATGCTTATGTGAGACATACTTGCCAAC
This sequence comes from Rhinophrynus dorsalis, assembly GCA_037306005.1. Taxonomy (NCBI): domain Eukaryota; kingdom Metazoa; phylum Chordata; class Amphibia; order Anura; family Rhinophrynidae; genus Rhinophrynus; species Rhinophrynus dorsalis. The sequence goes on from CM074728.1 coordinate 23,289,629, forward strand.
ATAGCTGGTGTCTATGTATGGTGATAACCACCAGAGTAAAATTCGAGATTGATGAGTAGCATCTTCTCCTTTAATTGGATTGGGTGACACTGGATATTAGTCCAGCAATCTTTTCTTCAACTTATTTATTTTTTTGATTCTGAGTTATTTGAGATTCTATTAATATTGCACGCATGGATGCATGATATGCAATATAAAGTATTAAACAAGTTGTTTTATATAAAGCTTTGGAGTCTTAATTTGTCTTAAAGGGATAGCAATGTTTCACAAAAACAGCAGCTGCAATTAATCTTCATAGTATTTGAGCCATAGAGCGTGTTATTTCATTACTGTCAGAGTTGTGGTTCAAGAGTCATTGAATGATAAAGTATCCCCCTCCTGCCCCTTTTACCTAGTGTAAGCCACCTCCCCTCAGATGTGGAATCTGGTCTTGAAACAAGACAACTCACATCAAGGGACAATCTTCTTACTGTGAGAACAATGAAAACCCTGCCCCCCTTGACAGGTTTTTCAGGGTTTTTCCCTTATGCTAACTGAAGATTGTCCCTCACTGTGATCCACCTGGACAGCACCTTGCTGCTCTGAGGTGAGCAGTGTTACATCAGTAAAAGGGGCGGGAGGGGGATACTTTATCATTCAATTACTCTTGAACTACAACTCTGAAATAATACTCTCCATGGCCCAAATACTATGAAGATTAATTGGAGATGCTTTTATTGTGAAACATTACTATCACTTTAAGTATTCCTTGCCTGTGAGTTTATTGTATTGTTCTCAGCTCATAACCTGAAGCGCCAAAGGTTGTGGGTTTTTCTAAAACTGTTAACCTTTTGAAGGCATGGTGGACTCATTATGATGTGGGTGGATTGTAGTGGATTCACAGGGCTATGATGGCAAATACATCTCAGTGCGTACGGTCAATATGCTATAGATGTGAATTTGCTACCATATCACCAAACTGGTCCCTTATTGCCCTTTTGTGCATCTTACCTCTGGTACTTTAGCCCCTTCAGCTAATACCTAGCAATGTCCCCCAATCATTCCCATATTTGGTGTGGAATAGCTGTGAGTAAGCACAAAGAAATTAAATAAAGATGGTGATTCCTCTTGAAGCCATGCAGATAAAGCATATGGTGTGCTCTATAGGGATGTTATGGCCTGTGATAACACAAAAGCCTTCACGGTCAAAAGCGTGCATTAATACTCAGACTGGCCTGCTTCTGTGAAAAACCCATATGCTCAGATTCTAAATCGGGGTACGCAATATTTGGTTCTCAAGCTATTGAAGATTATAGCTGGTTGGGGATGATGAGAGTTATAGTCTTCAACATCTAGAGAACACTCCAGGTTCAGTTCCCAGTTGCCTGAATCCATATCCATACTTAGATAAAAGTAATTTTAATGCTGTAGGTATTAAAAAACTAAATACATTGCACCCAGTCCTATAGAGGTTTGAGAGATATAAGCTTTCAAAGTTCCCCCTTCCCTTCCCATGCACTGACGTCAGCTTTCTGTGTTAGAGACATAGATCCAGTTCAACAGACCATCCTGCGCTCTTCAGCAGTGAAATACTTCATTTGAACGGACTACAACAGTGTTCCTGGTTTGCAAGCACACGTTGTAGACCGTTCAAATTAAGTATTTCTGTCTAACTATCATGGTTACGGCACTGCTGAAGAGCGCAGGACGGTCTGTTGAACGGGATCTCCATCTCTAACACAGAAAGCTGAAATTAGGGCATGGGGAGGGAAGGGGGAACATTGAAAGCTTATATCTCTCAAACCATAGAGGTTTGAGAGATAGGACTGGGTGCAATTGATTTAGTTTTTTTAATACCTACAACATTAAAATTACTTTTATCTAAGTATTACTATCACTTTAATGGCTGAGAAATCCACAAACCATGTTTTCTACCGCTGGTATGTGGACTGCTGACATGGCTGGAATGTGAATTTCTGCCCAGTGGAACAGCTCGCATACTTCCTTCCAGGTCAATTTGATCTGAGTACCTCCCTGGAAGATAATGTAAGCCACTGCAGTTGAATTTTCTGACTGTACCTGGACTGGAGTCCCCATTAGTACTTGAGACCAGTGAAGAGGTGCCAGATGGATGCAGGAGGCTCTCCTCTCAGGTTCACCATCTCTGGGCTACCAAGTAACCTAGGGTAGCACCCCAGTCGGTCACACTGGTATCTGTCATAACCAGGTTCCACTCCGGAATCACAATGAGACATCCCTGAGTTAGATGAAGATGAAGAAGCTACCAACATAAATCTTCTGTCACTTGAGGGGAGAGAGTTCAAGAATGAAACAGTTGGTAACATTGTCTGGAACGGCTTCTGAGGATGTCCAGTTGTAGCTCGCCCAAGAGGAACTGAGCATAAGGGACTGCTTCCAGGGTAGACATCAGGCTTCTCAAAATTCTCATGTAATCCCTTATTGCAGAAGGCCACGCCAGCGCCACAACACTTCCTGGGACAGATTTTTTTTCCCTATAAGCTAACAGTGTACTACGCTTCATAACCACATAATTTAACATAACATAAAAAGGGGTATAGGTACATGGTATGGGAACATAATTCTACCTCTATATAAATCCTTGGTAAGGCTTCATCTAGAATATGGAGTGCAGTTTGAGCACCAGTTCTACTGGAAAAAGTTCAGAGATGTGGAACTAGTGAAAAGTAACACCAGTCTATTGCAAAGCCCCCAGAAAGATCTAGAAAGAATTTATCTCATATGCAAAGAATAAAACTGGAGAGCGAGAGAGAGCAGGAAAGGCAGTCTCTGTGTAGTATAAGCAATGGAGAAGTAACATGGTAAACAGAAAAGGCACCCAATCAATCAGAAGTAAGCCTGGGAACAGAGTATTCGGGGCAATGTAGTTTTTTTCTATTGCTATAATCAAGCAACAAGTGGCTCCCCAGCTGAAGAGTATGGCAATTTGCACATTTCTGGACAGACATGTCCTTAATCAAGTGATAGAGAATGATAAAGGAGAAGAAAGAGCGAACTCTGAACCTTATAGCATAAAAGGATGCAGATATATGTCCCATACAAGTTTTCCCATTAAAGTCTATGCAGCAAAGAAGGCTGTGGAGCAGTGTTAATATGGGAAGGAAAAACTAATGCAGCCGTTTCTGCTACTCAGACATGTAAGGAGATAAAAAAAAAAAAGGACGAGTGCCTAATTATCACACAATGTGTGGAAGTGAGCATAATGGGACACACAAGACTGGTTAGGGATTCTTTGAGAGCCAAGGCTCTATTCCGTCTTCATGCTCCCATCAAATAGAGCAGGATCTCAAAGAGATTCAGCTATGAGGAATAGACTAATCATAAAGTCAACCTCCACTGGGAAATAGTCAATAGAATCTCCAGTCAGCTGGGCAATCCAACTGCAGAGAAATCAGTGATGGGAGCCCACCTAAGTGGGTATTATATAGCCCCATATCTAAAGAAAAAAAATAACCTAAAAACTGAGAGAATTGGCACTGCAACTCCATCTCCTTTGCAAAGCACATGAATCTGGGTTAGGGCTGGGGGTTGAGCTGCAGAAGGAGGAGGAGGGAGTCTCCTTCCCAAAGACCCTGTCTTTGTTAATCACTTTGTGCACCTGGAGGAGGGAACTCAACCCTGTGGTTCCTTTGTTCCATATTAGAGGTGAGAGAAAAGGGAATTTTTGTGTACCTACCAATAAACGTAACACAATGTTTGGGTACTGGGCATGAGGGTTCTTTTAGGTTCTCAGATTCAGGTGACCACCTTACTGCCCTACTTCTTTTTTTCAGTCTTCACTAAATGGTAAAACTGAGTATGTCTGGTGGGAGTAAACTGAGGGAGAGAGGGAGTCTCCACCTCCAGAAAACTATTTTTATGCAAGTGTCCTGTCCACATGTGTTATGATTCCTTTGTTCCACATGGATTAAGAGAAAAAGATTTATTGGTAGGTACACAAAAACCCCATTTTCTCTTCCGTCCACTGTGTAACTGTGACAGTTACCTATTTCCAGCGACGCTGCCGACAAGGGCGATATGTTGGGGTAGTTTCTTCCCAGACGTTGCTGACTATGTCTGGTTTGAACACGCCTGGCGGTGTCATTGGCCGCCCATGTCCTCTTGCCAGCTGGATTTGGCACTCGTTTTGACACAGGTGCGGGCCTCTGGTTTGACGCATTGTGGCAGGATGCGTCATTTACGGGAGCGAAGCGGCATAATGACTCAGACCTCTGTTTTATACTGCTTGACTGTAATCTCCTCCCATCCATTTCCTTGGCTGGGCTTTAAGAGGGAACTGAGCCAGTTCTCAGTTGCCCTTGCATTGCTGTTCTACACAGTTGGGTTTCCTTGGGCTCTGTGTATAACCTGGCTTGTCTGACCATCCATCCTGGTGTTGACCTGTGGCCCTGTATGACTATTCTCCTGCCTACTCCTTGCTCATAGTAGACACCCAATCTGGTGCGGACCTGTGGCTCTGGTTAAGACTAAGTTCGATTTCATTTTCCTTGGAACTGACAGCAGGCGTGCGTCTGACTACTCCTTGGAATTGACGGCAGGTATGCGTCAGTGTATCTTCCTATCTCTGCCCTAAATGTCCTATTTAGGAGCATCCAAATGGGGCACGCCTAACAGCTTATCCCTCTAAATGGGGCACGCCTAACAGCTTATCCCTCCAGATTGCTACTGTATGCATGACAAGAACCATGGCTAAGGTTCTGGACTTATGGCAGCTCCTGAGGCCACAAATTTTCCCTTAAGAAGGAAATCCAGATGTTTGTCTGCCAGATCCTTGAATGTATAATACAATGTAAAAATAAGAACATATAAAACACCAACAAACCACACCTGGACAACTTTAAGAGCCAGGGTGGTAGGAAAAAAAGCAAGTGTGAAATATCAGTGTGACATAAAAAAAACACAGACCTCAGAATGTGGCTGCTAGACAGGCAGAAAGAGGGTCATGCTCACAGGACGTGCACTCTGAATGCTGGAATCCTCTTAAGTCTGCAGGCGCAAGAGAAAATAGAGGAGAGTTGCTGAATCAAGTATAGAAAGCCATCCTCAAATATTATTTATGTTTCCCTGTCTAGGAGGCACCACCCTTTTAAAGGGATAGTAATGTTTCATAATAAAATCAGCTCTAATTAATCATCATAGTATTTGGACTTTGGAGAGTGTTATTTCAATTCTGTCAGAGTTGTAGTTCAAGAGTAATTCAATGACAAAGTATCCCCTCCCACCCCTTTTACTGATGTAACAATGCTCAGCCAGATCAGAAGGGAGGTGCCCAGGTAGACTGCAGAGAGGGACAATCTTCAGTTAAGATAAGGGAAAAACCTGAAAAACTTGTCAAGGGGGCAGGGCTTTCATTGTTCTCATAGGAAGAAGATTGCCCCCTTCTGTTCTCTGTCTGGTCTATGGACTGGATTCCACATCTGAGAAGAGATGGCTTACACTAGGTAAAAGGGGTGGGAGGGGAACTTTGCTTGTGAATATCTCTTAAACCATAAAGGTTTGAGAGATAAGACATATCGTTCTTCAAGTTTTTTTAATGCCTACAAAATAAAATAAAGATAAAACAAAGTATTACTATCCCTTTAACAAACCGATGTACTTTCTGTTACTTTAACACAGGCAAATCTGCCATAGCTGATGACCACATGCTGAATGTTCAAGCCTTCGGCCTCTACAGGAGGTGTTTGGCAATATTCCATTCTTCAAATTTAAGGCACCAAACTTCAGTCTCTAATTCTGAGGGTTCTATCTACAGCTGTAGCTTTTCCTCTCCAATGTTGGTGCACAATATACCAGACTGGGATAATGATGACCTCTTTCAGTGGCAAGCATGTACACAAAAATTCCCCAAGCCTCTGGCACTAAAAGGGTTAAAGGCCAGGTGTGTGTGTGTGATGCATAACAAGTTTAAGGACAAGCAAAGTGATCCTCTTAATCTGGTTTTTGTATGAAACAGACTGTTTCAAAAACCCAGATCACATCTTGTGAAACAGGTGTTTTACATTTATGTTCCATTGACCCTTTTAACCAATCAGAAAGCTAGAAAAGTGATCATGTGGTGCTTGTATTTAAAAAACATGTTTCATTTAAATAAAATTGCAACATTTTTCTATCCAGCTTACTGGTTTAACCCTTTGAGTGCCAGAGGGGTACGCACTGCATTGCTTTGCAATGCGTTGTGTACCCCTCTGGCACTCAAAGGGTTAAGCAATGTAGAACAACTTTGCGGTGTTGAGTTCTCTATCTCCCCCTCCCTTCTGCAACCTGCATCACAAAATATCTCTTCCGCCCCCCTTGTTACTCCACTCCCACCCACTTTCTCAAGTTTATGCCATAAAGTAGTTCATCCTGCCACACCCTATCCCCTGTCCAGTAACTATTTGTTTTCGGATGGACTTTGAATTTTTCCAGGTCCTCCAAATTATCTGTTAAATGAATTGTGGATGTTTGCACAATAATGATCCGTTTATAAGTTCCATAAGGATGCTTTTGTTGAATATTCTACAAGTGAAAATGAGCTGATTTGATGTTATGCGATCAGTATGGGTTTTTCTTATTCAGATTATGCAGAATGTAAACTGCTACTTCCCACTGTGTAAACACGTTCCTAATACACTTGTAAAAAGGTGCAGTCACTAAAGAAATGTAAACTCATTCCTTGCTAATACAGAGCTTCTCTGTTTCAATCCATTTCAGAGAAAATACACTTTCATCATCATCATCCTCCTCCTCAAATGTAGTTAGACAAGTCACTTCTCATTAATCAAAGTGACAGACAGCTTCCTTTTTGACTTTATATATTCTGCAAGTGGATAAAATGTAGTCAAACTGTAAATACATTTTTTTTCCAGTCTTCACCTTTTTTGTTCACACTTATGTCCCTGAAAGGGAGATCGCCGAATGTCTGTTTGAGAAAACTTTTGGTCAGGGAATGTGAAAGTAAGGACAGTTATACAGTATCCCTACAGCAGGAAAGCCTACCAGGCATACAGAACACTTACTGCTGCATTTCATTGTTTCGCTATCCCTACTTTCATTGTCTGACAAAAAGCTCCCTTGTAAGGACAATAAGTGTTAAAAAAGTAAAGATTCAGAAAATTAGTAAAATGTATAGGCAAATAGACTTTACATATTAGGAACTTAAAAAGTCTCAAACAGGACACTGACTGTCAGTTTAAGCCTTTGAAGGGGAACATTCACATCCCCAAAAATTTTCACCATTGGCTCTAAAATATAAAGCAATATCTGCGATGGCTTTATTAATTTTCTCCACTACCTAAGAGTGGAGATATTAATCTTTGAAATATGCCACTTCAGGGTCTGCGGCACTGTGTATGTGCGGCATGGAGATGAAGGACTTCCCACCTTCCTCCCAGCAGCCCCTGGGGTGCGCTTTTTGTGCTTCTCTTCAGAGCTGCATTTTTCTGGGCTAACGTGACAGCGAGCTTCATTTACCATGCTACTGAGGGTGCCCCAGGGGCTGCTGGGAGGGAGATGGGAAGTCCTGCCGCTCATACACGGTTCCCCAGAATGCGTAAGTGGCACATTTCAACGATTAATATCTCCACTCTTAGGCAGTGGAGAAAATAAATAAAGCCAGCGCTGATATTGCTTTATATTTTAAAAGCAGTAGTGAAAATCTTTGGGGATGTGAATGTTCCCCTTTAAAGAGATCGTAATGTCTCTGCATAAAAAAAGTCTGAAGCATTCCTTACATTTAGAAATACTGTAATGCTCTCCACCATTGCCAATGCGTAGCTCAGTCTAGTTGATGAGTAGTTAGATTATAGTAGTTAGATTATTACAGATGTCACTCTTCTTCCCTCATTTCTGGAATCCGGTTGCTTGACCAGACAGATAGCAATGAGGGATAATCTGCTGTACATCAGTATAAGGAAAATCATGCTCCTTAATATCCTGGACACTGTGCCCATTTTGGCAAAAATGTTCTCCCACTGGTGTCTCTGTCTTTTTGTTATTAACACTGGATCTGTGGGAATTAAATCTCCTATGTAGTGCTTGTCCAGTTTCTCCCACATACAGAGCTGTTGGGCATTTTGCACACATGATAAGGTATATTACATTGGATGATTTACAGGTGAAGGTACCATTGATCTTATGGTGTAACTGGGTGTTTGGAATTGGTATGTTGTCCGTGGTGTGTCAAGGATATTAAGTTAACTGTATTGATGGGACTGTTTTGCACTCAGAGGGACAGAAAGGTATGGGAGGTAAAATTAATGTTAAAATTTAAAGCAATTTGTAGTGGTTTGAACAGGGATAAGGAATTTATGTCAAAATATAATTTCTAAGCAAAAGCCTACAGCACCTGGTATTCCCAGGCGGTCTCCCATCCAAGTACTAACCAGGCCCGACCTTGCAAAATATAATTTAGTTGACTGACCTTTCCAACAGACTTAAGAGCATCGTAAATACCTCTAAAGCCTCAGAGGAAGAGTGCAATTTACCATTGACTGATCAAAGATATCTGGATCTGGACTGCATTCTGTTATCTGATTTCCATGCTAAACAATGTAATGTGTACTTGTATTTAAGAGAGATGTTTTCATATTTATCTGTATAACATGCCTGAGGAAGAGACCTAAGGTCTTGAAAGCTTGCATTTAAATCTGCTTAGTTAGCCAATAAAAGGTATCAAAAACTATATTTGCCTCCTGTATTTATACGGCTAACACGGTACCAACTCTCATCTCATACTGGAAATGACCTCAGTGGAGAATCCATTTCTCCTCAAGATGTGGGCTTCAACAGCCATGCCGTCAAAGCCAGCTTTTCCACATCCTCTTTCCAAAGGTAGTCCTGAAGGAAGAGTTCTGGCCTGGGCCGGAATCATGGTTGTACCATCCAACATGATCTTCCAGAGCAGTCTGGGAATCAGATGAATCAGAGGAAAGACATAAGCGAGATGGAAGGTCCACAGAATCGACATCGCACCCATGGCAAAGGTCAGAGGATCCCCTTCTCCCTCTGGGAGTAAAAGACCAGAACCTTCCTGTTGTCCCTCTTGGCCATCAGGTTGATCGTTGGCAATCCCCACTGTAGCACAATCAGGTGAAACACTACTGGATTGAGTTCCCACTCGCCCGGATCCACGTCTTGGCGACTTAGAAAGTCTACCAGAACACTTGCTACCTCTGGAATGTGATCAGCAGAGAAGGCCAGAACATGGGCTTTGGCCGAAACTAGAGTATACCTCACCTTGTACAGGAGATGGCACTTCGAGTGCCGCCCTGACTGTTGATGTGAGCCACAGCCACGGCATTATCTGACTGGATGACCCTTCAACTGAGAGGTCCAGTACATGAGACTTATTGCTCTGAGCTCCAGAAAACTGATGGAATGAAGAGACTCTTCCGCAGTCCACCTGCCTTGGATCCCTAGGTGAACCAGATCCACACACCACAGCCGGTCAGGCTGGCATCTGTTGTGACCAGAGTCCATTCCGGGATCACAAAAGATTTCCCCTGTTCCAGGTTGCATGGTTGCAACCCCCACTGTAGATCCTGCCTGGCTTCCGGAGAGAGGGAGATCTGCTGATCCAGAAGTGCCAAATTCCCATGCCAATTCTGGATGACATGCCTTTGAAGCTCCCTGGTGTATACTTGAGAGTAAGGCACCGCCTCTAGGGTAAACACTACTGAGTCCAGAACTCTCATGTACTCCCTGACCGCAGCCGAAGGCCACTCCAAGACCTGAGACACATCCTGCATAATCTGCATGATCTTGTCCTCCAGCAAAAAGACCTTCCCTAGGTGGATGCTGAACCTCATACCTAGGAACACCAGCTCCTGGGACAGCACAGGAGAAGATTTTGACATGTTCAGAATCCACCCATGATGGATCAGAATTCGAGCACAGTCTTGGACGTGCTGGGTCAAGATACCCCCTCCCCTTGATCAAAAGGTCATTCGGATAAGGAGTAATGGAAATGCCATTATTATTTCACACTAAAAGAAATTTTCTGTTTTGATTGCTCCCAATGCAACAGTATGATTGTGGGTGATATTTTTTTACATCCTCAAATAAGGAGAACATATAATATTAGGGATATGTTTGAATGCAATTCTAAATATGTGATATAGCTTATTAAATGTCCTCGTGGTATGGGTTATATTGGTGAAAGTACCCAGAGAATCAAGGATAGCATAAGTTAGCATAAGGGTACAATTAGGCGGGGTGACATGGAGGCCCCTATTGCTTGTTATACTGCTACAAAATTGATATTTTAGGTGACAGCTGGAGTTACCAATTTGCAGAGGGTAGGTGATTTACAGAGAATTTTGTTTAAAAAGAAACAAACTGGATCAGAGAACTTGATACTTTATACCACATGGGTATGATATGAACAAGGTTAACTGGGAATACTTCCCATAGGACAACTAAGGTTATGGGAGCATGTGTGTTGCCTATGAAGAAACATGACGTGATCAAAGCCATATGGTGACTGAGTAGACATCCTGTAAATCTATGGATCTTTATGTCTGTCTAGGCCCCCCTCCATTTGGATTAAAATTCCAAAGCGGTTTAAGATGACCATTTTTTTCTCTGTGGTGACCATACTGGGTACTCCATGCTACTGGGCCTTGTTACTATTGTTTGGTCATATTATTATTATAATCGGACCATTATTATTTACTAGTTGAACAGCCCGTTACACGGGCCACAGTGCCACTGCCACCTGGTCGCGGGGCAGTCACGCGCAGTAGAGACTGCCCACGCCGCGGCTGCACAGAGCTGGGCGCTCCTTAGGAGCACCCAGCTCTGTACAGCTGCGGCACGGGCAGTCTCTACTGCGCATGACTGCAGCACGCGCAGCAGTGTCTACTGCGCATGTTGCGGTGTTACACACGATTTAGCGAATTATTTTATAGGATGGTTTCATTTAAGATGGGTTACATATGTGATTGAATCTTTACTGCCTGAAAAAGAATTGATTGATAAGGTTAAGTGCCTGTGCAGGTTTATGGTCCTCCTTCTTGAAAGGCCTTGGAGCAATTCGCCAAGATATGTAATATTAGGTGTACTTCTCTTTGGAGCTTACTGTACAGCTCTATTTACATTCATATTTATTTTTTATTTAATTTTGTTTTTTTTTTGTATGTGCTCTCTGTAAAGGGCAATTTTTTGATACAACGTATAGTTGCCATGTTTTTCTTTTTAGATGGAACAGATGGATGTTTGGCTATCGAAGGAAATGACACAACTACAGTTTCAGGTGGATTTGCCTTCTTAGGAGGTCGCTGAATTACAGATTTGTTGATACTTGCAGTCCGAGATGAGACAGGGCAAACTAACATGTTGCTGTTTTGTTGCTGTTTTTTCAGTTTTCTTGATTGCTCAGTTTCATGTACAAGGGACAGTTGAGGCTTACTTCTGGATGTTCCCCTGGATATTGGAGGCTTAAGCCCTTTATCTACAGGAATGTCCATATGGATATTTTTTCCATTGACACTTTCCTGGATATGATGAAAATCTTCAATTAAATCCGCATATGGTAAAGGTAGACTTTTTAAAGGACTTTTTATGGTGGAAATTTTTTTTTTATCTCTTTTTGCATATTTTTGGAATACAGTTTATATGCTTTAGGTGTTGTTTTGTATTTTAGGGGATGGGGAAGATTGGAAACATCATCTACCAAAGACTTTCTAGGAGAAACATGTCTACAGGGGAGAAAATGAGAGGAGAAGGGATTCGAGGAAAAATGTATAAACTCTGTAAGACAAATATCTAATTAAAACACAGGCAGGGATTCTTTACAGTAAGGGCGGTAAGGCTATGGAATTCTTTGCCTCGGGATGTTGTGCTTGCAGATAATGTAACTGCATTCAAAAAAGCAATGGATGCCTATCTAGGACAGAACAATATTTACAGTTATGACAGATGGCTTCAAAGCAAATAGGATATTGAGCCGGGGAACTATTTGAGAGAGTCAGTCTCTCTCTCTCTCTCTCTCTCTCTCTCTCTCTCTCTTTCTCTCTCTCCCTCTCTCCCCCTCTCTCTCTCTCTCCCTCCCTCCCTACACTGGAAATTGCTCCAGAGTGCTTTTTTTGTTGCCTTCCTCTGGATCAACAGGGGTGTTATTGGCATGGGCTGGACTTGATGGACATATGTCTTTTTTCAGCCTTATCTACTATGTTACTATGTAATTTGAAAGAAGATGGCTAATTATGAAATAATCGATCATTATGGTTCAAAATATGAGAGGAAGCATAACCAGATTATCTAGTTGGGGCAAGGGATAGCATTAAAATCTCTGCCAATTAACAAGGCTCCAGAACAGGTAGAAATTAAAGTATTCACTGATTTCCAGAATGTAGAAGATGGATCACAGGATGCATACAGATTCAACAATGAGATGTTCGGAGAGAGAAGGGGAATAATTAATTACTAAAAGCAGACTAGAATCATCAGCAAAATGGGAGGAGATTTTGAGGGAACAATGTTTGTAAATCTAAATAGAAACACTACTCCATTCAGAGTGAGAACAAGAATGGAAGGTTTTTGTGTATTTGCTAAAATAGAAATTAGGAATATTTTTTTTTTTAATTAGTATTTTGAAGAAAGATGATGTCAGCTTTATTGGTTTTCATATAGTGGAGCATAAATCTCCTCTTGGTGGAACTGTCAAGGGATATGATTTTAAAATGACTACCCATCTGAGAATGGAGGGTTTGAAGGGATAGAGAAAGTTGTGAGGAGCCTGATGATTGGAGAGCCCAGCTGCCCATGGAGTAAGTGTTTGAAAGAACCAGGGTACATAGTATGGTAAAGAGGAAAAACACACCTCTGTGGAAGAGGAAGACGGAGAGAGGAGTAAAAAAAAAAAGGCAGGGGGGACAAAACCAGCTGCAGAAAAAAAAAAAGAAAAAATGAGGTGCTCCAAGTGCAATATCGTTGAGTGAATTATTATCACCAAAACCCTTCACCATTGTAGGAAATATACTCACAATGGCGGTGTTCAGTAAAACACTTATGTGTATACTGTAAAACAGGCAGAAGGGATTTTAAACTGTCCCAACCATGGTGTAGATGATTTCTTTGCCACTGGAATTCTGCAATGGAGGGGCTGCACCTTTGAAGGGATAGTAATGTTTCATAATAAAAGCAGCTCTAATTAATTATCATAGTATTTGGACTTTGGAGAGTGTTATTTCAATTCTGTCAGAGTTGTAGTTCAAGAGTAATTGAATGACAAAGTATCCCCCTCCCGCCCCTTTTACTGATGTAACTGTTCAGCCAGAGCAGAAGGGAGGTGCCCAGGTAGATTGCAGAGAGGGACAATCTTCAATTAAGATAAGGGAAACAAATGCCTGTTATACAAATATATGAAGCTGGCAAACATATATTAGAATATACTCACAAGTATGATGGTTGGGAAGTGTCTTATAACAACTCCCAACAATAACAGCCTGCACAGAAAAACAATCTGATTCCGGACTCCCCAAATGGCGTACAGCTGAGCGGGGAGCCCGGAAATCCATGACGGCCCAGGACCGTCATGCGTCCTTAAGGGTATAACAACCCATGACGGTCCAGGACCGTCATGGGTCCATAAGGGGTTAACAAATAAGGGCTGGGCTTACAAAAGAAAAATGCAAGCCTATACTAAAAAAAAAAAAAAAATAATAAAAAAAAAAAAACCCCAAACAACAAATGGAATCTCAAGGAGAAGGAAATGATGGGAAGGTAGCACAGAATAGTGATCAGAGGGGATATGTGGGGGAAAAAGGAAGAAGCAAGTAGGGAGGAAGTAAACATTTGTACTCTCTGGATGCTAAAAGACAGCTTTTCAACATATTGTGACGTAGGCTTCTCTAGCATCCAAGTGGTTGATAATGAAAATGTGTGCAGTGGTAGGCAACATTTGGCCCTCCATTTGTTGAAGACTACAGCTCTGATCATTCCAAACCATGGAATGGAATCCCTTTAAGAATACAATTTTTTTTTTGTCAAGAGGCATTATACAATCATAACAAACTAACCAGTTATCTCATACCACAAAGATCAGAGGTTTCTTGGCTGGGCATTGATTAGTCATAAAGCATAAACAGAAGCTCTGTACAGTTGATGTGTAATAATAACGTACAGATACAAAGGCGAAGCTTATACGTTAAAGGGATAGTAATGTTTCATAATAAAAACAGCTCTAATTAATCATCATAGTATTTGGGCCTTGGAGAGTGTTATTTCAATTCTGTCAGAGTTGTAGTTCCAGAGTAATTCAATGACAAAGTATCCCCCTCCCGTCCCTTTTACTGATGTAACACTGCTCAGCCAGAGCAGAAGGGAGGTGCCCAGGTAGATTGCAGAGAGGGACAATCTTCAATTAAGATAAGGGAAAAAACTGAAAATCTTGTCAAGGGGGTCAGGGCTTTCATGGTTCTCATAGGAAGAAGATTGTCCCCTGCTGTTATCTGTCTGGTCTATGGACTGGATTCCACATCTGAGAAGAGATGGCTTACACTAGGTAAAAGGGGCGGGAGGGGAAACTTTGCTTGTGAATATCTCTCAAACCATAAAGGTTTGAGAGATAAGACTTATATCGTTCTTCATGTTTTTTTAATGCCTACAAAATAAAATAAAGATAAAACGAAGTATTACTATCCCTTTAAAAGGAGTGTATGGGCCATCCCAGAATTAAGCAAACTTTGTCTCTCAGCTATTGGAGCCTACAACTCCCATCATTCCCAACCAGAAGCTAGCTGGTTGAGGATAATGGGAGTTGTAGTCCTCAACAGCTAGCGGGCTAACAAATGAGTCTCCTTGTCCTAAGACATCCACGGTATGGAGAATATTGCTGTGAATGTTTCATCCTGTGCACGTGTTCTGTTTGTATCACAGACAGTGCCTAAATCTTCCAAAATATATTTCTCTCTTGAAACCAATATTGCGTACTTATTGTTTTCAACCGACCTTATCTAGCGTGCAGATTTTAACAGCCCACGTTATTTCTTACCATTTGTGAGATGAATGGCTTGATTGTTCTCAGAAACTATTCAGTATTCATAGTTTCCCTCTTTGCTACAGTTGCAAGTCCCAAGCAGAGTTTTTATTTATCTTTATAGTTCAAATCCTGCTGTACAGTTTGAAGCTGCATGTGCCCTGTCTGCTAATAATGGCCCATTTCAATCAAATGTTAGGTTGGGGTGGACAACAAGTCTGTAATTGGATTAAAGAAAAAGAATGGACAAGGGGGAGAGTCTTATGGTGTAGTAAATTCAATATATGAGAAATGGATATAAAGTTGGATAAGAATATTACTCACAATTTGATTGCTACCCAGAACCACAGTAGCAAGTAAGGCATGTGGGGGATATTAATATTGCCCCAACTCAGATCTCGGGATGTTAGCCTGGTCAGTCACTCAAACTAGATTGTCCAAACCAGATCACTGGAAACAACATGGAGAAACAAAGAACAGGAGGTGACCCAACAAGGGAAATTGCTGTAGAAGGTGAACCAATCACATAGGATCCAATAGCAATACTCACATGATGGATATGAAACCAGCTTCTATGCTGTTCAGTCGGTACGTAAGCCAGTGGGAATATAGGTGCCGGTCCTCCCAACAACTGAACCAGCTGCGGTAGCGCACAGGATAATCTACAGCATCACAGGACAACAATGATCCAACAGAGAAAAATAATAAATAAAAAATGTTTTGAAAACAATGATTAAAATTAATATAGAAGTTTATTGAATACAAAAGTTAAAACAAACTCCTAACAGGTTTCGTGGTACATCAGAGGGGAAAATGTATACCCGCAAAGAACCTGAGGGTACTGACTTGCATTCTCACGGCATGGTTCAAGTAAGCGCCCATCTTCAGAGGCACAATGTGCTTTTTGTGCTAAGGACAAGCGGAAATTCTGTAAGGGGCCATTACCTTACTTGTGGGTTCTCTAGCATATTATTGTCTTCACTCTGTATATATTACTACCGGCCGTGATACCTCTAATAGGTTCTCTTGTTTCACGTGCACAGGCTGTGACCGTACATTGGAGTGTTTTAAAGGGATAGTAATACTTAAAATGTAAAAAAAAAAAATATGTTGTAGGGTTTATCCCCCCTGAGTACCCCAAGGGTACTCCCACTGCTGAAAGGTGTTTCATTCAAAAGTTATTAATTTTCAAAGTAGAATTTTTTAGGTGCAATATCACAGTGGCCTGAAATTGTACAGTGGCGCTGTTGCTACACAATCCTATGGACAGCTCTGGTCCTGGGACCATAAATCTCCATTGGATGGTGTAGCAACAGCACCACTGTACAATTTCAGGCCACTGTGATATTACACCTAAAAAAATCAACTTTGAGCTGTAATAACTTTTGAATGAAACACCTTTCAGCAGTGAGAGTACTCTTGTTTTACTCAGGGGGATAAACCCTACAACATATTTATTTTTACATTTTAAGTATTACTATCCCTTTAAGTACTGATTGAGGAAAAACTGCAACTACATTTTTTAGGGACAGTCTTTATTTTGAGACAATACTGTGTGAAAATAGTACATATTCAAGATTTGTGGTTTTATCTTGAGGTCCTCTCCCCATACAGTGCCTTTCTGGGTGTTTTAGAGCAGACTATCCCCATTTCTATAATAAGAATGAAAACTGAATGCACAATACATAACAAACTCATGCACATTATTTAAACATGTAAATGATTCTACTTATCAGTATGACCATAATTCTTTCCTTAGGCTCCCAGAAAGTCTCTTTGAAGTCGACTACTAGATGCAAACAATATTTTTTTATGCTCCAGTGTATTCTACATTCTAGAAAAATGCTCACAGTGCCTAGAGGGATCAGCTGCATCTCACCGACGAGGCCCAAAAAGGCTGAAAAGTATGTCTGGGGTTAACGGTTTCCCTTGTTCAGAGAGGAATTGTCTGGCATTTCATGGCTGGACTGTCATTTGGCAGGACCAGTATGATGTACTTCAGAAGATTTCCTCTCTCTGTATGGCACTGGTGAGCTAAAAGAGATGGCACCCTGGGCTATGGACGCTGTCCTAGTGAGCTTCTTGCATGTATTTACTAGCTCATGAGCCTAGATGAGCATCTCTGACCTTTCTTTCTAGTCTAAGGGGTGCACTATCCACTGCTTGCAATGAAATGTGTAGCCCCCTGGCATCTAAAAGGGACCAACATATGTTTATTTTGTATGAATACAATGAACCACAGGGAGAGAACAGAGTGCCAGTAGTAGTCATCTATAACCCATAGCTTGAAGTACTGAGCAAAAAATCTCAAAAGAACTCCAAACAATACTACATACCAATGGCAAATTAAAAAGAATATTCCCAAGACCGCCGCTCCTCTCCAGTAAACAGTTCCCCAACCTGAAACATCTGGTGGTGAAGAGTTCCCTTAAGAATTCAACAGAAAATCACACTTCTCCCTGCCTACAAGAGACATGTGGAACCTGTGCACACATGTACCACAGATAATGTGCCCATACCACATTCCTACCAATACCAAAATATCAAGAGCAAAATCTCCTGTGGCTCATCTAATGTTTTCTAACTCATCATGTGTGAAATGTCCCCAAACTGGACTATAAGTAGGTGAGACAGGACAAACCCTCAGAAAAAGGATGAATTCTCATAGGTCCAGTGTGAACACATATTGCTGTATTTCGTACCTGCACAGAATTTGGGTGTGGTGGTAATGGCATTGGGACTGAATAGGAACACTTTGAATGTGGATGGAAGTTGGGAGGGGTGAATCCCTGAATATAATAGTGAACCCCCCCCCCCCGAAAAAAAACCCCAAAACCCTCAGTGGTCCAGTAAGTGCCGGCCTTGTGCGTGCCGGTCCTTAAGGGGATCAGAGAAGTGTGCAACACATTTTTTCTCAATGTGCTACATTTCCTCTGGTCCTTCACCATGCATTGGATACCTTTTTGGCACTCATAGGGTTAAAAGAATAACAGATTATGAGCATACCCACAATGTAATATTGCTTATTAGTGTAAAAGCCCGTGTACACGGGCCAAGGTCCAGGTGATGCAATGCTTTGCAATGCGTTGCGTACCCCTCTGGCACTCAAAGGGTTAAGAGGCTGGTCCTGCCCTGCGTCCTACCGCCGACACAGTCATGCACTGTAGAGACTGCCCTACACCTCCCAGCATTCTGTGTGTTCGGGCAGTCTCTACTGCACATGACGGCTTCTGACAAACATCCTAGCGAATTATTATATAGGAGTTATATGATTCTGTATAGCATTTAGGTTTTGGCAATGTCTATACCACTGCAAGGAACACTGACACCTACCAATAATAACCCCCTCCCCCGCACACTTTCCTTACTAAGGTCAATGAACCCGAATAGCCCCTATGAATTTTGCACGTGCAGCTCAAACCTGCATTTTTTAGGTACAGTGCTTTCATGACTTGAAATGTTATGGTGGTACTGTCGCTGGAGCCGTTTACAGACATCTCTGGTCAGCTGACCAGAAACCTCCATAGACTACTGTAGCAAGAGTGCCATTGTGGGACTACTTTTGTTTTACTCAGCAGTATAGACCTATATATATATTTTTAGTACATCTGCTTCATTGTATTACATAAATTAGTTCAGTGTCCGTACTATCAATGCCATATAACAGATGTTAGCAACATTTGGCTCTCCAGCTGTTGAACGCTACAATTATCATCCCCAACCAGATTCTGGCTGGTTAGGAATGATGAGAATTGTAGTCTCCTACAGCTGGAGAGCCAAACGTTTTCCTATCCTGGGCTGACCCATACTTCTATCTTGTTGGTTTCTAAGTACAATTAATATACACATTTGTATCTGTACATTATTTTTTTTACCAGTCTGCTGTATAGAGATTATATTTATGCTTTATAAATAATTAATATTAATTGTTGCTGAGCCATGAAACACATTTTGTGTGTGTTATGAGTTAGCTGGTTGGTTTGTTCGCATTATATAGTGGTTCTTGACATATGGACATGTGCAATATGCCTGCTTAAAGGGAAACCATCACAACAAATTACTTACGCCTGTTTTGAAGTAGACAGTACACTTTCTGCTGTCTGCCACATGTCTTTGCTTACCGTCAATGAATTTATGCATGCAACCTCACAAAGGGCTGGAAGAACGATCTGATAAGAGATTTCATGTTAGATTAAATATTTTTACCATTGTGGTTCATCATAAGCTATAGATCTGTGTCTGACAAAGTAAAACAATGCAATATACAAACACAACAGTGACACAAATTGTGGATCAAATCAACTGCAACACTGGGGACAACTAAAAAGCACACTGGAGACCTCTTGTTCTGGAAGTGTTAAAATCAGTGTACTGCTGGGAAATATGCAGGGGTGATTTTCTAAAATGAAAAGTACCAGGTCACCTTTTTCTTGGTGGACAATGTGCCCCATAAAATCTGCATTGGCTGATGAACGGTTGCAAATAACAGATAAAAGGTACAGGGCCGCTGACCTGGCACGGACGGACAGGAAATCAGTTGTAGGAATATGTACAAGGAGTCACAGTGAAGAGAATTCTGGAGCAAACCAACTGCACCATATAAACCCCTAAAATGCTAGAGGTATCCTGGAGATCTCTAGCATTCAATGGGTTAATACTAACATTTAAAAATGGGAACTGTTATTTATTCCATGTGGTGCAGTTGGTTTGTTCCAAAATTGCTCCACTGTCTTTCTGCAAGTCTCATTGACCTGTAAGTATTCATCTGGAGGCAATAGCAGAGTGATCAGCTGTGAGAGGGGGAGGGAAGGCCTGCAAATAGACAGTCTTCTAAAAATCACACTAAATAAATTAGTGGGGCACATTTTGTGAGGCAGATGTGTACAGAATGGAGTAGCATCAGATTTAAAAAACAGCCATGAGTGTGAGTATTTTCTTTAAATATGCACTTGGTCTGACACTTAAATCTGTATTCAGCAAGAAAAGAAGAACACTTATGAAAGAGGCCAACTGCTCCAACCGGGACAAACAGAAATTCACACTGATTTAAATAAGTCTTTTAACCACTTTAATGCTTCACAATAAGTTTTAGACCTCTCTAGCTTTCAGAATGTTAAATGTCTCGCTTGTATCAATTGAAATTGTCAGGATTTTTGTTTGTTTCCTAAATTTCTCCTATTTCGTTAGATGAATATGGCCCTAAAATGCAGTGCCTGTTATGCATATGACTTCAATTGTTGTTGTGAAATCTGTAGTTGAGGACCAGAAGGCTGTGCAAAACATTGTAAAGCAATGGTGCTAAAAGGGTTAATCTTACTTTCTTTTGTTCAGCTGCCTTATATAATTTGTTTGAATTCACATTGTTAGTTTACACTTCAATATCTCGCTTACTTGTGCAAAAAAGATTTTATTGTACTTACTGTTAAATCCTTTTCTCTTAGTCCATGTGGAATACAGGAACCTTGGGATAATGTCTCCTCCTACAGCAGGGCAGGGCACATAAAAAAAAAAAAAAAGTCCTCACTCCCTTCCACTTTACCCTCATCTGCACAGCACAGTTTTACCATGTAGCAAAGCCAAGAGAAAAGCAAACAGATGTGAAAGAAAAAAAGGGAATCCCTTGAACAGAGAACACAAAATGTCTACCCTGGCTGGTGCTTTTTTCCCCCTGCAGGGAGTCCTGTCCACATGGAGTAAGTGTAAAGGATTTAAAGATAAGTTCACTCCAATACGCTTTCTTTGTCATCCAATGTGGAACACAGGAACCATGGGGATATACCAAAGCTATTCACCAAGATTCCAGTGAGGGAATGTATCCTCAGTACCAGTCTAGTACAACATGAACTTCACGCGCCAATTGACATCAAACTAGCAAACCATATAACAGGAAATTAACAGGAAACCAATACGGTTCTGATCTGCCAGAACTGACTTTAGCGGAAGCCAGCATATTCAAAGTATTGGTCAGACGCTCAACTAGGAATGAGCCTGCGACAGAATTTAGCAGGCTCTATAGGAATGGCATCATACCAAGGGTGCAGTCTCTTTTAGCTCACTAATGACTTACAAGTAAAGCCTTATCCTAAAGCACACCATATTGATCTATCAAAATTGCAGTCCAGCCACAAAGTGCCAGGCAATTCCTCTCTGAACAAGAGAAGCAGTCAACCACAGACATAGGTTTTCGGCCTTGTTGGGCCTCTTTAGTGAGGTCTATCTGATCTCTCTAGGCACTGTGAGGCACAAAATACTTGTCAGAGATGCTCAACTAGGAACAAGCCTGCTGCAGTATTTAGTACGCTCTATAGGAATGGTATTCTACCTAGTGTGCAGTCTCTTAGCTCACTAGCGCCTTTCACAGAGAGGAAATATCTTAAAGCACATCATAATGATCCTGCCAAAATAGCAGACCAGCCATGAACCATTAGGCAATTCCTCTCAGAAGGAGAGAAGCAGTCAACTTCAGATGTACGTTTTGGCCTTGTTCAGCCTCATCAGCGAGGTGTAGCTGATCTCTCTAGACATTATGAGCAAGGGGTACACATATGGATTCCAGTTACCCTTAGGGTGACCAATCCCAAGGATAATTTGCATATGCAAAGTACTGGTCCCAGACACTAAACTAGGGAGAACCTGCTACATAGCAAGCTCTATAGGAATGATACATTCTATTGCAGGCTTGTATCTAGTTGAGAGTCTGTGTCCAGTATTTTGCATATGCAAATTATCCTTGGGATTGGTCACAACATTGTGCAATGTCACTCAGCTGCTGCAACAGCCAACATGGTACTATTCTGTATTAAAAGAGGTATAGATGAACAGGATGGGAATAGAATTCTATCACTATATAAATCTTGGTAAGGCTTCATCTGGAATACAGTTTTGGGCACCAGGTCTTTAAAGACATTATTAAACTGGAAAAAGTGCAGAGATGTGAAAGAAACAGATTGGAAGATCTGAGTTATAAAGAGACTAGGCAAACCTTCCGGCAAAAAAGCCAGTACCGTAGGCAGATCAAATTCCTGAGACAGGTCCCTGTCAGCACACCAAGATAGAAAGGTCGACCAGACACGATGGTAGATCTTGGAAGAAAAAGGCTTGTGGGAACTGAGCATAGTAGCCACCACACCAGAAGAGAAGCCTGTCTTCTTCAATACTGAGGATTCAATTTCCAAGCTGTCAGAGCTAACCAATGAACATCCTCCTTCCATAGGAAACCATGTAGAAGAAGATCCGGAGGGTAGGGGAGCCGAAAGGGCTCCGCCACTGACCGATCCAAGAGCTCCGGAAACCAAGACTGAAGAGGCCAGTACGGAGCAATCAGAATGACTGGGCAATGCTCCAGCCGTAATTTCTGTAACACCCTGTGCAACATGAGAAGGGGAGGAATGATGTAAGCCAGAGGAAAGAACCACGGAATGGACATCGCATCTACTGCTAGAGCCAGAGGGTCTCACCACCGAGAACAGAACGTCGGAACCTTCCTGTTGTGTCTTGTCGCCATCAGGTCGATGTAAGGAGGAACACATTTCTGAACAATGAGGGAGAACACCTCTGGGTGCAACTCCCACTCTCCACTGTCCACTGTGTGTTGACTGAGGAAGTCCGCCATGACGTTGTCTAGGTCTGGAATGTGCACTGCGGATATGGCAGGAACGTGTTCTTCTGCCCAGGACAAAATAGACTTGACCTCTAACCAAGCAGAAAGACTTCTTGTACTGCCTTCCTTGTTGATGCAAGCCACGGACGTGGAATTGTTGGATTCCACTCGGACCGGACAGTCTTCCAACTGAGATGTCCAATGTCGCAGGGCATGAAATATCGCCCAAAGCTCCAATATGTTGATCGGAAGGAGGGACTCCTCCGGAGACCACCAACCCTGAGCGCTCAAGCGACCCCGAACTGCACCCCAGCCGGAAAGGCTGGCATCCATCGTCACCTTGGTCCAGAAGGGTACGAGGAAGGACTTCCCCTTCAGCAGGTTGGAAAGATCGAGCCACCATGGCAAGCTCAGTTCCACATGAAGAGGAAAAGAAACAGACTTCTTCAGAAAATCCGGTTGACCCCTGCACACCTGGATCACAAACCTCTGGAGTTCCCTGGTGTGTGCCATGGCAAACGGAACCGCTTCTATGGTGGATATGAATTTCCCCACCAGAGAGGATAGCTTCTGGACTGGAACTGGATCCTGAGACAGAATGGCGGAAACCCTGTGGGCGATCTGGTGAGCCACCTCGTCTGTGAGGAACACCATGCTCTTCTGAGTGTCGAAAAGAAGGCCCAGGAAGACCAGACGCTGGGATGAGACAAGATCTGACTTGTCCAAGTTGATGATCCACCCATGATGGGTGAGAGCCTGAATGCAGTGCTGAACTTGCTGATGAAGAAGTTCCGCAGAAGGGGCTTTCAGAAGCAAATCTGTGTATGGAGTAACTCTGATGCCATTCCAGTGGAGGACGGATATCAAGGCAACCAGGACACGGCTGAAGACCTGAGAAGCCATCGTCAGACTAAATGGAAGAGCTGAGAACTGAAAATGTCCCCTGTTGCAGGCAAACCGGAGGTACTGCTGGCTCTCTGGATGAATGACAATGTGTAAGTACGCTTCCTAATGATGAGCCCAGGTCACAGGAATTGAGATCCTTCAAATCCAAAATAGGGCCTTTTTGGCGACCACAAAGAGGTTTGAGTAGAAACCTGAACCCCTGTCCTGGATAGGCACCGGCTCTAGAACATCCTTGTCCAGAAGAATCTGAACAGTGCTGTTGAACAGACAGTGTTTCTCTGCACCTTGTGGTATGTGAGAAGGACGAAAGAGAAAGGGAGGAAGAGAAATTAAAGGGATTTTGTACCCTTCCGCCACCACCTGTAAAACCCATGGGTCCGCCACAGAGTCTTCCCAAATGCTGTAATAGTGTCGTAGAAGACCACCCACAGCAGAGGTTCGGCGAGTCATGCCGAAGAAGTCTTGGAAGCCTTGGGCTTGGAGGAGACCTTGGGCTTCCATTGTTGTTTAGGCTTGGAGGAGGGATGTGGAGCTGAGGGAACAGTCTGGTTCGCCGGACGTGTCTCATTCTGAAAGAACGAAAATACTGGTTACGCTTATAAGTGACAATTTCTTCCTGGGAAACAAGGGTTGAAGAGTACTCTTACCCTTTGTGGCCTCACTGATCAGATCCTTAAGATCCGGACCAAACAAAGAGGTACCCGGAAAGGGTATGGAAAGTAAGGCTTTCTTGGAAGCAGTGTCAGCAGACCAGATCTTGAGCCAAAGAGCTTGTCTGGCCACCACAGAAATGGGGGAAACCCTAGCCACCAAACGGAAGGCATCAAATAAGGCAGCAGAAACATAGTGCTGTGCCTCAGATATGTTGGCAAGAAGGCACAACTTATCTGAGTAGGTGCATCCTGACGGACAGCCTTGGTGAGCTGTTCAGTCCAGACTGCACCCAAGCTGCGGCAAACGCTGGACGCATAGCAGAACCAGCAGTGGCAAAAATGGACTTGAGGGAAAACTCAAGTTTGTCTGTCCAGTCCTGCAGAGTGGAGGCATCAGAGACTGGCAAGGCAGTAGATTTAGAAAGCCTGGATACAGGAGCATCCACTTTGGGAGGATGAACCCACTGGGCAAGCGAAGCTTGCAAAAAGGGATAAAGCTTGACAAATTTCTTGGACACAGATGGTTTCTTGTCCGGGGATTTCCACTCCTCAGACACAAGGCAGTCAAGAGTGGGATTAGGTGGAAAGTAAAGTAAGGGGCTTAGCAGGCTCCTGGAATACGTCAGAGGGATCAGAAGGGACCTCCTGAACTAGGGGAATGTTAAGAGTAGTTAAGACGGCCCTGATCAGGCACTCAGCGGAGGGCTCAGGATCAGCCTCAAAAGGACCCCAAAAAACTGAGAGGACGCAAACACAGAACACTCCTCAACATCCAATTCCACCAGCAGTTCCTCCTCAGAGGAATCTGACACGTCAGGTACTCCCTGAGGTTTGAGCAGGGAAGACCTGACTGAGGAGGGGGCCTGCCAAGACTGAAAGGCCCCCTGTAACTGGGATGGAAAGAGTTGCAATGTGGACCTAAGGTCCCTAGTCGCAGCCTTGAACTCTGCAACCAAGCTGGCTCTATTGCATGGCTGGAGGTCCCTGGAATGCTGTCAGGGACATCAGAACATGCTGGGCATAAGTGACCTGAGAATTCTCTAGGTAGCTCTGAGTGACAGGAAGAGCAATGCGCAGCGGGGGATACAGAAACCCCAGCCTCCTTAGTCTTAGGTCTAGCCCCAAGCTCCAGCAGTATAGACATTCTCACAGTGTCAAAATAACCAACTGTACAATAAATCACCCAATTATAGTGTGTAGGATTAAAGTTTCACCCCAGAAATCGCTAAAATAAACTTATCTGGCAGGAGAAGGGTTAATCTGCAGAGGAGAGAAGGAGAGTCCAAGCCCTGCGTAGGATACTCGGCCAGAAATGCTCACAAAATGGCTGCCGCGGCGGGAGCCAATTAGAAACAAGGACACGAAGCAACAGCTCATGGGAAATGTAGTTTTTCCCAAAAAGTAACACAAACAGTGCCCGAAGCCCCCTGAGCCCCCCAACACACTAGAAACATGAACCAGGTGATAAAGGAAGGGCAGTCAAGTAAAATGAGCCATCTCTGAAGTCGCTAGGTTAAACGGTTGCAGAGATACATCACCAAACAGTACAGTCCCATAGCAGTGAATGGAGCAATGGAGTCTATGAGGTAAAGCGCGCCTTAAAGGCGCAGTACTCAAATTGTACAAATTTTAAAGTAAAACGTTAAAATGTGTAACTAACCCAGTAGGAAAAGTGTTAGAAAACCCCCAAAAAAGTGCCAACTCTGCTCCAAACACTCAACAGACATACAGATATACTCAATGACTGCAGGAGTGTGCAATTGGAACTCCAGGAATATACCCCTGTGCGGAGGGGCACTGTGGGACAAGTGGGCCTGCAGCACTCAAAGGGTTGCTCACCTTTCCTGCAGATCTTCTGTCTTCAGATTACCATGCAGCAAGAAGTACCTCAGTGGGTAACTCCTGGGGAAGCACTTGGAATCAAGATTTTCCCCCTCAGGGCTTAAGGTCCACAAAAAGCACCTGGATACTGAGTTAGCCACATCCAAGGGCATTGTCAGTCATGGTAATCCGCCTAATGGTGGTATTCCATATCTAACAGAAAAATAAAAAAGATTATAAAACTATAGCAGAACCATTCTCTTGCCTGTGCCTTCACCAAGGAACAAATCTTTCTGGAGCTGGTTGGCTAGCTGCAGCCAAGGAGGGAAGGTGGGCTCCACCCCCTGCATACACTTTTAGAATTGTTCCTGCCTACTAAGGAGCGGATCGCCTCCCAGAGTTACCAGTAACTTGTACTAGATGACAGAGAAAGAACTGTTTCTGATGAAACTCTGCTCACTTCTCCTTTATACCCTGTTCCTCCCACGTCGCACCCACTTCTCCTCCTTCACACCCTATTCCTTCTACTACTCCTCCTTTCCACCCTGTTCCTCCCACTTCACAAGTACAATATCGTTAAACCCTGCACACTCGGATCCCAATTAAACCCCCACTTATGATGCTAATTGTGTCATTTACATCCTTCCCCCGGTCATAGCACATGAACCCTCTCCAGGTGCTCAAGACAAGAAGATGAAATTCACAGGTATGAAAATGTGGGTCTCCATGGCATTATCATCTAACACCAAAAGCTGCACTCTAAGGGTATGATCACTGTAGTGTATACCAGTGGACACACTCCCCCAGCAAGACCAGTGTGCCTGCCCAATAGCATGTACAGGGAAGTTGACAGTGACGGCAACCAAGCTGTCTACACCATAGTCCTTCATTCACCCACTGTCTCAGCACATGATGTAGTTAGAATACAGTGCCACACTGTGCCACCAACAAATAAAGGTTAATCTCTCAAAGACTATATACATATGACAAACAAATGGCTAACAGAACATATAAGCAGTTTTTTTTTTTTTTAATTGTCTTTAAATAGAACTAAACTTACCTTAGGGTGACAGGTCCATTTCCAATATAAACATTAAAAATGTTGATTTATTTAAAGAGACATGTACATGATACACACACACACAGCACACACATATACCCACGTAGGGCTGCAGCATGCATTTTCATATACATTACTATTAGAACTAGCAGTCATAAAAGTTACCCTGAAATTAACACAAAGTAATGTTGTAGGAAGGGAGCAGCTGCTGTGCAGGAAAACTAGGGAAAAAGGTATGGCTCTCTCAGATTTAGCATCCTGTGCTTCTCAAGTTGTTGTTTCCAAGGGTGAAGAACATGCGACTCTCCATCTGTTGTTGGAATACAACTCATCCTTACCCAGGTCAGAAGATAACTGTAGTCCATCAACACCTGGAGAGCCACATGTTGACCAACTATTCCTGCAAGGTGCTTAAACCCTTTAATTGCCAGGGTGTGCAAAACCTCTGATACTCCTGCTTGAAGTTGCAGTGAGTTATAATGGAAGTGACACAGGGACAGAAGTGTATGTATTTACCTGCACCTCTGGCTTTATCCCACATCATTAGCTGCAGTTTGCTGGTCAGTCTCTGTCTAGGGAGATGAGCACACAGGCTCCCAAGCCCAGCACCCAGATGAGCACCCTGCTGGCCATGGCTGTAAGAGGACAAGGTGTCTGTTTGCACAGACCGGCTGATCAGCTGGCCCCTGCACATGTGACAGCTGAGGGACAAACATAGCTAACCCTGGTATACGGAGGCAGGAGCAACTAGAAAGGTGATGCCACACAATTTGAGGACAGGTAACACTGCTTAATCACATATAATGGGGACAGGGAAGTTATTACCTGTTTAAAACCAGATAATAGGAACACGGAGGACATCAATCACATTCAGTGTCACATAATCATGGCACTTGAAGTAATCATCTGCCGCTAAAACTGGCTTTTCAGTTGCCGGTATAGTAGTTATACCGGCACCGGCTCCAGTGTGCTAATTACTGACTGTGCTGGTAAAATACTGGCCAGGTGGCAACCCTACTTCCAAGGAAGGCAGATCACCTCCCGTGTTACCTGTATTCCATATTGGACGAAAGACTTTCTCCAATATGACCTAATGTATTATGGCTAATGTCCCTGCAAAAATGAAAATAGAAGTGCATTTATTGTGTTTGGAAAGCAAACCTAGCCTAATGCACTAATTTAACTACATCAATTTACCTATTTCACAGGGGACAAACAACATACTCCCCAAATCCCCCTTCATTCACATGCGGATTTTAAACTCTTGAAAGCTAGAGTAGTCTCTAAAGCATGGTTTCACAATACATTGAAACCCATGGGGTTAATTAAGCCCCAATTAACAAAGTTTTTATTTTTGCCCCCTTTGATGCACTTAGCTCGCATCAGAATTGCTTAGTTATTCGCAAATCAACATCATTAACTACACCATAGGATCAGTTAAAACCCCCAAACCTAGCCTTGCTCTGAACTGGAGCCAGATCTCTAACCCTATTACACTAATCCATGACACCAGCTCTAAATGTTAGACTACAAAAACATTGCCTACTTGACTATTGTAGGAAAATAATTAAAGTATGACATGCATATAATGGACAGAAAATCCAATGGCCCCTAAAAATGTTGTCCTTGTGCTTTTGTTTAACCCTTTGAGTGCCAGAGTGGTACTCAACATATTGCAAAGCAATGCGTTGCATACCACTCTGGCACTCAAAAGGTTAAGAGAAAGCATCTTCAGTCAGTACTGGTTGTCATGCCAATGGAAGCAGACGTGAGAGTTCGATACAGCTTTTTTTTTTTTTTTCCAAAGGTAGTGTGCATGACCCTACTTAACCCAATAAGGACCAGTGAGAGTCAGAAGTAACGCATTGCACATTATTTGTGTCCTTAAAGGGTTAAGATTACAATGCACATTGAGAAGAGTGAAGTGCAGTCTTGTAATAGTATGTGCTTGTTCTCCTTTAAACTCCCAGCAGAGGTGATTGAGGTTAGTGTACTAGGGGAATGCAAAATTCCTACAGAAAGCTACAGTGGTAAAAAGGGAATAAATCTCTAATTGGAACAATATAGATTGTAGTTTTGTGTTTTTTTGTTTTTTTTTTGGGGGGGGGCACTCACACTGTTCGGAGATGCTTCAGTCAAAAAAGTTATTATAACAAACTTGCATATTTATTTATTTTTATATGTTTTATTTTTAGAGTGAGTGCAACATTCTTATTACCAGTCTGCGTTGGCATAATTACTGTCTATGGAGAACCTGTGTAACAGATAGGAACAGCAACTATTCCACTTGGCCACAAAATTAAAAAAAAAAAAAAAAAAAAAAAAATGAAATAACATATTTTATATGTGTGTGTGTGTGTGTGTGTGTGTGTATATATATATATATATATATATATATATATATATATATATATATATATACACATATATATATATATACACATATATATATATATATATATATATATATATACATATATATATATACACACATATACATATATATACACATATATATATATATATATATATATATACATATATATATATATATATATATACACACATATACATACATACACATATATATACATATGCACTGTTCAAAGGAGAGACGGCACTCGCAGGAATATTTTTTGCTTAAAGGGATAGTAATGGTTAATTTTAAGTTGATTTAATATTGTAGACATTAAAAAAAGATTAACATCAATGTAAGTCTTATCTCTCAAACCTTGGTTTGAGAGATATAACTTGCTAAAGTTACCTTTTCCTGTCTGTTTTACTCAAGTCTGCCATCTAGCTGACAGCTGCAGATTCCAGTCATTTGACCAGACAGAGGCTCTTCAGCAGAGCTGAAATCACGCTATTTAGAAATAAATACTTTATTGGAACAGTCTACAAAGTGTGCTTGCAAGCCAGGCCCACTTTGTAGACCGTTCCAAATTAAATATTTATCTTTAGATATTGTTATGTCGGAGCTGCTGAAGAGTCACATCTGGTCAATCAACCAGAATCTGCTTCTGACAGCTTTACAGCTCGTCAAGCAGAAAGGGGAGGGACCAGAGAACTTTATTTTCCTATAGCTCTCAAACCATAATGGCTTGAGAGATACGAATAAGTGCAAGTACTCTCTTTTAATTGTATATACCATATAGTTAATACTTTTTTTCTGACCTTACTATCCCTTTAAAGATCAAACGTTGTTTATTCGACGTTTCAGCCAGAGATTGTGGCCTTTATCATTCTTGCCTGAAACGTTGAATAAACAATGTTTGATCCTTAAAGGGATAGTAATACTTCGTTTTATCTTTATTTTATTTTGTAGGCATTAAAAAAACATGAAGAATGATATGTCTTATCTCTCAGACCTTTATGGTTTGAGAGATATTCACAAGCAAAGTTTCCCCTCCCGCCCCTTTTACCTAGTGTAATCCATCTCTTCTCAGATGTGGAATGCAGTCCATAGACCAGACAGATAACAACAGGGGACAATCTTCTTCCTATGAGAACAATGAAAGCCCTGCCCCCCTTGACAAATTTTTCAGGTTTTCCCCTTATCTTAATTGAAGATTGTCCCTCTCTGCAGTCTAACTGGACACTCCCTTCTGCTCTGGCTGAACAGTGTTACATTAGTAAAAGAGGTGGGAGGGGCACACTTTGTCATTGAATTACTCTTGAACTACAACTCTGACCGAATTGAAACAACACTCTCCATGGCACAAATACTATCATGATTAATTAGAGCTGCTTTTATTATTAAACATTACTACCCCTTTAAGCAAAAAATATTCCTGCGAGTGCCGTCTCTCCTTTGAACTGTATGTATTCCTTTTTTTGATTTGCACCCAGGTTTAAGATTGTTACAACAGAGAGTGCATCTCTTGATTCTTTTATATTATAGTACTGTTCAAAAGTTTTAGGCAGGTGTGAAAAAAATGCTGTAAATGATGCTTTCAAAAATAGACATGTTTTTTTATCAATTAACAATGCATAGTGAGTTAACGGTAGAAAAATCTAAATCAAATCAATATTTGGTGTGACCACCCCTTACCTTCAAAACAGCATCAATTCTTCTAGGTACACTTGCACAAAGTCCGGTATTTTGTAGGCATATAGTCAGGTGTATGATTAAACAATTATACCAAACAGGTGCTAATGATCATCAATTTAATATGTGGGTTGAAACAATCATTAACTGAAACAGCTGTTTAGGAGGAATAAAACTGGGTGAGGAACAGCAGAACTGAGCTAACAAGGTAAGGTTGCAGAAGACAGTTTAATGTCAAAAGTCATACACCATGGCAATACTGAGCACAGCAACAAGACACAAGGTAGTTATACTGCATCAGTAAGGACTCTCGCAGGCAGAAATATCAAGGAAGACACCGGTTTCCAGATGTGCTGTCCAAGCTCTTTTGAAGAAGCACAATGAAATGGGCAATGCTGAGGCCATAGACGCAGTGGTCGGCCAAGGAAACTTAGTGCAGCAGATGAACGATGCATCATGCTTACTTCCCTTCGCAATCAGAAGATATCCAGCAGTGCCATATTGGCAGAAAACAGTGGGAACCAGGTATACCCATCTACTGTCCTGGAAAGTCTGGTCAGAAGTGGTCTTCATGGAAAACTTGCGGCCAAAAAGCCATACCTCCAATGTGGTAACAAGGCCAACCGGCTCAACTATGCATGAAAACACAGGAACTGGGGTGCAGAAAAATTGCTGCAGGTGCTCTGGACTGATGAGTCGAAATTTTAAGTATTTGGATGTAGCAGAAGGCAGTTTGTTTGACAAAGGGCTGGAGAGCAGTACAAATACGAGTGTCTGCAGGCAACAGTGAAGCACGGTGGAGGTTCCTTGAAAATTTGGGGCTGCATTTCTGCAAATGGTGTTGGGGATTTGGTCAGAATTAATGGTCCCTTCAATGCTGAGAAGTACAGACAGATGTTTATCCATCATGCAATACCATCGGGGAGGCATCTGATTGGCTCCAAATGTATTCTGCAGCATGAAAAGGACCCCAAACAAACAAAGTCATTAAGAACACCTTCAGCGTAAAGAAGAACAAGGAGTCCTGGAAGTGATGGTATGGCCCCCACAGAGCCCTGATCTCATCATCATCAAGTCTGTCTGGGATTACATGAAGAGAGAAAAGCAACTGAAGCTGCCTAAATCCACAGATGAACTGTGGTTAGTTCTCCAAGATGGCTGGAACAACCTACCTGCCAAGTTCCTTAACAAACTGTGTGCAAGTGTATCTTGAAGAATTGATGTTGTTTTGAAGGGTGGTCACACTAAATGCAGATTTTGATTTTTCTTCTGTTCATTCATTTTGCTAATCAATAAAAATAAACTATTAACATGTCTATTTTTTAAAGCATTCTTCCTTTACAGCATGTTTTCAAACCTGCCTAAAACTTTTGAACAGGACTGTGTATATTATATCAACACTCTTAAGTACTCAGATGAAATGCCGGGTGTGGCCACAGCAGTGAAGCACTCACAAGACACTAACGAAATTAAACACCCTTATTGGTGACGTACAGCCATCTATTATTTTTCATAATGAGGGCCTCATACAGGGATCAATGCTGGCGCAAACTAACTGCAACATGGGGGTGGGGGGTAAGAATTCCCCTTTTCCAGCATTCACCGAGTTAGAAGTCCATTTAAATCAATGGGAATTTGGGAGATTTCCATTTGACCCCTTTTGTGCAGTTGGAAGGTACTAGAAATACTCTTCTTTTGTTTCCTGCACAAGACTCCAAGTGTTTACTATGCCTTTAAGGCCATGAATCATAGATGATACTTAATGTTAAGTGATTCTATCAGACTTTGAGGTCATATTTATGTGAAGGCAAATAGTAATCCTTATTTTCAGAAACTGGTTTATAAAGAAACATCTCACTTTTGTGGCTATATAACACAAACCTAGGCTCAGTCACAAATTCCATGATAAATAGCTCGTTCACATCACCCAAACAGTACAAAACACTGAACACAGATTTGTTCTTTAAAAGGGCATACAAAACAGTGTATAATAACACAGTATTTTGGTTTTATTCAGGATAGAAATGTAAGAATATAATCTAAAATCTGTCAGGAGCAGGATAATATGGAACATACCAAAAGATGTTGCTAAATACACTGTATTTTGACCTTTAGCAAAAATATTAGTACATTTTTAATACAATTAAATGAAAATGAGAACAAAACCAATCAGGGGCTACTTCAGGATAAGGCAGGAGAATCCCAGTAATGCCCCAGAACAGAGTATTGGTCCTTGGTCAAGCTGTCTTCGCTGTCTGTCACAATTTGACAAGTTCTCCAGCACAAGACATATCATTCCTTGTACCTACTTACACAGAGTTAAGTCCACATTTTATTGTTCTGCTCTGCTCATCCCACCCCAAACCATGGAGGGGTAACACAGTTCTTGGGCAACAGTTGCAGAGCATCTTGCGCAGTAGACAAGGACCTGCAGACTATCCCACAAGCCAGGAATTAAATAACACACAACTTCCTTCAGAGTCAAAACAGATAAAATGTCAAAACATACACAACAGACAGGAGGTTGCCCCCTCATACGGGGAGGGTGCCTACAACACATTGTGGAGCGATAAGAATCACAACATACTGTGGATTCATTTTCTGTCATTTAAAAGGACAGGACTGTTTCCCTTTTGACCTTATGAGAAAATTAGAGACTTTTCAACCTTTTAAGTTTAACTTAGGATTGTTTATGTGTGCACTCATATATACCTTTAGACTTTATCCAAACGCACATTCTGCAACATTGAGGGTTAGGTCAGCATTTAACCCCTTGGAATCTAGAGGTATCTCCAGCATCAACTAGGCTAAAATGCTGCCATACTGAACACTTGGGGAATCAATTATAACCACAATGCATTGCAGGCTCCCAGGGAGG
Organism: Rhinophrynus dorsalis; assembly: GCA_037306005.1. Classification (NCBI taxonomy): domain Eukaryota; kingdom Metazoa; phylum Chordata; class Amphibia; order Anura; family Rhinophrynidae; genus Rhinophrynus; species Rhinophrynus dorsalis. The sequence goes on from CM074728.1 coordinate 23,323,572, forward strand.
TATAGAACTTATATTTCAGGTTATCGAAATTACAGATACTGGGTGGTTCCAACAATGTGTAACCTGACAAAACTGTAAGGACTCAAATGTCCTCCCATACGGAATGGGAGGCCCCTTTTACACTTGTCCAATGGAGTGTTTTCATGAGGCTCTTTTTGAGGGCTTTAGCAGGGTATAGATCCACCTTGGACACATGTGGAACATTAATTAGGTGGCTGTTAAATACTGTTCAGTCTCTGCACCCTGCATTTCATCTTATGTTCTCAAATGTCTCCTTCCCTGTTAACAAAGGGATCTGAAGCTGGGGTGTGTCATAGCTAGGGATGTCAGAGAATACTGACTCTTTCCTCCAGTGCCCTCATCTCTGCATCCTCTGGTTCACAGCAGGGAGGAGGCAGGAGGTGAGGGGGATACTGTAGGCAGTGCTCCCCAGCATATTGCTCCCAGCGAGGGTCATCACTCTCGTGGGTGATGTAACGTTCTCCAATCTTGCACTCCAGTTCACGAAGATCGAGCCAGGTCTGGTAATCCTACAAAGTGAATTGAGTAAAGTCAGAAGACACCAAGGAAAAAGAAGAAAACACAAGTCTCAGCCAACATAATGGCATAAAACGAGGGAATCGAAATTTACATGTCCTTCATCACCAAAAAACAGCTTTTTGTAATAGTAGCCATTTTTTATATGGAAACCTAGTTTGAGTTCCTTAGATATATGAATCATGCTAACTAAAGCATGCTGTGCAGGCACTTCCTATTTTAGCCCTGCATTACCTCACAGTCAACGACATATAACCCTTTTCAGTACTAGGAGAGGTGATCAATACATTGCTGATCAGTATCAGTGAGTGGGAGAAATAAGGTAGGGCAAAGACTGGAAGTGCTTGCACAGAATACCCTAAATAGCATAATCTATAAACCCAACTCAATAGCTAGTTTTCTACATAAAAATGGCTAATACAACATATATTTATTTCTGAAATTATTTCAAGATCATCAAAGTTGTTTTTAGGTGAGTAGGTCCCTTTAAAGGGGAACACTCACATCGGGAAAACTTTTGAGCACTTGTTAAATCAGCTAAGAAACAATAAGCAAACATGCTCTCTCTCTCTCTTTTTTTTTTTTTTTGTAACTTACTTTTTAAGTTATTCAACTTCAAAGTAATCCACTTCCTCATAATGTAGCTGCGACACGGCTCTCAGGACTTTCCAGCAGTCCGTCATTCTCCTCCCAGCTGCCTCCGGGAGTGCGTTCACGGTTCACTTTGGTGTGAACGGCTCCTAGCGTTTCAGGAAGCGGCGAATAGCATTATACTGCAACCTCAGTATAATGCTTACTGGAGCGTGCTATAAGTCTAGGAGCCGTTCACACCACACCAAAGTGAAGCATAAACGCGCTCCCGGTGACAGCTGGGAGGGAGGTGGGAGGAGAATGACAGACTGCTGGAAAGTCCTCAGAGCCGTGCCGCAGTATGCGGAAGTGGATAATTTTGAAGTTGAATATCTTAAAAAGGAAGTTATAAAAAAAAGAGAGAGCACATTTGCCTAATGCTTCTTAGCTGATCAAACAAGTGCTCAAAAGTTTTCCCGATGTGAATGTTCCCCTTTATGTCCTTTTATACAGGATTATGAAATACAGCATAGCCTGAATATGAACTCACTAGTACAGAGCTGGGCAACAGGCAGGCCTCAAAGGCGTCTCCTGCAACCCCCTGTCAGTGCTTTGTTACAGTAGAAAGAGAAAATAAGGTGGTTGAAATGAGGAAGAGTGGGAAATTAATACCAAAAAGAACAAATCTGTCTCAGATCATACTAAACTTTACATGTAGATTTGTGCACCTTAATCTACTGTGTGATAGAGAGAGCTCTACAATGAGACCTCACCAGCATCAAATAGGCTAAGCTGCTTTTTTCAAAACCTATTAATAATTGTTATCCACAATGTGTCTTTGATTGGTTTAACTATTTGAGTGCAGGGTAAGAAAACCCCCTTCCACCTGAATTTGGTGGGTGGTAAATACAATGTTAACCCCTTAAGGACCAGCGGTCCCAGGGCGTGCCGTCCCTTAAGGACCGCATAGGAAACTTTGACGTGCCGTCCCACGTGACTGATCACGTGGGGCGGCACGCCAAACGGGGCACTGGAAGAGATCGCTCCGGTCTTGGAGCGATCAACTTCAGTGCCCGGTATTACTCACCGCGCTCCTACAGGAGCGCGATGAGTAAAAGTATGTGACGTGTCAGGACCGTCACTGGTCCTTAAGTGCCGGACAAGCGTGACGGTCCTGCCACGTCACTGGTCCTTAAGGGGTTAAATAAAATCTGCACTGACCAGTCAAGCCATAAGACTTGCTTTTCCCACACAAATCTCACATTTGCAGTGTAGTATCTACCACCGACCAAATTCAGGTGGAAGGGGTTTTCATTCACTTTTTTCCCGCTATAACTTTTTCAGTTTGTGCGCCACAAGTACACACAGCCTCAACAAGCAAGCTAGTAACGAATCTCATGTTGATGAGTTGCATTAACAATGAAACGGCTGTCCATGAGTGGTTCACTGGCTTTGCATCTCATCCTGAGTTGTGTCTTAAAGCTGTTGCTCAGCAAACATATACTCTAAGGAATCTGAGGCAAAAAGGTGATTCCTTGTTGAACTAATTTGCATATGCCTACCAAGAATCCCTTGCAGTATTAACACTGCAAATGTGAGATTTCTGTGAGAAAAGCAAGTCTTATGGCTTGACTGGTGAGTGCAGATTTTTGTTTAACATTGTATCTTCCACCCACCAAGTGCAGGGTATGAAAAGCATTGTATACCCCTCCAGGTATCCAACGGAATAAAGGCCACAAATGCAGCTCTTAGGGAGAATCTGGTTGCTTATCACTTCACTAGTGCAAAATATAATATCCTTCCACAATCCACTTTAAAGTGATAGTAATAGTTCACAAAAAAGCAGCTCTGATTGCTCTTCATCATAGTATTTGGACCGTGGAGAGTGTTATTTCAGTACTGTCAGAGTTGTAGTACAAGAGTAATTGAATGATATTTCGGACCCCTCTTATACTGAGGGGTTGCAGGAAAATTAAATCAAATACAGATCTTGGGCTTTTTTCCTTTTAAAATAAAAAGTATTTCCTGTTACCGATCTTTTATATACTAGCAAAATATACACAAAGGTTTGGGCATTTCTTATTTTTTTCATCGTAAAAACAGAGTATGCACACAATAAGTACAATTCCTCAGACTAAATAACTGCAACATAGCCCTAAAATTGAAATTCTGTAAACTCCCATTGATTTAAATGAAGCTTAACTCTTTTGCTGGTACATAGATGCTCACAAAGCAGCCCCAGCTTCATCTTTAGGTCTGCTCCAAGGGGTGCTGTCCTAGTAATAGCAATCCTTTAAGATGTTGCCCCATGTAACCCGTCTGCACTGAGAGTTTTCTCCCACTAGGAGTTGTTTGAGAATGTATAAACAGTGAGTCTGATGTACTGAGGAGGACTGTGGTAATTCTAGAATAAATCAACTGCACCATGGAGGAGAGACACACATTTGTATTGCTTTAAATGTGGCTTTTAACCTTTTGAGTGCCAGAGGGGTGCACAACGCATTTCTCCACAAGGAGTTGTGCAACCCTCTGTCACTCAAAGAGTTAATTCTTTGAATGCTAATGGATCTCTAATACATATCAAATTAACAGGTCTCACATTCCAGGGGTTAAAAAAAAAAACAAATGAAATAAGTGGAAATGTTTACGGTCCCAGTGGTACAGTTGGTTTACTGTAGTTCTTGTACATCGCCTTCAAAATTGGTTCCTGATGTAGCATTTTACCCTGGCAAGAAAAGCAATAACATTGCTGGCTTCTGCACGTTTTTAGTTTGGCTTTTATGAAAAGGAACCTATATGCCAGGGATAGGAAACCTTTCGTTTTCCAGCTGTTGGGATCTCAACTACCATCATCCCCAACTTGCTGATGGCTGGTAGGGAATGATGAAAGTTGCAATATCCAACAACTACACAGGCAAAGGCCGCTTGTACCTGCTATAATTGAACCTACTGTAGCTCTTTCACTTCCAGCAATACTAGGAGCTGGTTTTTAACACCTTAGCTGGTCACTGCAGCAGTCTCCCAGACATGGTTGTCCTGCAAGTGTGCTCACCTGTAACCAAGGGTGGTTGAGTGTTTTGTCCACACTGTAACGCTTCCTCATCTTCACTTGCAGCAGGTTGTTGATAAGATCAATGGCTAAAATAAACAAAGAATTGATGCCTGAAGTAATTGTCATCAAACAGCGACTGCTTCAAAATGTTAAGAATCACCCAGCCATGGAGGTTGAACATTAATGGGGATATATCACCCCTATACAAGTTAGCCAGAATAGTTACATTATATAGCGAATATGTGTAAAAGTTTATTAATTTCTTTTTTTTAAAGCTCTAGTTGGTTGAAAATGAAGGAATAAATGCTGCCCTGCACCGAATTCCGCAGAGACTGCGGTCAGCTACTCTGTAACTGCAGACCGTCATTCTGCCTCTGCTCCCCTCCCTCTATACAACTTCCTCCAATGACAGAGGCTTTCTGCCTGGAAGCTGGAGCAGTCTCATTGGCAGAGATCGATATCTACCCAATGAGAGCGCTCCAGCTTACAGGCAGAAAGCCTCTGTCATTGGAGGAGGCTGGATAGAGGGAGGGGTGCAAAGGCAGAGTGACGAACTGCGGTTACAGAGCAGGTAACCGCAGTCTATGCCTAAGTAGGTGCAGGGCAGTGTTTATGCCTTCATTTTGACCAACCAGAGCTTTAAAAAAAGAAATTAATAAACTTTTGCACATATTCCCTATATAATGTAACTATTCAGGCTAACTTGTATAGGGGTGATACGTCCCCATTAAAAACTGTGGTGGAAATCCTCTGTTATGGCATCACTATCAAACTGCACACCTAACTTCTTAAAGGGATAGTAATATTTCACATAAAAACAGCTCCAATTAATCTTAAAAGTAATTGGGCCATGAAGAGTGTTATTTCAATACTGTCAGAGCTGTAGTTCAAGAGTAACTGAATGAGAACGTATCCCCCTCCCACCCCTTTTACGTAGTGTAAGCTGCCTCCCCTCGGATGTGGAATCTGGTCGCTTGACCAGACAGATCGCAGCAAGGGACAATATACTTACTGTGAAAACCCTACCCCCCCAACCTTGACAGGTTTTTCCCTTATGCTCACTGAAGATTGTCCCTTGCTGTGATCCATCAAGACAGTCTTGCTACTCTAAGGGGAGCAGTGTTACATCAGTAAAAGTGTTGGGAGGGGGATATTTTATCATTCAATTACTCTTGAATTACAATTCTGACAGAATAGAAATAACACTCTCCATGGCCCAAATACTATGAAGATTATTTGGAGCTATTTTATTGTGAAACATTACCATCACTTTAACTCAATGGATGCTAGAAAAATAACTGCAATGCATCTAAGACATTTCTAGCACCCACGATGTTAAAGGAAGACATTCAGTAATGCATTCTTCCCAGAGGTACCTGTCTGTCAGGATATTGTCTTCATACTCTCACATTAGGTCTTGCTCTTTCAAGTCAACCTTAGCTCAAACTCACCTACAGAGGAAATCTCTCTGTCAAAGTAACCTCAAAGGCAAACCACTTGCAAAGGAGGTATCGCCTTCACAAGGTGCACTCCAATGCAAAAGTGATCTCAATGGTTGAGTACTTAAAGGGGTACTAACACCTAAAAATGAACTGGGGTTACATACATTTAAATACACTATAATCCATGCTACCATTTGTGAAACTCTTGTACATTAGCGCTGACATTTCCCCCTTTTCTATGGCTCTCATTGATTGTCCAGAAGCATCTGTAAATGGACTGAGATAACTGTTTTTCTGAATACAAGAGCAATGGGCACTAATCAATTAAGTGACAAAACCTAAAGTGGAACTTTCACATGAATTCAAATTTGCATATTTGAAAACAGCATTAAAAACGGTCTATATGTCATATTAACCAAATGTCCAGCAGATGCCTAGTTTAGGAGATATTCACATTTATTTCTGGGAAAAGTGAAAGTGAACATTTCTTAAAACAGCACACAGCTTCATTAGCATATGAAACATCTTTGAAACCTTCATTAGCATTTGACATGTCAGTGAAAAGGCTCATTATCATATGAAACATCACTGACACGCTTAATTAGCATGTGAAAACTTTACTGTTACCGTTCGGGTACCACAATTAGCATACATTAGCATAGGTAACAAGAGAGAATGTCTCCTTAAGTGTACATTTGCTGGTCTTTTGGTTAACATGACATTTTTAATACAGTTTTTAAATATGCAAACTTGAATTAATTGTTTGACTGCCAGAGAGGTATGCAAAGTATTGCAGAGCAATGCGTTGCGTACCCCACTCTGGTACTTAACCCTTTGAGTGCCAGAGGGGTACGCAACGCATTGCTTTGCAATGTGTTGCGTACCCCTCTGGCACTCAAAGGGTTAAAAGATTAAGGTGAAAGTCCCACTTGCAGTATTTAGTAAACAAACTGCTCTATAGGTGGCAAATAAAAATGTCTTTTAAATTAAATTGGGCTTTTAACCCCTTGAATGCTAGAAAGGACTTCTCATGTGCATAGGAATTTAGGGCCAATGTTCTAGGCTCTCAATAGAAACATCACAAACAAGGTGACAATTTACACATGCATTATGGAGCAAGTCAAGGAAGAGATTTTGGGGATGTAGCATAAATAATCTAATAATTTTACATATACTGTATGTTAAAGGGATATTAATGGCTGGAAATAAATGCAGCTCGGATTAATCCTCATATGCTGTGGGCCATGTAGAGCTGTATTTCAATACTGTCCGGTTTGTAGTCCAACAGTAATTAAATTATAAAGTATCCCCTTCCCACCCCTTTACCTCATGTATGGTGCCTCCCATCAGATGTGGAATCTGGTCACAGCAAGGGACAATCACCATGCACTGAGCATAAGGAAAACCCTGCCCCACCTTGAAGGAGGAGGGCAGGATTTTCCTTATGCTCACTGAATATTGTCCCTTGCTATGCTCCATCTGGACCGGCTTATAGAGGCACCGTTACGTAGGTAAAAGGGGCAGGAGGGGGTTACTTTATAATTCAATTACTGCTTAACTACAAATTGGAGAATACTGAAATACAGCTCTACGTTGTCCTACAGCATATGAGGATTAATTGGAGCTGCATTTATTTTCAGCCATTAATATCCCTTTAAATATGTGTGATATTTAAGATTCTATCAACCCATTTCATTTTCTTGGTAATTAGAGTTCCTTACCTTGGTATGGGTCCCTTATACCAAAGTGTATAACAGTCTTGATTTAAAAAAAAAAAAAAGAAAAATAACTTTAACCCCTTAAGGACCTGCTGCGCATGCACGCGGCCGGCACTTAAGGACCACGGTAGGGCTGCAATTAACGATTATTTTTTCGATCGGATTAAAAAAATGCTAATTTTTCATTATTTAAAATGATTTAATGAACAAACTGCGTGCTAAAAACAAACATCAGAATAAAAAAACTTAAAATGTACATTAATGTGTCATTGTTCTTATTTTACTATGGGGTCTACTCACTAAAAGGCGAGATGAACATTTTATCCCCTAAGGCCATCCATTACCACCTCCAGGCCATCCATCACCCCCCAAGACCATCCATCACTCCCCAAGGCCATCAAGCTCCAACTTGCCCCCCATCAACTCCAACTTGCCCTCACATTGTCCCCATAATCGTCAACTTGCCACTATCAGCTCCAACTTGCCCTCACATTGCCCCCATAATCTCCAACTTGCCCCATCAGCTCCAACTTGCCCTCACATTGCCCCCATAATCTCCAACTTGCCCCCATCAGCTCCAGCTTGCCCCCCATAATCTTCAACTTGTCCGCATCAGCTCCAACTTGCCTGCACATTGCCCCCATCAACTCCAACTTGCGCCATCAACTCCAGCTTGCCCCCATAATCTTCAACTTTTCCCCATCAGCTCCAACTTGCCCCCATAATCTTCAACTTGTCCCCATCATTTCCACATTGCCCCCATCATCTTCACATGGGAATCTGGGATCGGAGGGTTGGGTTAGAGGAGCCAGGAGGCAAAATATAATCAGTTATTTAAGTCCGTCTGCTGTCTCCCTCCTTCCAACTTATCAGAGCGAGTCAGGGACACAAACGTAGAGCAGGGTGTCTCATACCGCGCAGGTTTACCTCAAGGCCAGGGGTAAGGGGTTAAATAATCCATCCAGACTGTGCTGGTGCTACAGGCGTCGGTCGGTGCAGCAGCAGCAGACAGGAGATGGCAGCAGAGTTTGTACTTGTACAGTGCGTCGCATCACGTAACCTCCTTCATGGGCTTGCGGCACTGAGCATCTGGGAGGAGGAGGCGGGGCAGTTCCGGCCAGTCACAAGTGAAGGTGAAGTGAGGACAAATAACGCTGTGCGCCTCCGTGACACTGACTCCAGCTCTTCCTTCAAGTTCTGTGTGTCAGTCACATCAAATCCAGCCAGCGCGCAGGTGCAGCATTCAGACAATCCCCCCCGGTCCAACAGACATGATGATGCATAACTAATCGATAATGAGAATCGTTGGCAACGATTCTCATTATCGATTTAAATCGATTCGTTGTTGCGGCCCTAGACCACGGACTTTTTTTTTTTTTTTTTTGTGCAGTCCGATTCAGGGCTCCCCAAACGGCGTGCAGCTGCGCGAGGAGCCCTGAATTCCATGACGTACATGTACGTCCTTGGCCCTTTAGAGACCTACACCCTGTGACATACATGTACGTCATAGGTCGTTAAGGGATTAAAAACCAGGCATGTGTGCAATGCATTACACATCTCCTGGATTCTTATAGTAGTGCAATGATCACTACACACAGTAAAAAGACCCAAAACAGATCTTATCCATTGCTGGGGGTGGGGTATCAAAACATCTCCCCAACGGCCAGAACGCAACCCATAAGTTTTAGCCACAAACCTCACATTGTGTGCACAGTCTCTTATACCCTCTTTCAAGCATGAAAAAGAGGATCTATGGGAACTGCATCACACAGGACAAGAAATTAGACTGAGATTTCAGTCTTGCAGTCCAGTCCCTTCTTGTGGGACCAACAGGGCTGGCACCGATGGTTTCTTTTCAGACTCCCCTTCTGCAGGTCTATCAAGCTCTAAATGCCATCTTCATCAGCAAATCTGCACATGGGGCACTATCCTGGTAGTAACTGTCCTTTACCGCTTTGAATACCAGCATTGTAAAGCAATACAGTAAACACTGATCTAGCACAAAAAGGGTTAACACAATGCAAACCAAGTCATATATAGATGTGTATAGACAGGATACTTAACGGAACTCTTTCAACCTGCCTTTATGTGTTAATAGTATCTTCCTTCTTCCTTAAGCTAAGTGTCAGAAGTGATCAGTGGAAGAGTTAGAAAATATGTCATATAAATGGAAAAACAGAAAGTTTTATCCACGTTTTCCCAAGAAATGTAATGTATTTTTACTTTTGATTGAAATCAGTAATAGAAAAATAAAACAGTTATTTCAAATGTAAACCCTCTGCTTTATACAGCAGTGAGGTGTATATATATTTAAGCTAAGTTCACATGGGAGTCTTTTTGTTCAGCAATTCTAAGACTGTTCTAAAGGACTCAAAGTATAAAACACATTACTGTGTATTTGCCTGTTCACACTGTCAAATAGGCCACACATCACATAATATATATGTAGCTTGCAGAAAGTGTCCTGCGTTTAACACACAAAAATTTCAGCAGAGCAGATCTACGTATCAAACTACGAGTTCACCATGTGGATCATTTGGGATGACTGGATCACTGTGTTGGTCACAGCTGCAATCCAATTAATGGCCAGTCCACATGGGTGTCAGCCAATAATGGTTTGCTGACACCACAAAGGTGCTTATCATTGGCTACACCTTGCCCCCCCCAGAAAAAATTGCCTGTTAAATGACAGTTCAGGTAAATGAAAAATACATTGTGGTTGACAAAGCCTGTAGGAATGAAGCTTTACTTCATTCTTTCAGCAGCATTCAAAGCTTCCAGATTCCTCCTGCTGAAGGTTTCCCAAGAACATGTCAGTGGGAGAAGCCTGGAATCAGAGTTCTGCAGAAACAATCATATCTGCCATATCATCCCGTAGCAATTAACCCTTTGAGTACCAGAGAGGTGCACACTGCATCGCATACCCCTCTGGCATCCAGAGGGTTAAAGGACAGAGCTAAAGTTGAAAGTGGGTTATATTATTTTAAATAGCATGAATTTCCAGCTATCCTGTACATAAAATTTAGTTATTGTACGATCGATCTTAACCCTTTGAGTGCCAGAGGGGTAAGGAATGCATTGCAAAGCAATGCATTCCGTACCCCTCTGGCACTCAAAGGGTTAATATCTAATCCTAAACTTGAATTTTTAAAGATTGTCAAACAGACACATTCTGACTAATTGTGCAGAAATAATACAACTACTGGACTAAGATTTACATCGCTGTTCTTCTATTTTGAAAGTTTGTTAGCTTTGCTGTGACCCTTTAACCCCTTAAGGACCGGAGGTTATGGGACATTTCCGTCCCATAACGTCCGCATAGGGGCACTTTGACGAGCCGGTACACGTGACCTGTCACGTGTATCGGCGCGTCACTATGGGGCTTGAAACAGATCGCTCCGATCTTGGAGCGGTCTATTTCATGCCCTATTTTTACTTACAGCGCTCCCGGTAGAGCGCTGTAAGTAAAAAGTATGTGACGTACCAGGACCGTCAAGGGTCCCTAAGGGGTTAAAAACCATGCAGAACAGTTACTGCTCAGACACCCCATCATGATTGCTATCTAATGAAAGCCCTGGATTCCTAGAAAAGGCAGAAATGGGAGACCCTAGATTTTAAGGCTCATAAGATTAGGATTTAGTAAATTTATTATTAAAAGAGGATTTTAGTCTTACCTATTAAATCCTTTTCTCTTAGTCCATATAACTCGCAGGTACCATGGGGAGGCGATAGCTCCTCCCATTGGACTGGAACAATTTTAGAAATGCAGGGTGGAGCCTCCCCCTCCTCCATATCAGGCTACCTCACTAGCCCCCACCCGGATAGATTTGTGAAAAGCCTAAGTAAGAGAGCGAGAAGGAAGAGAGGAAAACTCCTGTGAGCCAGCACATGGAACAGCCCAAACAAAGTGTCAAATAACATAACACAACGCACAAGAACAAGAGTCAGCAAGGCTCAAACAGTTAAAGAGCTAGATGACAAAGAATGAGAAAAACCCTAGACAGGCAAAACTGCCTCGAGGACCTTTTCAGCCGAAGTCAGAACAGCCACACCGTAGTGTTTGTCAAAGGTGTGCAAAGAAGACCAAGTGGCGCCTTGCACAGCTGTTCAGTCAAATTTAGGGTCACGACAAAAGGAAGGCACAACAATCTCCAGATTGATGTGGAACTCAGATACCACCTTAGGAAGAAATTCCTGAGGTACGAAGGACAGCCTTATCCTTATAAAACACCATGAAAGGCACTTGCAGGAAAAGGCCTATAATTCAATTACTCTACTCTGCGGACAGAGACCACAGCCAAAAGAAAGGCCATATTCCACGTCAAAAGTAGAGGAATGGTAGCCAAAAACTCAAAAGAAGATCGCTGCAAGACATCCAAAACCAGGTTAAGGTCCCGCTGCGGAGTGGGAGCCTTAAAAGCAGGGAAAGCGTGAACACCACCCTGAAAGAAGACTGACATCTGGCAAAATGGCAATACATCTCTGGTAAAATACAGAGAGAGCTGAGGTCTGGACCTTCAAGGAACTAAGGCTAAGACCCTTGTTCACAACGTCCTGCAAAAAAGACAGGATTGCCGGGAGGTCAAACGCCTGTGAGGACAGATCCCTGTCCACACACACCATGAATGGAAAAATGGACCAAACCCTGTGGGTAGGCCTTGGACGAGATCGGTTTCCTAGGCTGGATCATGGTGGAGACAATCTAAGGAGAATAGCACTTCCTTCTTAGGATAGAGGCTTCAACAGCCATGCCGTCAAAGCCAGATGTTCCACGTCCTCCCGGCAGAGGTAACCCTAAAGGAGGAGATTCAGTCTGAGTGGCAGAGGAAACAGATCCTTAACAGATAAAGGCATTAGTTCTGGGAACCAAGGCTGCCTGGTACAATAGGGAGTGATCAAAATGACCGCCAAACCGTCCATCCGAATCTTCCTCAACACCCTGGGGATGAGAGGGAACGGAGTAAAAATGAAGACCAGATGAAAGCACCATGGAATCGACAGAGCTTCCACTGCAAACATCAGAGGGCCCTCCAGCAAGAGCAGAATATCTGAACCTTCCTGTTGTCCTTGGCTGTCCAGAAGTTCCCAGGAAGGAGCGTTCAGCAGAAGGTCATCCATGTAAAGAGTCACCTGAATCCCATGGTATGTAGTTATGCAATCAATGTTCCTAAGACCCGGGAAAACACCTGAGGAGCAATGGTAAGCCCAAAGGGCAGAGCAGTGGACTGAAAGTGCCCCAATGTGCAAGTGAACCTGAGGTACTTCTGACTGTCCAAATGAATTGGAACGTGCAGGTAAGCAACTTGGAGATCCAAAGATGCCAGAAATTCCCCTGGACACATAGCTGCAATGACAGAGTGCAAAGACTCCATTTTGTACTGAGTATGGACCACAAAAGAGTTTAGGTCCATGAAGTCCAAGATAGGGCGACTGCCGCTGTCCTTCTTGGGAACCACAAAGAGGTTTGAATAAAAACCTAAGCCTCCCTCTTGCTTTGCATTATATCAGCCGGTAGTCCCACTGATGTGAGTATTCATATTTTACCTTTTAGATTTATATCTTTGGAAGATAAACATTGTGGTTTGTACTTCTTCTTGTAGTGTTAAATTTACGCTAAAATCATACTTTACCAGACGACAAATTTAGTGTAACAAAGAAATTTATGAATGCCACACATCTTCTGTATACATGGATACCAAAGAAATATGGATGCATATGTATATTACTTCAGGGTGCACCAAACTGGCAACAGCACATAACAATTAAAGGGATAGTAATACTTAAAATGTAAAAAAAAATATGTTGTAGAGTTTATCCCCCTGAGTAAAACAAGGGCACTCCCACTGCTGAAAGGTGTTTCATTCAAAAGATATTAATTTTCAAATTTGAATTTTTTAGGTGCAATATCACAGTGGCCTGAAATTGTACAGTGGTGCTGTTGCTACACGATCCTATGGACAGCTCTGGTCAATAGACCATAAATCTCCATAGGATGGTGTAGCAACAGCGCCACTGTACAATTTCAGGCCACTGTGATATTGCACCTAAAAAATTCAACTTTGAAAATTAATAACTTTTGAATGAAACACCTTTCAGCAGTGGGAGTACCCTTGTTTTACTCAGGGGGATAAACCCTACAACATATTTTTTTTTACATTTTAAGTATTACTATCCCTTTAATGAGTGACATTTTCATGGAGAAAACAAACACGGTAAACCCTGTAAAGTCATTATAACCCACTGAGAGCATACATTTCTTGAAGGAAGGTATCCAAGAGAATTTCAAATGGTCAACATGGTCTTCCTTCATAAAACTATCAAGCAGAGAATTTTCTCTGAATAAAATACTTCAAACTGGTAACAGCACATATCATAATTTTTGGCTGACATGTTCATGAAGTTGGGCACACACTAATCACGGTACAGAAGGCCACCATGTGCACTAAGCACCCAATTAGCCGACTGCAGGGAAAGGTGTGCAATGTAGGGAAGGAGGATGGCCCCCATGTTGAGCTATGCGCTAATATCAAAATTGAGGCAGGAAAGGCTCATAGTGACTACTATCACTATGGGCAAGTTTAATAATAATAATAATAATAATAATAATAATAATAATAATAAAAGGGTCTGGATGCCCTGGTTCTCCAGACCCAAAGATGGCCTGACCCCCTACATCACCCCTAGGGATCTTAGGGAAATTTGTGTCATGGGAGGAAGAAGAGGGTAGTAGAGTGAGCAGGACAGGTTAGCTACCTGTGCCTGCTTCCAGTGTGTCTTGTGATTCTCAGGTGGTGGTGGTGGTGGGGTATGATGTCAAATGTGACAGCAGGGGACCCAAAGTCACACTTGCCAAGCCCAAGCAGTCTTGCCACTAGTACTACTAAAAAGGTCCAGCAGCTTGTATGGAGTGCTAAGAGTGAGGCAGGGGGTGATCATACTACTAGTGAGGAGAAAGACTCAGGGACTGAAATTTATGTGGTTGGTGTTAGTCATAATCGTGACGGAGAAGCAGCTAGTGGGACTATGTAAGGTGAGTGGTAGGGGAGGTAATGCAAAGCGGCCAGACTGTGTGGCGCACTCACCTCACATGGCAGTGTGGTGGAGTATAATCACAACCAGGACATAAAGTGGCAGCTAAGGAGATTCCATCCTGCAGTACACGCTAAGCTGGTGGCAGGGAGGGTCCATTATTATTATTAAACTGTCTGCAAGCTGTCACATGTCCTTAGCGGGGAGTGGACAAAGGGCATTGTGACAGTAGTATTACTCGGTTTTTGGTGTGATGATTCCACAATGGGGACCCCAAGCATCATGGTGTTTGGTTACAGTTATGCCAGGTGTTTGATTTGAGTCCAGATGTGGCCACTGTTCCCAGTCTTTCCCTTATGTACTACACACACTTCACACATTGCAGTTGCTGATGAGAGGCAAAGCACCTGCTCTCAAGGTAAACATTAGAGGTGCAATGGGAGATTAGGGAGTTAAATGAATGACTAAAGCCTTGGTATAAGCAGGAGAGGTTTGGGTCAAGCTTTATATTCTTGATAGATTGCACCTAGGCAGAAGGGGGCAACGGTGCGTAGCGTTAGGATGGTTAGAGGGCTAGAGGAGACTTTAAACTAGAAAGAGGGAGGGAGGGTGCTGCAACACAGGATGGGGAAGGTAGTATAATTGAGGAAATAGGATTAGAGAAGGGGCATGGGGGTGGAGAAGGGGGTATGGGCTACAAGATTTTAATATCAAGGAATTATTTTTGTGCATCAAAAAAAAGTTATCAATAAAGAAAATAAATTGGCTGGATAAGGTATCACTAGTGTAGCACCATTTCAACTGTAAGATCTCTGGTATCACTAGTGTAGCTCCATTTCAATTGTAAGATCTGTGGTATCACTAGTGTAGCTCCATTTCAATCGTAAAATCTCTGATATCACTAGTGTAACTCCATTTCAGTTGTAAGCGCTGTGGCACAACTTGCCTTACTTTACATGATTAATGGCAGTTCTAACATTAACAAAATAGGGTGGGCTGGAGTGATAGTAGAAGTGGGCCACTTGATTGTATTTGCCCCCCAGGCCAAAATTTGCCAGCCCTCCCCTGCCTACAGTATTGACCAAGTCTGTCTCATCCCTCCCTATCTCAAACTCAGTGCAGGTTAGCCCTACAGTATTGGCCAAGTCTATCTCATCCCTCCCTACCTCCCACTCAGTGCAAAGTAAGCACTGCAATATTGTCCAAGTCTGTCTCTTCCCTTCCTAGCTCCCACTCAGTGAAAGGTTAGGTTGCAATATTGTCCAAATCTTCCACTCAGTGACCTGTGGCTCTTGCTGCCTGTCGCATAGTCTATTCCCCATCTTGTCTGACCTGTGGCTCTGGCTGACTGCTGGCTCTATACTCTCCGAACGTGCCTGACCATCAGTCTCAGTGTTTCATGGTTCAGGTCTGCTCTCACTCCCTGTTGCCTCTGGTCACGTGACCCAGGGTGGAAACTTGTGCCTCAGTTACCATTCCCTCTGGTGATCCACCAACACCACGGTCCTAGTCTCCGGTATCTTGCAGTAGTGCAGTGCGCAGCACAGTGGGCAGCTCTGGGTAGGAGCCTTGGTCATATCATCCTGTGTTCTGGGGTTTTGGGGGCTATATTATCACTGTACTTATTAATAAAGGTGTAGTTATATATTCTATATTCCTATCTGTCCTTATTTGCCTGATTACCATGATAACTGGCCATGGCTTTCTCATCCCACCCTAGCTCCAACTCAGTGAAGGGTTAGTCCTGCCGTATTGGCCAAGTCAGTCTCATCCCTCCATAACTCCCACTCAGTGAAGGGTTAGTCCTGCAGTATTGTCCAAGCTGGTCTCATCCCTCCCTAGCTCCCACACAGTGAAAGGTTAGGTTGCAATATTGTTCAAGTCTGTCTCATCCCTCCTTAGCATCCACTCAGTGATGGGTAAGCCCTGAAATATTGGCCAAGTCAGTCTCATCTCTCCCTAGCTCCCTCTCAGTGAAGGGTTAGCCCTGCAATATTGGCCGTGTCTGTCTCACCCACCCCTAGCTTCCACTCAGTGAAGTTTTAACCCTGCAATATTGTCCAAGTCTGTCTCTTCCCTCCATAGCTCCCACTCAGAGAAGGGTTTGTCCTGGAGTATTAAGCGAAGTCTGTATCATCACTCCCACTCAGTGAAGGGTTAGCCCTGCAATATTGCCCATAGAACAGTATGGACATTGAACATGACCTCAGAGTTGCTTTGTCTACCATAACCCAAGACTTCGAAAAACACTTGTCAAGAGCAAAAAGCATCCCCAGCTTTCCCATTAGTTCTAATTAATCTCATATGTTTCAATGACTGACTGTTTATTTGATTGGGTTTTTACCTAAGTGCTTTCATTTTCACTTGCACCGTGATTACTGCACTATTCATTTTGCAAAGAAGCCCTGTTTGTTTGTTTACTGTTTAAAAAGTGCATTTATGCATTGTGCAATACTGTACATATTTTTTGTGGAATGAATTAAGTTGTGACCCAAAAATAATTTCATTTCCAAAACATAATGACCAAGGACAAATATGGGTCCTGAGGTTACACTGGTTGAAACCCACTGGGCTAGATCACCTATGAATTGATTATGATGATAAAATGTACGCGTGCAAATGTTTATAGTCTGGCTGGTAAGATGGGGGAACTAGAAATGATTGCAGCACATGAGCAGTATGATCTTATTGGTGTGTCCGAATCCTGGTTAGATGATATATATGACGTAGCAGTTAATCTAGAGGGTTATTAACTTTTTAGGAGGGATAGGGTTAATAAAAGGGGAGGAAGGGTATGCCTATATGTAAAGCATACCTTAAAACCTAGTTTAAGGGAAGATATAAATAAATGGTCCAATGAAAAGATAGAGGCCTTGTGGGTTGAAATACACACCAGGGGCACACATAGTAAAAAAAAAAAAAGCTGTTAGTGGGGATTTGTTGCAAGCCACCTAATACTGGGGAGTTGGAGGAAACCCAACTTTTACTGCAAATGGAAAAGGCTTCTAGGTCAGCAAAGGTAATTTATAATGGGAAATTTCAACTATCCTGAAATTGATTGGAGCAATATGACTTCCGGCATAACAAAGGGAAATCATTTTTTTAAGTATGTACTGTTCAAAGAAGTGGGTTGGGGCTACTCCTGTGAAAATAGTTACAGTGAGACTCGTACTGCAGAGGTCCACCGGGTTCCTGATGCTTACGATAGGACCAAATACATTGGCAAAGTAGTGCACCATTTACTAGTTCTTTTATAAAGGGTACTGGATACTTCTTTTTAGTTCTGGAGAAATATCCAACTGCTTTTTGGAGTCAGGAAGAAATTTATATGGCACGAGCTGAATTAGATGGACACTCCCCCCCCCCCCTTTAGCCTCAAATACTGTATGTTCCCATGTTGTTTACAGCCTGCTCCCATCTACTTCAAGTAAGGTCACTGCAGAGAATACTTTCTATAACATTCTCGCGGTCAGAATTTACTAAAGTAATTAGCACCCTTCACATAAATGCAATATTGTCAGCAACACTTAGCCCAATATATGTTAAGGAATATCAGGCTCTGATATA
Organism: Rhinophrynus dorsalis; assembly: GCA_037306005.1. Lineage (NCBI taxonomy): Eukaryota > Metazoa > Chordata > Amphibia > Anura > Rhinophrynidae > Rhinophrynus > Rhinophrynus dorsalis. The sequence goes on from CM074728.1 coordinate 23,341,487, forward strand.
TACTCACTATAGAGGAACATGCTAACAAAGCTCTCAGCAGATACAATGTAAGAGTAAGGCTGAAATAGAAATTATCAGGAAGAAGATTATACATATGGCGGTTGTAAACTGAAGGAAATGGATTTGTTTATATCTAACTTAAAGTGGTCCTGCCACCGCAAGACAAGTTAAGTTAAATTTACAGAGAACTCAAGTTTTCTTTTATATTGTACTAGCAATGTGTTTTTGAAAAATGAAATTTTTTTGAGAAATGAACTTAATTTTTTTGGCATAGTGTGGTACTTTATGCCAATTAGCCCTGTTCTTATCATTTGTTGTGGTATTAGTGTACAGGAATATTGCACCTGCTGATAAACTAATTAGCATAAAGTGCCATGCTGTAACATCAACAAACGTTACTCACGAAACTACTTTTATTACAAAAAAATAGCTAGTACAACATAATAGATTTTCATTAACTTTAAAAACAAACAAATATATTATGAGGACAAGTCCATTTTAAAGAATAAATCTGTTGTACATGTTTTATAAATGATAATGAGGGGCGTAAATGTGTTCTAGAAAGTATAATAAAAGCTTATAAAGGTAATACTTTCCCTTTACCACTCACAACAATCTGTGGACTATAGATAAACTCACCATCAGAAGAAGTTTCTTTCCAGGGGTTTGGTGGATACATGAAAGCTGCATTCTGGATCTGGTCATGAATATCTTCATCTTCATTAAATGGAAATGTGCCGCTCAGACTGACATAAATAATCACCCCCACTGACCACATATCCAGGGAACGGTTGTAGCCTCTATTTCTCAACACTTCTGGGGCAAGATAAGCCGGAGTTCCAACAACAGAGCGCCTGAATGATTTCTCTCCAATAATGCGAGCAAAACCAAAGTCACACAACTTCACCTAAAGAAGAGAATGAGAGGTCACAAAAGCCTAATCTCAAACAGAAATTCACACAGGTAACAGCAGTTAACAGGTTTCTAATATTCATTTATCTCTAGCTTGGCTATGCTGGAGACAGGGGTACTACCAGTCACCAACTTACACATAAATACTATAGGAAAGGTCATTGCAGGCCACCTTACCCTCCTATACTTGTATAATTCTGGCAGGGTCACCAGCGAGCTTTCCACTCATGCAAATCAACTGATAGCAGAAGTGGTGTTATCACCCTTCAGTCCTACAGGCATGACCACATCTTATAGAAGTGGTCTGCTGCATGGCTAGTCAAAGTCTTAAACAGGTGTGCTGCAGGCCACTTTCTACATCCCAAGGATGGGAACAGTGCCAGCCACCCTCATGTCAAATTTCATGGTACTAGCATTGCTGTCTGTCCTGCTATTAGTCATCCTACAAAGTTGTACTGCTAACTGTGGCACAGTGATACATGCAATCTTCAATTGTGAAATGTTGAAATAGTTAGTTCAACCCTGCTGCACAAACTTCAGACAGCACAACCCTATAACTAGCAAGCACAATGCAATGCGTATACATAATAAAAGGAAAGCAGCACCAAGTCTCTTTATTGCTTACACACAGACACCTCTGATTTACCCAGCAAAGGGCAGCTTTAGGCTCTACTGTACTAATACTGCAGTATGTCTTTACTTGCCTGTGGAAAGGGATCTGACGAAGCAAGAAGTACGTTCTCTGGCTTCAGATCACAGTGCACAATGTTCTTGAAGTGAAGATGTCTCAGTGCTACTAAAATCTAAAAGGTTAAGAAGAGTCAGTTGACAAAGAACAAGGATTTATGTAGTAAATGACAAAAAGCAGCAAAATAATACATTATTTAATTCCATTAACGGCTTTCATAGAGTAAGCAATTACTCAGATTGAGTAAGCAATTAAATGGATGAACCAAGCATTTGGCTCATATTTAATCCTTTAAGGACAAGAAGGGTGTGCAACACATTGCATTGCAATGTACTGTGCACCTCTCTGGCCCACAAAGGGTTAAAGAACAATAAAATATTATAGCTGCCTCAAAATCTCAAGTCCTCCAAATTAATACTCACCTGGGTGACCAAGAATTTGGTAATGCGCTCAGGCAACCGTCCCTTTTCACTGGACAGGATCATCTCCAGCATATCCCCATGCAATTTTTCCATCACTACAAAAACCCTTTCTGGTGTTTCAAACATGCACTCCAAGTTCACCACACCACGATGATGCAGGTTCTAGAGAAAAGCAGAAGAGGAGTAAGAAATACAGGAAGATTCCACTGCCACTTCCAGACATACATTACTACCAACCAATTACAACAGAGAAAGCAGAACACTGCAGAGAGATAGAGATTATCAGCTGCTTCCATGCAAAAGTGGATAAATTCTGGGGTAAACTACATCACAAGAAACAAAGAAAAATAGGATGATAGTGATCTTAACTGTTAAATCCTCTATCTTACGTCCATATGGAACACAGGTACCTTGGGGCTGAGTCCCTCCTCTGGAGGGCAAGGCACAACTCAAAAGACAGAGTCTTGAAGGTGGAGACTCACTGCCACTCCTCCAGCTCAACCCTCGCCCTGATCTACACTAGCCAGTATGAATGTGACCAAAGCTACACTTACAGGGTAAGCAAAAGAAGAAGGAAATCTGTGAGAAGACTCCACAGCTCAGACAGGCGAGACCAAACAGAGGTCCCTTTTCTCTGGGGAGCAGACCTGTGTTCCACCTGGACTAAAGAGAAAATGATTTAACAGGTAAAAACACTAAAATCCTATTTTCTCTTACGTCCACTATGTAACACAAGTACCATGGGGATATAACAGCACTAAGCTCCCAGGGTGAGGGAGGAGAAAGGAGCTCACACCTGTGCCCATAATACTGGACTTCCCAAGGACTATCCAGAATCGGAAATGCCCAAACAGAAGTATCAAGAGGTCAAGGGCCAACAGGGCGCAAACATCTGAACAGCAGCAACGTAACAAATAATGAAGGTCTGTAGACATGCAAGACCGACTGAAGGACCTTTCGGCCGAAAGCAGCTTCAGCTGAAGCCAGAATATCTACACGGCAGTGTCTACGAAAGGTGTGCCTGGAGGACCAAGTTACATCCTTGCACAATTGCTCAGCCGAGACCCAATTCTTGTAGGCCCAAGTGACCTTGAAGGGAACGGGTTTCTTTCGGACTTCATTCACCTGGCATACGGTAGCCTTGATCCAAGAAGCAATCGTAGCCTTGGATGCAGTCTGCCCAGCCCTAGGACCCTCAGGGATGACAAGGAGAGACAGCCTTACAAAAAGGCTCAGTCTGGTGCACATAACATTTAAGGCACTGCACAAATGGAGATCCCTCTCCTTGTCAGACTTGAGGTCAGAGGAGAACAAAGGCACCACAATCCCCTAATTGATGTGTAACTCAGAAACCATCTCAGGAGGAAACTCCAGGGAGGTTCAAAGCACCACCTTGTCCTTGTGAAAGACCAGAAAGGGCTGTTTGCAAGACAAAGCCTGCAGTTCAGCTACCCTGAAAATGGAGACCACTGCCAAAAGACAAAACCATCTTAAGCATCAGCTGACGCAGAGGAATGGTAGCAAAGGGTTCAAAAGGAAGTCTCTGTAAGACAACCAAAGCAAAATTAAGGCCCCATGGAGGAGTAGGAGCCTTAAAATAGGTTAGACATGAGCTGCTCCTTGAAGGAACACCTTGACATACAGAATGGAGGCAACACGTCTCTGATAGAACACAAAGTGCTGAAGTTTGAACCTTCATTTAGCTCAAACTGAGACCCTTCTTCAGTCCATCTTGGAGAATGGATAACACTAAAGAGAGGTCAAAATCCTGCGAGGACACAGACCAGTCCATGCGCAAAGAATGAAATAGAGACCAAATCCTATGACAGGGTTTGGAAAAGACAGGCTTGCGGGCCTGTATCATAGTAGAAATTAACTCAGTAAAAAACACTTTTCTCCTCAAGATGTGGGCTTCAACAGCCATGCCATCAAAGCCATCTTTTCCCACATCCTCTTTCCACAGGAAACCCTGGAGAAGGAGGTCCAGCTGGGAGGGAAGTGAAATGGGTCCTAAATGGAAAGAATGACCAGGTCTACAAACCACACCCTCTGGGTCCAGTAAGGCGAGTCCAGAACCACAGTCACTCAGTAAATCTTGATCTTCCGGAGTACCCTGGGTATGAGAGGGATGGAAGGACATACATAAGCTAGATGGAAGTTCCACGGACTCCACATGGCATCCATAGCTAAGGACAGAGGATCTCCACGCTGGGAGCAGAAGGTCGGAACCTTCTTGTTTTCTCTGGTGGCCATGAGGTCTATTGTAGGCACACCTTAAAACAGCACAATCAGGTAAAAGGCCTTCGAACTGAGATCCCACTCTCCGGGATCCACATCTTGGTGACCTAGGAAGTCCGCCAGCACATTTTGTACCCCTGGAACGTGCATGGCGGAGATGGATGGAAAGTGGGTTTCTGCCCAGCCTAAAATGTACCTTACCTCGACCAGGTGGCAGCACTTGAGTGCCTCCTTGACAGCTTATGTATGCCATGGAAGTGTGCAACTGAACCCTTGGTTTCCACCTCAGGTGTGAATTGCAGTTCACGAGGGCTAGACGAATCGCCCGAGTTCCAGAACAGTTATGGACTGAAGAGATAACTCCACAGACCACCTGCCCTGGACTCCCAGGTGACCCAGAACCTCACCCCAGACACTCTGTTGTGATCAGAATCCATTCAGGTACCAAAGCGTTTCCCCTGTTCCAGGTTACGCCAACACAACAACCACTGAAGGTCCTGGAGGACCACTGGGGAGAGTGAGATTTGACAATCCATGTGATGCGGATTCTCCTATACTCCCTGATTGTTGCCAAGGGATACTTCAGGGCCTGAGACACCACCTGCATCATCAAAGAGAGCTTTTCCTCTGGTAAGAAAACTTTCCCTTGCTGGGTGTTGAACCTCATCTCCAGAAACACCAGTCCCTGAGAGGGTACTTGAAAGGACTTCAGCATGTTCAGAATCCACCCCTGGTGGACCAAAAGCCGAACACAGTCTTGGATGTGCAGGGCAAGTAGCTCCTCGGAGGAAGCTTTGATCAAAAGATTGTCCAGATAAGAGTGTCATGGAGATGCCCCTGGTGGGATTGAAGCCTGCTAAAGCCCCCATAACCATGGTGAACACTCGGGGTGTGGCAGCAAGGCCAAATGGCAGACCTGTGAGCTGGTAGTGATCCGAGCCATAGGCAAAATGCAGATAGCGTTGGTTGTCCGGGTGGATGGGGATGTGTAAGTACGTATACTCAAGGTGTAGAGACACCAGATACTCCCCAGGGCGCAATTGCTGCAATGACAGAATGCAAAGGTTCCATTCTGAAGCACGTAGTCACCCCATATTTGTTGAGACATTTCAGGTCTAAGATGGGAAGACAGCAAATGTCCTTCTTTGGCTCTTTGGGCACCCTGAAGAAAAAGAAATGAAATCTTGGAAGGGATGTGAAATCTACCCATCCAAGATTACCCACAAAACTCACTGGTCCACTAACGAAGCATCTTGAAACAGGCAAAGGCGCCTACCTACTGGTAAATGTAAATCAGGATTCTGCGAGTCATGCAGAAGATTGCTTGGCAGACTTAGCCCTTGGAGCTACTTGCTTGGGCTGCCAATGCTATCTAGGCTTGGCGGAGAAGTGTGTGTGGGAGGCCTGCGAATCTTGTGGTGTTTGTGCCTCCGTTTGGCGGGGACGAAAAAGATGCGGTTTCCACACCATAGTCGGACGTTTGGAGGACATCTGATACAATAAAGTACTCTTTCCCCCAGTAGCATCATTAATGATCTGCTTTAATTCAGGTCCAAACAGGGACTTGTCCTGAAAAAAAAGAAACCAGTGACATTTTGGAAGATTGATCCACAGACCAAATCTTAAGCCACATGGTGTGTCGCAAAGCAACAGAAAACACAGAGGCCTTGGTGGACAACAGGGCCGCCTCAAAAAAAAGCCTCAGACACATAAGTGTTTGCCTCTTTTATGCTGGCCAAAAGAACAAACAGGTCATCCTAGGAAAACTGGGCACATACAGCCCGCATAAGCTGTTCACCCAAAAAAGCAACTGTCCTATTAACCCAGGCAGGGGCAAAGTTGGCCCTGAAAATAGAATCCAGTTTCTTATCCGCTGGATCTTTGAATCTAGCTGCATCTGCCAAAGGAAGGTAGTAGTCTTAGCCAACCTGGGGCATCCACGGTTGCAGGAGAGGTCCACTGCAGTAAAGCTGCCTCAAATGGGGTACAGTTTAGAGAACCTCTTGGTAATAGACAGCTGTTTGTCTGGGGTCTTCTGCTCATCCAGAAAGATCTAGTCAAGAGTGGCATTAGAGGGAAAAATTTGTGGTGACTTCTTACGCCTCTGTAAGACATCCGTAGGAGAAGACACCTCCTCAGACCTGAAGAGAGCCCAAAACAGCTCTAATGAGTCCCTTGGCCCAAGGAAGGGGGTCAGTCTCATAAGAGTCCCCACTGGAATAGGAAGCTTACCAATAGTCATATTATCCTGCATAATTACCCGATTAGTTAGAAATCCTACTTCTGCCACGATTCTTCATTTAGAGGCATCTACATCATCAGTCGCTTATGTTACCATGCAACGCCTCCTAGAGGAGACTGGGACGGACAGCGCAGGCACATGGATATCTGTCAGCAAAGATGTCTCAACAGAAGTAGGATTTCTGATTAACGCACTAAATCTGTTGGATAATATGACTATTGGCAAGCTTATCGCTATAAAGCTAATTTTATATTTTTTGGGTGTGGGGACTTTATTTGGGGTGATTGTTCCCCATCAATCTGGAGAAAGAGTAAAGAGAGTCTGCCTCTGTGTAGGATAAGCAATAGAGAAATAAACGTAACTGCAAGATAGGCAGCCAATCTGAAGGAAGCCCACAAAACAGACATTCCGGGAAACAGTCTTCTCAGTTGCTGCTGCCTACTACTTGGGCCATGGACCACCATGGACCCCCAAGACTCTCAGGAAGTGAACTTCATGAAAGGGCATGAGGCGAAAAGAAGAGCGAGCCCACTCTGACTTCTGCACGTCAGCCAGGTGAAGAGTTGTGTCCCAGAGAAGTCTGCTCGTAGAAGTCAATGGAGCACAAATGGCATCAGAACGGGCACCCATTCTTAAAGGGACCACAACACAATATTGGGAAGCAGTAACCAAGTCCCCTAGAAACCCCAAACTCCCAGGGAACATGTGAAGGCAGCCTAAAAATGGGACCTCCGTATCAGGAACATGAATACAGACGCACAAAACCCCCAAAAGAAGTGAAAACCAATGGAGAAGGGGTTAACCCTGGGAAGCTGCAGCCATCTTTGCCCCAAGCACAGGCATATACCTATTAAGATAATTGAATAACCCAACATGGGTGCAGGAGACCAAGGGCTCCAGAAAGCTTCTGTATGGAGAGGCACAAGGTAGGGACAATGTGGACCAAGGCACTCAAAGGGTTACTCACAAGTCTTCTGTCTTCAGGTTACCATTGATAAAGGAAACAGAGGCTCAGAGGGACTCTGCTTGGAGGGAAAACCTGGCCTGCAAGGGCCCACACAGAACCTGTAAACTGGTCAATCCACTCCGGGGGAATCCTAGTAATGGTAACCCGCCTAATGGGGGAATTTTGACAGTCCCATATCTAATAGAAAAATAATAAATCTAAATACTAAGACTGTCTCTGCTCAATCCATACTCTTCAGAGGACACATTCATACTGGCTAGTGTAGGGCGGGGCAAGTGTTGAACTGGAAGAGTGGCAGGGAGTCTCCACCTTCAAGACTTTTGGTATATGTCCTGCCCTCCTGAGGAGGGGCTCAACCCCATGGTACCTGTGCTCCATAGTGGATGAAATTAAATAAAAAAGGCAGGGCCTTTGAGGCAGAGACTCCTCTCGTCTCCGGTTTTACCTCCAACTCCTCAGTTTCAACATATAACAAAGTGTCTTGAAGACAAAAGTGAGAGGAAAGAAGGAAATCCCCTGAACAGAGACTCCAAGAGGACTCCTCTGGCCAGTAACTAAAGACGCATGTTATTTTTCACTAGGTGGGAGTCCTGCGTTCCACATGGATTATGAGGAAGGGAATTAACTTCACTAAAACCCTCTTTTCTCTTCCATCCAATGTAGCACACAGGAACCATTGGGGATGTATCAAAGCACCCAACAAGATTCCTGGGAGGAAAAAACTCCACCATAGAAAAGTATTCCACTGGACTAAATGGTACCATAAAAACCTCAGGTGTCAACAAACACAGAACTTATACAACAAACAACCGAATAAAGAACAAGATCCAACAGGGTTCAGAACTCTACAGAAAGAAACAGTAGAAGGATCTTAAACACAAACCACCACTTGAAGGACAGTCCAGCGAAAACTGGCCTCAGACAAAGACAGTACATTGAAATTGTAGTGTTTAGTGAAAATGTGAAGAAACGGCCACGTTGCCACTTTACCCAGCTGCTCAGCAACGGCCTGATCCTTCTAGGCCCAAGAGGTGCCCACTTCTCTGGTGGAGCACGTCGTGACTTGGAAAGGAACAGGTTTCTTTACAAATGCTTGTTGGATGGTCGTCATAATCCAAGAAGCAAAGGTAGCTTTGGAGATATTCTGGCCCATGTGAGGACCCTCAGGAATGACAAAAAGGGAGTCAGATTTCCACAAGGCTGCATGTGATGAATGTAGTACTTTAGATAATGTACCATATCCTACAGATGAAGTTTCTGCTCCTGCATGCTAGAAGGATCAGGTCAGAACGAATGAAGTACAATTTCCTGGCTGATGTGAAAAATCAGCCGACCACCATTGGCAGAGATTCTGGGAGTACAAAGAACAATCTTGTCCTGGTGAAGAACCAGGAAAGGGCGTTTACAAGACAAAGACTGCAAGTTAGGCAACTCTGAATGGGTACAAATTGGCAAAAGGAAGACCATCTTGACCATCATAACATTACAGAAGCAGCTGAAAGAGGTTCTGAAGAACTCCTAACATCAAATTCAAATCCCCCTGAGGACAGGGTAAGTATGTTCCACCACATGACCAAAGGTCTTTATATGAGGGAGGAAGGCAATATACTTCTGAAAAAGAATGGACAGAGCTAAGACCTGAACCTTTATAGAGCTCAGGCGGAGAACACAGGAAATAGTGCTGCATATGAAACTATAAACTTCACCGCAGCACGCCTCCATTCTATTTGACATGATGTTCAGTCTAAATGCTGGCGATGTGGGCAGCTGGACAACTCCGTACTTAACATTTGGTGGGACTGCCCTATACTGCAGCCCTTCTGGTCCTCTATGTAATAAATCAGCTCCACAGATATAGCTCCTGTGTGTTCTGTTCAATAGCTCTCAGCCTTCCCTGTGGAAGGATCTGCATAAGATTAAGTTGTACTTCACCATACTTTATTCTGCTAAAATGTGCATCCCGGTTAGGTGGAAGCATGAGAATCATCCCTCACTCTTAGACTGAATTGTTAACTCTTTGAGAGCCAGAGAGGTATCTAACACATTGCAATGCACTGGATAGCTTTCCGGCACTCAAAAGGTTAAATCTACTATAACTGTCGCCTGAGGAATATATTGCCTTCTCTTCAGAGAACCTGCACCTATTCCATGCTGTGTGGTCCCCATGGCTGGAATATTGTGCACACTCGACAACTTAATTATAATGCTTCTTATTTTTAATTGCCCACTATATGATTTCTGTGCACATGTGTTTACACTTTCTCAGGATATTATCTTGCATTTTCTACCCCTTCTTGGTTCTCTTGAACCTGATATGTGGCATTGCAGTGACTCTTAATAACATTACTTGTATATGTATTGAAGGACTTCAGTCACCTTTTTTCTATTCTGTATCCCCCATTTGTATCTTTCTCAATAAAACTTCATTAAAAAAAAGGGGGGGGATCCCTACCAAGTAAGCAGCTACCTTTAGAGACACAGAATACAAGAAATACGACTGCCATTTTAAATAAAGAACTTCAGAGAAGATCGATGGTGAGGCATACACTTATGTTAAGTCAGCCTTCACAGGGCAATGTCCAGAAATACACATGTGAACTGGTCAATCTAACTACAGGGAAGACAGTTAATGGAAGCCTACCTAATGAGGTATTATACAGTCCAGTATCCTAAGAATAAAATTAAAAGAAGCTTAGCTAAGAGAAAAATAATGCCAACATGCCTTGTCTTGAGGCTAGGTCAATTTATACTGAGGCACTGGTGGGTAAATCTGGAGGGAAGAGGTGAGTCTCAGCATCAAAGTTCCTGCCTTTTTTGAAGTTCCCTGCCCTCCGCAAGAGAGGAACTTTACCCATTGGTTCCAGTGTTCCACACTGGATGTAAGAGATTGACTTTTAACAGCTGGAATGCTTGAAAAGTCTCCAAATGACTGCAAAGCTATGCACTGGAGACCTCTTTAGCATGAAAGGGGTTAAAAGCCCTATACAAAATTAGTACACATTGTATTTGTCCCCTATGGTTCAGTTAATTTCTTGTAGAATTGCTTGCCTTTAGAAATAGTGGTCTCCCTGGTGCAACCCTTTAGCTTCAATACAGAGGCAAAAAAAGTACTGAGAAGCAATACATTGAATAACTCATTAGCACGTAAAGGGATTATTTATACCAAAACTAATCAGATATGCCTGATGTACGAAATCCTATAGCAAATTAAAATCCCAGGACAGACTTAAAAGTTGATAAAACAGGATGTCTAAAAATGTCCGTATTCCATTCCACAGACAATACTACAGTTTATGCCATTCAGGACGAGTGTGGGTGCGCAACAAACTGATAATGCGTTAAACACCCCTATTCCTTAAAGGGTCAATATAAGGGTAAGCAACTTGAGGACCTCCAGCTGTTGTGGACCACAAAACCCACACATCAGCCAATGGCTGACAGTGGTGACAAGAAATTTAGTCTTCAACAATAGGAGGGCCTCAGGTTTCCCCATTTTTAGTTAAATATATTACAAGCTCCTTAAGGCACTGCATGCATCCTTTGTGATGAGGACAGAACTGGGTACCTGTAAAATAGCGACCTCGTTGCGTAGCTGACTCTCTTGCTTGGTAGGGAAACGTAACTTGTCAATGATTTTTATGGCCACATCCCTTCCAGTTTTCCTGTGCTTTCCTAGGTAAAAAGGATCATATTTAATGAAAAAAATAAAAGGTAGAAAGAAAAAGTGCACGGGACTAGGTTGTTGTTGGTGGTGGTTGTAGTGGTGCTGCTCACGTGTTTGTGCATGTGTGTATTTTTCTCACTTTGGGCAAAATGCATAAAAGTGGAACAATTCTGGGGCAAACTAACTGCATCAACAGGGGGAACAGTGCTGTCTGATGTCCAAATGCATTTTTATAATTGCTCTGTAAGTGAGAATTGAGCCTTAGGCTATAACTCTCAGCAGAAGGCATATCCTTGTTTAACTCAGAAGGAGAAGTCTTACAATATAATTGGATTTTACTCTTACCTGTTAAATCCTTTTCTCTTAGTCCATATGGAACACCGGTACCACAAGGGTGAGATCCTCCTTGGAGGACAGAACACATTATCAAAATGCAGTGTCTTGTGGGTGGAGACTCCCACAGCCTCTCCTCCAGCTCAACCATTGCCCCTCCTCCAGTTGTAATGTGATCGAACCATACCAACAGGGACAGCAAAAGAAGAAGGAAGCTCTTGCAAGAACAGAAACTTTAAAGGTATAGTAAACCCTCAAAAAAACTGTAAGCCAAATGATTGGAATAATAAAAACATACTTAACGCCCTCAGGCGGCTCGACAGGCAGAAAGGGGAGGGAGCGGAGGTCTTTATTTTCTTACATTTCTCAAAGCATAACGGTTTGAGAAATGGGAATGAGGGCGTTAAGTATGTTTTTATTAGCATTTGGCTTACAGTTTTTTGGGGGTTTACGATCCCTTTAAGCAAGGACTCCCACGTCCTGACAGGCGAGACCAAGAGAGGTCCCTTTCTCTGGGTGGGAGACCTGTGTTCCATATGGACTACAAGAAAAGGATTTAACAGGTAAGACTAATATCCTATTTTCTCTATAGTCCAATATGGAACACAGGTACAATGTTGATATACCAACAGTAAGCTCCCAGAGGTGGACAAGTCCCTGTCTACACACCAGGAATGAAAAATAGACCAAACCCTGTAGTAGGCCTTAGAGGAGACAGGCTCCCTACCCTAGCCCTTCTTCCTCAGGATGAGGGTTTCAATTAGGAGTGACCAGAATCATTGTCGCGTTGTCCAGTCTCATCTTCCTGAGGACCCTGGGAAGAGAGGATTTGGAGGAAAGACATAAGCAAAATGGAAGTTCCATGGAATTTACAATGTGTCCATGGCAAAGGCTAGAGGATCCCCCCCTCCCTCTGGGATCGGAAAGCCAGAGCCTTCCTTCAGGACATTGATGGACTGAAGAGACTCCTCTGCAGTCCACCTGCCCTGGATCCCCAGGGGATCCAGGACCGTACCACAACACTCAGACTGGAATCTGTCTTGTCCAGAGTGCATTCTGGTATCACAAAGGACTTCCCCTGTTCCAGGTTGCGCAGTTGCAACCATCACTGCAGATCCCATATGGCTTCTGGAAAAAGTGAGATCTGATGATCCAGAAGTGACAAATTCCCATAGCAATTCTGGATGACATGTCTCTGAAGCAGGGTACCACCTCTAGATAATCTGCAGGATCATGTCCTTGGACAAAAAGGCATTCCCTAAGCAAATATGCCATCCCGCGGGAACCTGCGGATCAGGGTTCTGTGAGTCATGCAGAAGCTGGCTGGAAACACTTAGCCCTTGTAGATGTTCGTTTGGGTTGACACTGCTGTCTGGCCTTGGCGGAGGGGGCACAAATAGGAGGCCTGTTGAAATTTGCAGGCCTTTACGCCTGCGTTCAGCAGGGAAGAAAAATACACAGTTTACTCACCATTGCTGGACGTTTGGTGTGCATCTGAGGCAACAAACTTCTCTTGAGAATCAGTAGAATTGCTAATAATTTGCTTTAACTTGGGTCCAAACAGGGACTTGCCCTGAAATGGTATGGAAACCAGCAGATCAAATCTTAAGCCACAAAGTACATTGTGCAGTAACTGAGAAGGCTGAGGCTTTAGCAGACAATCTAACCGCCTCAAAAAAGAGCTTTAGAAACGTTTTGGCGTCCTTCATGTTGGCTAAAGAGACCAATAGATCCTTCTTGGAAGCATCTGCATGGATAGTTTCCACCATCAGTTGACCCCACATGGCAACAGCCCCGTTAACCCAAGCAGAGGCAAAAATATATATAAAAGACTGGGGGATCCACAGTAGGAGGAGAGGCCCACTGCACCAAAGCTGCTTCTGAAAAGAGGTACTGTCTAGATTAGAAAACCTCTTGGTGATAGACAACCTCTTATCAGGGTTCTTACGCTCATCCAGAAGTATCTGATCAAGAGTGGTATTAGCGGAAAATACAATAGAAGATTTCCTATGCCTCTGGAAGACATCTGCAGAGGAAGGACCCTCATCAGTAGTGTCAGGGACCTGACCCTCTGCTGAAGGAAGGGGGTCTGCCTTACAAGAATCTCCATAGGAGTAGGAAGAATCCATATCCACATATTCACCTTCCTAATACTCCCCTCCCAAAAGTTCCTCCTCAGAGGATGCCCCTATGAGCGCAGGCATACTCTGAGATCTAGAGGCCAGATCTAATGTAGTGGGGGGCTTCCAGAACTGAGGAACCCCATGGAGGAAGAAAGGAATTTGGGCCACTGTAGGCAACAGTGATTTCACCCAAGCTGGCTACTGTTCTGTGCTAGAGGGGCCCGGCAGAATAGTAGGGGTCACAGTAAAAGAGGGGCAGAGAGTCCCATTTGACATGAGGAACAGTAAAAGCAAGGGGGAGGGGGGTCAGTGACACCCCTGACTCCTTCATCTTAGGTCTTGCCCCATATGTTCCTTACAATTCGACATCCTGATAGGCATAGTGTCCAAAACTAGCATAAATAACCATTAACAGTTCCCCAAATAGTACTTATAAGCAACAGAGAAGTAAAATGGTGACTGCAAAACAGGCAGCCAACCAAAGAAGACCCACAAAATGGGCATTCTGGGAAACAGTCTTCTCTGTTGCCACTGCCTAGCAATACCTACAACTCTGTCCGCAGAATGCCACAGATGCCCAAGACACTCAGGACGTGAACTGGATGAAAGGGCATGAGAAACTAAGAAGAACGAGCTACTCTGACTTCTGTATGTCAAACAGTTGCAGAGTTTTGTCCCAGTGAAGCTTGCCCATAGAAGTAAATGAAGCAAAGATGGTGATGGTGCAGGAACCACATAAGAGCTGCGCATCCAAAAATGACAAATTTTACAGGTACTCCAAGAATCCCAATGACCCCAGGGATCACGTGGGGGACACCCAAAGGACAGGCCCCTAAAGTAAAAAGCCAAGGAAAGGTTCCTCAAATAGGAGGAAAGGGGTTAACTCTCCTAAATGCTGCCATCCTTGTTCTATAACTCAGGGAATGAACAATAACATGAACTGGATGTGTCTTTCTGAACTGGATGTGTCTTCATTACAAGAGGACTTGGACAAATTGAGTAACTGGGCAGGCAAATGGCAAATGAGATTCAATATAGACAAGTGTAAAGTTATGCATTTTGGGTATAATAATAAAAATGCAACATATAGTTTAAATGGTGTTTCTCTGGGGAAATCTACTAATGAAAAGGATTTAGGAGTAATGGTAGACAATAGACTTTGCAGTAGCATGCAGTGCCAGCTGGCAGCTGCAAAGGCCAATAAGATATTGGCATGTATTAAAAGGGGTATTGACTCAAGGGAGGAAGATATAATTATGCCTCTTTACAGGTCCATGATAAGACCCCACCTAGAATATGCTGTTCAATTCTGGGCGCCCTTTCTAAAGAAGGACATTATGGAACTAGAGAGAGTGCAGAGGAGGGCTACAAAACTAGTAAGGGGAATGGAAAGTTTTAGTTATGAAGAGAGGCTAGAAAAGTTAAACTTGTACACACTAGAGAAACGGCGTCTTAGAGGGGATATGATAACAATATATAAATATGTTCAAGGCCCATATAAAGGGCTTTCAAAAGACCTGTTCATTAACAGAACAGTACACAGGACAAGGGGCCACCTGCTTAGACTTGAGGAAAGGAGATTTAGTCTACAACAGCGGAAGGGTTTCTTTACAGTAAGGACAATAAAGGTATGGAATGCACTTCCGGAGGAGGTGGTGCTATCAAATACATTAGATGCCTTTAAAAGGGGCCTGGATACTTATTTAAAAGAGCATAATATAGAGGGCTATGCACGTTAGTATTGGGATTAATATTTAGTTAGGGCTTGTTGATCCAGGGAGAAATCTGATTGCCATTTGGAGTCAGATGCCTTCTTTTGGGTCAGCGATGGTAAACAGGAATAGGAAAAGGGTTGAACTGGATGGACGCAAGTCTTTTTTCAACCTAAATTACTATGTAACTATATGTAACTATGATAATAAAATACCCAATATGATTGCAAGAGTTCAGGGGCTCAGAGAAAAAAACCTCTCTATGAGCGGCACAAGGTAGGAACAATGTGGACCAAGGCACTCAAGGGGTTACTCAACAATCTTCAGTTTCTCCAGGCTATCATTGTGAAGGGAGCAGAACCCCAAGGGACACTCCTGGGAGGGAAAACCTGGGTTGCAAGATTCTCTTCACAGGCCTGATAGGGTCCACAAAGCACCTGCAGACTGGTCAATCCATTCTAGGAGAAACCCAGTAATGGCAACCTGCCTAATAGGGGAATGCTGACAACCTCATATTTATCAGAAAATAATTAAAAACTAAGAAGTGTCCTGGCCATGTTTTCACTCACAGAACAAATAATACCTGGTGGCGGGGCAAAGGTTGAGCTGGAGAAGAGACTGGGAGTACCCAACCGCACCAGACTTTTGTGATGTGTTCTATCCTCCCAAGGAGGAACTCAACTCCATAGTACCTGTGTTCCATACTGGTCGATAGAGAAATATAGTTTTTCATAGTGAAACAGTAGTGCTCACTGAGATTTGTCTTTTAACCCATTGAATTTGTAAAGTAATGTGTTGGGGACCTCTCTTGCATTTAAGAGGTTAAAAAGAAATTTGGCAACTTTTCTTTTCTATAGGATGCAGTAAATTTGCCCCAAAATAGCTCCACTGGTATCATCACGCACATGCCCATTTACATGTATAACAGTTAGAAAGAATTTCTTTATACAGGCTGGTATTATATTCCATTCTCTGTAATTGGAACTCTGAGCCGCAGGATAGCATTGCTGGCTCTCACTGCATTCTATGTGGGACGTACCTCCATATACAATGCCAAACTGGCCCGATCCAAGAACTTCGTCAGGGAAGATCTGATACACAGAGCTAATATCCTGTGAGGAAATCAAATTCAGAGAAGATATCAGCTGTATTCTGACTCATTTTGGATAACTAACAAAATATTGTAACCTCTGGAATTTTATGAGGAGATCTGAAAAAGGATATCCTGCAAAGAAACCACTAAAATTTGAAAACTAGAGGAAGACCATTCAACTTGGCATCTATTCTATAAAGCAAGAATAGTAAATATTTGTACCTCCAGCTGTTGGGGGCTTCAAGCCTTTGATTTGGGATAATGGCAGATGTATTTCCCAGAAGCTGGAGGTACAAAGATTGACCACCACTGCTGTTAAGTGTATAACAATAAAAAACATATCAGCATGCTGATACCAAAAACAAATTTTAATTACAACTAACCCCAAATAAATGCTAATGTAAAGTTTGGTATAGGTAGATTTGTGCATACAAGTTAAAAAAAGCATATTGCAATATGCAGGATTCACACATGTAATATTCCCTTGTTTGTACAATAAGTTCCCCACACAGTAACCATTAGCAGTGTTAGAAGAACTGCAAGCAAAATAAAAAAAAATTATATATATATATATATATATATATATATATATATATATATATATATATATATATATATATATATACACATACATATATATTCCCCCCCCCCTCAATTAACTGTTTCCGTGGTATTTACAGTATGATCCCTACACACAAAGCCAGTCATCTGTGGACTCTAATGGGTGATTCACACACAGAGCCTGTCATCCGTGGTCTATAATGGGTGATCCCCACAGCCAGGCAGCCAGCCATGGTCTGTAAAGGTGATCCCCAGACACAGCCAATCATGTGTGGTCTGTGCTGGGTGATCCCCACACATAATTGCAGCAAACAACTGGAAGGTTTCAAGCCTTAGGAATAAGCCTTGGAATGGTAATATTTTACTGCATTATCTTCAATAGTTTTTAAGTCATTCTCTGAAATGAACACGAGGAAGGCTTTATTAATGTTTTGAGTCGATTTGGTATGTTCAAACCACTGAAGACTTCTAGTTGTCCTGTTCTTTTATACTCCTGTCAGATTCCTTTATTGGATTGATTTTAATATGAGTGTATTTCATTGCAGGTGGTACATTTTACCACAAGTTTTCGTTCACAGATTCCTATTGATGTCTATACTGTTGTTGATAAAACCACTAATACATTTTATCAACTTCAATGAAATCCAGACCAGTTTGTAAACTGCCTTTACAATGATAATAAGGTCTGTAATATCCTTACCACATTCTCCTGAACTTGGCAGTTGGACACAGAGATACTGTTGGACACATCCCCTGAGGAAATAAAACAAGATTAATATTTTAGTGTGTGAAAACTTAAATATAATTAAAATTTTAAACTGCTGGGTTTCAGTTTAGAGCCTGATCTAGTTCCAGAACACTGCTAAAAACACACACTCATGCACGTGCGCGCAAACGCACGCACACGCACACGCACACGCACACACACACACACACACACACACACACACACACACACACACTTGTAAACTCATAAGATTTTAGCAGAATTTAGATACATGAATGTCCAGAACTACTTCTAATAATAAACTGCCTAAAAAGCAGCAACCATTTTTCAGTATCAAGTCAACCCCCCCCCCCCCAAAAAAAAAAAAAAAAAGGAAATCTGGAATTTTCAGGGAACCCCAAACATTTTATAGGTCATTTCTCAAGCACTTAATGAAGGAGAAAACAGAAATGTATAGTTATTCTTAGGTCAAATTCTGCATTGAAAATGTGGGGCACTCTGAGCTGCTGTCCATGATTCGCTGGTTGAGAACCACTGACCTAATGCTACCAATACAAAAAGAAAACAGATTTGTGCAAAGAAAATCTAAATTTGATTGAATACCAAATCTATACACATCTCTCACATTTCAGTGAGTGTGCCTGACTGTTAAAGGAAAATCAGAATTCATAACAGTTTGGCTTTATGAAACAAAACAACATAAAATATGCCATTTTTATGTAAACCTGCAATATATGCCATTTAGTTTCATTTGGGTTTCTAACTCGTTGCTGAGGCATGTGATATCAGCATTCCAAATACTCACCATAGAGTACAGAAAGCCACTATAAGAAGCAGAGCATTTAGTTGCCATTCATGCAATTTCCAGGGCTGCTTTAACATTGTAGCCTGCAGCATTCTGTAAATGTACCATTAAGGAGAGAAGAGCCTCTTTTACGGTCATGTTCTTGGGTGCATCTAAGAAGCTGGTCCTGCCATGATTCCAATGATCAGCAAGCAATGCAGAGGCAAATATCAGCCCGATGATAGCTACAGCCCCAGAAAACAATAGTTTAAAAAATGAATCAAGGTTTTTTTTTTTTTTTTTTAATCTACGGGGCTTTAAGAGCTGCTGCACTTGGTACAATAATAGCAGTGTGCTTAGACAGATGGGATATTGATTGATCCAGAGCCAGGGGTAGTGACCAAAACTCAACCCTGTCCTTAGGAAATGTGTGTAGAAAGGCAACTTTTTTTTTTCTTTTAAGGAACGGATAATGCCATTCATCAAAAAGAATTCGATCCAACTGCTCATAAGCAGGAAAGGAGACAGAAATTTTCTCTGTACATCTGAGTCGTTAAGTGGATGGATCTGTGGACTGTTGTCAGAGGTCTGTAATTCTTCTAAATGGCTTTGTTCAAAGGTTCTATAATACCCTCATCTTCAGCTCTAGAAGAAAATAGAATTTTAGTGTCTTACGTGCTAAATCCTTTTCTCTTAGCCCATATGGAAAAAAGTACCATGGGGGTTGAGTTACTCCTTGGAGGGCAGAACAAGAGACAGAGTATTGTAGGTGGAGACTCCCAGACACTCCTTTAGCTCACGTGATCAAAACCACACTGACACGGAAAGTAAAAGAAGGAAGCTTCTGTGAGAAGCTCTCAGAGGTGGGAAGAAGGAGAAAGTACCTCACACCTGTGCCCATGATTCCGGAGTTCCCTAGGATTACCCAGAACCAGAACAGCCCAAACATAACCAAGTGTCAATAGACACTAAACTTGCATAGCACACTTAAAAAAGAAAACCAAACAGGGCACAAGAACAAAATAGGTCCCTAGACAGGCAGAACCAGCTGAAATACCTTAAGCCCAAAGCGCTTTTCGGCAGAAGTCATTACATCCACACGATAGTGATTAGCAAAGATATGCAAGAAGGACCAGGTCGCTGCTTTGCACAACTACTCAGCTGAGGACTGATTCTTGTAAGCCCAAGGGGCCCCAACAGACCTAGTGGAATGCGCTGTAACTTTGAAAGAAATAAGTTTCTTTCTGAACTCGTAAGCCTATCTAATGGTAGTCTTAATCCAAGAGGCTCCAGTGACCTTGGTAGCAGCTGGACCTGTCCTGGGACCCTCAGGCATGATAAACATGCAATCTGTCGCAGAAAAAGACTACTTGGGGCACATAAAACGTAATGCACCACACCACATCCAATAAGTGGAGATCCCTCCCTCTCCTTGTCACATCGGGGGTCAGTACACAATGAAGGCACAACAATCTCCTGATTGATGTGGAACCCAAAAGAAGCAGAGCCTTGTCTTTGTGAAAAAACAGGAAAGGATGCTTTCAAGACATGCCAGCAACTCTAACTGAGACTACTGCCAAATGAAAAGTCATCTTGCGTATCAACTGACGCATAGGGATGGTAGCAAGAGGCTCAAAGGGAGGCCTCTGCAGAATACCCCAAACCAAACTGAGGTCCCATGGAGGAGCCTTGAAAGAAGGTAAAGTGTGAATGACCCCCTGAAGGAACAATCTTGACATCTGGAATAGTGGCAATATGTCTCTGGAAAAATACAGAAAGATCTGAAATCTGAACCTTCAAGGAACTCAAACGGAGTCCTTTGTTCACACCATCCTGGAGAAAGAAGAGGACCACCGGAATGTCTAATCCTGTGAAGACAGAGTCCTGTCCACACACCAAGAATGAAAAATAGACCATGCCCTGTGGTAGGCCTTAGAGGGGACAGGCTTTCAAACCTGAACCATAGTGCAAACAACCTCAGAGGAATAACCCTTTCTATTAAAGATGTGGGCTTCAACAGCCAGGCCATCAAAGCCAGTCTTTTTACATCCTCTTTCCAAGGTATCCCTGAAGGAGGAGGTCCAATCTGGGAGGAAGCGGAAACAGATCCTGAATGCAGAGACTCACCAGGTCTGCAAACCATGACCTGCTGATCCAATAAGAAGCGACAAAAATAACAGTTGAGCTGTCCATCCTGATCTTTCTGAGCACCTTGGGAATAAGAGGGATTGGAAGAAAGTCATAGGCGAGGCAATGTCAATTCCATGGAACTTCTACATCTGTGGAAAAAGCCAGAGGGTTCCCCTTGGAGGAGAAAAAGACCGGGACCTTCCTGTTTTCCCTAGTGGCCATTTGGTCTATCGCTGGCAACCCCCACTGTAGAATGTCTCCGGAATGACATAATGCAAGGATTCCATCTTGAAGCGTGTGGTCTACACATACTAGTTGAGACGCTTGAGGTCCAAAATGGGAAGACAGCCGCCATTCTTTTTGGAGACCACAAACAGGTTGGAATAAAAAACTGAACCTGGTGAGGTACTGGAATCAGAACCTTCTTTTCCAGAAAAGTTAATTGCCTCCAGAAACAGCTTTGCCCTGCCTGTCGCCTTGAAAGCATGAAAACGGACAACCTCCATCAAGCTGTTCACCTCACGTGGCAACAGCCCTGTTAAACCCAGGCAGAGGGAAAAAATAGGCCTCAGTGTGGCCCTAGTGGCAGCAAAATTTGCCCTGTGTTCAGAATCCAGATTTTCATCCTTTGTATCCTTCAGGCCTGCTGCATCCACCAAGGGCAAGGCAGTAGACTTGGCTAGCCTGGAGACCGAGGGGTCCAAAGTAGGAGGGGAGGTCCAATGCGCCAAAGCTGCCTCTAAAAAGGGGCACTGTCTAGAGAGCCTTTTGGTGATAGACAACCTCTTATCAGCGGTCTTCCACTCATCCAGAAGAATCTGATCCAGAGCGGAATTAGGGGGAAAGACTGTAGATTTCCTACACCGCTGAAAGAGGTCCATAAAAGAAGACCCCTCATCAGGTGTGTCAGGGGCCTGGTGGGTCTCCAAGACAGCCCTAATTAATAATTCTTCATCCGATGGAAGGGGGTCAGTCTCATGGGAGTACCCTTAGGAGTAGGAAGAGTCCATATTACGCATATTCCCCTTCCTCATCTGAAACTTTCTCCTCAGAGAGGCCCATAGAAGTGTAGGAACACTGTGAGAACTGGAGGCAACATATTTAAAGGTAGTGGGAGTCTTCCAGGACTGAAGGACACCCTGGAGGGAGAATGGAAGCTGGGCCACTGTAGAGAGCAGTGATTGAACTTAAGCTGGCTCTTGTTCAGTGCTGGAGGTCACTGGAGGTGTAGTAGGGGCCACAGTCCAGGAGGGGCAGAGAGATCCAGAATACTCACTAGGGTGTCCAGTCTGGCATGTGGAACAGCTTTAGCTTGATCCTCAAGTCTCTTAGAATCTGGCATCCTGACAGGAGAAGTGCCCAAGACTAGTAGAAATCACAAGTAACAGTTCCCCAAATTAATAATTCACCTAAAAGAAGAGTAAGGAGAGTCTGCCTCTGTATAGGACAAGCAAGAGAGAAGTAAAATGGTTACTGCAAAACTAGCAATGAGAAGAAAGCCTGCGGATTGGGTATTCTGGGAAACGTAGTCGTCTCTGTTGCCTAACAATGCCTAAAACTCAGTCTGCGGAACGCTACAATTCCCCAAGACGTGAACTGGATGAAAGGACATGAGGAAAAAAAGAAGAGTCCACTCTGACTTCTGTATATCAGACAGTTGCAGAGATATGTCCCAATGAAGTCTACCCATAGAAGTCAAAGGAGCAAAGCTGGTGGTGGTGGCGGTGCGGGATCCCTTTCTTAAAGGGTCCTCACACTGAAAACAGACAATATATCAAGGTACCCCAAAAAAACTCAATGGACTTTGCTGGGAGAGAAAACTTCTCTCCACAGGGCTGCAAGGATCAAAGACAGCACCCTGCACATTGGTCAATCCACTCCAGAGGAAGCCCAGTAATGGTATCTCGCCTAATGGGGGAATTTTGACAGCCCAGAAAATAATAATAAAAAAATCTAAAAAAAAAAACCTGAGAGAAGTGTCCTGGCCACGTTTACATCATAACTGGAGTATTCGGGGGTGGGTGGAGCTGTGTTCCATATTTGATGATACAGAAAAGGGATCATTTGTATCACTGTGTGCATCCTCTCCATTCTAAATGCTCTGGAACAGCCAATACAGGTACCTTTGGACCCAGGGCTACTGAAGCCACTCTCTTAATGGAAGTATGAGGAGAATCAGTTAGCCATTTGCTCAAAACTTTATCTGTAGTGTTGGCAAGAGAACCCCGAAGAGCTTTGGCTCACTCAGGTTCTGAAACAGGTTGAAAAAATATCTGGTGGTGAAGGCTGAGGACCTGGCAGATGCTGAAGCACACACTGTACAGAAGCTGGACTCTGTCCCAGAAGTTTATCCCCACAGGATTTGCATGCTGAAGATGTAGTATAAACTTACCTGACTCTATGTTTAACCCTCTGCCTGGACTAGGACATGGTTTTGATATTAAGAAGATAGTAATGTCACAAAATACACATCCACGTGATTGTTCAATGTAATTTTCCATACTGAATTCTATGTTCTGAACATCCTTTACCTTTATATTTGGCCTGAAAATCCAATTACAAGTTTCCTCCTCCCACCACTTTTCAGCACAGCACGTTGACTTCACTCAGATCTGAAAGCCTGTAGCTTGACCGGACGGATCTCAATAAGAGACAATATTGTGTCCATCAGTTTAACGAAAACCCCTTATCCCCAACCCCCTGACCAAGGAGGGCACTGTTTTTCCTTATGCTGACAAAACTGTCACTCGTCACAATTTGTCCAAACTAGCTTTCTGGAGGGAAGTCAGCATGATGTGGTCAAAAGGGGCGGGAGGAGGAGACTTGTAATTGGATTTTTAAGCCAAATATAAAGGTAAAGGATGTTCAGAACACAGTATTCAATACAGAAAGTTACATTGAACAATCAGATGGACATTTAGTTTTTGATGTTACTATCCCTTTGTTTGCCAGACAGGAATCCAGTGAATTGTGTTGCCATGTGTTGGATACTTCTCTGGCACTCAAAGGGTTAAAGATAGATACAGAAAGTCTAAAGTCATGGGTATTTGCGAGTAAAACTATAAAGGAGCAATTATGGGCAAACAAAATGGAATCACAAATTAAATTTCCATGGATTAAACTTTGGCACTAAAAGGGTTAAACAGGTATTTTACATTCACAATGTGTTTTGTGAAACATCTCCAGCAAAAGCACACTTTAATTCAAAGTACAATTTTATATTCTCACAGTAATACAGGTGACCTACAACAGTTCAGTTATTGCCACACAGTCTATATAAACACACCCACTGTTCACAAAGCATACCAAAACTCTCACACACGCACTACATAAATCAATACAGTATGGTTAAGTGGACATACGATGCTGGCTGCTTCCTCCATTAGCTCCCTTTGGATTGACAGGCATCAGTGCATGCTGTATGGCGATCTCCCACATTCGTGCAACATCCAGGCCTCCCCCAGTATTCAGCACCACGTTTCCCAACTCTGGTGTTACCTGCATTGGCAGGTTCTCCCCCACATAGTATACTATGTTGGCGGTGGTGATCTCAAAGCAGTGAGGATTTGCTCCAGGGGGGAGCAAGGATAGGTTTTTGGCAGGTTCCAGAGATAAGATTTCTGACAGGGGGATTTCCTGACAATTGGAAAATAAAATGTATTATTAATGCAGAAACAGGAGGACAAACCTCAGATGCTTTCTTAGAAACATTTTTTACACCTACTGAAAGTAACAGGCCTGACCTGTGAGGTTACAGAGCCAATTAAAGGAACACTAGTACCGAAAAATTAAATGGTATTATACATTTTTAAAAAGGGGATTTTTGTGTACCAACGGATAAACCAATGGTGAGGACCCCTCCGCAGGAAGGCAGGATACCTAAAAAAACATCTCTCTGAGGCAGAGACTCCCATGTGGCACCATTTAATTTATGGCAAAGTTGAGTTAAAGATGAGAAACGGAAGTAGAACAAGACGGGAATCCCCTGAACAGAGAATCTAAGAAGACCCCACTGGCTTGGATTTGAACCAGTGGCTTTTCTCAGACAGGGAAGCTGTGCACCACATGAACTAAAAGAAAATGATTTATTTGCAAGTATACAAAAATCCCCTTTTGTCTTATGTGGAACACAGGAACTGTGGGGACATACAAAATCATCCTCCAAGATTACACGGAGGGAAGGAGAAAAACCCGTCCAAACAAACTCCAGTTCTAACAGAAATGAACTGGTGGAACATGAAACTCAGTTGTCAATGGACACCAACACTACAAACCAAAGAAGAGAAACCAACATGGTACTGGAATGAGGAAGGACACCTCCACAGGCACTAAAAAACCTGGAGGACCTTCTGTACAAAGCCAGCTTCAGTTGAAACCAACACATTGACATGGTAGTGTCTGACAGAAATTTGAAGGAACTACCACGTAACTGCCTTACACAGCTGCTCAGCAGAGGCTTGATTCTTATAGACCCAAACCCAAAAATCTACTGGCTTCTTCCACAGGATATATGCCTGGTGGTCACCTTAGCCAGAGTTACCTTAGACGCAGCTGGGCCTGCACGAGGGCCCTTAGGGATAACAAACAGGGTATCAGATTTCCAAAAAGGCTGCATGTGATGAACACAGTACTTCAAGCACCTAACCAAGTCCAAGTGGTGAAGATCCTTTACTTGTCTAATGGATGGAACAGGACAATGTAAAAGGAAGTACAATTTCCTGATTGACGTGAAACTCAGAAACAACCTTGGGAAGAAACCTTATAGGAGTCCTCAGAATCCACGTCAGTGTGAAATACCAAAAAGGGAGGTTTAAAAGTCAGGTCATGCAGTTCTGCCACCCGCCAAATCGAGACAACAGCCAAGAGAAAGGAAGTCTTGAGAAACCTCACACCACTTGCAGAACAGTGGCTATATCCTGTAATATACCTTGGAGGAGACTGCATTCTGAGCCTTTAGCATGGCAGCAATGACAGAATCAGTAAAACTCTTCTTTCTTGAGAAGTTGGTCTCAAGAGTCAGGCTGTCAAAGCAGACTTCTCCACATGCTCATGATAAAGCAGACCGTGAAACAGGAGGTGTGAATGGAGAGGGTGCCTAAACGGCCCTGCCACAGATAGATTGCGGAGATCCTAACGCCAGGCACAATGGAGCCATAATGGCATTGGTGCATTCAGTTCTGATCTTCCTCAATACCCTGGGAAGAAACACATATGCCAGAGGAAAACGCCAGGTAATGACCATCAGGTCTACCGTGAGGCCTAGCAGATCCCAGGAACTGGAACAGAACTGAGGAACATTATGGTTTAGTCAGAAGGCCATGAGGTCCCAGAGAGTGAGACCCCATAGAGAAACTACTGAATCAATGACACGTTGATTGAGCTCCCAATCGTCATGATCCATATACTGGCAACTGAGCCTTCCATGACTCTGTCTACCCCCTGAATGCAAATAGTGAAGAAAGGGAGAAAGCTGGCACTTGAATCTCCACTCACATGAGAATAATTCGAAACTCTGTGCGTTTGGTCACACTCCTGGTCCCTTCCTGGCAGCTGATGTAAGCGACAGCTGTCATGTTGTCCAACTGAATCTGCACCTAGGATCCCTGGAGTGGCTGAGACCAATGCCTCAGAGCTCTAGGCAAATCACCTGAAATTCCAGAAGATTGATGGACCCAATCTCCATCCAATGACCCTGTGTGGTCAGGTGACCCAGGGTTGCATCCCAGGCTGGCATCCATTGTGACTATGACCTAAGTCGAGATGACCAGAGGCCACTCAAAGGTCAAGGGAAGCCACAGCATCCAAAAACAGACTGCTTCACTAGGGATCACAAGGAAATGTGGACATAAAGAAAAGACATAGAGGAAGGGAAATTACCCACAAAAGCGACCTGTGAGCGTACCCATATAAGCGAGGTAACAAAAACCACATGTTTCGAGAAAAGAAGCAACACTTTGGAGTGATCTGAGTTAACAATGTATTCTTGTCTGCTGTGGCATGAAACATAACCTTGTTCAGTTCCAAGACAAACAACTCTGGGCACACAGTCACCGAGAAAGCCAAGGCCTTTCCAGTAAACTTAGCAGTATCAAAGGCTGCATCAGTAAGAAAAGCATTCACTTCAAGGATCTCCGATATAAGGATCATGAGGTCCTCCATGGGAGTGTTTGCAAAGACTGCCTCCAAAATCTGATCCTCCCCATACAGCCATAGCCCTAGTAACATATGCAATGATGAAAGTAGGATGCAAGAAGACACAAGAGGCCACAAAGTTTGCCTGATCTTTGAAGGCCGTGGCATCCTTGAGGGCGTCCACAGAGTAGTAGTGGTGGGGAAACACAACCTTCTTGCAGCTCTAAAAATAACCAGGGAAGAGGAACTAGAATTGGAAGCCTCCAATACCTAAGAGTCTCTAGGGCCGCCTGAAAGTTCCCTCATGAAAGTTCCCAAGATATTAGAAGTCTAAATCACCAACATTAATCTCCCACTATAACATCACTTAAGCTCATTTTGGAGGGGTCAATGTGTCCCATGTATCAAGAATATAGAACCCCTTTAATAGATGAGGGCAAAGAACTGAGGAAAATAGGGCCCTGACCCATGCAGGTTCCTGTTTATAGCGTACCAGAAATTTCCCTAGGAAGCCCCTCCTGGCATGGGGAGCAATGGGTTAATGGGTTTTAAAGGGACCCTTGAATCCTTAGAAGACTTGCATTTGACCATATTTCGCTTGGGGTCTGACATAATCAGAAGCCCCCAAAGAGTAAGATCAAAGTAATAAAAGTACAGAAAACATAGAATAACAGTACTCCGTTTTAAAATGTGCTTATCTGACTGCAATGAGTTAATTTGTAAAGAAGGAGGGAGTAATTAACCTCAGAGAAGCTAGCAAGGTCAAGAGTAAGAACTTGCCAAGTACCACCTCTCCCCTGCATTAACCCTTTCAGTGCCAGAGGGGTATGGAATGTATTGCAAAGCAATGTGTTCCTTACCCTCCTGGCAGTCAAAGGGTTAAAGGGACAGTAATGTCCCAGAAAAAATCTTTATAGTTTTGTAGTGCTTAAAAAATTTAACTATATGCAACAAATCCTCTAGTGTTTTGAGAGGTATTCAGCACTAAAGTTCCCCCCTCCCTCCCCTTTCCCAAACGTCAGCGCTGTGCTCACTGCAGGGGAATCCTGTCCGGGAACCAACTGGCGGGCTCTGCAGCAGAGCCGAAATCGTGTTATTGGAAAATAATTACTTCATTAGAAAGGTCTACAAAGTGTGCCTGGTTTGCAAGCACACTTTGTAGACCATTCCAATGAAGTAATTTGTTTTAAATAACACGATTTCGGCTCTGCTGAAGAGCCTCCTCGTGTCGGCCGACACAGATTTACAGCTGACATGAGGAGAAGGGGTGGGGGGACTTTGAAAGCGAATATCTCTCAAACCATACCAGTTTGAGAGATAGGATTTGTTGTATATAGTTGAATTTTTTAAGCAGTACAAAACTATAAAGAATTTTTTCTGGGACATTACTGTCCCTTTAAAACCACGGAAGTGCGGGTTTCTATATCAACATAGCGTGATGGCTCTACAGCTGTTATCAAGCCATGCCCCCCAGAAACAGGGGGTTGGGAGTGGGGTCTCTGAATCGCTAGAAGAGGAAGAAGCAGAGACTCATAAACCCCTTTGTTGCCTCTAAAAGTAATGTAGAGGTAAAATATGTCCCACCTCAGCACTGAACAAAATGGGGGGCCATATGTGTCCTTTCTTAAAGGCACCACAACCAGAAATGGCAAACTTTAAAAAATAACGTATTGGAAAATAGTTAAAAAGCAATGAAAAACTAAAATGGATCATTGCCAACAAGGAATTTTACCCCAAAAGGGTTTGAAGCTAAAGAACCCAGAACTAAATAACCCAGAAGAGAAGTACCGGGATTACATCCTTGTGAATACCACAGGGAACACAGGAACTCTACACAAGGAATAAGAATAAATGTGCTGTTTGCAACCAAGCCAGCCTTGGGCTGCACTGTAGGCAATGGTTCACATACCCAGTGAGTGCCATATAGACAAATATGGACGTGCACTCAAATCTATAGAATCCTCTCTTCAGACTCCCATTAAAAATACATATGCCTCATAGAAGTCAGGAGGAAAATTGGCTAAGGATATACGTCACCATCCACAGAACTGGTCCTGAGAGTTATACACACTGGTTAATCCTGAAAGAGGAAAGACAGCAATACGAGTCTGCCTAATAGGGTATTATACCGGCCCATAGGCAACAAAAGAAAAAAGTAAAGTCTGCCTAAGAGCTCTGCCCTGCTTTCACTCCTTGCAAGAATACAAAGTGGGTGGGGTGAAGTGGTGCAGGATGGGAGTCTCCGACTCACAGAGTTGTTGTGTTTTTTTTTGTTTTTTTTTTTAAACACAAATTCCCCGTCTTCACGCAGAGAGGACGTCACTCATGGTTCCTGTGTTCCACATAGGAAAAAAGAGAAATAACCTTTATTACAAGCTAGCACTTCAATAGTATAAAAAAATGTGTTCTTCTGCCTGTTGGCTTTTTTTTTTTTCTTTTTTTTTTCAGGGGTGAGGGGTAAAATAGAACAGTGAATTACATATCTTTGCAAAAGAGGTACCAGTACCAATGTCTAAAATGTATTCTTACATTTGTCCTGTGAAGGTACCTATTTATGTTCTGCTGGCACTCCAGTGCCTCATTAGCATAAACAGACTTTATAGGTATCACAGAAGTGACAGGCTGTAAATTACTAGAAATAATAGAAAGGCCATTCTGAACACAAGAGAGGTGGGTACAAATAACAGTAAATTAACTGCTTTAGTTCATGCTTCTCATAAACTTCACCAAAAAACTTACAAAATAGTGCTGTATAGTACAGTCAAAAACTCCATTCAAAGAACAAGTTTATGATTAGATTTTAAAGATGTAAAATGAAAAAAACTTTACAGATTCTAGCTTGAAATACACAGTATATTAATCATGTATACAATCCAATTTTCTTTTTTGGTGTAAGTATTCCTTTCATTGGGTAAAAAAAAAAAAAAAAAAAAAAAAAAGAAAAGAAAGATTGGTCGCAACATTTCCCTAAAGTTCATGAAATCCAGATTACCAATTCTCAGGGTATCTAAGTTTGATCCTCAAGAGCCAGAAACAATCCGTGGCTCATAAATTTTAACTTGGACTTTCCTGAGCTTAAATGAACACATCACCAAAAATGTAATAGATTGATACACATATACATATCATACTGCTAAGCTATGTAAAAATAATCATTGCATCCCATATCATAAACTTGCTTTTAACAATTATAAATTGCCCTGTTCAGGGAGATATAGTTAATGTTGTTTGTATTAAGAGGTAAAAGCAAAGGTCAGTTAATTGACAGTGACTGCAGTCCACTGCTCTTGTGTTTGGAAAGGTTGTTCTTATCCGAGCCCATTAACATTCAATCTAGGGCAATTAACTAAGTCCTGGAAAGGCAGAGATGTCTGCTCCTTTAGAGCACATCAAAGACTAGATTTTCGTCTAGGAAAACAGACATTTTACAGATGCTAGCATGGTGTACAGGGTAATTCAGTGTGTGTGTGTGTACAATCCAACTTAATTTTTAGGTGTTCATATTCTTTTAATCATAAATATTCTTAAGACCTGTTATGTTTGCAGCTCCTGAGGACCGAGAACTTAGGCAACCCTAATATAACTCGAGCTTTATAGTCAGTGGTGGGAGCCTGACGCTGCTCACTCACTGAGACATACACCTTGCATAATCTTTTTATGAGCAGCTAATGGCAGATTTATGGTAATGCAAACAAAGGTAAAATGCAAAATGGAAAATTGTGCATTATGTAATGTGCAGAGAAATTTTAAACAAGTCCATTATAATTTAAATTAAGAATACTTATAAGCAGTATCATCCTTTTATGAACAGAATTATGTGCTCTTTGTAACACAATGTGATGAGTTCTTTACTATCTGTTCTGAGAATAAGAGGGATTTTTTAGTGCTACCATCTCAAGGAAAGGTTTAAAACAAAAAAAAAAAAGAATGAAAATAGGATATTAGTGTTCTTACCTGTTAAATCCTTTTCTCTTTAGTCCAAATGGAACATTAGTAACCATGGGGTTGAGTCCCTCCTATTGGAATGCAAGGCACTTCACAAAAAAAAGACAGGGTCTTTGGGGTGAGACTCCCTCCTCCAGCTCAACTACCCTCCCACTAACTCCCAGAATTCATGTTACCAAAACCACAAAAAAGAGGGGAAGAAAATCTCCTGAGACTAAGACCCTAAGAGGAGGACTCTACCCAGGAAAACAATACCATGAACGTCTATTTCTCTGGACGGGAGACCTTTGTTCCATATGTACTAAAGAGAAAAGGATATAACAGTTAAAGGAGATATATCACCTTCTAAAAAGAAGTTCCCATATGCTTTGTTAACACAAGTTATACTATGGATGCTGTTTTTTTATTTTTTTATTTAACTACTTTGAAAGATATTTTATCTTCAAGTGCAGAAGAGCTGTGTCGAAGAAACAGTGTCCCATTATGCTGCCCTGCAGAGTTCTTCTGCATGTCCTATTTCTCCTCCCACCTCCCTCACAGCTGCCCCAGAGAGCTCTTTCATGCTTCACTTCGGTTTGCTGTGAACGGATCGTAAAGTTACAGCAAGCCACGATTAGCATTATACTGAGGTTG
Organism: Rhinophrynus dorsalis; assembly: GCA_037306005.1. Lineage (NCBI taxonomy): Eukaryota > Metazoa > Chordata > Amphibia > Anura > Rhinophrynidae > Rhinophrynus > Rhinophrynus dorsalis. Next base: position 23,372,793 of record CM074728.1, read on the forward strand.
CAACCTCAGTACAATGCTAATCCCAGCTCGCTGTAATGCTACGAGTCGTTCACTGCACACTGAAGGGAAGCGTGAACTCGCTCCATGGGGCAGCAGGGAAGGAGGTGGGAGGAGAAATAGGACGGACTGAAGATCTGTGCTGTGCACATAATGGGAGAGTACACAGCACAGAAGATAAAATATCTTCTAAAGTAGTTAATTTAAAAAACAAAAACAGTTTGTAGGTAACTTATTTTTTAGAAAATGATACATCCCCTTTAAGAACACTTCTCTTCTTCCCTATATGGAACACAGGTACCATGGGGATATACCAAAGCTACGATTCCAGGGGAGGGAAAGGAGAAAGGACATATCACACATCCCCATGATACCAGAGCTCCCTAGGCCTATCCAGTATCTGAACAACCCAAGCAAAAAGAATCAATCAAACCTGAACTAGCACAGCACGCTAAAGCAAGAGCCAACAGGGCATAGAAACTACTGAACTACAACTGGAAGAAAAAATAATGCAGATCCTTAAACAGGCAGAACTGCCTGTAGGACCTTCTGGCCAAAGCTGGCCTCAGCCGAGGCAAAGACGTTGACACTGTAGTGTTTGGTGAAATTATGCAAAGAGGACCAAGTCACAGCCATGCACAGCTGTTCAGCCGATTCCTGATTCTCGTAGGCCCAAGAAGCACGCACAGACCTAGTGGAATGTGATGTAATTTTAAAGAGAAAATGTTTCTTCCAGATCTCATACACCTGGCATATGGCAGCCTTATCCAAGAGGCAATGATGACCAGCTATAGGACCTCCAGAATGACAAAGCCCCAGCCTTGCAAAAAGGCTTAGTATGGTGCACATTGAACTTAAAGGGATAGTAATACTTCATTTTACCTTTATTTTATTTTGTAGGCATTAAAAAAACATGAACGATATAAGTCTTATCTCTCAAACCTTTATGGTTTGAGAGATATTCACAAGCAAAGTTTCCCCTCCCGCCCCTTTTAACTAGTGTAAGCCATCTCTTCTTGGATGTGGAATGCAGTCCATAGAACAGACAGATAACAGCAAAGGACAATATTCTTTCTATCAGAACAATGAAAGCCCTGCCCCCCTTGACAAGCTTTTCAGCTTTTTCCCTTATCTTAATTGAAGATTATCCCTCTCTGCAGTCTACCTGGGCAGCTCCCTTCTGATCTGGCTAAGCAGTGTTACATCAGTAAAAGGGCGGGATGGGGACACTTTGTTATTGAATTTCTCTTCAACTATATCTCTGACAGTATTGAAATAACACTCTCCAAAGTACAAATACTATGATGATTAATTAGAGCTGCTTTTTATGAAACATTACAATCCCTTTAAGGCAGAGCACCATGTCCAGCAGAAGGAAATCTTACTCCTTATCAGATGTAGGGGCAGGACAAAAAAACAAACAAACAAACAAAAAAAAAAAAAAAACCCACAAAAACAAACAAACAATCTCCTGATTGATGTGAAACTTGGAGACTACCTCTGGAAGAATCTCCTGAGAGGTACGAAGTACTTTCTTCCCATTATGAAACACCAGTAAGGGAGGTTTAGTAAACATGGCTTGTAACTCAGTGATGCGTGATACCTAGACAAATGTCAAGGTGAAGGCCATCTTTAGTGTCAATTGGTATGAAGGGATTGAAGCAAGAGGGTGAATGGAGGCCTCTGCAAAAAGACCTGGTTAAGGCCCCACGGAGGAGTGGGGTCTTTGAAAGAAGGGAAGGCATGAGCCACCCCTTGAAGAAACACCTTGAAATCTGAGATGACAGAAATGCATCTCTGTAAGAAAACAGAACTCTGAGATCTGAACTTTAAGGGAGCTCATTCTTAGTCCTTTGTTAACATAGTCTTAATGGAAAGACAGAAACAAGGGAAGGTTAAAAAGAACAAAAACAAACAAAAAAAAATGTGGGGACATTTTTTTTTTCTACGTACCAATTGAGAAAAATGGACTACACCGTATGGTTTGCCTCCGAGTCTGGATCATGCTGGATGTATGACCTCAGAGGAAAAAACATTCTGCTTCAGGATGTCAGCTTCAAGAGCCATATCGTCAAAAGCCAGTCTCTCCACATCCTTGTACTACAGATGACCCTGGTTGCCATAAGGTCCATCGCTAGCACACCAATTGCTGTACCATGAAGGAAAACACCTCTGGAGGGAGTTCCCAGTTTCCTGGATCTATGTCTTGGCAATTTGGAAAGTCTGCCAGGATGTTCTGTAGTCTTGGAATGTGAACTGCTGTGATAGCCGGGACATGGACCTCTGCCCAACTGAGGAGATCCTTCACTTCTCTCCATGCTTCCTCACTGCAAGTTCCTCCCTGGCTATTAATGTATGCCACAGTGGTGGCGTTGTCCGACTGTACCCTCTCCGGAACCCCAGTGAGAACCAGGGACCAGCGAAGGAGGGCTAGTTGGATCTCCCACAGTTCTAGAATGTTGATGGACAGCAGACTCTCGTCTGGACTCCACCTGCTCCGGACACCTAGGTTACCCAGGACAGCACCCCAGCCCCTCAAGCTGGCATCCATTGAGACCAGGCCCCACTCCGGGGTCACAAAGGGCCTTCCCTGCTCCAAGTTTGGCCGATGTAACCACTACAGGAGAGCCTCCCAGGCTTCCTGAGAGAGAAAGATCTGCTGAACAAGATACTTTGGATTACAGGTCCAATTGCTGAGAAAGTCCTTCTGTAGTTACCTCTTGTGGAACGGAGTACAGAAACGTGTCCAGGGCTGACACTAACTGACCCTGCAACCTCAACTGCACCATGAGGAGTACCTTGGTCATTTGAATGTTAGTGAGGTCTCCAAACCATCACAAAACAATGAAAGACCTCTATAGTATTCAAGGTAATGAAGACACAACAACTTGAAAACCAGAAAGAGTGGATCAACGAGGGCCTGTCCACTCAATTCAGGAATTTGTAACTGAAAGCTACAGGCTTCTGGGTTGTGTTTCAGTCAAGGAGAGTTTCCTGAATGGCGCACACATTCCATTTTGGGCCTGCACATTGCAACCTCAGACTATTTACCAAATTTCCCAATGGAGAATATTTTGTAAGATGTGGTAATTGCCCTTTATAGAAAATCTAACATAGTTTTCATTCTGGAGATTTAGTTAAACATGTGGAATTCTTATTACAATATATGAAGACAAAAAGAGGTTGAGTACATTTTGTAGCACAAGCCAGACACACTGAAAATGTAAATGTATAATAAAAAAACTCTAGTGAACTTATTTTGAACATTCTGAATAAAATCCATGACCCAGTGTCTCAAGAGCTGAAAACAAACTGTTTGTTAGATGTTTGTTGGCTTAGTCACCTTGTAATATTTACTTCCAGTATCATTCTGAAATAGAGTTATACACTTGCTGTCCAGTCTCCAGTAATGTCTCTTCCTCTGAAAAGAAAATGGAGAAACTATGAGTGAGAAACATGCATGGTTCAAACAAACAAGAGTGCTTAACTCTAGATACAATGTTTAGGTGCCAAAAGGGATATCTGACAACACTTTGCTCTATAGTGGTTGCTGGATTACAATTCCCACCTTTCAATAAAGCACAGGCCACTTTCATCAGGGAGCAAGACTAGCTGATATGCTGCACAGTCTCTTATGGCAAACACCAGTGACCTCATTAGCCTATCCCCAGAGATACACCACGAGGTACTATCACATGGGCAATATACAAAACACAGAAGCATGCTGATCCAGAATACAAAAGTCCTGATTTGGCAGTTGCTGTCACACACAAATGGCTTTTGACATAACTGACGTTCTCCACAAGAGACAGTAGTAAGCATTGATGTAAGTGATCTACCTGCCACTAAAATGTTGGAATATGGCAAGTTTGGTTTATTTTTTCCAATCTTGCCTAAAACTGAAGTTTCCAGTTTAACTGTTTAACATAAGGTGGATGTGTTGCACATTCCAAAGAATGTACATTGTCTGGAGCACTTTTTTTCTTTTGCTTTGAATTGAAGTGCAATTCCAGTCAGCCTCCGTCAGCCAAATGGTAGAAGTCCAATAACAGCTGAAGAGTAAGTCTGGCCAACCCAGAGTTATACAGACATAAATATCAGCACAAGTACAGTGTTAGTATGGATATTCTCTGTCCACAACATCATACCAAACTTAATCTTGCATCACCCACAATCCTCTATAGTCAGACAGGAAATAGTTCTCTTCTTACCATGGTGTCCCTGCTGGTATAATGTACCATCCATCCTTCTTTCATAACACTGCTGCTTTTCCTCTTTGTGTGTTTGACTGATTGAACCACTCTCATAAGGGGAATATTGTTACTGGCTGAAGGGCTGCAAAAATAAACATGAGAGGAATAATGCATTATATATTACACACACTCGCACACAAACACAACCAGATATGAAGGAACATAAGCACACTCAGGTCTTCAAAACAAATTTTATTTCAGGTTTATCAATGTTTATTTCGAAGACATGTGTGTCCTTATGTTCCTTCATATCTGTATTGCACATGCCTTGACACTAGCACCCAGGCAGAAGTCCACTATAACGATTATATATTTATTATTACTCACTGGATAAGTGTAGTTTAAATGCCATACGTACAACAAAAAAGTGGAGCAATTCTGAGGCAAGCAACGGTATCATAGCTGACAGATAAAATGCACTGATTTAAAACAGGACCTTGAAATGCACTGGAGACCTCTAGTTTTCAGAGTGTTAAAGGCCCCACTGTCCTCAATGAATATGTCGGTGTGTCCCCTCTAGGATATATGGCTGGTCATTGAACTGCTCTATTATTGTGCACCAAAATCAATAAACAACAAATTTCACTTTTACACAACGTAAGGTGTAAAGGTAGATGGTGTTTGTTTGGCCATGGCTGGTGGGCAGGGTACTCCAAGAATCTTTAGGTTATTTAATGACCTACTGACAGCTCTTTATGTAACTGCATAAAAGATGTGGAAAAAGACCACAGTATTTAATTTACAAAGACTAACTGATAAACACACTTCACTCTGCTAGACTCAGAACATAATACTTCACTAACTACATATTTGGATCAGTATGCTCCTCTCCACCTTCGACACTCCCAGCTCAGGAATCCAAAATCCTGGCTAAAATAATCAGCCTGTAAGCTGAGCACATACCGGTTATCGAGCTCTGAAGAACACCTCATTATGTTGTTGACTTCCACCATTATAAATTCACCCTATATTGTTTTAACACAGCTCTAACCCAGGCTAAACAACACTTCTTTTCTAACCTAATCACTTTTCACAAACCTATCCCACAACGCCTCTTTAACACTTTCACATTGAGACATGCCTGGACCACTGCACATTTCTATCCTTTAAAGATGGGTGACAGTCCAGACACACAAAAAAATTTCTAGATCACAGAGTGCCTGTGATCATGTCCGGGAGGCGGTAACTGACTGCTCCAGGAAGTAAGCAGTTAGTTTCAGCCCTCCCCCGAAGGCTCCACACATGATCACTGCTACACGATCACATGTGCTGGTGGAGTCAATGATAAAGGCAATGTAAATTATACATTGCCTTTTGTCAGTGTTCTCTGTGTCTCTCTTCCTCGCTGTGATTGTGAGGAAGAGAGAAGCAGGAAACAGAGCTCCCAGTGCCTCAAATGGCCAAAAATGAGGCACTTTGAGATATTGGGAGCAGGAGGGGGAAAGGGCCTTGAAAAAAATACAATAAAAAAAAAATTATATATATTTCAGGTGTTTCACCATTATTTGCTTTGCCTCCACAATATGATTTATGAATCCGTGAGTGCAACGTGGGCTCTAGGGGAATGGGGATCTTTCCTATACATATTTACTTTTTGTTTTTTCTCTTTTTACATTATGGGTGTGGGTTTATGCTTTTCATTATGTCGGATTAACATCGTTGTTTGTGTACACACGCACACCTGACTGCTACTCGCTCCTGCTTAAGCTTATTGGTCAGTACGACGTCACACCCTGCAGTCAGTGATCCAACTGAACGTCGGTGACATGACCACTCAGGTTGGGACCACGCGTGATAGTGTTGGAGCCCTTAAATAGCTTGAGTTGTTGCATATACAATTGTCTTGAGAAAGGTCCAGTTTTGACCAAAAAGTTAACCTAGACCTATTATTTTCTTCACCCAATAAACTTTCTGAAGAAGACCCACTGGTGCTCAATAAGGAAAGCCCTTGATGGAACTCTGGATACAAAGGAGTGCCAGACAACCTGTCGCTAGGCACTTCTAGGAAGCCCAACATATTTTGGCCGAATTCAAGTTTATGCCTATTCTTCAAGTTAATACCTCTGATAGAGAGGGAAACCGTGGCCAAATTTTGCTCCAAATGGAAGAGAAACTTATTTACAAGCTGAACACCCTCCACCCTAATGGATTAAACCATGAACTTCAATTTGGTTCTTTTCTATAAAGTATGCAGGACAGTGTTGACATCGCTTTGTGGAACCACATTAGTTGGATTCCACTATATGACCTCTGGAGGAGACCTTCCGGACAGTATCTTGCTGCATCCCTCTGGTTTTATGGCATTTTATATTTTGTCCATTCAGTGGTAACACTTGATGGTGGCAGACATGTGGCATGATCCACTGGTTGTTACACCCAGCCACTGTGATAAAGGACTAATATAGTTGATATGGTTTAACTCCTTAACGACCCTTGACGGTCAAAGTACGTCAAGGGTCGATTTGACTTAACGACCGATGATGTACTATGACCGTCATCGAATTCCGGGCTCCCCCCGTGGCTGCATGGCGTTCGGGGAGTCCGGAACGCAACGGAACAATTAAAAAAAAATTGCTCCGTGGTCAGTGAATCGGGTCGCGGCACGGATTCCCCGGTCCTTAAGGGGTTAATGAAACTGCGGCCCACTGTACTTGGCCAATATCACTGTGGTTAACAGATTGTTTCCTTATTACATGTGATAATAGGAGCCATGACCGAAAAATCTTTTATATTATATGGACATTTAGAACTAATCTTTATGTATTACTGCTTCAATTAATTGTGCCTTCAATAATTGATTAGTTACAGAAGTACATCTCAAGTTAATGTGGATATTTAGAAGTTCTTTTTTCTTTTGCAAAATATGTTGGCTGCCTTCAGCCAGAGGCCATATTCTGTTAAAATAGTACTGGTTTATTTTTTTCATGTGTCCTTGTCGCGGGTATCCATCACAACATAAAATATGGTGTGATGTGATCCGCGATTGGATTATGATTGTGTTTTTTTTGTGATACATAGTTAATGTATTTCTGTATGCCCTAACTAGTTATTGTGTCACGAGTATCGCCAATATTATTGTGATGTTTGATCTGACTGTGGATGCTCGTGTACTTTAACCACCTGAAAGCCGCTCAAGGAGCGTCGAATAAGATTTTTTTGATACATAGTTTATATATTCTCCTATATCCTAACTTGCTACTGTGTTGAGATTAGCACGTATGTGGTTCCAATGTTGGTTGTTACTGTGGATGCTTCTGTACTTTAAACCTCTGAATACAGCTTACGGAGCTTTGGAAATGACATCATTGTCAGTGACGGTCCGTTATGGATCTCAGGGGGTCCTGTCAGTGCTTGCAGCTACTTCTGGTAATATACACACACATACACAAGCAAAAGAAGCACAACTTTGCCTGTGCTAGAAGAGTAGACATCAGAAATATAACACGGCTGCATGCAAGTAGCTAAAAGTCTCATTTAATCCTCTGAGAGAGAGAAGTATCCAGCTCAGTGAAATGCTTTGTATAATTTTGTGGCACCAAAAGTATTAAATCAATGTTTTATTTTTCTTTGGTGTGACTACTTTGCACTGCAACGGATGTACTTTTGGTTTTGGGCATTTGGCCCCTAGTTCTTATTATAAAGGAGAGTGGTGAAAGATGGAGGGGCAGACATTGGGGGGGGGGGGGGGGGGTTGTCAGACAGGAAAGGAAGAGTGAAGCAGAAACTGTAAAAAAAAAAAAAATCAGCTGGGGGGGGAGACAGACTTCTCTTTATTAGGTAGTCTGTGTGCTGTGCTCCTTAGCATTGGATCCTGAAGGAAACCATTAACCATGTCAGTAGGAGAGGGATGAGCAATGCAATGGTTCTGAAGGTGTTGCTTACTTCTCATTTATTGAAAGGGTTATGGTGTGAGTTGTGCGTGCGTATGAGAGGGAAGGGAGAGTAGATTGTCTATATAGTGCACTTTGTGAAAGTAACATTAGAAAGAAAGAGCAAGATGTCGGCCATGTGTGAGGGATGTGTGAAGTTTAAATGTGAGTCTTGTAGTGCACGTTTGTATGATTTAAAATGGACAATTAACACGATGAATTCCAGAGAGGTCTCCAGCGCATTGGTTTGCAATGTCTTGAAAAAATCTTTAGAATTAAAGGGGTTAAAAGCTCCAATTTAAAGGAGATTTCTATTTGAGCTGTAATTGTTCCATGTTGTATTTGTGTGCATTTCCAGTCAACCCTGCTCAGTCATATATGGTGCTGTGCAAAGTGACAGCCTGTTCCCTGCAGTCATGTTGCAAGAGAAGTAACTAGATGAAAAGCCCGTGTACACAGGTCACAGTGCCACCCAGCAACGGCCGCGATGCAGTCACACACAGTAGAGACTGCCCGCGCCGCTGCTGATACGGAGAGGGGTGCTCTGAATTCAGACTGTAGTCGAGAACTATGGTCTAAATTCTGAGCCCCGCTCCGTTATCAGCAGTGGCGCGGGCTGGCTGTAGTGTGCATGACTGCAGCATGCGCAGTCGTCTCTACTGCGCATGATGGCTTCTAACAACAATTTAGTGAATTATTATATAGGAGGTGTTAATGCGAAGGAGCAGAGGTATGCACAATGTGTTGGTAAGCTAGTCATTGCATAGCAATGTTTTCCTTGACCCACTGAGTGACAAAGGGGTATGCAAAGCATTGTATAGCAATGCGCTGCACATTCCTCTGGAACTGAAACGGTTAAAGGGAACTCTATGTATACACACGGTATCCCACAGCTGATAAGCAGTGCTGTACTGGCGTGTCAGTGCAAAGCTCCAGATCTAAGTTTATTCTGGCTCCATAGATGGAACTGTATAGAAATCTGAGAACAGAAAAAGTGGCTTTAGACTTTTATGTTAAATGAGAGCGACACAGACAAGAAGAAGTTGTGAAAGTGTATGACAGGGCCGCATACAATACAGCTGTTTGTGTAAGATCAGCTATTATACACTGTCAATGCTTGTGTTTAGCGATGTGCATGTTAATAAATCCTTTGTGTGTCAGAGGGGTAGGAATGTTTTGTGTACTCCTCTGGCAGTCTAATGGTTAAACAGATTGATCAGTTGGGCTGTTTTCTTTCCACAACTTGAGTGAAATAGCACCCCATGTTAGAGACAGAGCATAGTGGGCGGGAGTTTACCCTGCACCTGGCCCAGGGGACCTGCAGCTGCTCCCTGGCAATCCATGGGTGGGATCGTGTGTATGGCCTACATATTGTTTTATTGGTGAAATGTGCTTGATGGGAGGTTGGAGAAAGAGAAGGTAAAATGGAGACAAAGGGATGAAAGTGAGGGCCGCAGAATGAAATGAAAATGGGATTTTTTTTACTTACAGATAAATAATTTTCTCTGGCATCACTGAGGGATGTGAGGACCATTAGGACGTCCCTATGTAGTCTTAAAAATAGCGTGAGGGAAGAAAACTAGTGAACAATGGTCTCTAGAACTTTGCTGCCAAAACTGGCATCCGGAGATGCCCAAAATAGTAAAACTTTGTAAACATGTGAACAGATGTTCATGTTGCTTAGTACAACTGGTCACCAGTAGCTCAATTCTTCAAGGCCCTTGAAGTGCTGATGGACCTAGCTGAATAAGATTTGATTCTAAAAGGACAGATTTTAGACTATGCTTGTCTAATACTTTGTTTAAGCCATGCGCCAAAAATTGCCTAGATGAAAGTCTGCCCTTCTTAGGGCTTTCGGAAATAACAATGTATTAGATGTCCTAAAAGATTGTCTTAGATATCTCAGTACATCTAATGTATGGAGAGCTTTCTCTTTTGTGTAGGATGGATTGGGAACACAAGGAAGGTAGAATCACTTCTTGATTTATGTGTAAATCAGAAATCACTTTTGGATGAAATACTGGAACAGTTAATAAACCACTTTATCATAATGAATGATAAGATTCTGTGAAGCACAAGGGTCTGCCAAGTTCTGAATTATTCTTGCAGATATTATGCCATGGGGAGTCTGAAGGCCAGAACTTTGGTAGAGGCTGAAGACAATGGCTCAACAGAGGATAGAAGAGCTTCTAGAACTAATTTTAAGTTTCATGGGGAGCAACTATTCTTTTGACTCCCTGATTGCATGACTGAACTTCTGGGGTAGAAGCAATTCTTCTCAGGAAGAGAAATGACAGCATGTAAACCTGAACTCTCAGGGAATCAACCCTTGAAACCTTTTCTAGGCATGCTTGCAAATACTCTAGAAGGTACAAGAAAGAAAGAGGATGGTTCTATCTCTGTTATAACAGAAAGAACAAAATATTCTCCAAATGAGAGGATATATTTTGACAGGCACCTGTTTACAAGCCCTGAGCATCATTTGAATGACCGGGGAACTGAATCCCTTGTTCTTTAATAGTTGGTTCTTAAGTTCCATGCCGTCAGAGCAGGATTCAGTAAGTTGTGGTGGTGGATTAATTCTCGAGATATGAGGTCTGGAGTCTGAAGAAGACTGACACACCTCTCAGGTGGAGAAGCAAATATTTTTGCCAAAATGAAACTATAAGAATGGCGTATACTTTCTCTTCTATTATTTTGCAGAGAACCCTGGAATTCATAGCTAGTGGATGGAAGACTACCATAGTCTGTAATTCCATAGGGAATCCACTGCTATTGCTAGTGGATCTTTTGATCTTGAACAGAATGTCAGCAGTCTTCTGTTTTTCCTTTCTAACACCACTATGTCTATTTGCTGTACTTTCCATTTATCTGTCATCTGAAGTAAATTTCCTGTTTTAATTCACATTCCCCTGGGTCTAATGACTGGTGGCTGAGACAATCTTCCTCTCAATTCTCTACCCCTGGAGTGTGTGCATGGCTGACAATGCTGGAACATGGTTTTCTATCCATGTAGGATATTTGCTTGGTGATTTATGCAAGCCATAGCTGTGGCATGGTTGGATTGAATCCCGAATGGGGATATTCCTCCTTGCGGAGAATGTGTTGTGAATTGCACACAACTCCAGAATGTTTGTAGGTAGGCATGATTCAGATGGGTCCATTGAACTTAAATGGAAAGAAATTTGAATACTGCTCCCCATTCGAACAGACTGGAGGCTGTTGCGATGATTTTCCATTCTGTTATGGAGAAGTGTTTTCCCATGAACAGGTTTTGGGCTTGTTAGTCATCACTGTAATGATTGCTGGTCTGTTGTAGAGTCATAATGTGATGAAGATGGTTTTGATTCTATGACCAATAGCGGAGTAATTCTATAGTAGTGGTCTCATGTGAAACTGAAGCAGTGGGAACCACCTCTATTGCGGCTACCATTCTTCCCACAAGTTTCATGCATTGCAGGACAGATTTCTGGTTAGCAGCATCTGGAATCTCTCTTGAAAATCCAACATTTTTCTCTTGAGGTAATTTTACCTTTTGCTTTTCGGTATCGAATATCAGACCTAGAAACAGAATCTGTAGAGACTGTACCAGTTAAGATTTGTTTACGTTGAGAATCCAACCATGACCCTTTATTTTTTGCAAGGTTAAATGAAGATGTTAAGTTAGCTTCTGTGACAGAGCTTTTAATAATAGAACGTCCAGATACGAAGTCAGGTTTACTCCCTTGGATGGGGATGTACCATAAGAGGAGCCATCACCATGGAAAATCCCCCCTTGGTACTGTGGAAAGAACAAAGGGAAGTGCCAGGAATTGAAAGTGTTGGTTTAGTTCAGAAAACATTGGTTGGACCATAATGGGATGTGTTCCATAGCTGTTATCACTGATAACAAGATTCCATTTTGAACTTGGGTATTCTGGTCATGAAGAAAGGAGGTGGCGGTAGTGTGGGGAAAAACATACTATATCCTTCCAGTATTCTATGAAGGACCCATTCATCTGAGATTGTCATCTTCCCTAGTTGAATGTAGCAATGGCATCTTCCCCCTAGAGGAGATCTATGTGGGGGACTCCATACTCCAAAATACATAGTTGTGAGTTTAAACTCAGTTGCCTTGGGCACAATTTTTGTTGCATTATTTTGAGGTAAAAAGGTACTTTTCCTCCAGTGGAATGACTAACAATTTTGTCCAGAGCTGAGGAGAACACTAATAATCATTTGAATAGTAAAGCTAATAAAGAATTTTTTTTTTAGACAATCTGTGTTACATAACTTTAGCACAGTGTACGCCTTGCTGCAACTGCAGTACTTAAACATGTAGCTCCTATTTTAGCTATATCCACAGCTACTTCACCTATACAGGTGTATGTATGTCTCTCATATGGCACGTATGATCTGTGTTTGCAGGCCTCTGCTACACTAAATGCACATGCTGATGCAAAATAAGCTCCTTGTCCTGAAACTTTAACTTATTTAATGTAGCAATCTCTATTTCAGCCGAGCCCTTAAGAGCTGCTGTAATTTAAATGGAGGTGGGAGACCTGTGTTCCAAATGGAAGAAGAGAAAAAGGTTTAACAAGATCACATTCCGGTCATCTCCGCCGTTCACATTCCAAGGGTACCTTAATTTGGTTCTGGGAGTTTTGCAGAGGTAAGGTAAGACTAAAATCTTTTTTTGTCTGTTCAATATGGAACTCAGGTACCAGAGGGATATACCAACAGTAGGCTCCCAGAAGTATGAAGAAGGAGAAAGGACCTCATATCTGACCCCATGATAATGGAGTTCAGTAAGACTGTCCAGAATCAGAACAGCCCAAACCAAACTAAGTGTCAACACAGACTGAAAAATTAGCACAGCTCAAACAATTGAACAACACTAAGGCACAGAAAAAAGAGATCCTTAGACAGGCACAACTGCCTGAAAGACCTTTCTGCCAAAGCTAGAACATCCACATGATAGTGCGTGGAAAATGTATGCAAGGAGGACCAAGTCGCAGTCTTGCACAATGCTCAGCAGAGGCCTGGTTCTTGTAGGCCCAGGAGGCCCCAACAGACCTGGAAGAATGTGTTGTAACTCTGAAGGGAACAGGTTTCTTCCTGAGTTTGTTTGCCCTACAATTGCAGACTTGATCCAGAAAGCAATAGTGACCTTTGAAGCAGCCTGACCTTCCCTGGTACCCTCACGAATAACAAACAGGGAATCATTCTTGTGAAAAGACTCTGTACGATGCACATAAAACTTAAAGCACCGAACCACAGTCAACAAGTGGAGATCCCTTTCCTTGTCAGACTTTGGGCCAGGTCAAAAAGAAGACACAACAATCTCCTGATTGACGTGGAGCTCAGAGACTATCTTAGGAAGAAATTCCAGAGATGTTCGAAGAACTGCCTTGTCCTTGTGAAAAACCAGGAAAGTGGCTTCCAAGACAAAGCCTGTAACTCAGAAACCCTACACAGACTGAGATCACAGCCAAAAGAAAGGCCATCTTCTCCATCAATAGACGTAAAGGAATGGTAGCAAGGGACTCAAAGGGAGGCCTCTGCAAAAGTCCCAGAACCAAATTAAGGTACCCTTGTAATATGAATGGAGGAGATGGCCGGAATGTGATCTTCAGCTCAAGCGAGAATGTGCTTCACCTCGTACCAGGCAGTGGCACTTCGAGTGACCCCCTGACTGTTGATGTAAGCAACGGCTGTGTTGTTGTCAGATCGGACTTGCATTGGATGACCCTTTAAAGGAAAGGTCCAGTACACCACAGCAAGGCAGATCTCCCTGAGTTCCAGAACATTTATGTTATGGACACCTAGGTGACCCAATACCCCAACCACTCAAGCTGGCATCTGTAAACACCACAGTCCAGTCCGGAACAGTTGACACTAGGCAGCTCAGAACCCTCATGTACTCCCTGACCAAGGTGGCGAGCAACTGCAGAGCTTGGGACACATAATGTATGATCAGCAGGATCTTGTCCTCTGGCAAAAAGACTTTCCCCAGGCAGGCGTTGAACCTCATGCCAATGGACACCAGCTTCCGAGATGGCACTGGGGAAGACTTCGACATGTTCAGAATCCACCCATTGTGGACCTGGAGTCGAGCACATTCTTTGTCCTCCTGAGCCAAGAGTTCCTCCAAAGGAGCCTTGAGCAAAAGATCGTCCAGGTAAAGGGTCATATGAACGCCCCGGGCATGAACGAAGGCCTACAAGACCCTATGACTGGTAAACACTTGAAGAGCTGATGCCAGGCCAAAGGGCAGAGCAGTCAACTGGTAATGCTCCAAGTCTAAGGCAAAACGCAGATAGCGCTGACTGTCCAGGTGGATCAGGACATGTAGGCACGCATCCTGAAGGTCTAGGGATGCCAGATTATCTACAGGGCACACTGCTGTGATGACAGAGAACAAGGACTCCATCTTGAATCAAGCAGCCTACACATAAAAGTTGACACACTTGAGGTCCAGGATGGGACAGCAGCCACCATCCTCCTTAGGGACCAAACAGGTTGGAATAGAAACCTGAAACTTGCACCTGGGGAAAAACTGGAATCAGAAGCTTCTTGCCAAGCAGGGATTGCACAACTTCCCGGAACAACTGTAATTTGGCCGGAGCCGCAGGTACGCTCGTCTGGACAAAAAAGAAAGGAGGAAGGGACTTGAACCCAATTTAGTACCCTTCCGTGATCACCCGCAAAACACACTGGTCTGCAGTGGCTTTCCTTGGTATCTCAAAACTGATGAAGATGCCCGCCTAGAGCAACCTGTGGACCAGGATTCCACGTGGCATGCAGAAGTTGGCTTGACAGACTTAGGCCTTGAAGCTGTTCGCTTGGGCTGCCACGGCTTGGCTGGGGGGGCTGATCGGAGACCTGCAAAGTTAGTGGCCTTTGCACCTCCATTTGGCGGGGATGAAAAAGACCCAGTTACCGCTCCATAGTAGGGAGCTTAGTGGACATTGGAGGTAAAAGGGTGCTCTTGCCTCCAGTCACATAGTTGATGATGTGCTTTAACTCAGGTCCAAATAAAGACTTGCCCTGAAATGGTAAGGAATCCAGTGACTTCTGCAGACCTAATCTAAAGCCACAAGGTGTGTCGTGTAGTAACAGAGAAAGCCAAGGCCTTGGCAGACAGCCTTAAACAATGAATCAGAAACATGTGTGTTGGCCTCCATCATATTAGCCAGAAAAGTCAACAAGTGCTCCTTGGGAGCATCCGCATGGACAGCTTCCATCATCTATTCACCCGAGACCACAACAGCTCTGTTGACCCAGGCAGAGCCAAAAAACTCAATGCAACTCCAGTGGCCGCAAAATTAGACTTGAGGATAGAATCAAGCTTCTTATGCGCCATGTCTTTAAGTCCCGCAGCATTGGCAAATGGCAGAGCAGTGGACTTGGCTAGCCTCGAAATTGGGGGATCTACACAAGGAGGAGAGGTCCATGGCACCAAAGCTGCCTCAGAGAAAAGGTACAGCTTAGAAAACCTCTTAGGGAGAGATGTCTTATCTGGTGTCATACACTCATCCAGTAGGACCTGATCAAGAGTGGTGAAAGGAGGAAATACAGTAGAGGACAGGAGGAACAGTAAGCAAAGGGGGGGGGGCAGAGACAGCCCTGAGTCCTTAGCCTTAGGTCTAGCCCCATGTTTCTTAGGATCTGACATCCTGACAGTAGTAGCATCTAAACTAGTATAAGTCACTAGTAACAGTTCCCTAGACTAATAATTCACCCAAGAAAACAGTTTTCTGGCAAGTGAAGGGTTAATCTGGAGAAACAGCAAGGAGAGTCTGCCTCAGCTTAGGATAAGCAAGAGAGAAGTAAAATTTCGAATGCAAAACAGGCGTTCTGGGTAATGTAGTCTTCTCTGTTGCCTAGCAATGCCTACAACGCCATCTGAGTACCCCCAACAGACCGCAGATTGAAAGGGCATGAGGAGACAAGTAGAATGGGCACACTCTGACCCCTGTATAACCATGAGTTGCAGACATATATCTCAGTGAAGTTCGAACGCTGAAGTCAATTGAGCAAAGGTGCCGGCTGCGTGGGAAGCATCTTTAAAGGAGCCATGCATCTGAAAAAGAGACAAAATAAAAGGTACCCCACATTACCCACTGGACCCTGGGAACATGAAGGGGAAGTAAAGAGGCTGCCCCTAAATGGAGAAGCCCAAGAAAAGTCCACAACATAGAGAAACCAGCAGGGAAGGGATTAACTAGTCCCAATGCAGCCATCCATTCTCCAAAACCCAGGGTATGAACAGAAATAACATACCCAACATGAGTGCAAGGACCAAAGGTTCAGAGGGATCCCTGTATGAAGAGGTGCAAGTAGGGATAAAGTGGACCAAGGCATTCAAAGGATTACTCATCATTCTTCAACTTTCCATTGTGAAGAGAGCAGAGCCTCACAGAGGTCCTGCTGGGAATGAAAACTTGGGTTACAAGGTCCACACAGCACCTGCACATTGGTCAGTGTACTCCAGTCCAGTAATGGTAAACCCTCCTAATAGGGGAATTGTAACAGCCCCATATCTACAGAAAAGATAATAAAGTAAAACTAAAACTAAGCAGCAGTATTCCAAGTCAGTCCTTACAGATCATTAAACTGGAGATGGGGAAGGGTTGGCCTGCAGAAGGGACAAGAAGGCTCCACCCTCAAGACCTTGTCTTCTGATGTGTTCCGCTTTCCAAAGGAAGATCAACCCCCCCCCCCCCCACCACACACACACACACACACACACACACACACACACACACACACACACACACACACACACACACACACACACACACACACACACACACACACACACACACACACACACACACACACACACACACACACGGTACCTGTGTCCCACACTGGACGAAAGAGAAAGGTAGATTTGTCCGAACTTCAATCTTTATTCTGTGTATTATCAACATGTGTTGGACCCCTCTGCCATAGACATGGGTGATTAACTATTGTCACTAGTTAGTTAATTTTCCCCTCGCCTCCTAATGAGTTGAGAAGAAATTACAATATCTAAACAGGTAAGGATATATAGAGGACTGTAAACAGGAACACAAGGTGTTTCTGCTACCCATTTATTTAATAAACTTTCTAAGGTACTGGCTATTGACAAGACAAGGCCTTCGCCACCTCTGGATCAAAGTTTGTGGTAACTGTTTTAATGTGAAAACACTATTAGACACAAAGTCCAAACAAATAGTAAACAATGTTGCATTGTTTGATACCTAACACCACAGGTATTGCCAAAGGCCCTATATTGCCCTTAGATTTTTTTCTCCTCACTTGCACTGCCATAATGGCCAAATTGTGTGAGAAAAAATGTTTCATTCAAATCTGTCCTAAAGGGACAAATATGTATGAGAAAATATACTGTCTAAAAAAAGAAATAGGGAAACAGATATTTAAGAGACTGTTCCTACGGAGCTAGTGCATGAAGGTAACGGGTGTCAGATTGCCATATTTTATAGGACAGCAAGTACCATACTTCTCCAATGGAGCTAGTAAAATAATATGTTTGATTATACTTGCAAAAGTCACAGTCCTGCCAATATGCCTTCCTTAGGCTGTCCTATATTGTAGGACCAATATGTGCCATACTGCTCCAGCTGAGGTAGTAAATATGTTGTGAGTATGTATATTTGTATAACAATCAGCACCCTCCTTCAATGGAGCTAGAATTCAAGATAACGTGGTTTCAGCATTAATTCCTTTTCCCCTGCTCCTCTAAGACAATGGCTGAGCCTGGGCCTCCACACTGAGTAGAATAAAATAGCTGTCCAAATAGAAACAAGCTGATAATGATGGAGTTAATCTATGGGGACAAAGTGAGTGCCCCCAGAAGCTCCAGAGAGAAATTAAAAATAATAAATTAACTACTGAAGAATTCCTTCTGGAGAAGGTAAATCCCTGGATCTCCTTGAGGGACACTCTTAAAACTGAAAGCAGAGCTACATGGGGAGGGGTTAGCAGTTAGGAAGTGAGAGGAGTTTTTATTAGAGTGCCGTGCCTCCTATAGGCACACTGCTTAACCCTACGGTCCTTGCACCCCTCAATGACTCTAGAGAAAGGACAAAATTTGTGGTGTATGTTGGTTTGTGCTAAACGTCTGAACAGGTCTGATGTACTTTTTTGGGGTACAGTGCGTGAGGTGTACTATTAGAAAACGTAAGCCTTTTGATGGAGTGCGCTGGATACAAGGGGGGGGGGGGGCGATGGGTAGTGGGAGGCAACCAGAGGAAGGGAAGGAGAGGTGAAGGGGAGGGATGGTGTAGAAGGAGGAGGTGTGTAATGTGGTAGAGGGTGAAGTCCTGTACATGGAGAATAGGAGGGAGGACTAGTTTATAAATACATATACTGAATTTTAAACAGATAATGTGAGTTTTATTACCATGGAGCAAACACTTATACAGACACCACAGTCTGATTGCGTAAAAGAGGGACACCAGGGAGGGAATGAAGGACACAGGAATTTTCACCTAAGAGGGACAGTACCCCATAAAGAGAGACATTTGGGAGGTATGAATAACTGTTCATACTCTAAAGTTCCTATTAAAAATGTAAAAATGAACCAACTGAGCACAAATTACTACAAGAAAACCCTATAATTTTTTTAATTATTATTATTATCAAACTGAAATATGTTATCAAAAGAAAGCCCTACTCATGCTTAAAAACTGTTCATCAGAAGGGGGGCTGGGGCATCAAGATGGGTCATGATGCCACACCATGAGGTCTGAATTTTATTTTATTTGGAGGCCTGAATTATTAGTATGTTTTTCTTATTGCATCTGCAGTATGCCTGTACTACCAGCTTACGCAGCGTCTATTATTCCTGTAAGAGCAGCTGCACACAACAATAGGCTACAACGCAGCACCCCCATTGAGGACTTCTTGAGATGTAGAGAGCAGCAGTGTAAAGGGAGAGGGGGAGTCAATTCAGTAGTGAGCAGCAGACACTGAGGAGAGAGAGGACGAGAGGAAGGGACACTGGAGATTGTGTGCTGTACAGAACAGACTGAAGCCGCACATTCAAGAGTATGCAAAAGTTAGAGGGGTCAGCCAGTACCTCCAGTCTTTTTTGGAGAGAGGAAATTCTGGTCTCTTCAACTCTTTGCAGATATTTTGATAGGAGCGGCCAGGGGGGCTCTTTCCCCTTGGCCACTGTCAAAAATCCTGGCCCTGGCTTTCTTCCTATTGGAAAGGCTATAAGGAGAAAATCATCATATCTCCTCCTTACTTATGTCCAGAAGTGTTGCTGGCATGGACAAATAATTCTCTATTACGTGGCAGCTTCTTTTTTATTAACATAGATATACTGAACTTTAAACAATCATATTTTTTTTTTTGTTGTGGAGCAATGTGATCATACATCACACATTCTCATCTCCTAAGAAGGACACTGGCTTTGGAAAGAGGGACAGAAAATTTGGGTCTCAAAGAGAACCTTTCCCTCTTAAAGAGGGACACTTGGGAAGTATGTACTCAGATTGCTTCTGGTTAATATCTGCCAGTCTTTTTAATTGATTATTTAAGACTATTTAACTGTGAAAGATTTAATTTTAATTGGTGCTGGTCAGTATCTAGAAGCTCTTCACTCACACCGCCAATCACAGCATCATCTAAACTCCTCATGAGATTAAGATCAGTCTCTAACAGGTTCTGCTTTAGACTGACAGTCTTTCAGCTGGTTCAAACTCAGTCTCCACAAATGAGAACAAAACTTCTTAACCCCCACTTATCTTACTATGGCTAGAATATCCAAGTGGCCCATTGGAATGTTACCACTGAGCCTCTGTGCAAGAGAACATCTTCAATCAGTCCTGTATGTAGTATACATGGAGGCGGACATGACAGCTGCTGGAAGTTCTTCACTTTGAAACAGGGAGAATGCATGAATATTGCACACCCAACTATTTCTTAAAGGGACAGGATTACTATGACCAGAGTTTAGTTCCTTTGGTCCTGCTATAAACTGCCATGTCCGCCTCCATGGATGTGGTGTCTAGGACTGATTGAAGAGGTTCTCTCTTGAACAAACACAAAAGGGACAATATTAAGGACAACTAGAATTTTCTGTCCATAGTAAGGTCAGCGGGGGATTATTATTAAGAGGTGGTAAGTTCTCCTTTAAACTAACCTTGGATGGAAAAACCTTAGCATTATCAATTACAAACAGTAAAAATAAGACTTACCTGATTGTTCGATCAGATGTGTCTTGATCCTGGTCTGGATCCTGCATTTCTCCATTTTCACTACGGCAGCCTGACATGGAGCCCTCAGAATCCGTTGTTGGGGATTCATCCATGTCCTCCAGCCGGATTTCATTGTCATCACTTCCCTCCTCCATCACAACATCGGACTCTGGTCCAGGGCTCAGCAAGTCTGTTGAAGACCATGGAGATCAGTGAAGGGAAAAACTGATGCACGCCTCCCGTCTATTAACAGCCACATATGGGGGTTTATTCAAGATGGTGCAGACTACACAGATTTATTTATTTGGGGGGATTTAAATGGTGATTTTAACCCCTTGAAAGCTAGAGAAGGATACCTTTAGAATTTAAGGGGTTAAAATGCAAATATGCATAATTTCTTTTCAAGCCTATAGTGCAGTTCGTATGCTACAGAACTGCATTTCTTCAGCACAATAAAGAAGTCCCACAGTAACAGGACATGTCCAGCACTCACATCATACCCACAAACACACACAACTATATGAGAACAAGTGAGATCTTCACTCAGTGCACTCCTGCAGCTTCAGACACGAGAGACATTGCCAACAAGGGCAGGCTTATACCTCCATTGAATGTGACCTCTCCCAGGCAGTTGTGAGGCACTTTTGGTGCACAGCGCTTGTGACAGTTGAACTTGCAGTCCTTGCATTGCAGACCCTGTCGGAAGAGGCCCTTTAGCAGTTTCTTGCAGTACTGGCACACAGTTGGCCGGGTATATGAGTGGATGACAAAAGTGTGAGGCACTTTGACCTTGGTCATTAGGATCTTGTCCAGCTGAATTGGCCGGCCAATGTGAGAGATGGATCTGTTATGCCGAAGCAAAAACGACTCTGATGGAGATTTTATCTGTGGATTCAATAGAGCTCATCAGAGAAGCAAGTATGATTACATTTGTAATTCAATAAGCTAAAGAGGTGCAACTCTGAAGCAAACTGTACAATAGTGGACAATAATTACCCCAAAAAATGGGGACAATATGTTGGAAACCTCCACCATTGAAATAATTAAAAGCCCCTTTTAAAATCACTGGAAATTTTAATTTCCCATCTGCTGTGCAGCTGGTTTACACCAGAATTGCACCTCTTTAGCTTATTTAATTGCAGTTTAAATGTCTTAAGAACAAAACTCACTGCAATGTGATACATATGGGGCATAACACATGGAGCATTTGTGACGAAATAGATGTTTTAGGTAGTTACCTTTTTTGACCATATTTCTTTCATATGGGAAAATATAAGTTGAGTCAAGAGTTTTCCCCATTGTGAAATCTACATTGAGATATACTTGTACTTTCTACTGTATCAGGACAGTGACATGATTAGGGTTCTTAAAGAGATAGTAATGTTTCAAAATAAAAGCAGCTCCAATTAATCTTCATAGTATTTGGGTCATGGAGAGTGTTATTTCATTACTGTCAGAGTTGTAATTCAAGAGTAATTGAATGATAAAGTATTCCCCTCCCACCCCTTTTACTGATGTAACACTGCTCACCTAAGAGCAGCAAGACTGTCTCGATGGATTGCAGCGAGGGACAATCTTCAGTTACCATAAGAGAAAAACCTGTCAAGGGGGGGCAGGGTTTCATTGTTCTCACGGTAAGAAGATTGTTCCTTGCTGTGAGGTGTCTGGTCTGTGGACCAGATTCCATATCTGAGGGGAGGTGGCTTACACTAGGTAAAAGGGGCAGGAGGGGGATACTTCATCATTCAGTTACTCTTGCATTACAACTCTGACAGTATTGAAATAACACTCTCCATGGCCCAAATATGATGAAGATTAATCAGAGCTGTTTTATTGTGAAACATTACTATCCCTTTAACACACATACTTTTCTGGCCTGCTTTTCTTAACCCCTCGAGTACCAGACTGGTGTAAACCCCACTGAGCCTCAATGGGTTAATATATTTTGAGCCAGTGGTGTCCAGTGTTTAATAAGGATTTGGTGACTTAAAGTGTTAGTAATGTCTAAAAAAAACTTTTTTGCATTTAGAAGAGCTCAAAAAGCTGATCTAAATGCAAAAAAACGTATCTCTCAAACCGCTATGGTTTAAGAGATACGGGCGTTTGAAGTTTGATTTCTCCTACTGACAGCTGTAAAACTGTCAGCAGGAGATCCGTGTCGGTCGACACTGTGGCGCTTGAGAAGTGCCGGGATCTTGTTACTTACACGGAATCCCTTCAATGGAATGGTCTAAAACATGTGCCTAGTGTTCAGCCACATGTTTTAGACCATTCCATTGAAGGGATTCCGTGTAAGTAACGAGATCTCGGCACTTCTGAAGCGCCACAGTGTCGACCGACACGGATCTCCTGCTGACAGTTTTACAGCTGTCAGTAGGAGAAATCAAACTTCAAACGCCCGTATCTCTTAAACCATAGCAGTTTGAGATATACGGTTTTTTGCATTTAGATCAGCTTTTTGAGCTCTTCTAAATGCAAAAAAAGTTTTTTTTAGACATTACTATCACTTTAACTGATACCAATAAGCAGCTAATTTAATGCTATGTTGTTCTGTGCCCTGAGGGTGTCTTATTTTGAACTTTTCAGCATTAAACTTTAGATCCCATCCTCCAAACTTCCTAAGTCCTCATACATTTGGGTTATTCCTCCTGGAGAGTCAGTCTTGTTGCAGATTTTTATATAATCTGCAAAAAGATATACCTTACATTGAATACCACTAGCACACCTCCCAGTTTTCCCACTTTAGGAGGGTCAGTCACTCTTTGAGCTCCAAATCCTCTATCCCTCTTTACCGCCCCAGTGTCCCTCTTTACAGTAGGTTATACCAGGGGTTCTCAACCCATGCCCTCAGTGGCCACTAAAAGGCCAGGACTTAGGAATTTCCCTGCTAGAACACAAGTGTGGTGATCAGAGGCTCAGTTGTATTGATTAACTTACCTGTGCTCTTAAAAGGAAATTCTAAAATCCTGGTCTGTTAGTGGCCACTGAGGGCATGGGTTGAGAACCACTGGGTTATACTATGTGGTGTGTATATAAGTCTATTACATTGGTCCTCAGCAACAAAACTCCTGTTAATGTTTGTATAAACTCCAGTATAAGTATTTATAAACTAATCTGTATCATTAATATATTTCGATACTTGCTCTACATCATAAATTCAGTTACACAGAGGTGTTAAAAGGCATGAAATAACCTAGCAATTTTCATTAATGCCGTGCCCACCAGCCACAGCCCCAGCAACACCACCTAAAACAAGTGTCCCAATTTGGCCATTTGAAATGTTGGAAGGTATGCATTAGCAATATAACTAGTACTGGCCTGTATTGCACTCCACTAGTACCATGTTCTTCCTCTGAAATTCCATTTATAATTGTTTCCGGACCATTAGTCAATTATTTATCCAATTAACTACCTTTGAGTAAAGTCCTAAACTACTCAACTTATGAATCAGCTTCCTATGTAGGTAGGTGTATTGCAATCCAAACAGGCTACAATAGGCTACATTTACTGCTCCACCCTCATCTATCACTTGAGTACCTATTATAAAGCCATGCATTTTGCATGTCATTAGACTTCAGAGACGCAACAGTTCCTCCTCACTAGCATTTTCATTATGAGGTTAAACAAGGTCTATATTTTGCAACCTGCATTTAGGACACCAACACTAATTTACTAAAAAGGAATCATTATGGAGTAAACTACCTGCGTCATAGGGGAGAAACAAAAATTCCCATTGGTTTAAAAAGGCCTTTCAACTCCTTGAATACAGGCAGTCTCCTAATAATTTCTTCACAATTTGTCTGAAGAGTGGATTTGTGTATATTTAACAATTAATCATTTTCTCTCAGTCCCTATGAAGAAACATGGGTAGAGTATCCTCCAGCCAGGAGGCAGGGAACTTGTCTAAAAAAAAGTCTCTCTGGAGAAGGTGACTGCCACCCTATGCCACTTTACCCGCACCAGACATGCTCAGATTTAACAATTAGCAAAAACAGAGAGGCAGGAGGGCAGCCATCTGAACCAAAGGAATGCAAAGGAATCCCTCACCCTGCCTTGAACTTAACCTTGTTGTCTCTCCAAGAGGAAAGTCTTGGGAAATACACAAAAATCCCATTTTCGTTTACTTCCTATGTGGAACACAGGGACAGTGGGAAGGGAAATGGGAAAAACCCTTCATGACGCTGACCAGTTTCAACCTAGACAAAATGTCACAACATGAACCTCAGGATTCAGTGGTCACCAACACTGCAAACCAAAGAACAAGGACAGGTTACTGGCAAAATTAAAACAAGGAAGACATCACAACAGGCACGATAACCTGTAGGACCTTCCAGCCAAAACAGGTGACAGAAGCAGCCAGCACACTAACATGGTAGAGTTTGACAACTGTGTGAAGGGATGACCATGTCACCGCCTTACACAGCTGCTCAGCAGTAGCTTGATTCTTGTAGGCTTAAAGGGATAGTAATACTTCGTTTTAACTTTATTTTATTTTGTAGGCATTAAAAAAACATGAAGAATGATATAAGTCTTATCTCTGAAACCTTTATGGTTTAAGAGATATTCACAAACAAAGTATCCCCCCCCTCTTCAACCAGATAAGAAGGGAGATGCCCAGGTAGACTGCAGAGAGGGACAATCTTCAATTAAGATAATGGAAAAAGCTGAAAAACTTGTCAAGGGGGGAAGGGCTTTCATTGTTTTCATACAAAGAAAACTGTCCCCTTCTGTTATCTGTACTGTCATACAACCAGACTCACATCTGAGAAGAGATGGCTTACACTAGGAAAAAGGGGCGGGGAGGGGAACTTTGCTTGTGAATATCTCATAAACCATAAAGGTTTGAGAGATGAGACTTATATCATTCTTCATGTTTTTTTAATGCCTACAAAATAAAATAAAGTTAAAACGAAGTATTACTATCCCTTTAAGAGGTACACACTGACATGGTCACACTTAAACCAAGAAGCCACTTGCATGCAGCTTGGTCCATACAAGCGCCTTTGGGGGAAGTCAAAATCAAATCAGATTTCCAAAAAGGCTGTATATGAGGAACATACTACTTCAAGCACCTAATCCTATCCAAAAAGATTAAGCACATGCTCCTACCTATTCGATGGGTGTAGAAAGAGAGAAGGAAAAAACAATTTCCTATTTCATGATAAAGTCAGAGACAACCTTAGGTGCAAACCCTATGGGAGTCCATAAAACCACCCTGTCAGAGTGGAAAACCAGAAAGGGAGGATTACAAGACAAAGCCTGAGGTCTGGCCACCCTCCGAACAGCCACAATAGGAAGCAGAAAGGATGTACTGAGAACTAAACACAGACCCTGAAGACAAAGGCTCAAAAGGAATCTTCTGCAGCACACCCAGGACTAGGTTAAAGTCCCATGAAGGAGTGGGATTCCCAAAAAACTGTGTATACAGGAGCCCCTCCTTACACAAAAGCCTGCACATAAGGCAATACACCTCTGAAACAGCATAGACAGATGAGAAATCTGGACCAAATCCGTTTTTGAAGCCCATCCTGAACAGAGGCCAAATCGACCACAAATGAACCCCCCAACTCTTCACACAACTTATACAACAGGGCTGGTAACCTGCGGTATGCCTTGTAAGAAACTGTCCTGCATGCCAGAAACACACTACAGGGTAAATTAGAATGACGTTAACCGGCTACATCCTTATTTTCTACAGAACTCTGAGGAAATGGAAGAAACAAGTATTCCACTGAAAAATGCCACGGCATGAAAATAGCATCCACAGCAAGAGCTATAATGTCCCAGATAAGGCACATAACGAGGAACCTAGTGGTTCAGCTGAGAGGCAGTTAGGCCCATTCTTAAAGGACCCCATAGGCAAACTATAGAGTCTAACAGAGTCTGGTAGAGTTGCCACTTTCCGAGATCCAGGTACTGGCGATAGAGAAAGTCTGTGATTAAATTGACTACTCCCTGGGATTTGAATAACGGAAAGAGCTGGCACATGGGCCTCCACCCACGAGGATTAGTCAAACCTAGGATACTGTGGTCGCACGTCTTGTCTCCCCCCCCCCCCCACCTGGTGGTTGATGTAAGACACTTGTGTCACATTGTTGGACTGGTCAGAGGATCCCTGGAGAGACTAAGACCTATGCCACCTGGTTAGACAAATCGCCCAAAGCTCCAGAACACTGTTGGACAGTAGAACTGCATCACTGATATAAAAACCCTGCACCATTTGATGGCACCCTAGCCTATCAGGCTGGCATTCATCATGACTATGACCACATTTGGGACAACCAATGGCTGTCCCAGATGGGACCTCTGTAGCCATCAATGAAAGTTCACCTTCGTCCAGACAGACAGGAACATGACATGGGAGATATGAAATTGATGTCTGGGTCAATTCCTGAGAATTTCCAGCTGCAACTCCTACTTACATAATGGGGCAAACAGCACTGTCTCCAAAGTAGAAACTAGATAATTCTGCACTTTACCATATATCTGCACCATTGCAGATGGTCGAAGTATGGATTGACACACCTGGAGAGACAATGACAGAATCTCATTTTCTGGCTTTGATACCTTCCCTAGAAGTATCAAATGTCATACTCAGAAAGTGACAGATCTGGGATGGCAGCAGAGAAGATTTCTTGAAATTGTGAACCCGGCCATGTTGCTCTAGAACATAAGTCAATCTTAAGATGCAAAGTCTCCTCTGAAGGAGCCTTCAGCAAAAGGTCATCCAGGTAGGGAGTTAGAGAGATCTGTAGTGAGTGGATGATAGCTGCCAGTGCTGTTAAGACCTTTGTAAATACTCATGTCAACAATGATGGAGTGCAAGGATTCCATCTTGAACTGAAAAGCTAGAACAAAATGGTTAAAGGGATAGTAATGGATAGTTTTAAGTCAATTTACTATTGTAGATTGTACAAAGTGTGCCTGGTTTGCAAGTACACTTTGTAGACCGTTCCAATGAAGTATTTATTTCTATGTTGCACTATTTCAACTCTGCTGAAGAGCCGCAGGACGGTCCCAGGACCAGAATCTGCTTCTCTGAGCTACAGCCTGACATCAGTCAAAGGGGAGGGAGGAACTTTGTAATTGTATATCTCTCAAACTATAAAGGTTTGAGAGATCGAAGCGGCCTCAAATACTTTATTTTTTTGTATCTACAATATTAAATGGACTTAAAACTATCCATTACTATCCCTTTAAATCTTAAGTGCAGAATAGGACAGTATCCGTTGTCTGTTCAGAACTATGAAAAGGCTGGAATAGAATCCAGTTAACCTTTCCTGTGGAGGAATAAGTACAAAAACTGGAATATCTCACAGGAAAGGGATTGTCTAAAAATAGGCTACATTGCTCGGGTTGGTGAGGAACTCTGGACATGCAAAAACGAAACTGAGGAAGGTAAGTGAAGTCTATGTATCACCCTTCTAAATGTACCCACAAAACCCACTGGTCCACCATGCAAATGGTCCATATGAAATGGAAAAGTCATAGACGACCTCCTATTGGGGGCCAGACCGCTACAAATTATACAGAGGTAGGCTTGTCAGTTTTGGGTTCTTTTACCTGTCCAGGACTGCTTGAGTTTTGGGGTATAAAATGCCATAGTGGTGAAGGTAATGATAGCCATGCACCTTCCATGGAAAAAAAGAAAAGTTAGGAGTAATCATAGACTAAGTATTCTTGACTCAACTGGTGTGTTCAATACCCACTTCCAGTTCAGGGCCAACCAGCTGCTTGCCCACGAATGGAACACCAAATTTTGAGCCACAGAGCATGATGTGCAGCCACAGAGAAAGCCAAGGCCTTTCCAGGAAACCTAGCAATGTCAAAGGCCACTTCCTTGAGATACGCATTAGCCTCCAGGATCTTGGATATGAAGGCAAGCCGCATCTGGTATCCAAACATTGATCCCCCACACA
The DNA here is from genome assembly GCA_037306005.1 of Rhinophrynus dorsalis. Classification (NCBI taxonomy): domain Eukaryota; kingdom Metazoa; phylum Chordata; class Amphibia; order Anura; family Rhinophrynidae; genus Rhinophrynus; species Rhinophrynus dorsalis. The sequence continues at coordinate 23,401,028 of CM074728.1, forward strand.
GCCATAGCCATGGTCACATAAGCAACAGCAGAGACAGGGTGTAAAGTGTCATCTGAGGCTGCAAAATTCACCTTCAAAAGAGGATCCAGGCTCTTATCCTCATGACCCTTAAGTACAGCAGGATAGAAATTGGGGGGACCACTATGGGGGGAGGGGAGGAGTAGCCCATTGCTCTAAAGCCACAGCTGAATAAACGTATATGAGAGAGATACACCAAAGAAGGAATAGCCTCCTGTCAGGCGTTCAGCATGAGAACCTGGTCTAAGGAAGAAAAAGAGCAACTTCCCTTTTGCCTCTCATGAAAATACTGGGGGAACAGCAATTAGAATCTGAGGCTTCTGAGACTTTAAGAATCTCCAGGACAGATCAAACAAGACTCTCAGTGGCAGAACCAGAATCTAGGTTGTCCCCTTCATCAGCAGAAGAATCACCAATAATGGGAGCATCACCCACTGAAAACCACTATGGCACCTTTTGGGAGGGAGCAGGATGACCCTGGGACCAAGAGTCTAAGACCCCTTGAGTAGATGAAGGGACAGAACTCACTGGGGAAATTAGACAAGGGCCCTGTGCGGAGGCCACAGAACAAAAGGAACACAGAGTATCAGAAAATTCCCTAGGAATCAGACATGAGGAGCAATGGGTTAAAGGTAGCCCTGAAACCCTAGAAGTTTTAGTCTTGCCCATGTCTCCCTTATGCTTTGATATAACCAAGATACTACTTAAAGTATGAAGAAAAATAGCAAGAGTGGAATAAAAGTAAAATAAAAGTACATTTATGGATTTAATACTACACATCTGGCTGTAAACCGTTAATGTGGTAAGCAAGGACAGAGGAAATAGTCTCTGCATAGCAGGCTGAGCCCAAAAAGAAAGAGGGTCAGCATAGGACCCCCTCTTCCCTTGCTCAAATGACTGTGAAAAACTGGCTTACGGGAACTGTATTTTTCCACAAATAAAAAAGGAACGGTCACTCTCCAGCAGCTGCTGAAATGCATCCACTCAACATCCAGGGAAGAGGAAGGGGGGTGCGCTCTGCTAGGTAACAGACAATGTTAGACGCACCGGCTATCTCTTTCCAGACACCAAAATACAAACGAATATAAGAGAACTCACCATATTTGAGCTCTATGTTCCATCTAATATGGCTGCAATGCATGTCCATTCTTAAAGGCCACACGTTAAGGACTAAATTCAACATAAAAGGTTATGAACAAAAATTAGAATAAACCAGAACTATAAATGTAGCAGAAATGAAAATCAAGGAATGCCTTACCAGAAAGGCACTGAAATGGTAAAATAAAGAAAAATATCTCCCTCTGAGCAGCAGAGGAATAGAAAAAAAGCAGAACCATAGGATTATACACAACAGAACAGAGCGTCTGTCAAGCTCAGACACCACAGAACATAGAAATGTGCCTGCCGGACAAACAAACAGTGCCATACTCATAGAACCTGTACACTCTGAATGGAAGAATCCATCCTCTTCAGTATTCAGGTTCCTATATACCAAGGAAGTAACTGCTCATAGAAAACTGAGAAGAGGGCTAATAATGCAAGCCATCCACAAATAGACCCAAGTCGTTCAAGTCATTTAGGCCAGAGACAGGAACCCACCTAATGGGGGATTAAACAGCCTCATCCTAGCAGAATAAAAAAAAAAGGCAGCTAAGAATATAAAATCTCATATGGGCTGCACCCTGGGGTCAGGCAGGCCGCAGCTGGCCCATGGGCCTCACATTGGATGCCAATGATCTATAGCATTAATGGGTTGGAGACAAATTTAAATCAATGGAGATTTGGGGTGTTCTTGTCCTCTATGAAGAACTTTATTTACCTCAGAAACACTCCAGGGGGTAGATTCACCAAGTGGTGATAATGTGGAGATGACTTCTTTAGTTTATCACTTCTCTAATCCCTATGTTATGGAGCCTATGCACTGAGATTTCTTCAGCTTTGGAGATTTAAGTGAATAGACTCTACAGAATAACATAGGAACTGGAGAAGTAATAAACTGGAGAAGCTATCTCCACTTTATCACCGGTTAGTGAATCTCCCCCCAGTTCTTATAGTACATCAGCCAAATTATCATGCTGGTAATAAAAATTATTTTTGTTTGCAGTGCATTCCCTCATTATTTGGAGAGTGTTTATGTCTTTAAGACCACACAGCACTTCACAAAAAAGTGCAAAGCAAAGCTCCCCAAACTGTAGAATATCGGATTAACACTGCTATAAGAGTTCCAAAGTGTTAAACCCAATAAAAAAAACACTACCCTTAGCACAAACCCTTGCAGGGTGGCACTGCTGGGCTGAAAGTCTGCCCTAGAGCTTTGGAGTGCCATTCTACAGCTCAGCTGTGGGCCAGTTCCAAGGGATTTTTTGTTCCAGTCTGAGCTGTGGCTGGAATCACTCCAGGAAATGATTGCTAAAAGCAGATTACATGATGGAAACTGCAGCTGATGGGAAGCTCAGGGAGAGGTGCCATAACCCTTTCACTACTGGAGGGGCTGGTAATCTTTTATTCAACAGTACATTAACAAGCAAGGAGGGATAGGCAGGCAGAAAAAGGGTCAAACATTGAATGACCCTATGCAAAAGACAAAAGAATGGAAGCTTAAAAAGCTCCATTTGAAGCTGTGCAGTCATTCTTCTGGTATCAGTTTATAAACTCATTATGTAACACTGCAGACAGGGGTTAAGAGATTGAGTGCAGCACAGAAGGACAGGAGGGGCTGGGTGCAGCAATCTGCACATCTGTCTGGCAGCTAAGGATTACAGGGTTCTATGCATCCAGGAAACAGAGAAAGGATGCAATGTAGAGATGAGTGAGGTGGGATCATGCAGTATGGAGTTCAGCCAGCCGCAGGAACTAGACATAAACTAAGCCAAACAGAATTATGAGCTGAAACCTGCCTTCCCCTTCTCACACACACAGGACATTATTTAGCAAGTTAAAGAGGTGCAATTCTGAAACAAACTGCATAAAAAGGGACAAATGATAATTCCATTAATTTAAATGGTGCTTTTAACTTCTTGAATGCGAGAGAGACGGCAGATAAGAACCATTCGGCTATGCACTAGAGACTTATATTACTTACAAGGGGATACAAATCCCTATTTAAATCGGTAGGAATTTAGAGAGGAAATGTTATTTCTCCCATATGGTGCAAATGGTATGTTACTGAACATTGGTTCCCAACCTGTGCCCTCAGGAAGCACTATAACAAGCCAGGACTGAGTGCAGATGGCTCAGTCATTTTGATTAGCTCACCTGTGCCCAAGCAGAAACATCTTCAAATCCTGGCCTGTTAGAGGGCTTTGAGAGCACACATTGAGAACCACTCTTCTAGAATATATTATCATCAAATGAAAGATGCTAATAAAATAACCACAATAATGAAGGGGCAATTTCACATTTCATAATTTAAAGTAATTTAGAAATCCAGGAGTATGAAAGTTCAGAAATAAATCATTGGTGATTGAGGAAATGGAATAATATTGAAGAAATGAAGTCTACTGTCCAAATCCATCACACCTGTCTGCTCTTATACACTTCTCCAGATTTTAACCCCTTCTCCCTCTGCATTCCCTACTCCAAAACAACAATACAAGTCCCACTCCCATATTTCTGCCCTTTGTCTTATTCTTCTGGTCTGCACGGGATATTGATCCCAATCCAGGCCCAAACCCCATACCTACCTGTTATTAACCACGGTTTATTATGTCCTCCCACCGCTACCTGAAGGGTTCTAACCCCTCAAATCTCATAAACATTCCTCATCTTTCACCATCCTTTCGCCCCTTCTCCAGTTCTCTGCTGAACACCCGCTCCATAGTTAACAAGACAACCCCTATTCATGACTGTTTCTGTGTGCAATCACTGCAGCTGTTTGCATTCACAGAAACTTGGTTGTCTGCACAGGACACAGCAGTGGAGGCTGCACTCTCACACACACCCCTCGCTCTACTGGTCCTTGTGGGGGGGTAGGCCGCCTTCTCTCCTCCCACTGCCACTTCCAGACCCTCTCAATCCCACCATCTGTGCACTTTTCCCTCATTTGAAATACATGCAGTCCAGCTCTATTACCCTCTGTTAATGCACGTGGCTGTAATATATAGGCCACCTGCTAACTCCTCTTCTCCTTCAAACTTTCTCTCAGATTTTGAATCCTGGCTCTCCTTTCCACTGATAATCCTGTCCTTATTCTGAGTGATTTTAACTGTCATATTGATGACCCCTCTGTGCCCTGGGCTTCCCTTCCCGTCTTCTAGAACTAACATCCTCACATATATATATATATATATATATATATATATATATATATATATATATATATATATATATATATATATATAGAGAGAGAGAGAGAGAGAGAGAGAGAGAGAGAGAGAGAGAGAGAGAGAGAGAGAGAGAGAGAGAGAGAGAGAGAGAGAGAGAGAGAGAGAGATATATATATATATATATATATATATATATATATATATATATATATATATATATTTATATAAGGGATACCCACTCACTTGATCTCTCTGGGATGAGCACCTCACTTAAAGGGATAGTAATACTTCATTTTAACTTTATTTTATTTTGTAGGCATTAAAAAAACATGAAGAATGATATAAGTCTTATCTCTCAAACCTTTATGGTTTAAGAGATATTCACAAACAAAGTATCCCCCCCCTGCTCAACCAGATCAGAAGGGAGATGCCCAGGTAGACTGCAGAGAGGGACAATCTTCAATTAAGATAATGGAAAAAGCTGAAAAACTTGTCAAGGGGGGAAGGGCTTTCATTGTTTTCATACAAAGAAAATTGTCCCCTTCTGTTATCTGTACTGTCATACAACCAGACTCACATCTGAGAAGAGATGGCTTACACTAGGTAAAAGGGGAGGGGAGGGGAACTTTGCTTGTGAATATCTCATAAACCATAAAGGTTTGAGAGATAAGACATATCATTCTTCATGTTTTTTTAATGCCTACAAAATAAAATAAAGTTAAAACGAAGTGTTACTATCCCTTTAACTCCAATTTTTCCTCTATCTTGGCCATCTCTGACACAGACATTATTGTTAGCTCCTACAACTCAATCCTATCCTCTGCTATTGATTACTTTGCCTCACTGAAACTACATCAGAGTCGCCGAGTCAATCCACGACCCTGGTTTAACTCCCATACCTGCTTCCTACTTCTTTGCTCACATGCAGATTTCATCCACTTTAAATTTATGCTGTCCTTCCTACATTTCTCTTTATCTAAAGCTAAACAGGAATACTACACCACACTGATCCACAACAATAAATCTAATCCTCGTCGTCTCTCTGCAGTCTTTGACTCCTTGCTCCATCCTTCCACAGCTTCTTCTCACCCCATCCACTCACCTGAAGCTTTTGCAGAGCACTTCAAACACAGGGTGCAATATATTCAAAAACAGATTCCCACTATTTCATCTGTCTCCGAACTTTCTCTCCCCAAATCCCCTTCATCATCCTTTGATAGTTTTACACCTGTAACAGAAGAAGTTTCTCAGCTTCTCCTATCTACCCACCTTACTACCTGCTCCTTGGACCTTTGCCCTCCCACTTACTCAAACCACTTGCACCAGTCCTTACACCTATATTAACACACATTTTCAACACATCTCTCTCCACAGGCACCTTCCCTTCTTCATTCAAACAGACACAAATTAAACTACCACCCGACACAATCTTTAGCTTAACTAAGTCCCCATCTGGCGACTAGCTGCTTAGTAGCGCTAGTCACCAGAATAATTACCTTATTTAATAGATTACTGCTCTCTTTCATGGGAGACAGGCAGGACGGAGCGTGGACATCTTGCCATTGTGACGTCCACGCGCCTGCTCTGTTACCCCAGTCGGGTCTAGGAGGCATTGCTAGGAGCCGGCCGGCTCCAAAAGGGACTGACAGCGCAAGCGCGCGGACGCGCTTTCTGCTCCCTACCTATGGGACTCCATACCAGTCTCCCTATGTCTAGAACAATCCCCCTCTGTCTTTAAGTCTACCCTGAAATCTTATCTTCTGGAGCATTAGGACCATGCACTACCTTTCGTCAAAGCCAGCACTTGTAACCTCAGCACTTGATACCCTCATACCCTGTTATCTGTCTCCTATTACCCATTTAGTCTGTAAGTTCCTTGGGGCAGGGACCTCTCTCCTAATGTTTCTATGAATGTGGCACTTATTTTATCCTCTCATATTTAATGTAACTGACGTCTGTTGTAAAGTGCTGCGTACACTCTGTGGTGCCATATAAATACATACATACATACATACAAATGAGTGATTTAATGACAGCCTCAAACTGTGACTTGGACAAAACAGAAGTCCTAGACATGGTTTCAGTGTGTGTCGGGGGGGGGGATCAGAAAAAAGACCCATTTTGTGATCTGTAGAGAATTAAAAGCTCCAATATATACATTAGTTATTAAAGTATGCAATATTGAATCAAAATTGGCAGAGAGTGGCCACACGGTATAAGTGCATGAGCAAATGATAATGTAGACGGATGCTGTCTCCACTCTGCCAGAGCTGGAAGGTGTTTCTATCGCAACCACTTGTTTCAGACGGTACTCACAGGCATATGTCAGTATGTGCTTAAAGGGACAGTAATACTTAAGATGTAAAAGAAAAAATAATATATATAAATTGTAGGGTTTATGTCCCCGAATAAAACAAGGGTACTCCCACTGCTGAGATATTTTATTAAAAATTATAATCGCTCAAAGTTGAATTTTTTAGGTGCAATATCAAGATGGCCTGAAAATTTAGTGGTGCTGTTGCTACACCATCCTATAGAGATTTATGGTCTACAGATCAGAGCAGTCCATAGGATGGTGTAGCAACAGTGCCACTGTAAATTTTCAGGCCACTGTGATATTGCACCTAAAAAATTCGAGTTTGAGCTATCATCATTTTTTAATAATATATCTCTCAGAGGTGGGAGTACCCTTGTTTTACTCAGGGGATAAACCCTAAGTATTACTATCCCTTTAAAGGTATGCACAGGCTGATCACTTGATGGATTGCAGAACGCCCACACTTTGACATTCACTCATCTCCCTTTCCTTTTGCTGCAATAGTAGCTTGGATCACACTCAATGTGTGTCGGATTCAGAGCAAAGGTGCATCTCCACTAACACCATGAATTACCAACACGTGTGTGTTTAGAGGAGCTGACAAGTGAGTGTCCAAACGATGGTGGATTGAAACACCACTTGTGATCAGCCTGTATGCCTGTAAGTACAGACCAACATACACCTATGAGTACCCCATTTGAATCATCATGTGGTTGACATAAACACCGTCCAGCACTGGCAGAGTGGAGACGGCACTATGTCCACCTCCGCATGTTCATTTGATTATACAGCATGGGCATTTTCTGGGAATTAAGTGTCCTGCTTCAGTGATACAGCCTTGATTAATATCTATATTGTATGTATTGCATCTTTTTAATTCTATGCGGATCACGCGATAGGTCTTTTTTTCTGTTTTCTCCAAGGGCTTAACACTTCTCATTTGCCCAAGTCACTTTAATTAACGGACTGATTTGGACAAAAGTAATCACTACACCCATCATTATTAATCCATTTCATAATATTGATCGTCCACGTTTTGATGTTTTAGATTACTGCCCTCATCCATTTATATTTTTAAGGTAATGTGAGCCATTTTATGAACTTCCATACAAATGAACGGCAATATTATTTTGTTTGATTTTATAACTTACACAATTGCACTTTCACTACCGTGGTCATTTCATTAGTGCTGTTCATTTGAATGCATTGTGCAGATATATTTCTGAGATAGTTATAAAGATCTATTGCTTTACTTCGCAAAATGTAATTATAAATTTTATGCCCAAGACACCATACCTGCTCACTAACAGCAGTCCTTAATCCCAACAATCCTACCGGCACACAGACAACACTCCCTATATGAGCATAAAACGGGTCTGCAAACGAAGATCACAAACAATGGCTCCATATACAGATCATACAATACTGTGAGGTGTGGAAGTCCAAGACAGAGTCACTCTGAAGGTTTAATGCGTAAAAGTTACACAACTGGCAAACAAAAAGAGCATTGTGTTAAATGGAGACTTTAAAGGGATAGTAATGTTTAAATGTAAGTTTATTTATTATTGTAGGCATTAAAAAAATAAGTACAATGATATAAGTCTTATCTCTCAAACCTTTATGGCTTGAGTGATATAACTGGCTAAAGTTCCCCCCTCCCAGGCTGTTTCTGCTCTGTATGGGACAGCAGCAGATTCTGGTCATTTGACCGGACGGCGGCTCTTCAGCAGAGCCAAAATCGTGCTATATAGAAATAAATACTTCATTGGATTGGTCTACAATGTGTGCAAACTCACTTTGTAGACCATTCCAATGAAGTATTCATTTCTAAATAGCGCGATTCCAGCTCTGCTGAAGAGCCGCTGACTGGTCCTGGGATCGAAATCTCCTGCTGTCCACTAGATGGCAGACTTGTCTGAAATAGCCTGGAGGGGGGAACTTTAGTAAGTTACATGTCTCAAATCATAAAGGTTTGAGAGATAAGACTTACATTGTTGTACTTATAAAAAAAATAAAATAAAAATAATGCCTACAACATTAAATAAACTTACATTTAAACATTACTATCCCTTTAAATTAGTAATTATGCACCCATAAAATTGAAACAAAGTTTACTTAACGTCATCATAAGAGAATCATTCATAGCAATAATAAAGAACAAGCCTATTTGGTCCCTAGGTGCTGAGGGATACTGCTACACTGATATTTGTAGTGCAGAGTGGATCATTTGCATCTGGGGGTGCATAAAACAGGGATCATTTAAAGGGATAGTAATACTTCATTTTAACTTTATTTTATTTTGTAGGCATTAAAAAAACATGAAGAATGATATAAGTCTTATCTCTCAAACCTTTATGGTTTATGAGATATTCACAAGCAAAGTTCCCCCTCCTGCCCCTTTTACCTAGTGTAAGCCATCTCTTCTCAGATGTGGAATCCAGTCCATAGACCAGACAGATAACAGCAGGGGACAATCTTCTTCCTATGAGAACAATGAAATCCCTGCCCCCTTGACAAGTTTTTCAGGTTTTTCCCTTATCTTTAATGAAGATTGTCCCTCTCTGCAGTCTACCTGGGCACCTCCCTTCTGATCTGGCTGAGCAGTGTGACATCAGTAAAAGGGGCGGGAGGGGGACACTTTGTCATTGAATTACTCTTGAACTACAACTCTGACAGAATTGAAATAACACTCTCCAAAGTCCAAATACTATGATGATTAATTAGAGCTGCTTTTATTATGAAACATTACTATCCCTTTAAGGACCTTAGTGAGTTTTTACCACGGACTGACAAGCCCCCTTGGAGTATCTATGTCATGAAGTGACAATACAGTATTATACTAGAATAACTTGTGCAGTGGTTTTATGGACATTATTAAAGCAGCACGTTCAATCTGCAATAGTTTAAGTTCAAGCAAAATTATGTTAAATGACAATTTGAATATACTTCTAACTTTTGAATGAAATTAAAAATTTGGCTGAAATTGTGTACAAGTACAAAGGACCAAATCCTTTGTCTGTAAATGTATTTATGGTATTCAGTACAACAATATATTTAAAAAAAAACACACAACAGAGAGAAGAGGGAAGTTTAAAAAAGGAAGTAATATAAGAGTAAGGGGGAATGCACAATGTGCATCTAGGATGTGCATAATTTCAGGGCAATGCGATAGAGTTTAAAAGGATACGAATACTTCGTTTTATCTTTATTTTGTAGGCATTGAAAAAACATGAAGAACAATATAAGTCTTATCTCTCAAACCTCAAAAAGGTTAGGTTACCACATAAACTTACTTCAAACACCTCACAGACATACAGATAAACCCAATGAGTGCAGAAGTATGCAATAGGAAGTCCAAAGGAGACCCCTGTGTGGAGGGGCAACGTGGGACATGTGGAACACAGCACTCAAAGGGTTGCTCACCTTTCCTGCAGATCTTCTGTCTTCAGATTACCATATATCAAGAAGAAGCTTCAGTGGGCAACTCCTGGGGAAAGAACTTGCAGCCAAGATTTTCCCCCCGGGCTCAGGTCCACAAAAACACCTGGTAAACTGAGCTATCCACATTTGGGTGATGGGAACTGTCAGTTATGGTAATCCGCCTGATGGTGGTATCCCATATCTAACAGAAAAACAATAAACAAGCTAAAACTATAGCAGAACTGTTCTTTTGCCTTGAGTCTTCACCAAGGAACAAATCTTACTGGAGCTGGTTGGCTAGCTGCAGCCAAGGAGGGAAGGTAGGCTCTATCCCTGCATTCACTTGTCAGAATTGTTCCTGCCTACTTAAAGGGGCTGATCACCTACCCAAAGTTACCAGTAACCTGTATTGGATGACAGAGAAAGGGTGTTTTTGTGTACTTAAGATAAATCCTTTTCTCTTAGTCCACATGGAACACAGGAATCATGAGATAAAAGTTCCCTTCACCAGAACAAAAAAGTGCTCCAAGGTGTAGGCTTCCAGTCTGCACTACTTTACTTCCACCTGGACATGCTCAGTTTTAAAGTATAGCAACAATTAAAGAAAAGAAACAGAAGTAATAACCCGAACCAGGGAACCCCCTGTCTGGGACTTGAACCATTGCTTTTTCCCTCCAGGAGGGAACGAAGAGAAAAGGATTTATAATTAAGAACACAAAACTCCCCTTTTCTCTTACGTCCTATATGGAACACATGAACTATGGGGATAAACCAAAGCATTCACCAAGATTCCAGTAAGGGAAAGAGGAAAAAACCCTCCAAACACATACCAGTTCTAATAGACATGAACTAGTACAACATGAACCTCAGGTGTCAACAGACAACAAAACAGCACACCAAAGAACAGGAATTAATAGGTTACGTGCCAAAAATAATATAAAGAAAAGTACCTTACACAGATACAACAGACTGTAGGACCATCCTACCAGAGCTGGTTTCAGCAGAAGCCAACACATAAACATAGTGCTTAAAGTGGAACTTTCACCTTAATTCAAGTTGGCATATTTGAAAACTACATAAAAAATGTCCATGTGTCTTGAAAAGACCAGCAAATGTACACTTATTGTGGTACCAGTGACATTTCTTATTCTAGTTAAGCTTTTAAAGTGATGTTTCAGATGCTAATGAAGCCTTTTCAGTAATATTTCATATACTAATGAAGCTCTGTGCTGACAAAGAAATATTCGATTTCATTTTTTCCAGAAATAAAAGTGTGAATCTCTCCTAAACTACACATCTCCTGGAATTTTGTTTAACAAGACATAGGTGAAGTTTTTAATTATTTCAAACATGTAAAGAAAATTCAAGGTGATAGGGCCACATAAATGTGTGGAGATATGACTATATAATCGCATTACACAACTGCTTAGCAGAGGCTGGCTTCTTAAAGGCTCAAGATGCGCCCATTGACATGGTGGAATGCACTGCAAACCAATAGGGTACAGGTTTCTTCCTGATGACATACATCTGGCTAATGGTTGATCCACAAATCTACTTAGCTAAGATGCAACCTAGCCCACACAAGGGCCCTCTGGGATGACAAAAAGCAAATCAGATTTTCAAAAACGCTGTATGCGATGAATATAGTACTTCAAGCAACTAACCACATCAAAGATATGAAGCTCCTCTATATGGACAGAAAAAGGAACAACAATGTCCTGATAGATATGAAACTAAAAAAAAAACCCTATGTAATGGTTTTTGGGCTTTGCTAACTTTTACTGTGGGGTTATCTGAAACTACTCGAATGTTGTTGGTTCTGTTACCTATTTAACCAGTTTCAGGTCTCTTTTTTGCTGGTCTGATACTGCCCAGGCAACTTTTAAGCTCCTGGAAAGTGCTTCTCCCAAGCTGCTGTGCTCAAGCATTATGATCTATTTTAGATTCTTGAAGCAAGAGCCTCAAACTGCTGCTGGAGCTGTATTTTCTCAGAGTGGGCATGAATAGTTACTGCTCACATTGGCTTTTTCTCATAAACTGTCCTCTACAGAAAGAAAGTTGTAGTTCCATTCTTCAAGAGCAAATTTGATTACAGCAATACTTGTTAGAATGTCTAAGAGATTCAACTCATATCAGGCTAGATGAGCTATTTTCTTTTCCCATTTCAGATTTCATATAATAAAAAAAGCTGAAGCACTCGTCTCTATAGACATTATTTTGGCTTCTGTACGTTTTCTTCTCACATACACAGATGTCCATGCCTGGATCTATCCATGTAGCAAAGTCTGAATTGCCTCAGCAACCTATGCATTCCGATGACTGTGCGTTTGTTCTTGCTGCTGCTGTACAGAAAGAGGTTCCAAAGCTCCTCCATGACACACAACTGGCAGGTCATCCTGGCATTTGTCAGACCAAAGACCTCATGTCTAATTTTTTTGCTGGCCGTCTATGATGTCTTATATAGACAATGATATCTATTCCTGTACAGTCTGTGCCATGTCCAAAAGCACACACACCAAACTGGTAGGTGAACTAATACCACGCTCTATTCAGACACAACCTTGGTCTTTGGCTTCAAAAGGACTTTATCATGGAACTACCTCCAGCTCTCTATACAACCATCTGTTGACCAAAACGGCTCATTTTGTTCCCACCAAGAAATTACCAACCGCTACAGGGACTGCTTCCTTGTTTATATGGGATGTGATTCATCTTCGTGGTGTTTCAGAGGATATTTTATCAGACAGGGGTTCACAATTTCCTTAGAAAGTCTGGAAGGCATTCTCCTTGTCTTGGAGTATCCAAGCCTTCTTGTTCTCTGGCTTTCTCCCTCATTCCAATGGTCAGACAAAGAAAGTCAACCAGTTCCTGGAAGAGTACCTTGAGGTGCTTTACAGCATACCAACAGGATGATTGGATCCATTATCTCCTTCTTGCTGAATTCTCATACAACAATCACATCCATGCTCCCACATGTATGTCTCCTTTTTACACCGATTATGGCATGCATCCTACTTTCTTTCCTGGATCTATCACCACAACTCAAGGCCCTGAGATGACCGATAGGTACTGTGCCCTCACTTCCATCCTGCAATCTTTGAACACCAACCTTGGCGCAAGCAGAATACAAGTATGGCTACCAATAAGCATTACTCATGTCATTTCAACCTGGTGAAAGCAGAAAAGGGCCCCTGAAGGTGGTGCAGGGGAACGCATGCCTTACATTGTTTACAAGCCTAGGCTACACGCAGACACAATTTCTTACAAACGCAATATACACACAGACATCATTCCTTACAAACTCAGCCTACACACAGACACTATTCCTTACAAATGAAGTCTACATGCAGACACCATTCCTTACAAACCCAGTCTACATGCAGACACCATTCCTTGCACAATGAATCTACACGCAGACCGTATTGCTTACAAACTCAGTCTACACACAGACACTATTCCTTACAAATGAAGTCTACGTGCAGACACCATTCCTTACAAACCCAGTCTACATGCAGACACCATTCCTTGCACAATGAATCTACACGCAGACCGTATTGCTTACAAACTCAGCCTACACACAGACACTATTCCTTACAAATGAAGTCTACATGCAGACACCATTCCTTACAAACCCAGTCTACATGCAGACACCATTACTTGCACAATGAATCTACACGCAGACCGTATTGCTTACAATCTCAGTCTACACACAGACACTATTCCTTACAAACCCATTCTACATGCAGACACCATTCCTTAATAAACCCAGTTTATATGCATACACCATTCCTTACAAACCGAATCTACACGCAGACCGAAATGGCTTACAAACTCAGTCTACAGAGACAGCATTCCTTCCAAACCCAGTCTATACACTGATCTTAGCACAATTTAGCCTTTCTTCGGTTGGTCGGACGGCTCCAAAAGGGACTGACAGCGCAGGCGCACGGACGTCACTATGGCAAGATGTCCGTGTTTCCTGCTACTGTCAGCCTCCGAATAAGTCGAAAATCTTTTAAACCAGGTAATATTTCTGGCGACTAGCGCTACTAAGCAGCGAGTCGCCAGATGAAGACTTAATTAAGATAACGTTTTTGCGGGGTGGTAGTTCCCCTTTAACATTAGGTGGGCTGCTCACTCGGCAGAGAAAAAGTTAACCTAAGTGATATGTGTACAGTGTGGGGAAAACGTAATAGAGGTATAGCCTTTTTCTAGAGGAACTTAGGCTGCTCACTGCAAAATTCCAATTTGAATCTCAATCTCTTATTATGTTGACAAGATGTGATATTCAACTCAAGAATCCAAGAAATTGTTGCAGATATGTATACTGATTTTTTTTTTTATTAATTTATTTTTTACTTTATTCACAGAATAGGGGCCATATTCAGGAAACAAAGGAGGGGCAATTCTGAAGGAAGCCAACTACACAGAGTAACAAATAAAAGGTTCCAAATTCCCAGTTACATAAATGGATCTGTTAATCCCATGAATGACAGAGAGGCCTTCAATTTATTGCAAAGCATTCAAGGGATTAAAAGCCTCATTTACAACGGTCATGAAATAAGATTGCTCTTCTTTACTTTCCTACTACAGCCTAAATGTCTTTCTTGTTTCAAACTTTTATACCAATTTATGTTTGGAATATATGATAACACTTTGATAAACTCCACAAATCTTTAATAAACTGTACATTTTTTATAAGAGTTTGAGGAGTGGAGTGAAGTGAAGAAATGTTGAGATATTTATCTTTAACACTCACACTTAATCCAAAATTATGTGTACTAACCCTAAAATACATAACTGTAAGGCCTTTAGTGCCATTAAGGATTGTTTCCTATCTACACACATATAAAACATTCCCTGTTAAACACAAAACCCAATCCAAGTGCAGCACATTCAACCAGCACAAATCAAAAATGTTCTATCAGGTATCAACAGTATTGTAGGTGTATACAGTAAATTTTAATTACCGGATATGGATAGTTTTTTAAACACTCCTGTAATAGCCCAATAACACTGGACCACAGAATAATGTCACCATTTGACATGCGTCCTTCAAATCAAAACATTTGGGGGGAAAAAATCACTTCTACTGAAGCCATTTTAACACAGGGAAGCTTTGAGAGAGAAAAAAAAACAACACTTACCTTTATGTCCAAAAATCATAATGACCTCTAAGAATTTTCCCTTGCTATTTGTTTTAAGAAATAACATCTTCAGGTCAGTTCCAGATTGCATGTTCATGGAGGTAAACTTATCAGTTGCTAGGAGGACCACAGGACAACTGTCAGGTTTGCCTACATGGATATGACATCCAGGACATTTTGAATAGGTTATCTACTGACAAAGGGTACAAAATCAAAATTCATGGGGGCCATAGTTAGTCAAATGTGGGTTATTCTTAGAAGGTGTTCACTCACCTTTAAACACTTTTTCCGTATTAGAAATCTACTATTTGTGCCTAGACTGTAGACATGCATGCACACCATTATCCTGCTCTCCCCATTCCTGCAAAGGCAGTACTCTAATCTGACCTTGGCTCTCTTTTACAAGTGAACTAACCAGCTAATGTCTGAATCCCCTGCAGCAGCAGCACCAGTCAGACATATGGAAGGATGATGAGCTGGGATTGGAAAATGAGATGCAAGCACATAACATACCTCATAGCTGGGGCTGAAAGGAAACTGAGACAGGAAGAGAAGACAGCACAGGGAGAGAGAGAGAAGAGAGTTCACTATTAAAACATTTATATGTGAGAAATATGTCGTTGGCACAAAGGAAGGGAGCGTATAAGATAGGGAAAAGGCACATTTACATATCCAACTTCTGTCCTGCCTACCAAATAAGAAGATCTGCCCCAAACCACTGTCCCTCTGGCAGCATCTTAAACTCAATTTGCATAAGAAATGTCACCCCCCTTCCCCCAATAAAGCAGACTGCGCTGTGTATTTTGGATAATGCTAAGAAAATATTACACGTGCCTGAGCATCCCACCCAGTCCATACCAGTGGTGCCTCATCGGAAAGGCTGGTGGCAGTTTCTACCGATAAAGTACGGATGCTGGACAAACCCGTCAGAGACACATTGGAGAGTCTGCGCTTCCGAACACCACTGCAGTTGTTGGGTATCTTGAAAGCGCATCTCTTGTGGTAGTTAAGACCACATCCTATAGGAAAAGGTAAATACATAATTAACTTGGAGCAATAAATGAGCAAACACCACAGGTCACACTTTTATATTGCTGTATCTCTGCTTAAAGCACATCATGGTTAAAAAAGATTTTGGAAACACAGACCAAGCAACTGTTTAAAGTGACAGTAATGTTTCACAAAAACAGCAGCTCCAATTAATCTTCATAGCAATTGAGCCATGGAAAGTGTTATTTCAATACTGTCAGAGATGCAATTCAAGAGTAATTGAATGATAACGTTTCCCCCTCCTGCCCTTTTTACCTAGTGTAAGCCCCCACTTCTCAGATGTGGAATCCAGTCCAAAGACCAGATAGCTCACATCAAGGGTCAATATTCTTAATGTGAGAACAATGAAATCTCTGCCCCCTTGACAGGTCTTTCAGGTTTTTCCCTCATCTTAATTGAAGATTGTCCCTCTCTGCAGTCTACCTGGGCACCTCCCTTCTGCTCTGGCTGAGCAGTGTTACATCAGTAAAAGGGACGGGAGGGGGATACTTTATCATTCAATTACTCTTGAACTACAACTCTGACAGAATTGAAATAACACTCTCCAAAGTCCAAATACTATGAAGATTAATTAGAGCTGTTTTTATTATGAAACATTACTATCCCTTTAAAGGGACACTAATGTCCCATAAAAAAATTATTCTTGTTTTGTAGATGAAAAAAAATGATTTGCAGCAAATCCCATCTCTCAAACCACTATGGTTCGAGAGATATTCGCATTGAAAGCTCCCCCCTCCCTCCCCTTCTCCTGACGTCAGCGCTGTGCTGACAGCAGGAGATCCCGTTCCTCGGAACAGCCGGCAGCTCTCCAGCAGAGCCGAAATTACTTCACCGGAAAGATGAACAAAGTGTGCCTGGTTTGCAAGTACACTTTGTAGACCGTTACAATGCAGTAGTTCTTTATAAATAACGCAATTTTGGCTCTGCTGAAGAGCCTCCTTGAGTCGGCTCACTCGAATCGCCTGCTGTCAAGTTTTGCAGCTGACATCAGGAAAAGGGGAGGGAAGGGGGGAACTTTCAATGCGAATATCTCTCAAACCATAGCAGTTTGAGAGATGGGATTTGCTGCAAATAATTTATTTTCATCTACAAAACAAGAATCATTTTTTATGGGACATTACTGTACACACCTAAGCTCTGCTTCAATTGACAAGAGTTGAGTGGAAACAGACTGCATACACAATCTAACGATACCTTTCACTGCTCTGTCTGAGAAGTGTAGTTGCTTTGGTAAGAATTGTGTAAGCTCTAATACATGGCACTTACAATGCAAGGATGCTTTTAGCCAACTAAGGGCCTTATGTGAAAAAGAAAATATGAGCAAAATTGCAACAAACCTGCTGTACCACAGAGGTTAAATAAAAATCCCAGTAATTCACATGGCTCCTTTAACCCCTTGATTACTACAGAGTTCTACAACACATTGCTTTTTAATGCGCTGGAGATCGCTCAAGCATTCAAGGTGTTAAGAGCCCCAGGTATACGTGAGAATTTTTGTCACTTTTGGTGCAGGTGGTTTGCCAAGAACTGCTCTGCTTTTCTTTTGTGCATAAACATCTACATGTAGCTACAAATTGCCCATTGGTTTCTACCAGGTGGTGCAATACATTGATTATTTACATAGCACAAGTTCACTGAGAAATGCATACAAACTAACTACAAAATTGTCTAACACTTTAAAAGGGATCTCTCACCCCTAAACAAGTTGCTCTTAATCGCTAAGTTATATAGAGATTATTCTAAATATTTAATTACTTTCCTTTTTGGGAGAAATATTAAGAATAAAGATTACCCTGGCCCTACTTCTGGACAGACTGCGGGTACAGCTCTGTGCCACAGTCTGCCGCTCTGCCTCTGCTTCCCTCCCTCTATCCATCCTCCTCCAATGACGGAGGCTGTCTGTCTGTAAGCTGGTGCTGTCTCATTGATCTCTGCCAATGAGATCGCTCCAGCTTACAGACAGAAATCCACCGTCATCGGAGGAGGATGGCTAGAGGGAGGGAAGCAGAGGCAGAGCGGCAGACTGCAGCACAGAGCACGTAACCGCAGTCTGTCCGGAAGTAGGGCCAGGATAATATTTATTCTTAATATTTCTCAATTATCTTTGGGATAATATTTATTCTTAATATTTCTCCCAATTATCTTTTTTATAAACAAAAGTAATGAAATACTTAGAATAATCTCTATATAACCTAGCAATTAAAGGGATAGTAATACTTCAAAATTGCTATCCCTTATATTGAAGCCCTTAAAAAACTGAATTAAATGCCACCAGCGGCATCTCTCAAACCTTTATGGTTTGAGAGATAGCCGCTTTTAAACTTGCTTAACACGTATAAATTGTCCTACTCGGGAAGCAATTATTTAATGTTGTTTGTGCAGTTTATATATATGTAAAAAAGTTAACTGATTGCGATTAGTGCCCAGAGATCTTGTATACAGAAGGCTGTTACCATATCTCAACCAATTCAGAGATAATCCTGTAAAAGGCAGAAATGTCTTCTCCCTCAGAGCATGTGCAAGAGTAGATTATAGGCCTCAAAATTCTTTTACTGATGCTAGCAAGAAATACAGGGTATTTACGTGCATACAACACATTTCATTTTTAAGTATTAATGTTCCTTTTCTCCATTAAATCTAGATTAATTCTGGCAAATGTTTTCTCTTAAATTATAATTAATAGGGAACATTAACCCCTCTAGTGCCAGAGAAGTATCTATGCATTGCTTTGCAATACTCTGACACTCAAAGCGTTAAACTAGGAATAAGTGCTATTAATTTAACCGGAGGGCTCTCTTAGGTAGGTATAATTCACACAAAAGTCTGGCACATCTATTTACTTTTTTGTGTTTTAAAACTGCTCTAGTCTAGTCAGACAGTGCCACCTTACTGCTTTGAGAATTTTTACATTATTCTAAGGGCTGTTTCGCACAGGGGACAGACCTCATTGCTGTCACCAGTGTTGCAATCTGCTCGTTCTCCTGCTTTCCACCACTGTTCGGATGCAGGAGGGGGCGTGTCTAATGGCTGACCAAAGTGAGTGACAGCCAGATTTTACTGGTTGGCATTCACACAGACCATCCATTTACTGGAGGTTTAAATGAGCATCGCAAGCTATTACATCAATTTTGTGAAAACTCTGTGGTGGCTACATAGACCTCCGTGCTGAAACCTTCCTTACTACATTTTTATTGCATTACTGTATAAATGCAGTAAAGATGCTGCTTGGTGGACTTTGGTTCCTTTTGCACATCACCCTGACTGAACACATCACAGCCAAGCATCTTACTTTTAAAAATGGACGCCATCACCAAAGTATCACTGCTGTGTTGCTATCACCAGTGTGAATGGGGCCCACTGGACAATGGATGCAAAGCTCTCTTTATGGTTACATTTCATCTGTTTTTTTTTTTGGCGGGGTGTGTGTGAGAAAATGGACTAAATACAGATCTAAAGTATCCTTTCAAAGAATAAAATCAACACAGTGATAGCGTGTCAGTTTTAATTCATGTGGTGAAAGGTAACATACTGGTCAAAGGTGCCTTTCAAATGCGTGACTACTGTCTTGTGTAAATGCACTATAGTTCAGCATGCTGCAACTTTACTTTGTGTTGAGATTTCATTGTCGCCCTTTGCTGAGTTATAAAGCAGACTGAACACAAATTCCCAGAGACCCCAAACTGGTAGAATCATTGGTTCTAAACTCACCCTCACACTTGAGGCCCTGCCTCACCAGACCCCACAGCATCTCTCCACAGTGGTCGCAGAATGCTGGTGCTCGGTACGAGTGGACAAACAAAGTATGAGGGCGGATCTGGAAATCCTCAAATGTGGCAGAGGCTGCAAGGGAAGAGAGCATATAAATACTCTGAATCAATCACAACAAAGTGTCTATGCCTATGGGTGAGTTTATCTAAAAGATTATTTTGAAACTCCATATATATTAAGAGCTTTACAGTAGACTGGATATATAACAACAATATTACATCAGAAAAGAAGTCAACAAGGATCTTACAAAGGAAAGAAGAATGGAGGTGATCTCTCTATCACTTTAAAATAGACATTTGTTATCCATGCTTCTGGCACTCAAGAGGTTAAAACAGTTAGTGAGGATGCAAGTTAGAGACATTACAGCGCATATTGAAAAATCCAAGGAGTCAAGGATCCCAAAAATTTACTTCTGGCCCCTACATTTTGGATGCAATTTATTTGCAGCCCTATACTTCACTGGCTCCTACAATTTCTGTCAGGCTCCAAGGTTTTTCTATCCCCCACCCCTGAGTTGCAATTAAAAAAAACACCCCAGCACACACACCTCCCCCAAACCTAAACACTAACAGACAGCCCCCAACACACTAACACACACGCACTACACACTAACACACACACACACTAATGCACACACTACACACTAACGCACACAAGCGCCTGCACATGCGCGCGCGCACACAAGCTAACACACACTTCTCATTAACCAATTTAACGCCAGAGTGGTATCCAATGTACTGCTCTGCAATTGGTTCCACTGGAATTTAATTTGAAACCAAAGGGTTGTTTTAGTGCATTGAGAGATAAGAGGATTTTAGTCTTACCTGTTAAATCCTTTTCTCTTAGTCCATACAGATTACTGGTAAACTTGTGTAGGCGATCCGCCCCTGTAAGTAGGCAGGAACAATTCTAGAAGTGAATGCAAGAGGTGGAGCCTACCTTCCCTCCTTGGCTGCAGCTAGCCAATCAGCTCCAGTAAGATTTGAGACACTATTGACTAGATATTAGAAGTGAAAGAAGACTCCTGTGAGCATGAACCTGAAGGACCCCCACGGTCTGCCACAAGACAGCCAAGCATGGTCCCTTGACAGGGTGGGAGACCAGTAACCTGTATGGCCTAAGAGAAAAGGATTTAGCAGGTAAGACTAAAATCCTCTTTTCTCTCTCGTCCAAAACAGATTACTGGTAACTTTGGGATGTCCAGCCATTAAGTTTCCCAGAGGCGGGAAGTAAGGCAAGGACCAGGCGCAAGGCCCCCCAAAGTCACCAGAGCATTTATGAACCATCAGATCAGAGAAACCCCAACAAAAACAAATGAAGTGTCAACGGACACTGATCAGGGGTAACAACACCCCAAGAACTGTCACACAGCACATTGAACCAGAGCAACGGGGCTCAAAAGTGAAGGAAGCACAGAAGAACCGAAGAAGATCCTAGACAGGAAAGACTGCCTCCAGGATCTTTCTCCCAAAGTTGGCATCAGCTGATGCAAACACATCAACACGGTAGTGCTTCGAAAAGGTGTGCACAGACGACCAAGTGTAAGCCTTGCACAACTGATCAGCTGAGGCCTGATTCTTGTAAGCCCAAGAAGCCCCAATGGATCTTGTAGAATGAGCCGTGACCGAAAGGGAACAGGCTTCTTCCTTAGCTCATAAGCCTTATGAATAGTGGACTTGATCCAAGAAGCAATAGTCACTTTGGATGCAGGTCTTCCTGCCCTAGGACCCTCAGGAATGACGAACAACGCGTCTGATTGCCTGATAGACTCAGTGCGATGTACATAAAACTTGAGACAACGCACCACGTGGAGATCCCTCTCCTTGTCAGAGGTGGGGTCAGGGCAGAAAGAGGGCACCACAATCTCTTGATTGATGTGGAACTCAGAGACCACCTTCGGGAGAAACTCCTTAGAAGTGCGAAGCAACCACCTTGTCCTTGTGAAACACCAAAAAAGGTGGATTACAGGACAGAGCATGTAACTCCGCAATACGGTGAACGGAAAAGATCGCTAGGAGAAAGGACATTTTCCACGTCAACAGGCGTAGAGGAATAGTAGCCAAGGACTCAAATAGCTCCCAAAACCAAGTTAAGATCCCACAGAGGAGCAGGATTCTTGAAGGCAGGAAGAGTATGAGCAACGCCCTGGAAGAAACGTCAGGAAGGATGGCAAAGAAAACAGAGGAGCAGAAGTCTGAACCTTAAGGGAACTAAAACTGAGGCCCTTATCCACACAGTCCTGCAAAAAGGCCAGGACCGTAGGCAGATCAAATTCCTGATACAGGTACTTGTCAGCATACCAAGATAGAAAGGTCGACCAGACATGATGGTAGATCTTGGAAGAAACAGGTTTGAGGGCAATGAGCATAGTGGCCACCACCCCAGAAGAAAAACCTCTTCTTCAATATTGAGGATTCAATTTCCAAGCCGCCAAAGCTAGCCGAGGTACATCCGCCTTCCATAGGTAACCCTGAAGAAGAAGATCCGGATGGCAAGGGAGCCGGAATGGCTCCGCCACTGAGAAATCCAGCAACTCCGGAAACCAAGCTTGGTGAGGCCAGCATGGAGCAATCAGAATGACTGGACAGTGTTCCAGTCACAATTTCTGTAACACCTTGTGCAACATTGGGAGGGGAGGAAAGATACAGGGCAGAGGAAATAACCAAGGAATGGACATTGCTTC
The DNA here is from genome assembly GCA_037306005.1 of Rhinophrynus dorsalis. Classification (NCBI taxonomy): domain Eukaryota; kingdom Metazoa; phylum Chordata; class Amphibia; order Anura; family Rhinophrynidae; genus Rhinophrynus; species Rhinophrynus dorsalis. The sequence goes on from CM074728.1 coordinate 23,423,696, forward strand.
CACCTCCTGAGCTGGAGGGCCCTCCACTCAAAGCAGAACATCGGAACCTTCCTGTTGTGTCTTGTCGCCATCAGGTCGATGTAAGGAAGACCCCACTTCTGAACAATGAGGGAGAACACCTCTGTGTGCAGTTCCCATTCTCCGTTGTCCACTGTGTGTCAACTGAGGAAGTCCGCCATGACGTTGTCTACACCAGGAATGTGCACTACGGATATGGCAGCAACGTGTTGTGTCCAGGACAAAATAAATAGCCTTGACCTCTAACCAAGCGGTGAGACTTTTGTTCCGTCCTGCTTGTTGATGTAAGCCACGGCCGTGGCATTGTCAGACTGTACCTGGACTGGAAGTCTTCCAGCTGAGATGTCCAATGACGAAGGGCATGTAATATCAGCCGAAGTTCCAATATGTTGATGGGAAGAGAGATTCCTCTGGAGACCATCGACCCTGAGCACTCAGGCGACCCAGGGCCGCTTCCCAGCCGGAGAGGCTGGCATCCGTCGTCACAGTGGTCCAGAAGGATACCAGGAAGGACTTGCCCTTCATCAGATTGGAGAGGTCGAGCCACCACGACAAACTCAGTTCCACATGAAGAGGGACGGACACTGACATATTCAGAAGGTCCGGCTGACCCCTGCCGCAGCGGGAGACAGTCAGAAACGAGCTCACGAAGCAAGTGCTCATGGGAAATGTAGTTTTCCCAGAAAAAGTACCCCAACAGTGCCTAAAGCCCCCTGAGCCCTCCAACACACTTGCAATGTGAACAGGATGATAGAGCAAGGTCAGACAATTAAAATGAGCCATCTCTGAATTCGCTAGGCTGAGCGGTTGCAGAGATATGTCCCAAACTGTACAGTCCATAGAAGTGAATGGAGCAATGGCGTCTATGCGGTAAAGCATGCCCTAAAGGTTCGGAAATCAAATTTGTCAAAGTTATAACTGAAAATTAAAAATACATGAAACATCACTAGAACATTTAATCAGACCCAGAAAACACTGAACCCAGTAGGAAAAGTGCCAATAACCACTCCAAAAGATGCCATCCAGCAGTTAAAGGGTTAATTTACTAAATAAAGTGGCTCCAAACACTGACAGACATAACAGAAAGACCCAGTGACTGCAGGAGTGTGCAATAAGAACTCCCAGGAATAACCCATGTGAGGAGGGGCACTGTGGGACAAGTGGACCTGCAGCACTCAAAGGGTTGCTCACCTTTCCTGCAGATCTTCTGTCTTCAGATTACCATGTAGCAAGAAGTACCTCAGTGGGTAACTCCTGGGGAAGCACCTGGAATCAAAATCTTCCCCCTCAGGGCTTAAGGTCCACAAAAAGCACCTGGATATTCAGCTAGCCACATCTAAGGGCATTGTCAGTTATGGTAATCCCCCGATGGGGGTATTCCGTATCTAACAGAAAAATAAAAAAAGATTCTAAAACTATAGCAGAACTGTTCTCTAGCCTGGTGTTGTCTTCACCAAGGAACAAATCTTTGTGGAGCTGGTGGGCTAGCTGCAGCCAAGGAGGGAAAGTAGGCTCCACCCCCTGCATACACTTCTAGAATTGGTCCTGCCTATTAAAGGGGCGGATCGCCTACCCAGAGTTACCAGTAACCTGTATTGGATGACAGAAAAACGCAGTTTTTTTTTGTTTTTTTTTGTTTTTTTTAAACTTACGTCAAGTTTTACAAGGGATCAGTGGTAAAATGGCTGCGTACAAAATGTGAAAACATACATAAAATGAAAGCCTGGGGTGTCTACTTTCTGAAAATATACACTTTTGGGGGAAAATTTTAAGGTGGAGCACTGGTACACAGCCCCAAATAAGATATGGTACCAGTGACGCAAGCTGTGAAAATTCTAAGTGTGAAACTGGAAACGGGCATGTTCCAATTCGGGACCCGTAGCTCCGACAAACCTTGAGAAACCTATGCATATGGGGTATTGCCATATGAATAGGTTTCTCAAGAAGGAGCTGAATACTAATCAATACATTATTTTAAATATTCAACTATTCAGTGCTTGATATCAACAGAAATATTGAAATGTAAGTGTGAAAACTGAAAAAAAAAATATTATATATATAGCCACAATTTTGAAAAATATTTCTGAAAAAATAGCTGCATAAAAAACTCCAAAATTCTCTTGATTATTTACCTTATGTTGTGTAGTTTTCAGAAACATACACCTTTGTGGGACATTTTTGGTTCTGGCACCGTCACCTAAGCTATGATGCTCACATGCCAATTGTTGAAAAATTATAGGTTGGAAATAATGGAGTCCATCTTGTAATATTTACCTTGTAAATGTGAGAAAAGGATTGAAATACTAGGCATATGGAGTACTCTTATATTCAGGAGAAGCAAATGAATATATTCAGGGGTATTTTTTTGTAATGAACTAATAGTATGCAAATCCTGACAAGAAAATGTAAGCAAAATGTTTGTTTGTTTTTTTTTCCTTTTTTTTCTATTTTAATCAAATTAAATGATGAGGTATTCATATAATTGTGGTATCAAAAGAAAGCTCTACTCGTGCTTAAAAAAACAGTATATAATTTGTGTGGGTGCACAAACGGAATTAAAGAGAAAATATGGTTTAACAAAGACATAGTAAAAAAAAGTCAAAATGGCTCTGGTTCTTAAATGAAAAAGACCTCAGATTTTCCCGTTCCTTAATGGGTTAATGAAATACAATGTATAATCCATTGGAAAAACTAATAAACCTATACCACAAACAGCCAAATAACCATATAAAGGCATATATTTCCTGAAAGACTAAATTACAAATCAGAAAATGGCTGAAACATTTCAATTATTTTTAAAATACTAAAATCTTTGAATACAGAATTTCCTACTGTAGTCAGTACCTAGAACCAGCCCAAGGAAAACATTACTCCATTGGTATGGGTTGACCTACCAAAGAGGGTGCCAGGTGTATGCCTACCTGTGGAATAAGGCTGGGGAAACAGACTGTATATGTGATTCTGTGGCTACCAGTAAAACAACAAAAGAGAAAAAAAAAACGAGTGTGAGTGTTTGTGTGTGTTTTTGTTTCTTCCTGACTCCTAATGGTAATGAGATAGTTCTGTGGGTCAACAACCTATCTGCATTGAAGCCATCTATCATAATTTCCAGTATTGTTCTGTACTACATAGGCTTCCTTTGTTTGCTGGTTGTTTTTGTGGAGGTGTTTTTTTTTTGTTGTTTTTTTTTTTTTTAAAGCAGATATATCATCTGCAAGTGGAACATCCCAAGGCAAAGAATTCCATAGTGTTACCGCAGTTACCATAAAGAATCCCTGTCTCTGTTTCAGTCGAAATCGCCTTTCCTGGATAGTTCTTTGTATTGACCTTGAATGTATTTGTACATAGTAATCATATCACCCCTTACATGTCTCTTCTCTAATGTAAACAAACCCAGATTGGCTAGTCTCTCTTTAAACTCAGATCCTCCACTCCCTTTATCAGTTTTGTTCCACGTCTCTGCACCCAGTACATCAATGCCTTTTTTAAGAACTGGTGCCCAAAATTGTGAGTGCCAGGACCACCCCCTGAGGTCCTTCCCCCAAATATCAATAACTCAGCCAATAGTGCTAGGGATCACATTATGCCCAGTGCTATCGGCAGGGTGATCAACCAATGGAGAAGCATTGGCAGGGTCTTTATGCCCCCAATGAGGTCTGATGCCATTTTGAATAAAGCATTGAGGAGGGAAGAAAGTGTATGAATAAGACCATAGGGAATATGTCCTTGACCTGAAGAGTACATCTTTTGTTTGGGGAAGTACTCTGTACATCCTTGGCACTCAAAGGGATAACCCCATGAATGCTGGACAGGACCCAACACATTGCAAAATAATGCACTGCAGAACTCTAGAATTCAAGGAGTTAAAATACCAATTTTTATTTCTCCTCTGTTGTGCAGTTACTCTGCCCCAGAAGTGATCCAGTTCCTCTTAGTACAGTACATCAGCCTCAATGTATTTCAGCACTCACAAGTAGAAGTGCTCTCATTATTCTGTACTAAAAACAGAGAGCTCTTTATGCATTACAGTGCATCTCAAAACAGAGTAGTTAAATTTTAGATGCAGCTAATGGCTTTTATCTATATACCAGGGTTGGAAATCTCACACCAGGACCAAGAAACAAACCAACCAAAGCACACACTACCGATGCAATCAGCTCTGTGTGGTCTAGGACCAGCTACAGACAAGTGGTTGTATCTGTCACTGCTAGGTAAACCACACAACAAACCAGCAAGGGGATGTCAGATCTTAAAGCAGAACTACCACCTTTAAGAAAGATGTCCCCAAATAATTCCTCATCTGGCGACTAGCCACTCATTACGCTAGTTGCCAGAATTATTACCTTCTTAATGCGAATGATCCACTGCTCCGGGACTGACAGGCAGGACGGGGCGCAGACATCTTGCCATAGTGACGTCTTTGTGCCTGCGCTGTCAGTCCCAGCCAGCTCTAGGAGGCGTTGCTAGAAGTCGTTAGTCTCTAAAAGGGACTGACAGCGCAGGCGTGCAGACGTCACTATGGAAAGATGTCTGCTCTCCGTCCTTCCTGTCAGTCCCAGAGCAGGGTATAATTCGCATTAAGGAGGTAATAATTCTGGAGACTAGCACTACTGATCAGCTAATCGCCAGATGAGAAATTATTTGGGGACATCTTTCTTGAAGCTCCTCTTTAAGGCAGCAAGACACCCTTGATATACAAAAAGACAAGCAAATCTCCCAGCCAGTGAGGTAATGCAAATCGACAAATCTTAAGTGTTTCAGTGTTCACTTTTAAAAACTCACATTTAAAACAGTGTGTGTGTACACACCGCAATAAGCATGTCATTATGATAAAGAGAGAGACATGAGAATCTCACACTGCATCTAAGGATGTGATTCTCATGCTGTGTCCTTAAACAGCATTTCAACCCAACCCGCATACGTGAATTGTCCCTCAACTCTGCCTCCACCTTTTAACATGGCACTCAAAGAGTTAAAAGGATTCTATGCTTCTTTTGGGTGCAGTGTGTCAAGATTGCGGAGGAAAAAAAAATGAACAATAATATGGCATGTATGCTCGCCTGCTGGGGACACAGAGAGCAGCAACTAAAATACTTTCTTGCCCTCGAGATGATCATTCTAGAACATTCACCACAGTCGTAGAATGATCATCTCGGAGGGCAAGAAAAGTATTTTAGGACCTGCTCTCTGTGCCCCCAGGCAGCAATCTTGACGCACTGCGCTCAGAAGAAGCAAATGATCCTTTTAACCCTTTGAGTGCCACATTAAAAGGCAGAGGCAGAGTTACAGGATAATTCACATATGTGGTTTGAGTTGAAGGGTCATTTAAGGAGTGACATGAGAATCTCGCGCTTTGATGCAAGGCAGATTCCCATGTCGCTCTTTTCATCAAGGCGGCATGCTTAATGCGGCGTGTACCCACATGCTGTTTTAAATGTGAGTTTTTAAAAGGATACAGTGTTTCAATGAATTTGAACAATATTAAAATAAGAAGATATTCACTGTGTGTTGTTCTCTGCTATTCGGCAGTTGTGGTTGATTGCGTGGAAGTACAAACTATCCAGACTAAACAGAGATCAATAAATGCATATATTTAAATGTCTCTCTAGGACTGTGATGTATGAAGTACTCCTACCAATGTAGGTCTTTCCATTTACCCTTTAAAGGCCAAAGGGTGGGCACTCTTGTCCTTATTAATGTGTTAAAATGATATACAATTAGTCAAATAGTTATAATTCCCTTTTGTTTGCTTGTGCAAGCTGGTTAGGACTAAAGAACTAAAGTGGTGAATACACTGAAGATTAGTTCCCCCACTTTCTAATCAGAGAGGCTGTTAGTTTAAATTACTAATAAAATGTATCTTTATTTATATAGAGCCATATATGTACAAAGCACTTTACAGAGAAAGTAATAGTAAAATTCAAATACATACAGGGCAGGGAAAAGAACAGATTAACCCCTTAAGGACCCATGACGGTCCAGGACTGTCATGGGTTGTTATACCTTTAAGGAGCCATGACTGTCCTGGACCGTCATGGCTTAAATAATAGCAGCGTGCACGGAGGCATGCTGCTATCATTAATTCCAGGCTGAGACTGAGCACTCCGAGACCAGGGCGTTCAGTCTCAGCCCTTCTTGCTTGTGCCGGTTCATGTGATCGCCGTAGCAGCGATCACATGTACTGGCATTCTGAGAAACAGAGGCAAAACGCAAAGCATGCTGACTCTGAGTGTCTCCTCTACCTCTGTCTCCCTTGCTATCAAGGGAAGGGAGAGAGAAGTAGAGAGGAGACACCTAGTGGTAAAAGAAAATATAGCAGCTGGGGGTATTAACGCCTTCACTGCTGGTGCAGGAGGCTGGCTAAATGCAGGTCATTTATTTATTTATTTATTTTTTTAAACACTTTTTTTTTTGTAAAAAAAAAAAAAAAAAAAACCATCTCATTAAACAATATTGGAAGTGTGATTGTTGTGGAGCCATGTAATACACTTATACACAACGCCAAATGTCAGGGATAAAAAAAAGGGACAAAATAGGGTGGGGAAAAAAGGGACATGGGGATTTTCAACCAGGGGGGACAGTGGCCACTTTAAACTGCACATTTTGTAGGTATGACTGACCAGTCATACTTTTCATGCAGTCACCATAAAAATTTTTACCCTTTGTGCCCAATTGATTCCAAGAGAAAAAACAAAAATGGTGTTTTTTTTTTTTGTTTTGTTTTTTTTAACTTTTTTAATTTCCATAAAGTAAATGGTGGGTTATCCATATAAGTGGTGTATCAAAGGCCCTATTTCTGCTTAAAAAAACAGTATATAATTTATGGGGGTGGAATAAAAGACTTAGAGGGAAAACACTGTTGAACAAAGACATAGTCAAAAAGGTCAGAATTGCTCCGGTCCTTAAAGGGTTAAAGTATGATCATAGCATTAGGAGTCGGGGATAAATGGAATCAAATAATTCATACAAAGTGAAAGGTATCCTGAGCTTACCATGCATTTAGCAATAGTGACAACATACAGAGAGAGTAAGAGGAGGATGAATACCAGTTCAAAATAAATAAATGAATCTCCCCAAACATACAAGGGCCCTGCACGGATACCCATACATAACATTTTAATCCCCTGGATGTAGAGACATCTCCAGCGTATTGCTTTGTAATGTGCTGAAGTCATCACTAGCATCCAAGGGTTTAAAAATAAACTTTAGGACTCATACAAAAATATATATAAAAAAAAAATATATATTATATATATTTGATAGATACTGGCTAGGTAAACATACAGAAACACATTTCAGTCTAAGCTCATCACTGTAATATGTTAAAAAGCATTCCTATAGTGAGCAGAAATGGGTTAATCTGAGAGCCAAGTACAAATATGTAATTAAAATGCAGAGGAGAATGTGTCCTTGGCTAGCAGAGAAATTCTTTTCTTTTATAGGCAGTAGGCATAAACTTTACTACTGGTTGGTTCCTGTGGCAATTAGCATAAAGTCAGTAACTGGCTGGGAGTCTAAATGCAGGGTCACTGACCTCATGCAGACTGCATCCCAGTCCATGTTTATAGAGAGCCACAAACCCATTCCCTTTCCCTGTATTATCACTAACAGACTAAAGCCTCTATCGAATATCACTAGCACACTCTATACCAGGCTTGAGCAGTCAGTGGTTCTACAGGTTGACAAATTACATAACATGCGAAAAAACAAGAGCGCAAAAGAGAAAGATCTAAAAGTGGTTTTATTAACAAATCAGAAGACACGCAAGACAAATAACTTACAGAATTGCCAGCAAAATAAAGCCTCTCTCCCTCCTGGTCAGAATAGCCTTGATGCTGTGTAGCCTCCGTGTCTCCTTGACTAGCTGTGAACCTCCATCAGATCTTGTATCAAGTAACTTTGTTCATAAAGGAATAGTAATGTTTCACAAAAAAAAGCAGGTATGATTAATTTTCATAGTATTTGGGCCATGGAGAGTGTTATTTTAATACTGTTCAAATTGGAGTTCAAGAGTAATTGAGTGATAAAATATCCCCCTACCGCCCCTTTTACCTAGTGTAAGCCACCTCCTCTCAGATATGGAATCTGGTCTTAAGACCAGACAGCTCACAGCAAGGGACAATCTTCTTACTGGGTGCATAAGGAAAACCCTGCCCCCCTAGACAGTTTTTTCCTTATGCTCACTGAAGAGTGTCCCTCTCTGTGATCCATCTGGACAGTCTTGCTGCTGTGAGGTGAGCAGTGTTACATCAGTAAAAGGGACAGGAGGGGACACTTTAGTATTTGGGCCATGGAGAGTGTTATTTCAATACTGTCAGAGTTGTAGTTCAAGAGTAATTGAATGATAAAGTGTCCCCCTCCTGTCCCTTTTACTTAAGACCAGATTCCATATCTGAGAGGAGGTGGCTTACACTAGGTAAAAAGGGCGGTAGGGAGATATTTTATCATTCAATTACTCTTGAACTACAATTTGAACAGTATTAAAATAACACTCTCCATGGCCCAAATACTAAAGATTAATCGGAGCTGCTTTTTTTGTGTAACATTACTATCCCACTTTAACCCCCTAGTGACAGCCATGTGCGTACGTGGCAGTCACCTTAACGCCCGTGGTACTTTTTTTTTCCCCCAAACGAGTCTGGAGTCCCCAAGTGGCGTGCAGCCACATAGAGCCCCGGACTTCCGGGACTTACCAGGTACGTCCTCTGTCACTAAGTGACAGTTTCTGCGTGACGTACCTGGTAAGTCATTTGTCGTTAAGGGGTTAAGGTGGTATATTATAACATGTGCAAAATCTTAAATCTCTGTCTCCTTACTTGGAGCAACACATGCATGTATTAAGCCAGAAGATGATGCGAGCCTTGGCTAGAATAAATCAAAGATTCCTCTGATCATTGCAAACGTTGCTCCTTCAGGAGAGCGCAGACTTTTCCCACAGGGACGTAACCGGGAGGGACCTAAAATCTGAATCTATCCTGCAACAATGTTTCCGATGCGTATCCTGGACTTCTGCTGTCCACTTCCTCAGGGTATTACAGGTCATCACTAGTTCCCTTCCTTTTATAATCTTTATATTACAAATACCAGACTGTATAATTTATTGATACAAATAATATACTATTCACTTAAAAACGCAATCCTCCATTCTTAAAAAGATTACAAGTATTCTATGTGTATATCACTAACGCTAATTAAAGACTCTTCGGTATACTGACCTATGATCTCAAATTTTTAAATACTCCCCTAAATATATCCAAAAGTACCACTTACATGTACATTTATATAACTATACATATAGTGTGGAAAAAAAAAAAAAAAAGGGGCAGCACCCGTGGGACTTTTTAATGGTAACAAAGCAACTTTTATTTGGTCAACGTTTTGGTCTACACAGGGACCTTTCAGGATGGACGGAAGATCAAATTCCTGTGAGGACAGATCCCTGCCCACACACCAATAATGGAAGGAAGACCAACCCCTGTGGTAGGTCTTAGAAGAGACAGGTTTCCTGGCCTGGATCATGGTGGAGACCACCTCAGGAGAAAAGTCTTTCTTCCTTAAGATGAAGTCTTCAACAGCCATGCCGTCAAAGACAGATTCTCCGCTTCCTCTTTCCGGAGGGTAACCCTGGAGGAGATCCGGTCTGCGTGGCAGAGAAAACAGACCCTGAACAGACCAACAGTTCTGGAAACCAAGGTTGCCTAGTCCAATAAGGTGCAATCAGGATGACTGCTGCACCATCCGTCCAAATCTTCCTCAACACTCTGGGAATAAGAGGAAGGGGAGGAAAAATGTAGGCTAGATGAAAGTGCCAAGGAATGGACAAGGCGTCCATGCAAACACCAGAGGATTCCCCCCAGAGAGAACAAAACATTGGAACCTTCCTGTTGTCCCTGGTAGCCATCAGGTCTACCCAAGGACGCTCCCATTTTTGGACCAACTGGTCAATGACATCCGGATCAAGCTCCCATTCCCCGGGGTCCACCTTCTGGAGAATGAGGACATCTGCCACAATGTTTTCTACACCTGGAATATGCACGGCAGAGATGGCAGGAACATGTTTCTCTGCCCAGGCCAAAAAAAAGCCTTGACCTCTAACCAAGGGGAAGTGCTTCTTGTGCCTCCTTGCTTGTTGATGTAAACCATGGCCATGGCATTGTCTGACTGGATGCAGACCGCACAGCCCTCAGTGGTGAGGACCAGTACACCAAAGTGTGAAGAATCACCCTAAGCTCCAGGATGTTGATGGGCAGGAGGGTCTCCTCCACAGTCCATCAACCCTAAACCCCCAGGTGACCCAGGACAACTCCCCGTAAAGGCTGGCCTCCGTCGCCACCAAGGTCCAGTATTTGACCACAAAGGGTTTCCTCTTCCTCAAGTTGGAACTGTCCAACCTTCAGAGATGGTCCTGTCTCACTTCCGGGGGAAGAGAGACCAGACAATCCAAAAGATGTGTATTCCCCCAGCAAGCTCAGATACCGAACCTCTGAAGCTCCCTGAGTGAGCCATGAAGTACTGAACTGCCTCGATGATGGATACAATGTGACCCACTAGGGATGAGAACTTGCGAACTGGGGCTGAGGTCCACCCCAGAGCCCAGGACACCTTGTTCACGATCGGCTGACCAGAGTCCTCCGTCAGAGAGGCCATGCACATACAGATGTCGAATCAGAGACCAACGAAAATCAGGTCCTGAGAAGGAACTGGAGCAGACTTGTCCATGTTCAGAATCCACCCGTGCTGGAGAAGAATCTGAGCACATTTCTGGACTTGATGGCCCAGAACATCCCTGGAAGGAGACTTCAGCAGGTCATCCATGTATGGAGTCACCTGCATCCCCTTGGTGTGCAGGAAGGCAATCAAAGAACTCCATCTTGTATTAAGTATGGACCACAAAAGAGTTGAGGTCCTTGAGGTCGAGGATAGGGAAAGAGCCACCATCCTTCTTGGGAACTACAAAGAGGTTTGAATAGAAATCTGAAAGGAAGACTCTGAAGGGAGGTAGGGATATGAAGGGAATCCTGTAACCTCCTGAAAATACTTGTAATACCCACTGATTTGCAAAAGAGCCTGCCCAAAAGACTGAAAAATACTGCAGGTGACTACCCACAGGTAGGTGCGGACCAGGGTTTGGCGAGTCATGCAGAAAGAGTTTTGGTGGATTTGAGTTTGGTGAGGAGTGTTTTGACCTTCACTGCTGCCTGGGCTTGGGGGTGGAGCATGGGGTGCTGGCCTGAGACCCACCCGGACTTAGCCTTTGTGCTTCACTTTGCCGGGGATGAACAAGATGTTGTTTCCTCAATGTATAAGGGTGTTTGGGGATCTGAGGAAACAGAGTGCTCTTACCACCAGCGGCTTCAGTTAAGGCCCAAAGAGAGACATGCCCTGAAAAGGGATGGAAATCGGTGACTTCTTAGATGATAAGTCAGCAGACCAAATCTTGAGCCACAAAGTGCATCAAGCAGCAACAGAAAAGGCAGAAGCCTTAGCCTCAAGCTGGACAGTATCAAAAAGGGCATCAGTAACATAGTTCTGAACCTCAGACATGTTGGTAAAAGGCCTAAAAGGTCCTCCTTAGGAGCACCTTTGCAGACAGCATCAGCAAGCTGTTTAGTCCAAACAGCAATGGCTCTACTAACCCACACAGAAGCCAAGACAGGCCTCATGACAGCACTTATTTCAGTGAAGGCAGACTTCAGGATAGCTTCAAGCTTCCTGTCACTTAAGTCCTTAAGTACCGTGGCATTAGCCAAAGCTAAAGCAGTGGATTTAGACAGTCTAGAAATAGGGGGATGAACCTGAGGAGGTGTAGCCCACTGAGCCAAGGCTGCATCAGAAAAGGGATACAGCTTAGAGAATCTCTTGGACAGAGCAAGATGCTTGTCTGGGGTCTTCCACTCATCCAGGATAACCTGGTCTAGAATGTGATTAGGCGGAAATATAGTGCAGGACTTCTTGCGCCCTTTGAAAGACCTCAAAAGTAGACAGAATCTACAGGGTTAACAGAAATGTGTAGGGTAGTCAATACCACCTTGATGAGACCCTCATCAGAGGGTTCAGAGTCAGCCTCAAAGGGGTATCCATAAGTATAGGAAGAAGCCCTTTCTGTACACTCACCATCCTCTGACTCCTCAAATGAATCCTCCTCAGAGGAATCAGAAAGATCAGGTATGCCAGGGGCCTCAAACCTGAAAGAAATGGGGGTTTCCAATATTAAAGGACCCCCTGAAGGGGAAGAGGAAACTGTCTCATAGATGAATTTAAGGCCTTGACCCAGTGTTACTCTTGTTCATGGCTGGAGGGTCCTGGCAGAGATACAGGGGTCACAGCAAATGAGGTGCATAAGTGACCTGAGTATTCTCTCGGAAGCCCCGCTTGGTATGAGGAACAGCAAGCAAGGAGGGGGGGGGGGTCAAAGACAGCCCAGAGTTCTTAGCCTTAGGTTTAGCCCCATGTCCCCTTGGATCTGACATCCTAACAGAAGAAGTGTCTGTACAGTAAAGGAAACCCTAAATACTGTCACCCAGGTAAATAAATAACCTCAGAAAGCCCAAAAGTGTACTCATCTGACAGACAAATGGTTAACCTGTGGAGGAGAATAAGGAAATCCAAGCCTCTGCGTAGGATACTCATCCAGAGACAGAAGGAAAATGACATCCAAATCACAGAAAAGCTCCCAAAGTGGAAGTTTATGGGAAATGTAGTTATCTCTTTGAGGTACCTGAAAACAGCACCCAAACCCCCAAGGCTCCCCAAGACACTGAGGATGTGAACCGGATAACAGAGCAAGGGGAGACAAGAAGAATGAGCCCTCTCTCAACTCTAAGAGGAACTGTTGTAGAGATTTGACCCAAAGCAGTCTGTCCCATAGAAGTCAATGGAACAAGTGCGGCCATGCGGTAAAGCGTGCTCTTAAAGGTGCAAAATTAAAAAAAAAAAGTGAAAAGTTTTGAGAAGTGAAATAAAAACCCCAAAAGACAAATAGAACATATAAGAATCATTGAAAATGAGACAAAAGCCCCCTCCAAAAAAACAATAAAAATGGTAGGGAAGGGGTTAATTGCCACAAAGCAGTCCAAAATGCTCCAAAACCCAGAGAGCAGACAGATAATAACCCAGCATGAGTGCAGGAGTTATAAGGAACTCCAGAAAGACCCCTGTGCTGGGGGGAACTGTGGGACAAGTGGACCATGGCACTTAAAGGGTTGCTCACTTTTTTGCAGTTCTTTCTTCAGATTACCATGGAGAAGGAAGAAGCCTCAGATAGACTCCCCTTCTGGAGAGAGAGAGACACATGGGTTACACGATTCTCTCCCAGGGCTGCAAAGCGTCCACAACAGCACCTGATAACTGGGCAAACCTCCAACGCAAGCCAGTGATGGTAAACAGCCTAATGGGGGAATTTGGACACCCCATATTTAATAAAAAACAAAAAAACAAAAAAAAAAAACCCAATAAAAGAACTAAAAACTAAGCAGACCTATTCTCAGCCACCTAACCAGGACATGGAACAAATCTATCTGGTCAGGGCTTGATATGGGGGAGGGAGAGGCTCCACCCTGCACTTCTTCTAGAAATGTTCCAGCCCACTGGGAGGATCTGTCGCCTCCCCATGGTACCTGTGAATTATATTGGATGACAGAGAAATAACAATCATATTATAATAAAGACAAATATGATCTTTACAAAACTCACTATATAGAGCCACAAACCCATTCCCTTTCCTTTTATTATCAGTAACTGGCGACAGCCTCTGTGGAGTTTCATGAACACTCTCTGTACCAGGCTTAAGCAGTGAATGGTTCTGCAGGTTGACTTACATAATACATTTTGGTAGCTAAAGAAGAGAAACTCTAGTCCAACAACTAGAAACAAATAATTCCTTGTGCGATTTGAGAGATATCTGGGCACAGGCTTCATCAAATAAGAAAGTAGTTGAAGAGATTTTCTCATCGGGGAAGACTTTTCACCTCTGTCTCACATTAATGTATCTTCAGCCTGCAGTCACGGCAATACATAAATAAAAGGCTGTTTTGCTACGGCAATATTTGCATACAAACAATTGAGATGAAATTGTGATGAAATGCTATCACCAGTGTTATTAAAAAGTCAAGTATTGTTAGCCGTTTTCTGCTCTCCCCCAATGAGCAGATTGTGAGGCAGGGGGGTGACTCAAGGGCACCTGCCATACTTGATTATCTGATGTGCACGTGGGCCAGTAAGTGTTTAGATTATGGCAATGAGCACTACAGCAATTCAGTGACTCGCCTCAATGTCCTGCACAGCTGGAATGTGAAATGCAGTAAGCTGTGTCTGTGACGAGTATTGGGGTCATGTCATGTGAATGAAGTCAACCACTATGCATGTCCACTGTGTCACAGAAGCCAAGTAATCTGTTTAAAGAAGCCCTTTATATAAAAGTAAACCCAACTTGATTCCCCACTGTATATGGAAATGTGAATGTATTCTCTTATTTGTATGTGTTCTCTTCAGATTCCTCCATATATGGAGATGTGATCCTATACGCCTTATTTATTTATGCATGTTTGTGGATTTACTCTCCTATCTTCTCTTCATACAGAGCCAAAAGCCAATTCCTCCTCACTACATACAGTAACATGCCCCGCGTTTTTCTTTTCTTTTCCGCTGACGCATACAGATCCACAACCCCATTCTCTTTCGCTCTCTGCATTCAGAAACATGACCTTATTCTCTCTTTGTATAAAGAGTTGTCTCTCTTTCTCTACACCGAGAGCTGCAACCCAATTCTCTCTGCTTGTATACAGAGTAGCGATCCGATATCTGACAGAGACAATCACCATTGTTCTGGATATGCAGAGCTGCAAAGACATTCCCCATTCATCCTGGCATACAGGGTCTGGGTCCCATTCTCTCTCCCTCTCTCTTTGTATAAAGAGTCTGAACCTCATTATTTACTCCATATAAAAAGAGCTACAATGCACTACATCTGATCATGTAAGACTTAGCTGAGTGTAAAGTCAGTTGTGTACTACATCTCCAATGGAGCATAACCTGTACCCATTACAGGATTGCTGAAGATGGAAGAAAACAGCTAGATGGCCAAAGTTACCCACCCTAACTTTTGCTTTTCTCTGCCTTTAATACAAGGTTTTCATTAACCTTTCTGTGGTAATTGCACTGAGTAAAACAGCAGCTTCCCTGATTGGATATGAAGTGTTTTATCATGATATTGGTTCAGAGACCATGGAAGAGTAAAGTGATGACCCAGCCCAGCGGCAACAGCATTGATCCTCTGCTGACAGCACACACAATCCCAAAACATGACATAAGAAATCAGTGACTGCTGTAAGGATATATAACCCTTCAGTAACAAAGCACAACCACACAGGAGAAAGCTGTAAGGATATATAACCCCTTCAGCAACAAATCACAACCACACAGGAGAAAGCTGTAAGGCAGCAAAGCACAAACTTGAGTGTGGGTGTGAGTTTGCATTTTTTCTTTAATCAATTAACCCACTCAGTGCCAGAGGGTTATTCAATGTGTTACAGAGCATATAAAAGGTCAGCGGTACCGTGAAACTGCATAGTGAAGCAATATGTTGAAACCTTTCTGGCACTCTAAAGGTTAAAGTATTCTAATGTTCCAGGTTCTTTTCAAAGACCAGCCACAGATTACCATATATTCCAGAGATGGACTGCCTACAGCCATTCGGTTTCTACTGCACTACAAATGTCAACATCCTCAGTCAGGAAATAGCCATTTGAGGAAAGCAGGGAATTAGTCCAATAGTAGATAGACAGCCTCAAGGTGCAACCACTGCTTTAACCTCCAAAAGGACCAGGGGGGTTGTGCAACCAATTGATTAGCCATGCACTGCAAACCTCTGGTCCCCAAGGGGTTAATATTTCTTGCTTCACTCAAAACACATTTTTTTTTTTTTTTGCCATTTTCACGATACATTTCCCCATAATTGTATTTTTTTTGTTTTGTGGAGCACAGTACCTGAGAGCACAACTTCAATGAGATCACCCTCTTGAATATCTGCCTCAGACTTCACCAGCTGCAGAATATTTTCAGAGTTTGGGTCATGGCGGAACAAGAGGATCTTGTCGTACATCCCATAGAATCCACATTCTGGGAACTAATAACAAGGAATAAAATAAAACATGAGTAAACAGAAGTGCACCAACAAATCTGATATGTAACAATATACTAATGATAAACAAACATAATATGATGTATAACAAATCAGAAACATGCTACATAGTATAATCAACAACCTGAATCATTCAGCTGTAAAACGAAGAAGTTCATCAATAAACTGAAAATACTCATTCATAACAAAATTAACAATACGTGGATAACAGCCAAGTTGCACTGTACAATGGGGCTAACCTGATGAATACATAATAGACATCCAAAAGCATTGTAAAGCATTGCACTGGAGACCTTTCTATGGCACATAAAAAAAAATGCCACATAAAACGGCACGTTACCCTGCCTACAAAGTAGGTGTAAAACCTGTGCACACATTTACACCACAGTCAAGATACCCATACCAAACACCCAGTTACACCATAAAATCAATGGTAATTTCACCTGCAAATCATTCAGTGTAATATACCTCATCATGTGTGCAAAATGTCCAGTAGCTCTTTATGTGGGGGAAATGAGACAGCCAGTTCAGAAAAGAAAGTTTAATTCGAACAGATCCAGCATTAACAACAAAAAGACAGACACACCAGTGGAAGAACATTTTTGCCAAAGTGGACACAGTGTCAGAGACATCAGACTGACTGTACTGATGGGACAATTTCACACTCAGAGGGACAGAAAATTATGGGAGGTAAAATTAATGCTACAATTTGATTCTTTGACTTATGGGCTGAATAGAGACAGAGAGTTTCTGTCACAATACTACATTGTGAATTAACTTTTACGATAGTCCCTCTGGGATCATAAATACCTGGACTCAGAGGAAGAATGCAATTTAAATCACATCCTCTACCATTGACTGATCAAAGAATCAGTATCTGGACTAACGTTCTTGTCTGATTTCCATTATAAACAATGTAACGTGTACTTCTATTTAAGAGAGAAGTTTTCATATTTATCTGTATAACATGCCTGAGGAAGAGACCTAAGAAGTCTTGAAAGCTTGCATTTTAAATCTGTTTAGTTAGCCAATAAAGGTATCAACTTTAGTAAATTTTTGCCTCCTGTATTTTTACAGCTAACACAGTACCAACTCTCATCTAATCCCAATCCAAGGTTCTTCTGGACACAATTTTCAGATAGTGAAACGCCTCTGGGCAGCTAATGTAGAGACTACAACACAGCTACTGTTAAAGGGATAGTAATACATCAATATAATTACATTTAATAATGTACTGAGTGAAAAAAATGTATTCATTGCACCGTGTCCAGTCTCCCAAACCTTTATGGTGTGAGAGATGACAGCTTACAAAGTTCCCCTTCCCTCCCTTTGCACTGACGTCAGCTTTCTATCTTACAGATGGAGATCCCAGTCCGCAGACCGTCTACAATGCCTGGTGTGCAAGCACACGTTGTAGACCGTTCAAATTAAGTATTTCTTTCTAAAGAGCGCAATGTTGGCTCTGGTGAAGAGCCACAGGATGGTCTGCGGACTGGGATCTCAGTCTGTAAGATAGAAAGCTGACGTCAGTGCAAGGGGAAAAAGGATCTCTCAAACCACTAACGTTTGAGAGATTGGACAAGGTGCAATTACTTCATTTTTTTTACTAGATACATTATTAAACTTAATTATATTGCTGTATTACTATCCCTTTAACTAGTGGTATCTGCCAAACAAATTAAAAAACACTTATTCCTTTAATTTACACTGTCTACTCTATGGCATACACCTCTGGCATTCAAAGGGATTAAAAAAAAAACCTGAGACTTCTGACCATCGTGAAAATGGAATAATTATGAGGCAATCCATTGGCACCATAGGGTCAGTACATTTCCCACTGATTTATTTAGATTTTAACACCTTGAATGCTAGAGATGTCTCTAACACATTATGAGGCACATCTTTTGAAAACAAGGGGTTAAATAACACATTAAAATCAATGGGGTTATTTATGTCTCCTCTGTGGTGGAGTTGGATGCCCCAGAATCACTACATTTCTTCTTAGGGCATCAGCCTCTGTAAGTTGTTGAGCTATTAGTATTGCCATATATTGATAATGAATAGCACCATATAACAATGCAGTTCCTCTATGTACTAATGGTAAATATGTGCTAATGTTTTATAATCTGAGGCAACCTTGCATAGTGGTAATGAAAAGGTTAGTTTGTGCAAATATGCCCTGTGTTTGACACTGAGGATGTAATTGCTACAATGTAAACATTTATTTCTACATAATATTATTCATTATGTTGCTCTGTGATACTATGATGCATCTTTCCTTACATCCAGTATGCTTAATTAGCATATCCCACACAAGAATGGTTTAACCCTTAGGGTTCTAAATACAACTCCAATGAACTGTGAAGCATTATGTTACAAACTTGTCTTTAGAGTGAAAGGTGTTAATGTTTCAGTGAAGACAGAGGAGCATACTGTGTCTAGACAAAACAGAGGATACATTTATAGAAACTGGGGGGGATGCACTAAGATGTGATAAAGAGGTAATTTCTCTTATGTGATAAACCAGTGATTCTCAGCTCCAGTCCTCAAGGTACACCAACAGGACAGGTTTTTAGGCTATCCCTACTTAAGCACAGGGAGCCACTGTATTACATCTGTGATAAAGCAGTGATATCCTGATAACTGGTATTGTCCCTCAAGAAGAAATGCTGTGAGACACTGTGAAAATCTCAGATTCAGCCTATGTGCAAAGATCTCTTCATGCTGAATAGATATTTAGATGTGAGTACATCGCTTCTCTAGTGTAACAGAAGAACTGCAGGTTTGTTCACTGGAGAAGTCATCTCTTTATCAAACCATAGTGCAGAAACCCCTGGTTTTGGTAGATAGAGTGTGTTTTAAAACATAGAACAGCCATTGTACAAATTAAGCTACTGACAGGAAAAATAAACATAAGATGCAATTCAAAAAGCTATAGGAGATGACATTCTGGAGCAAACCAACTGCACATAGGGTGATATAAACATTCTTATTGCTTTATAGGGCGTATATACACTTGAATTAAGTGGAATGATTTAATAGATTAGTTTACCTAGTTATATATTGGTAGATTTCTCTCTCTCGCTTGTAGCTGACTGCTTACTGTTTGCTTAAAATCAAAAAACCTCTGTCCTTTGTGAGCCATTCAAGTCTACAGGGGCCTATTCTTTGTTGTGAGAAGGTGTTATCAGGAGCAGAGTTTCTCAGAAGTTTTGGTTGGAAGTACCCCTGCATTGTTTTATGTACCCTACTCCAAATAAATGTTTAAAACATAAATATACACATTAATGAAAACCCATAACAGGACTGCAAAAGGACAGAAACTGATACCAGGGCAAGTTGTGTTATGGAGAGGAGAACCCTCTCGCACACAGAAATGCAAACATCCACACTCTAGTCCACAAGTTCTCAACTTGTGTCCTCAGTGGCCACTAACAGGCCAGGAGTTAGGAATTTCCCTGCTAGAACACAGGTGATCAGAGGCTCAGTCATATTGATTAACTCACATGTGCTCTAACAAAT
Organism: Rhinophrynus dorsalis; assembly: GCA_037306005.1. NCBI lineage: Eukaryota > Metazoa > Chordata > Amphibia > Anura > Rhinophrynidae > Rhinophrynus > Rhinophrynus dorsalis. Next base: position 23,443,374 of record CM074728.1, read on the forward strand.
CCTAGCCTGTTAGTAGCCACTGAGGGCACGGGTTGAGAACCACTGCTCTAATCACAGAAACATACCTATTTACTCAATTTTTTTTCCCAAATTAAGATTCCAGTCTCTTTTTATCATGTTATTATATATCTTCATTTATTTAAATGAAATGCAAGAATGTTAATTATTAGGGGACGGAATAAGGGATAGTGGAGGAAAAGCTGTAGATAATTTCAGTTTCATGATGAATTACATTGATTTACACATACACAAAAGTAACTCTGCTAAAACATGTGAACACACACATACACGCAGATCTCAAATGATCAAGGCTTTCCAAATCTATTCTCAAAAAGAACTATGTATGTTTTCCTATCCAGACATAGGTAGGGAGTACAGCTAGCTAGAGGGTCACACTCACACTTGCTGCAATCTGGTCCTTGCCGTTTCACAATGCACCATGAAATCCGCCTGTCAACAATATTATTATTATTATTATTATTATTATTCTTTATTTATATAGCGCCAACTAATTCCGCAGCGCTGTACAATTGGGAATAGACATACAGAGGTATTAAATAGTACAATCAGATGTGTAGAACAGGAGGATCAGAGGGCCCTGCTCGTGAGAGCTTACAGTCTAGACTACCTTTTCTTCACCTGCTGTTACGGCCAAATTCAGGTTATGAGTATTTGTTTAACCCTTTGAGTGCCAGAGAGATAGCAATCACATTGCAATGCACTGCAAACCTATCTGGTACTCAAAGGGTTAAGGTTTTTTTAATCTAGGGGGCATACATACTCAGTCACAAAGAACTAGCCAATTATTTACGCAAAGAACTGAGCTATGAACAAGAGGTCATCCATTAAGTCTAGAGGAAAGGTGCTTTCCACTAAAACAAAGGCAGGGATTCTTTACAGTAAGGGTGGTAAAGCTATGGAATTCGTTGCCTGAGGATGTTGTACTTGCAGATAATGAAACTGCTTTCAAAAAAAGCAATGGATGCCTATCTAGCACAGAACAATATTGAAAATGATGACAGATGGCTTCAAAGCAGATAGTTCCCTGTATCAACAACCTATCTGTTTGCCATTTGTAGTCAGGAAGGAATTTTTTTCTACCTGCTTCAGAGGGCTTATTTGTTTCCTTCCTCTGGATCAACGGGGTGTTCTTGGCATGGGCTGGACTTGATGGATGCATGTCTTTTTTCAGCCTCATCAACTACGTTACTATGTTACTGTGACAGCTCACAGTTTTGATGAGTACCAGCCCAGCACATCTGTATTGAGTAGAGATGCTCCCTATGAGAAGTACCCCCCGCTGCGTTCAAAGTAACACTACGCGTACTAGTACCTCAGGTTGAAGAACACTGATCTAGAGGCAGGATTCAACAGAGATCACTATATATAGGAAACTGCATATATATCACAATAAAATATTTAGACAGATATACACGGCTGCTGTATGAAGGACAACTGCCTATGAAATTCTGGTAATTTATGAGGAACTTATTCCCAGGGCATGGGTTCCTCTAAAAGGGATTGTTAACACCATTAAAGCAATAAGTCTCTAATGCATTGCAAAGCAATGTGTTTGAGCCCTCTAGTATGCAAGGGGTTACTATAGCAATCATTATTTGTCTCCAAGAGTGCAAACGGTTTGGCCCAGAATTCTTTTGCTTTTATTACATATTGCCTATACTGCTCATCAACCTATACAAATGAAAACTCTGTTTCTTAGCTCTAAGTTTGAATACTTGAACCGGTTTAATAAGAACCAGCCCCATATTTCCACTCTTCTCTCCTCCTCAATTGATTGCATTTAATTTAGAATATTTTGTATGATTTCTCAGTATAAACAACATCCAATGGAAGCAAAATACAGAAGAATATTGCTCGGCTGATTTCTCCAGTACTGCCTACGGTAAACAGGATTTGCAGCCCTCCATAATATGCTGTAGGCCTCCCGGGCAGTGCAAGTATCAAAACTCCATGACGGCAACTAAAAGGTTTACATGGCCTGGTTGCTGGGCAGACTGATCTATTCTCTTACAAGGACCCTTCTTGCAATTAATAGCCCCTTGATTTGCGTCCTCTGGCCAGAATGGGGTCTCCATGACAGCAGAGTGGCATCCAGCTTGCGTTGCCATGGCTGCAAGCACAAGGTATGTTTGGGGATAAACGCCTCTTCAGCAAATTAAATGGATGCAAATAAATTATTACACTGTCCTGTGCACAAGGAACACAAGAGGACCATGAAGACAAGATGGGGGAGGTAATATTGTTAACCAAATTAACAATCCAGCTGTCAGTGGACTTCAACTTAACATTCCCATTTGAGAGATAAAAAGGAACACTAATTTGACCCATCTAGAGCAAATGATGATAAATGCTTTAGTGCAAAATTAAATATAAGCCTAACATATGAGCGAAAGGTGCAATTCTGCAGCAACCCAGCTACAACACAGTGGAGCAGTTAAAAAAAACAAAAAAATCAACAAATTCCTGTTGATTCAAATGGTTATTTTATTCCCATCTGCTAGAGAGACCTCCAATGCATCTAATCTTATTATTATAAATTTAATCCTTCAGATGATAGAGGGGTCTTAAGGGAAAAGTTACAAACTTAAACCCACTCCTTGTCTATTAACTCTCTCTTCTAACTTATCTCACCCCTACCACTATACTAGCTTCCTGATAAAAGATCTTAATCTTGGAGCCCTTTCATACAGACAAGACCAATGAAGTGAAGGTGTGTTGGTTATGTCACCTGTGCAGAAGAGCAAACTGTCCAGGACTCAAAAACCTGTTTTTTTTCTCTCCGACTAGGAAGTCCTCTTTTCTAAATGGACAAGGATTTATTGGTAAGTACATAAAAATCCCCATTCTCTTATGTTCGATGTAGAGCACAGGAACCATGGGGATATACAAAATGATCAGCCAAGATTGCAGGGAAAGAAAGAAAAAAAATCCTCAGAACAAACTAGTTTCAAACAAGGCAAACTAGTATAAAATGAACCTCAAGTGTCAAAGGACACAACACTGAAAACCAAAGAAGAAGAAACACAACTGCCTGTAGGACCTTCCAACCAAAACTGGCTTCAGCCAAAGATAGCACAATGACACGGTTGTGATTGACAAATGTGAGAAGTGATGAACACATAGCCACCTAACACCATTGTTCAACGGGGACCTGGTTCCTGTAGGCCCAAGGGGCCCCATCGACCTGGTGGAATGAGCTTTGACCCCAAAAATGTACCAGTTTCTACTTGAGAACATAAGCCTGGCAAATGGAAGCCTTATTCCCAGAAGCCACTGTTACCTTAGATGCACAAACTGGCCCACACAAAGGCCCTCAGAAATAGCAAAAAAACAAATCAGATTTTTCAAAAGGCTGTGTGCATTGAACATAGTACTTGAAGAGCCTAACCACATCCATATAAACATAGCATTTCACAGCAGATAAGAACCATTCTGCCCATCTAGTCTGCCCATTTTCCTATTGTAAAAACTTAAAACTTTTTTGGTCCTTGGTCTTTTCTTACGTTAAGGATAGCTTTATGCCTATCCCATGCGTGCTTAAATTCTGTCACTGCATTAACTTCTACCACTTCTGCTGGTAGGCTACCCCACTTATCTACTACCCTCTCAGTGAAGTAAAACTTTCTTACATTATATCTAAACCTGTGTCCCTCTAGTTTTAGACTATGGCCTCTTGTCCTAACATTTTTACTCCTTTGAAATATACTTCCATCCTGCACTTTGTTGAATCCCTTAATGTATTTGAATGTTTCAATCATATCCCCTGCCTCTCTTCTCTCCTCCAAGCTACACATGTTCAGATCCTTTAGTTTATCCTGATATTTCTTTTCCTGTAAACCAGTCACCATTTTAGCAGTCCTTCTTTGAATTTTCTGTAGAGCATCTATATCCTTCTGGAGATGGGGTCTGCAGTACTGCACGCTACACTCTAGGTGAGGTCTAACTAGAGATATGTAGAGTGGCTTGACTACTTCCCTTTTTCTTCTACTAATGACCCTAGCTATACCACCCAGTACCCTGCTTGCATTCCCCACCGCTTTATTACGTTGCCTGCCTACCTTTAAGTCATTAGAAATAATTACTCCCAAATCCCTTTCCCCTGTTGTCTCTGACAGCACAGTACCCTTAATAGTATATTTTCCTTTGGATTTTTATGTCCCAAGTGCATTATTTTACATTTATCAATGTTAAACTGCATCTGCCACACTCTTGTCCATTCTTCTAATTTACCTAAATCATTTACCATTTGGATTATTCCCCTCTACCCTATTGCAGATCTTCATATCATGTGCAAAAAGGAACACCATTCCTTGAAGACCTTTTTGCAATATCGATAATAAAAATATTAAAAAGAATGGGCCCCAGCACAGATCCCTGAGGTACTCCACTAGCAACATTCCTTTCGTCCGAATATTCTCCATTGACTGCCACCCTCTGTCTCCTGTCAGCCAGCCACTGCCTTATCCATTTAACTATTTTTACATCCAAAAGATGAAGTGCATGCTCTGTCTGTTAGAAGACGCAGGAGAAAGAAAGGGAAGAACAATTTCCTACCTAGAAAGAAACTCCGAGACAGCATAAGAGAGAAACCCTTTATGAGTCTGCAAAAACCACCATATCAAAGTAACTACATGAGCCTTTGCCCATGGGAGGATCAGCTGAACCCTGGATCATCACATGGCAGCATATCTAGTCACTCCTCAGTCGGCGGATGTAACATGGTGACGTAGTAAATTAGGCTGAAAAAAGACAAGTCCATTAAGTTCAACCCTGTAGTCCACCTCTGCTATATTGTCAGTCTGGATCTGTACGGGGGATCACTGGAGGGACTGAAACCCATGCCACAAATCTAGACGATCACCTGGGATTCCTGATCACTGAATGACAGACAACTCAATGCTCCTTTCCAAAGACCCTTAGTAGTCAGAAGGCTAAAGCTGGCACCCAAGCCTGTAGGGCTGATATCCTCCATAACTATCACCCAAATTGGAATGACCAATGGATGGTCCTAGCCACAGATGTGACCTCTGCAACCATCAATGAAGTTCCGCCCTCATCCAGTCGGAAAGACACACAACACAGAAGAGATGGCATTGATGCCTGGACCAATTCCTGAGAATCTCAAGTTGCAGCTCCCATGTATGGAACTGTGTAACTGGGACTGCCTTCAGGCCAGACAAAAGAAAACACAGCCCCTTCATATACTATAGCACAATAGTGGTTGGCCAGAGAATAGCCTGAGACACCTGGTGAGGCAACAACAGAATCTTGTCTTCTAGAAGGAATAGCCTGCCCAGCAAACTATTGCATCTCGTACCGAGAAAGAGAAGTACATGGAATGGAGCCAGAGACGATTTCTTGAAACCGAAAAATGTAGCCAAGCTGTTACCGAACAGGTACCCAAGTCTGAATGTGAGAGTGCATATTCTACTTTAAAAGGACCTTTAGCAAAATATCATCTAGGTAAAAAGTCAAGAAGATCTCTAGAGTTCGGATGTGAGCTGCCAATAGTATAACATTTGTAAATACCTGCTGAAGGTGAATAAAAGGTTGCCTCTTATGGCAGATCTTTAGAGAATCTCTCTGGTGAGCTTTTCATTCCATGACCTGATCAAATAACTAGGTGTCATCCCTTAAGATAAGGGTAAACTTCAGCAGAGGTCTTACAGTCAGGTCTTTGCAAAAGGAGGTGGTAATGTCAGGGACAATGGGTACATTTAAGAGAAGATTAGATGCATTTCTTTCAAAAGGGAATATACAGGGTTATACTTTGTGTTGGTAGCTAAAACATGAAGTTCCAGTATATAGACTAATACAAATTAATGTGGCAGGAAAACTTATATAATTCTATTTTTTCTGGATTAGAGGCAAAGGATCAACTTGATGGACTTGTGACTGCTTTCAATCTAATTTACTACGGTACTGTGTATCAGATACCTGAAACAGCCCAGCTAATCAGCTGTTGCCGGTGCCCACGGGACATTCCGGCAGCACGTTCATTCTCCAGCATGGCTCCTCTTCTTGATGCTCCCACTGCTACTTGCCTCGACTAAAGGGCCATCTGCTGCAAGCTTTCTCACAGGGCACAGGGAGAGGTGTAGCTGCAGTCTCACCGCAGTACTGATCTGTCTCTCCACATCCTACATAAGGGGGGGGGGGGGGGTGTTGCCAAGCTTTTATGCTTAGGTAGGCGTGTCTGGACTGGACTTTTTTTTTTTTTTTTTTTGTGTATCCTGACTTCTGGCCTGTATTATTGACTACACTGACTTCTGAAACCGCTGGACCCCACCTTTGACTACGCTGCTTTCTATAATTCTGGTCCCCGGCTTTTGACCTTTGACCATGTCGCTGCAACCTCAAAGGTAGCCAACACATCAGCTATATGATCAATGTCCGAATTGAAAATTGCAATGAAAATAACACAACATAAAACAAAAGACAAACACACGCCTCCAGAGGGGCCCAAATCCCCCCCTCTGCTCTCACAATAAAGAAAGGAAGACCAAGATTGTAGAGAAATGCCAGACACTCCCGGGTCCCCCTCTCCCATATCCAAACAAGGCAACAAAGAATCATCCCTCTCTCTCTCTCCCTCAACCACCAGCAACCGTTCTAAGGCACTATCTGTCAACAGTCTCTCCTCCATACATGAAGTATACTTAAAGCAGGCCTTATAATTTTAAGTTGTTTGCTACTAGCCAGACCTGAAAAGTTACTCGCCACTGCAAGCCAAAACATACCCACCGGGGCTGAATTTCTACTCGCCAGGGCTAAATTTTCACTCGCCATTGGCTAGTGGCGAGTGGAAATTTTGAGCCCTGCTTAAAGCAATGATAAAACACCCTCTGACGGGCAACAGGCAAGGATAAAATTAAGGGTTCCCAAAGAGAGATGAAATGAGCCCCCAGTACCTCTTTATCGGAAAGGGAAAGCGTCCAATGTAATCTGGTAAAGCGGAACAATTTAAGTGTCCAGTGGCGAAGCAGGGGAGGTTGAGGAGATAACCAGAGCGCCAGAATACACTTCATCGACATTATAACAGCAAAATCAGTTAATTTAATTTGGCAAGTCTCCAGGCTTCCTATTTACTTAACCCTTTGAATGCAAGAGTGGGATCATTACTATTCAATTACTTATGCTGGGCCTCTAGGTCTATAACTGTCCACATTTTGTGCAAATAATGTTGCTTTTTTTCTATAGCTACTAATCTATAATTCACCATCAATAAAATAATTAATGTGGCCATCACTTGTTTCGGCCTCTGATAATGTGGCCCATGATGGAAAAATCTTTTATGCTTTGGGCTATAAATACAAAGAAGAAGCAAAAAAAAAAAAAAAAGTAAATGGGGAGCCTGATATTTAAAAGACCTGTAAGGTAGTGGCAGTCAGTTTGTGTACTGGTTCATGTGTGTTAGCCAATTATGTGTATGTGTGTACACATTCTAGTCTATTACATGTAAGACATATTGGCATCTTTAGAAGAGCAAGGGAATTATTAAATTAGATTAACCTTACCACCACCAAAAACATGTGATTTGTCAAAGGCATGATAAAGATACAGTGATTTTGATGCTACGACAGTGTCGTGGAAATCAAAAGAATAAATGAAGGGGGGAGGAAAGGTATATTAGAAAAAAAATATATACTAAAGAAGGTTAAAAATGACATGACAAAACAATAGGTCTCAATCTGCAGGGAGCAGTGGTGCGGCACACAGGGAATGCGATAATAACCTTGCAAGCTTTGTTCATCTATGCAATGAATTGTAGAAAATGTGTGCACGTGGATGGGAGGGGGGTCTTGAAGTGGAAAATATTAACCAATTCCCTGCAAATGCTCATGAAGACAAGCAGATGTAGGTGCTAGCCTCCTGATTCCCAAAGTTGTCACCAAAGTACTATGCTGCAATTAGTGGGAAAGCTCTGTTGCACTCAAGGGGTTAAAATTACTGTATCCATGAGGGAAAATATTAAGCAAGAAATATTGGCTTCTAATATTATTGTACAAATCATCTCCGGGTACAAATAACATCATATAAAAGGAGTCTCCTTGCGTTGAAAGGGAAGGCCAAAAAAAAGGTGTTCACTTTCAAGAAAAAATGGAAAAAGTTATATTAATCTTTCTGTGCCAAATAGTGTGTTCACAATGCATTGTTGTGCCTGAAAACCATCTGGCACCCAAAAGCATAGCAGGTGAATAATAAAGGCTTAGGTGCGTGGAGTCCCTACAAGAGAAGCCCATACAGCTATAGACATTAGTGACAGCAAACACGATATAGATTATATATATTTTTTTTTTAATAATAATAATATATATAAAAAAAAAAAAAAAAAAAAAAAAAGAGAGGCATCCTTCAAACCACGATAGCCTCACCAAATTCAAACATCACCCTACTCATATGAAGGCAGTTGTTGGGAACAGCTTTTCCTACCACCTTATCATTTCCTATTTACAGTAAGGCATCAGTCTGGGATCCCATCAGAACCCTGGACTACTTAAAGATTCAGGATAACCTTAAACCATCATAAAAGTATAACAAAACAATGTAGAATCCACAAGAGTAGCAGTTGCAGTATAGCTGCAGGATGGTCTCAAGCTGCCCACCCCTGGTGTAAAGTCACTAGTTGGATGACCACTGAAGAAGAGAACAGAAACTTAACACGACTTCCGTATCTGCTTTGTATCATGCAAAAGTACTGAATGCAAAGCAACAAGGCACTCGTGGGCACCAGGGAGCAAACAATCTTCTGTGTGGGCATCACTCTTGCAGCAAGCAAGGAAGAGCAGGTGCTATAGCAACGTGTTCAAGCATCAGGTAGATTCATCACCCTCTGTCTTTATCTGAGGAGACAAAGGGAAGGGGGACATGCAAAACACAACAGAAGAGGGATTTAATTATGAGAGGAACTATAGAGAAACAGCTGGGAAAAAATACTGCATTTAAAATACATATGATTGGAATTATTTAATGATAGGGGGAGATATAAAATAAAGTGAAGGCTCAAAGAGTAATCATAGCAAAAAATAATTAAGATTAACTATCTGTCCTTTCGTGCCTATAGAATGTTCTGATTTGTGTATGCTGAACTGGCAAAACAAACTTACCTTTCCTAATATATTATGTAGGTATCATTAGGTAAATCTACTATCATATTATAACCGAAGTAAACTATATATGTCTATATACTTTTAACCATATCACATCTCAGTATTGCCAGAGTTAACTGAGATAATATCTTGAGTTCAAATGCATTCTGCCACAATAAATCACAAAGGATGAAGTGGTTGGCTGAGTGAGTGCAACAAGACCAGGAGAAAGGGAGGGGGAAAATCAAGCAGGGAGAAGGAGCAGGTCAAGCAAGGAGAGGGAGAAGGAGCGGGTCAAGAACGGAGAGGAAAAAGGAGATGGTCAAGAACGGAGAAGGAAAAGGAGATGGGCAGGGCAAGCAATGGGCAGTGGGTAGCCCAGGAGAGAGGCAAGGTATAAGGGCAAGACCAGGGGTGAGGCAAGTGTTTGATGAGACAAGTATAGGGGCAGAAGAGGGTTGAGACAGGTTCAGCTACAATGGAGAAATGAGAGAGGCAGTAGGAGAGATGAGAGAATAGAAGGGTTGGGGCAACTGCCATGTATAAATCTACATATAATGGTGACATAGAGATGAGCTACATACCATCTCCAGTTCAACATTAACCATTCTTCCTTTTTCATTGAACGAAGTCCCTCTGACATTCATGGAGTTAAACACACCATTTTCTTGGACTGATGATTTTTATGCACATTTGAATCCTTACAGAGAATTTCATTAGTCTTTCAAACAGACTCAAACTGCACATACAGACCTCAGGCAATGAGTCTGTCAAAGTCCCTGTTTTGACAAGGTGGAGGCTTCCCCCAGTGAAAGAGGAAGTGTATGTGACAAAACCAGAGATCAGAAACAGGACCCTGCCCAAGAAAGGAAGAGCAAGGGATGACACCTCTAAATGTACAAAATAGGGAGCTCTGCAGCTTAACACTTTCCACTGCCAAGCACAAAATACAGTAAGGAAATGTGGTGCAATTCTTGAATAAGTGCAACAGCCTCATAATAAACAGCTCTACCATTGTACATTTCACTGTGCAAGCCCATCACTTGAGGCACTGCATTAAGATAACACATCAATGGACTCAACATAGTAGAGTTACTGCCTTGTACTGACACAGCTTCAAATGTAAACGGAGCTTTATGTGGGTTCAAGAGATGACTAGTTCCAACTGCACCATGGGCTACTACCTAAGTTTGCACATCACTTGTTGAGACTTCCCTTATGATACACAGCATAGGATCCTGGGGTCACAAGGATAAAAGCAAGGGTGTCATACAATGGTTCTCAACCAGAGTGTTGTGGCACTTTGGTGTGCCATGGAACCTCACTTAAAGCAGAACTTTCATCAGATTAATATTGAGCCCCAAATCAAAATTTCATTAATGATATGCATAGACGTTGTTTTATCTTCAAGAATAATTGCTGCATTATAGAAAAATAGAACTTTTTTGGCAGACAGGTGGCGGGGAACAGCGCAGACATCTTGAAGAGACGGCATCTCTAAGTCTGTGCTGTCTGACCCCTTCAACTCCACGAATGGTGAGTTGAATGCATGGTTACCTTAAGGCACCAGGAAGGTCTGCCTGTGCAAGCGCAGAGAGAGCCTAGTGCAAGATCCCTGCCGGTGCCTGTCTGCCTAAAAAGTTCTATTTTTCTCTAATGCAGCAAATATTCTTGAAAATACAACTACATCTATGCATATTGCTAATGTAATTATGATTTGGGGATCAATTTTATTCTGATGAAAGTTCCTCTTTAAAGAGATAGTAATGTTTCATAATAAAAGCAGCTCTAATTAATCATCATAGTATTTGGAGAGTGTTATTTCAATTCTGTCAGAGTTGTAGTGCAAGAGTAATTCAATGACAAAGTCTCCCCCTCCCGCCCCTTTTACTGATGTAACACTGTTCAGCCAGAGCAGAAGGGAGGTGCCCAGGTAGATTGCAGAGAGGGACAATCTTCAATTAAGATAAGGGAAAAACCTGAAAAAGTTGTCAAGGTGGGCAGGGCTTTCATTGTTCTCATAGAAAGAAGATTGCCCCCTGCTGTTATCTATCTGGACTTACAACCAGATTCACATCTGAGAAGAGATGGCTTACACTAGGTAAAAGTGGCGGGAGGGGAAACTTTGCTTGTGAAGATCTCTCAAACCATAAAGGATTGAAAGATAAGACTTATATCGTTCTTCATGTTTTTTTTTTTTAATGCCTACAAAATAAAATAAAGATAAAACAAAGTATTACTATACCTTTAAAGGGATAGTAATACTTGATTTTAAGAAGGTTTAATATTGTACATGCTAAAAAAAAATTATTAAAGTCCTGTTATAAGCAGATAAAGTTCCTCCCTCCTGCCCCTTTCACCCCGTCAGTGCTCCAGCTGACTGATTGAGATCCTAGTCCCAGGACCGAATAGTTCGTCTGCAGAGCTGAAATAACTTTGTATACAAGGAAATTCTTCATTAGAACAGTCTACAAAGTGTGCCTGGTTTGAGGTAGGCACTCTTTGTAGACCGTTCTAATGAAGAATTTCTTTGTATACAATGTTATTTCGGCTCTGCAGATGAGCCGTCCAGCCCTGGGACCAGGATCTCAGTCTATCAGCTAGAGCACTGACGTGTGTAAAAGGGGAGGGAGGGGAGAAATTTAGAAGCTTATAACTCTAAAACTAGCAAATTTTGAGCAATGGGACTTACATAATTTAATTATTTAATACTAGTGTAAAAGCCCGTGTACATGGGCCAAGGTCCGGGTGATGCTTTGCATGGCATTGCATACCCCTCTGGAACTCAAAGGGTTAAGCGGCCAGTCCTGCTCTGCGTCCTGCCGCCTACACAGTCATGCACTGTAGAGACTGCCCAAAAGCACAGAATGCTCCCACCACAGAACTCCCAGGATCCCTACACCTCCCAGCATTCTGTGCGTTCTGGCAGTCTCTACTGTGTATGACGGCTTCTGACAAACATCCTAGCGAATTATTATATAGGATTTACAATATTAAACCTTATTAAAATAAAGTATTACTATCCCTTTAAGGTATCCCTTTTTTCTATAATGACTGAAACAAATGTTGATTGTTATGCAAGGTGTATTTGTTTCTGTTATTCTGATTGTGAGGGCTAAACAATATGATATACATAAGTATGCATACACTTCCTTACAACAAATGACCAATAAGATATTAGGTGTGTTCTAAAAGTTCCAGAGTGTGTGTTAGAGCTGCCTTGACAAATAAAACAAAATTAAATAGACAACCACTGGTTTAACGTGTCTCAAAAATACTTTATTGGAAAACTGTTAAAATAGGAAGCAAGACTGTGTTTAATTTAGCTATATCATTGTCAGAAAAATATCTAAACACCTTATGCCTTTTTCTCATTTTTGAATCCAAACTATAATTAACCCATTCAAAACCATTGGACCCAAACACTGCCAAGTGGCTGAGATAAAAACTATTTAAAGGGAAACTATACCTATAAGTATTTTAACCATCTGGCTCTCACTCTTGCTCCAGGAATTCTTCACCCCTACAACCTCGGAGTTAAAGGGATAGTAATACTTCGTTTTAACTTTATTTTATTTTGTAGGCATTAAAAAAACATGAAGAATGATGTAAGTCTTATCTTTCAAACTTTTATGGTTTATTAGATATTCACAAGCAAAGTTCCCCTCCCCGCCCCTTTTACCTAGTGTAAGCCATCTCTTCTCAGATGTGGATCAGGTTGTATGACCAGACAGATAACAGAAGGGGACAATTTTCTTTGTATGAAAACAATGAAAGCCCTTCCCCCCTGGACAAGTTTTTCAGCTTTTTCCCTTATCTTAATTGAAGATTGTCCCTCTCTGCAGTCTACCTGGGCACCTCCCTTCTGATCTGGTTGAACAGGGGGGGGGGGATACTTTGATTGTGAATATCTCTTAAACCATAAAGGTTTGAGAGATAAGACATATCATTCTTCATGTTTTTTTAATGCCTACAAAATAAAATAAAGTTAAAACGAAGTATTACTATCCCTTTAAATGGAAAGCAATATCAAATAACGTTATGTTTAACAAATGTAAAATAATGTGTGTTCTTTCAGTTGGCCATGTTGCTGTACATAATTGCAATATTTAACATGATATTGGTTAAATACCTTCTGGAGGCAACCATTTCACTGTAACACAGATCAGGGACGCAAAATAAATGGGGATCAAAGGGAGGTTCTATCAGATGAGTAAAATGTTATGAGTTCTTGTGAAGTATTGGAAAATCTGGGAATCACTGTGACTAATAATTAGTGGACAAACTAGTAAGTTAATAGCAATAAAATAATTTAACTGAAAACACAGCTCAGCAGTGCTCGTAAGGTTTATCCCGCTGAATGAAGAATGCACTCAGTATACTATTCAGTTACCTGCGAGTGGCAGACATATCCAGTGTATTGAAAAGTATGCAGGGTTGCCCCTCTGCCACTCAATGTTTTAATCCTCAGAGTGTCATATATGTATGCAATGCACTATTTGCTGAGTACCACTCTGACACATAAAGATGTAACCATTGAGTTCCAGAGGTATGTAATACATTGCAATGCTTTGGCTACCACTCAGACAATTAAAGGGTTAAAAAAAAAATATCCCACATGTAGTTGGTACAGTTAACCCTGAGTGTTATCGACATAGCCATTGGATTAGCTCTCTGGCACTGTAAGGGGTAACACTTTGGTTGCCAAAGTAGTATCCAGTGCATTGGAATGGTATGGATATGGGAAACAGAAGCACACACAGTCTATCTTGTGCGCACTCTCGCGCTCGTGCATGAGGTGAAGGGAGGGGGTAGAGTGGGAAATTGGTGAACAGGTTGGGTAGGAGGGAGAAAGTAGTGGGGACAAGGTGAACAAGGAAGTTTGCAGTAAGGAAAGAAGAGATGGAAATTTTCTGTCATATTATCACCTTCTTCTTTAAAATAAATACACAGAGAGAGAGAGAGAGAGAGATAGAGAAAGTATTTTCCCATTTTTCTTTTTTTAACTACTTCCTTATCAGAAATAAGCAAATAGGAAGGTTGGCAGTGTGAGCTGGCAGTATAATAATGTGAGACAGCCACAAATCAGTTAGATGAATTTGAAGCCAGGTTTAGGAAGGGTGAAACTGTGGAATATGACTTGCCTATCAGGAGGCAAGGAATTATGGAAATAATCTTCTAAATTAGAGATAGGTAAAATAAGGACTATATGGCCAATATTCCCTGTCTGGCACCATACACATAGCAGAACTGGTAGACAGAAAAATATCACTTCTGGTATTCCATGAAAAGGAAGAGTGATACATTTTATCATTACTAAACAAAACAATGATACAATGTTTGAGGCTTCCAGAACAGAGAGACTCAGAATTGATACGTTCATTGTGCAACAAAGCATCAATTCACAGTATGTTGTTTGGAAGTGTGATACAACTATGGCCCCTGAAAAACTTTAAAAACAAAGATGTGGCACTCAGGCCAAACTAATTGCCCACCCCTGTTCAAGATATGAGAACCACCACCACCATTTTTGCATCCCATTCCTATGATTTGGGACACTTGTGCATAGGAGAATTTCAGTACAAAAGAAATATTTTCTCTAAGTGGAAAAAATTATCAGCAGGAGCTATTTATTGAAGATTTCTTAAAGGGATAGTAATGTTTCATAATAAAAGCAGCTCTAATTAATCATCATAGTATTTGGCCTTTGGAGAGTGTTATTTCAATTCTGTCAGAATTGTAGTTAACGAGTAATTCAATGACAAAGTATCCCCCTCACGCCCCTTTTACTGATGTAACACTGCTCAGCCAGAGCAGAAGGGAGGTGCCCAGGTAGACTGCAGAGAGGGACAATCTTCAATTAAGATAAGGGAAAAACCTGAAAAGCTTGTCAAGGGGGTCAGGGATTTCATTGTTTTCATAGGAATAAGAGTGTCCCCTTCTGTTATCTGTCCAGTCTATGGACTGCATTCCACATCTGAGAAGAGACTGTTTACAGTAGGTAAAAGGGGCGGGAGGGGGAAACTTTGCTTGTGAATATCTCATAAACCATAAAGGTTTGAGAGATAAGACTTATATCTTTCTTCATGTTTTTTAATGCCTACAAAATAAAATAAAGTTAAAACGAAGTATTACTATCCCTTTAAGTACATTTAGTGTGGTCACACACACTAAATATATTATTTTAGGCTATAAGACTATGGTCTATTAAGGAAGATAGTACCACTAATGGGACTTTTCATACAGCCACTGATAGCCTGAACTTCTTGTATTATCTAGCATTAACAGAGATAAAATACACACCAATGTAGTTTTTATATTTTAGGTGTGGGCATATAATAATGTATTGTATTTGTTGTATTAAGTCTAATTTAAATGAAAAATTACTAATATAGGTGCTTTTGAATTTTCTTTCTAAAAAAAGTACCTATATGTTACAAAGTGCATATTCCCCTTTAACATGTAAAACCACATAAGGGGGTTTTCATTCAGCTGACTTCAGAGCAAGTGTGTGTGTACTGGGGACACAAGTACAGAAAACTGAAAAATATCTTTGACTTTGTCACTTAGATCAGTGAGGTATAGTTCCTAATTTGTTTGTATTTTATTGTTTTTTGCCAATGCATAATATGCCCAAGTTTCTATGTTTGACGATACAGTACATTACTACAATGATCTAGCGGAATTTTTGCATTACACTTTTGCAGATACCTATAGCAATAGACCTCCATTTGGCAGTCTGATGCTCTTCTGGCATTAATAGAACTGTGGGTAAAACTGAACAACATAGTTCAGACTTAGGAATGCTTTTGTGGTGTGTTGCTCATGGATGGTGTTTATCTATTGTGGGTTGTAAAAACATTCTGTAGTTACCAGCAACTGCAGACTTCCAATGCAAAACCATTGCAAGTACATAGATCAACACAGCATAATACTCTATGAATTACCTACCTATGAATGAATAATACACATTAGTTTGCCTTTATAGCAAGTATAGGCTTACAAAGCTGTGACATGATCATAAAACAGAGATGAAAGTTGAAGCAGTGAATGTTTGATCTATAATCTGTATAGGGTCTTTCAAAGATGGGATGAAAGTTGAAGCAGTGAATGTTTGATCTATAATCTGTATAGGGTCTTTCAAAGATGGGATGAAAGTTGAAGCAGTGAATGTTTGATCTATAATCTGAATTCCGCCTACAAATTCTTACCCAAAATACTATAATCTCATTGATCTTTGCATGGCAAGAATGCAGGGTACATTTACAAGAGACAAAAACAAGCTCTATCCTGTCTAGTCCCTGTAGCTATATTCAGTGCTTGAAACCCAACTACAAAGCTGTTCGATTATATAAAAAATAAACGAAAAATAAAAAACACATGCAATTAAAAGCTATGTTTAGTTCATTTAGCAACTTTGATGTGCAGCATAGGACAATAGAGGAGCATTCAGCTGTGTACGAAATGAGCACTTTGAATATTCTACTTGAATGCAATGTTGGGAAACCTGTGGCCCTCCAGGTAGAGAAGACAACAATTCTAATTGTCCCCAGACAGCCAAAAGCTAGATGAGGATGATGGGAGTTGTAGTCGTCCACAGTTGGAGAGCCTCAAATAAAATTCACCATCCCTGTACTAATGGGTGTGAGGAAAGCGGTTTCTCCTTTGCTCGGTTTATTGTATTCTTTAAACAGTTTAGCCAGGAGGGACGAGCAGCAGTCCGAATGCTAATTTGTGAACTTACTAAAATTTCAGTAGTTAACTCTCCGATTTCACTCCTCAATGCACTGAGGCTTGGTTAAACAAGAGGGGAAGGAAAGATGCATTGAAAGACATAGTGCACAGGTTGCCAGGAAACAGCACAGATGCTACTGAAACAGATAAAACTTAACAAATAGGGATACGGTTTCCACATTTCAAAGAACAGTAGACATATTTGTGACTTAGTACAAAAAGAAACAAGAAATGCAGTACAAATCTTCAGTGATCACTTCTTAAAGGGATAGTAACACTTAAAATGTAAAAAAAAAAAAAAGATGTTGTAGGGGTTATCCCCCTGAGTAAAACAAGAGTACTCCCACTGCTGAAAGGTGTTTCATTCAAACGTTATTAATTTTCAAAGTTGAATTTTTTAGGTGCAATATCACAGTGGCCTGAAATTGTACAGTGGCGCTGTTGCTACACCATCCTATGGAGATTTATGGCCCCGGGACCAGAGCTGTCCATAGGATCGTGTAGCAACAGCGCCACTGTACAATTTCAGGCCACTGTGATATTGCACCTAAAAATTCATCTTTGAAAATTAATAACTTTTGAATGAAACACCTTTCAGCAGTGGGAGTACTCTTGTTTTACTCAGGGGTATAAACCCTACAAATTGTTTTTTTTTTTACATTTTAAGTATTACTATCCCTTTAATGCATCTTTCTCCATTACTCGTTCAAGTAATGCAACTGTAAATATTTAAATCTCCTGATCAGACCTCTTTCAGCATCTTCTATGAGAAATTCCTAGATATTTGCTTTACCTATAAAAATTAACACCTAGTCTTCCAACGTGTTCATATGTAGTTGTGCTTAAACAATGGTTGGGCAGAAGATGGGAGCACGCAGCTACTTTCAATTAGTTGACAGGTTAACGCTAAATGACTAACATCCTATCCTCCAGTTTAAGTAATGAAATAATGAACATTGAAGAAAGGAGGAAAAAAAAAAAAAAAAAAAAAAAAATTATATATATATATATATATATATATATATATATATATATATATATATATATATATATATATATATATATATATGGATCGATACAGCAGTCTTCCTTTTTCCACATTCTGCTGAAGATGCAAACAGAGATCCCACACAATAGCCACCCTTAGAACCAAGGACATTGTCTACAATTACTCAAAACACTATGCTTTCTTTCTTAAGCAACAATGCATACAGGCAGAGATAACCCTAACCTCTCTGTGCATCTATTATGCCACAGTCAAGAAAAAGACTGAATAGAGTGAAAAAGCCATTGAATGTATTTTCTTCCTACTAATTCTATACTGCAGATCAGGAAAAAACATAGGTAGTCACATGTATTATTACCCAACACACTGCAGCCTTGATAGTGTCTAAATTTCTTTTCAAATCGTAAACTTAAAAAAATCTAGAGAAATTGTTAAAACATTGACATTATAGTCAGCATCTTCTATATCTGACACACTTTTCACTTCAAACATATTTATAACCCGATTTAATATAGTTTTAAAATTAACCAACATTTTTAAACTAGGATTAAAGCGGAACTATTACTCATATAAAAGTGTCCCCCAATTAATTTTTACTATAGCGTTAAGCATATTAATCTATTTATAATCCTCATCAGTTCTGGCATGATTTAGAAGTCTAAGTTCTTCAGAGACTCGCCGCCAGGAATCTTGCCAAATAGGCATCCATGCAACTGCGCTGTCTGTCCCTGTCTGTATACCTTAAGGTACAATGCAGTTCCCCCTTGACAATCATTGAGGAGACGGGGACAAACAGCAAAGGAGCACAGATGCCTCTTCAGCAAGATGTCTGCTCTGCTGTCTGCAGGTGAGTCTCCGAAGAACTCAGACTTCAAAATAATGCCGGACTTAATAAGGATAATAAAAGGATTTAGATGCTTAACGCTATAGTAAAAATTAATTGGGGGCACTTTTATATGAGTGATAATTCTGCTTTAAAAATATTTTTTCCCCCAAGACAATACCAAAAGGGTGTGGAAGTCAACTGAAAAATATTGTGAGTGCTGAAAACTGCAGAGATATTTGTGTTTCTCTAATCCTAAAAGCTAAATCACCCAAAAAGATCCATAGCTCATGAAGTAGCAAAGGGAGGGTGTAAGGTGGCACCAGAGGCTGCAAAATTCACCTTCAAAAAATAACCCAGGCGCTTATATGCCTGGTCCTTAAGAATTGTTGTTCACCAGCTGCAAAGCTGTATTCTTAACAAGGTAAGAAATTGTGTGTATGTGTGTGTGTGTGTGTGGGGGGGGGGTTGGGATTTGACACAGGTGGGGGTAGCCCACTGTGCTAAAACCTCATCAGAAAAGTGTACAGGAGAGAAATACTCCAATTAAGGTATAACCTCCCATCAGGCATCCTCCATTCCTCCAGGAGTGCCTGGTTTAAGGAATGGGGAGGATGAAAACAATAAGATCCTTCTTGTGTATACTGAAAATATCAGGGAAGGAGGAACTAGAAACGTAGGCCATTGTAACCATAAGTGTCTCCAGGACAGCCCGAAAAAGACCTTCAAGAGAAGAACCTGGGATTTCTTCATAATAATTACCATTAGAGAAGAACAAACAAGTTAGTGCATGTCAATTTCATCTTCTTCAGCAAAGAAACCACCAATGATGGGGAAATGACCCTAATAAATAGTTGAAAGGATACAAATAGAAAATTAAGGACTTAACCCAAGCAGGTTGCTATTAAACAAGATGGCCCCAGAGGCTGGGTAGGGGCCACAGAACAAGAGGGATAGTACCAGTAAATTCTCTGGGAGACCAGTCTGGCATGAGGAGCAATGAGTTTAAGTTAAGGGGACCCCTGAAACCTTAGTAGCCTTAGACTTGCCTGTGTCTCCCTTAGGCTAGCTAAGAGAGAAGCTTTGCCCTGTTTCCAGCCTGCTGGAGGTACAGGGTGGGAGTCTCTGCTTCTGATAGCTTTTCTATTCAAGTGCCCTGCTATCCCGGAGACGTGGCTGTTACCTCAAGGTTCCCATGCTCCAAATAGGACATAAGAGAAAATAGAAGTGATCCACTGAGAGGTCATAAAGATAAAATAAGGTATTATCAAAAGAAAACCAAAGTATGGTTCGAGAAGCAATCCATTCTAGAACTGTGTCACGACGCCAACTGTATCTATTGTGTACAGTAGGAGTCAAAGTCAAAAGCAAAGTCTAGTGGGATTAGTATATTGTATTGGCCTTTGTTTCTATGGCGTAGTTGTAATGGAACCCTGCCTGTAATAGGTCAGTTAGAGAGTTGAAATTGAGGAAAGAGATTAAGCAGGAAAAACAAGGTATTCCAGGATCTTAGATACAAAGGGAAGAAGAGAAAACGGATGGTAAATTGAAAGACAGGTCGGGTCGAAGGAGGGGTTTTTTTTGCGTATAGGTGTCACTGTTGCATATTTGAATGAAGAAGTAAATGTTCCGATAGAAAGCAAGGAATTAAAGATATTAGAAAGGCTGGCAACAAGAGTAGCAGCAAATGTCTTGAGGGGCTACAGAGCATGGGATATCCAGAGGGCACATATTAGGCAGAGAGGAGGAGGAGGGTAGTAACAGATGCTTCGTCCCCTGTAGAAGAGGTGAAGGAGCTGGGGGTGGCTCGAGGTAAGCTAGCAATCAAGGGGGCTGGGAGAAGAGAATGTGGAGGATATGGTTTGGTGGATTACCTGCACCTTCTTAAAAAAAAAAAAAAAAAAAAATTTAAACAGTTTTTGGTGAATGCTAGGTCCAGGTAGTGGCATTCCCCATGAGTGCTGGAAGTAGTCCACAAGACAAGGTCAAAGAGGTCAGTTTAATACATACACTGAAGCAGGCACGTGCACACACAGACACCAGGGGGGTTTGAGCACCTGCCCTTTTTGTCCAAAGTGCCCTCGTGCCCTTTTAACAAAAAAAACAAAAAAAAAATTTAATTAGTCAGATTTTATCGAGAAGTGCCCATTTTTTTTTTTCATTTGAGCCTCTGCCCCCACAAAATGTCTGTGCATGTCCCTGCACTGAAGCAGAGGTACCAAACAAAACTAATGCACCAGAAGTTAGAGGGGGCAAATAACCTGAGATACTAAGAACTGGAGCAATTATGTGGCAAATCACTGCACGACTTAGAACAATAAAAAGTACAATTGATTTTAATGTAGCATTTAGCCCCTAAAACGAAAGAGAAGTCTCCAAAATACTGCTTTACAATGTGTTGATAACTTCTAGCATTAAAGTGGTTAAAAGACACATTGAAATCAATTACACTTTATTGTCCCAAGTTGTGCCATTGAACTGCCACAGAATTGCTCCAATTCTTCTTAGTATATTAGGTTTAATGTCAATTTTCATAACCTCCCTAATCTTCACAGTCTCTGTAACCCTCACTACAATAATATACCTCTATGTAAGCCTGAACACTTTCCCATTCCTCTCTGAATAACCTATTTATCTCAGTATATTCCCCAGTCCCTCCCATACAGTGTGCTGTCATTACACAGATCTCTCTCTCACACAGGCCTCAGTTCCCGGCTAAGTTACAAATATGTGTCATGAGCTCATGTCTGTCTGGATATGAACTTGGCCTGTATGTTGCCCTGGGGAGTTAGTAATGCCCAGCAGAGCAAGGCTAACTGTATTTTAAAACATGGAGCTTTAGACACCACTGCGCTTTTTATGTACTTTTTGCTCCAAACCTTATATTATCAAATTATCACAAGTTAAAACAGCCAAATAGTACACTCAAACCCCATGCAGAGCACATTCTAATAAACAATGTTATTTAAACAAAAAATATTTAACCCTTCACATACCAAAGAGGTATCCAATACGTATGGCCCTTAAAGGTTTAAAGGGACAGTAGCACTTAATATATAGAAAAATATGTATCATAGTTTACCCTCTTGAGTAAAACAAGGGAAACTCCCACTGCTGAAAGGTGCAGCTCAAACATTCATTTTTTGGCACAGTGTATCAGTGTACTGAAATTTTACAGTGGCGCTGTTGCTACACCATGCTGTGGAGTTTTATGGTCAACAGACCAGAGCTGCCCATAGGGTGTAGCAACAACCATCACTGTATAACGTCAGCCCACTGAGATACTGCATTTAAAAGTATTATGTTTGAGCTGCAATAACATTTGACTAAAACACCTCAGCAGTAGGAATGGCTTTGTTTTACTCAGAATTACAAACACTACAATAAATACATTTTTTTTTTCCTCTACATAGTACGCATTACTATCCCTTTAAAAAGAAATAATGTAGATGACAAAGTAAAAACAGTTAAGTTATTGGGCGCTATAGAGGTATCCAAGGTTAATAATCCTAATCAACACATTGATTGTTCTGTGCTCATTTTAGCATTTAAATGGTATAAACTTATTGCTCGGTAGAACAGTACACGTTTATGCAAATATTCCAAGTCAAATCATAGCAGTCCCTCCTACAAAAGGGCTGGTTCTTTAAACCATATAAATCAAAAAGTATGTATATGTGCATGGGAGGGGATGGCAAAGGTTGCACAAGTTAACTTACACAGCACTACAGGTTTTTGATGCATATAACCAGAGTAGGCAATACATTTTATGCGAATACACCTCATGAGTGTACGATTTTTTTTTTTTGATTTTTTTTTTTGGGGGGGGGGGGTATATTTTTTGGTCCAATGTATATGTATGTATGTATATATATATATATATATTAATTAAAAAAAAACAAAAAAAAAAACAGTGCCTCTTCTCTTTATTATTTCTTTTAAAACACTCAACTGCTATGCACCAGGAGTAAAAAGTCCACATTACTACAGCAGTCTGAATCACATATGGATTAGTAGAAATGCTCTCAACCATAGAGCCATGGCCTTTAGTGAGCCTTCAGGACCAACTTAAGGCACCGCTCCCGTTCTATGAAAACTTTGCCAAAAATGCTAATGTTGTGTATGTTAACAGAAATGATGTATATGTACTTTTATCATTCTGACTGAAACCTACTATACATTTGTGTATTGTTCCTTCATTATGTTCTTGACAAAGGACTTGGAAGATTTTAGGGATGCATGAAAATTCCATATTAGGTTTAGGAAGGAAAAAATAATTAAATAAAATAAAAATTAAAAACTGTCCAACCCACTTTTTCAAGTGCAGTTCTGTGCCCTCTATAGAGAGGTTCTGAAAAAGAAAAACCAAAAAAGCACATCAGGACCAAGATGAGAATGGTACTCGGTGTGGGTCCACAAATAAATTTGTGATGCAAAGCGATGGCAATAGTTAGGTTACATTAAAGTTTAACTTTTAATTTTCAAACTTGAAGATTCAGTGACTTGTTTTAACCATAGACTCCAATACAGGGCACACTAACAGATTTGGCAAGACCAGTTATGTTTTTCACCCAATTAAAATAGGATTTTAGTGTTAAAAACCTGTTAGATCCTTTTCTCTTTAGTCCATAGAGAACACTGGTAACATGGGGTTGAGTCCCTCCAATAGAGTGCAGGACACATCTCAAAAGACAGCATGTTGAAGGTGGAAACTCCCTTCCACACCTCCAGCTCAACCCTTGCCATGCCTTAACCCCTTAAGGACCGGCGGTCACGGGACATTTCCGTCCCATAATGACCGCATAGGGGCACTTTGGGGCATAATGGGGCTTGAAAGAGATCGCTCCGATCTTGGAGCGGTCTATTTCATGCCCTATTTTTACTTACAGCGCTCCCGGTAGAGCACTGTAAGTAAAAAGTACGTGACGTACCATGACCGTCATTGGTCCTTGAGTAGTTCAAGGACCGTGACGGTCCTGGTACATCAAGGGTCCCTAAGGGGTTAATACTAGCCAGTAGGAATGTGAGAGAAGCCACACTG
The DNA here is from genome assembly GCA_037306005.1 of Rhinophrynus dorsalis. Classification (NCBI taxonomy): domain Eukaryota; kingdom Metazoa; phylum Chordata; class Amphibia; order Anura; family Rhinophrynidae; genus Rhinophrynus; species Rhinophrynus dorsalis. The sequence continues at coordinate 23,467,088 of CM074728.1, forward strand.
ACCAGGAGAAGGAAAAGCAGAAGGAGGAAATCTCCCCTGAGAAGAAAGACTCTAAAAGTACTCTGCATCCCAAACAGGCAAGACCAAACAGAGGTCCATTTCTCAGGGTAGGAGATCTGTGTTCCATATGGACTAAAGAGAATAGTATTTAATAGTTACGAACACTAAAATCCTATTTTGTCTTACGTCCACTATGGAACACAGGTACCATAGGGATATACAAACACTAAGCTCCCAGGGTGGGAAGGAGGAGAAAGGACCTCACATCTGTCCCCATGATACGGAGTTCCCAAGTACCATTCAGAATCGGAATGGTCCAAGCAGAGTAAATTGTCAAAGGATACCGAACAGACAAACACACACACACACACAGACAAATACACACACAGACAAACACACACCCTCCAACAGTAAGGAAGGAAAAAATGATCAGCCGAAGCCAGAACATCAACACAGTAGTGTTTCCAAAGGTGTGCACAGAGGACCAAGTCGCAGACCTGCACAACTGCTCAGCCGCAGCCTGATTTTTGTAATCCCAAGAGGCCCCCACAGACCTAATGGAATGTGCCGTGATCTTGAAGGGAACAGGTTTATTTCTGAGATCATACACCTGGCGTATGGTAGCCTTAATCCAAGAGCTAATAACAACCCTGGAAGCAGGCCATCCTGCCCTAGGACAAAAAGAAAGTCAGCCTTGCTGAAAGGCTCAGTGCGGTGAGCATAAAACTTAATGCAATGCACCACAACAAACAAGTGGAGATCCTTTTCCTCGTCAGACTTTGTGTCTGAGCAAAACGAAGGCACCACAATCTCTTGATGTGAAACTCAGACACCACCTTAGGAAGAAACTCCTGATAGGTTTGAAGGACCACCTGGTCCTTGTGAAAAAACAGAAAAGGTGGTTTTGCAAGACAAAGCTTCAGGGTCGGATTTGTCAATAGGCACACAAGACACTTGCCTAGGGCATCTGATTTTCAGGGGCGTCTGGCAAAGGCCTTGTCACACCCACATTCCTCCCCAAGTGCATAATAAATAATGCTGTGCCAAACTGCCACTTAAAATAACCATGCTGTGCGCCTGTGCTAGCTCGCCCCGAGGGTGCTTATACAGTACAGATGAGACAGTAGTATGTTCCCTATTGTATCCGCAGTTGTGCCTGTGCCGCCGGGGCTGCCCCATGTGACCCACTGCTGGGGCTGCGTGGAACTGCCTCCAGCCTCCACTGGTCACATTGCCAGGACCTCCTGTGACATCATGATGCTGCCGACAGAGACGAACATATTCAGTGACAGCCAAACATGTCAGCATAGCTTGCGCGGCTGCATAAAAGCAATGGGAAGCAGCTGACACCCTAGATTTGGCAGCTGTGGCCTGAGCATAACACATGTGAGTGTGACTGACACTTGGCTTAGAGGTGCAGAGCACAGAACAGGCCAGTTGTTGGTGAACGGGTGGCAGCAGCAGCACTCAGAAGCCCCCCCCCCCAACATCCTCAAGTGCAGCATCAGGCTTGTATGTGTTGCACACAATTCTGAGTAATTATTTTCATGTAGTCAAGAATCAGCAGTGCATAATATGTTTCTCCACTCCATTCTTCATGTGATGTATTCATCAATATATTATCAGTGTCATGTGGTGAAATATGCTACTTGCCTTAAACATTTGTTTTTAATATATGTAAAAAAAATAAATAAAAATCAATCTACAAAAATGTTTTTATGTGTGAGCACCCCAAATAGATGTACTATGTGGTCAAATAATGGGTGATTGTACATAGTCAAAGTGAACGTAAGCTATAATGCCTGTAATGCCACATTACAGGGCATTTTGACTGTACAAACAACACACACCATACACTGCAGGAAGATTGTATAGTTGTCAGTAGACACATACACCACATGACAAAATACAGGTGATCTTCCTGCAGTGTATGGTGTGTGTACAATCAAAATACACTGTAATGTGGCATTACTGGCATTATGGCTTAAGTTCCCTCTGACTCTGTACAATCACACCCCATTGCCCATGAACATCAGTTTCAATTTTATCCTATGTGAACTTGAGAGTTATGTATGTGAATTATTTGTCCATCAAAATGTACTGTAATGTGGCATTACTGGCATTATGGCATATGTTCCCTTTGACTGTGTACAATCAAGCCCAATCACAAATGAAGATTAGATTCAGTTTTATCTCATGTCAACCTCCAAGGATCTCAAACTGAGTAGCTTGTTCAGACCATCCTGGAGAACGGATAACACTAAAGGAAGTTCAAACTCCTGCGAGTATACAGACCTAGCCACACACCAAGAATGAAACAAAGGCTTTGAAAAAGACAGGCTTGCGGGTCTGAATCATAGTGGAAATTACCTCAGTCTTAGCGGACACATCCATACTTGGTAGTAGGTAGTAATAGGGCGAGTGAGGGTTGAGCTAGAGGAGTAGCTGGGAGTCTCCACCCACAAGACTCTGTATTTTTAAATGTGTCCTGCCCTCTAGTGGAGGGATCAACCAAGTGGTACCTGTGTTCCATAGTGGACTTAAGAGAAATTTGATTATCAATGATTACTACCAGTAATACAAACACGAGTTCAAAGAGGAAGACAGAGAACCAGATTTCCTCATTAGTCAACACTAGTTTACACATATCTCAAGAAAGCTAAATAAACCGTTGTATTCACACTGTCAAAACAAGGAAGAGATAACCTCTTGAGGACCAAAGGGGTGTGCTACATATTGTTTTAAAATGAGTTGTGTACCTCTCTGGTCCTTAACAACTTAAGCCTAAATCAAAGTATACCAGTCACACATGAATTCATACTAGATTGCTGAAACACTATGTTGTCCCTTTAGGCTCCTTTAACACAATTAACAACAATGCAATGCTATGTTGGTGATGATACCCATTGTGAAGGGCACAACCCTAGTTAATGGTCCTTTCATACAGGCAACTATCACCTTATGTAAACTAACTGAAATCCAGCAGGCTACATCTTCAGGCAGAAACACAGTAAAGAAAACGAAGGTCCGCAGGGCAGGTAAGCAATATGCAGAACTCACTCTGGCAATGTTAGAGATTAAGATCATCATAATCACAAATGAATCGCCATTCTATTAGTGCTCCATCCAATATTTAACCGGAGCTCATATTGAGCCGGCTGGAAGCCAGGCCTCCCCATCATGCTGGGACTGGTAGGGTTAGGAGAAAGGAGAGTTTACAACTAGGAACAATAAGCTTCTCCAGTTCTCTTGCTGATGTGAAAAAGCCCAAAAACAAAATTCAACAATTTCTAATTTCTAACAATTCAAACAAAATCCCCCCCAAGCGATGTATTACACAATTAGGACAATGTCCCTGCCTGTGTTAAACCCTTCCTATTGCATTGGCCATGTATTTGGAAAAAGTAAAATGGTTGATTGAAGGCAATATAACAAAAAAAATATTATATATATATATATATTAATATTAATTCTGCAAAACAAAAAGTATGGTCAAATGAAAGGCAACCAATTAAGATAATTAACCATAGCTTATTTCCTATTCTCTTAAAGGGTAGAATAAGCATAAGACCACTTTTTCTGAATACAGCTGTTGAATGCTCACAAAGCTAATGCTGGCTGGGTAAAGCAACCCTAACCATGTTTCTTTTTCTGTCTCTGTGAATAATAGTGCATTAAGAAATGACATGCCCTGACTAGACTAGTTCAATTTTTTACTCAAGACATAATTCTGTTTCATATTCACTAGTTCAGTGGTTATCAACCAGTGTAACCTCAGGACCCACATTTGTCCTTGGTCATTAAGTTGCGACACAAAAATTATTTCATTTCCAAAACATAAATTATTCCACAAAACAATTTGTACAGTATTGCACAATGTATATATGCACTTTTTAAACAGTGAACAAACAAACAGGACTTCTTTGCAAAATGAATGGTGCAGTAATCACGGTGCAAGTGAAAATGAAAGCACTGAGTTAAAACCTAATCAAATAAACAGTCAGTCATTGAAACAAAGGAAATAAATTAGAACTAATGGGGAAGCTGGGGATGCTTTTTGCTCTTGATAAGTGTTTCGAAGTTGGGGTGATGGTAGACAAAGCAACTCTGAGGTCGTGTTCAACGTCCATTCTTTTCCTATGTTTTGTCTTCAGCTAAACCAGAACTGAGAAGCCACTCTCACAAAGATAAGCTGTGCTGAATGGTAGGATGATTTTGATAGCTTGGGTTGCAATGGAGGGATATTCAGTCATAACACTACACCAGAAATGAGAGAGTGTTACCTCAGTAAATTTCTTTTTTTTTAGCATCCAAGAGGCTAGTTGCATTCCGAGAGGAAGGCCGTGATTTCCGTTCTCAGGACTTTTGCTTCTGAAAACACCTGGCATTCTCGAACCTCCATTTAATGCAGTTCACCATTTTGACAACATCTTTCAAAGTTTCGTGAAGCACTGGCACCATATCCTTGGCTGCTAATGTCTCCCTGTGCAAAAAACAATGGTTCCAAATCGCATTTGGTGCCTTTTCAAGAATTCTCTTCACCACCCCTGAGTGTTTCCAGTCATGCAGGCTGGGCCATCAGTTGTGATTCCAACACACATATCCCATGTCAGGCATACCGAACCCAAGTATGAATCCGCAGTACTGAAAATGTCCTCTGCAGTAGTAGTGGTGGGAAGCTCTACTGCAGAGAAACTGCTCCTGAAAGTCTCCTTCCCACACATGCCTCACATAAACCAGCAAAATGGCATGGTTCACAATATCTGTGGATTCATCCAATAGTAATGAATAGTATTTGTTTGCTTTTATGCGATCTGTGGTCTGTTTTATGTCATCTGACATTTCTTGAATTCTCCTGTGTAAGGTATCTTTTGATAGTGGAATTGTATTCAATTTATCCACAACACATTGACCCAGGACCACTGACCATGTCAATGGAAGCAGGTAAGGTAAGGTCTTCTGCAATAGTGTGGGCTTCCTTGCATTTTGCAATACGGTGAGCTACATGGTAAGATGCACGGAGTGCCTGCTCTTTAGCTGTAATTTACAATCCTTTCTAGCAACAGGTTCATCAGAAAGTTTTTTCTTGACAAGGGCCCGGGGGGGGGGGGGTGGAGACATGGTATAGGCAAGAAAAACAAGAAAAAAAATTACACATCTTTACTGAAAAAAACTATTATAATATAGCCCAATTACCTATGGTCTGAACAATCTTTTAAATAGAATACATTCCACCACTGGATGCAAGTGCCCTAGTTTTCAGAAAGAGGCCCCATGAGCGAGTATAAAGGAGAGTCCTACCTTTGCAGAGGTAGAGTAAGCATCTCTTGCATCCAAAAGTCAGCCGACCTTGAAGCACCAGCTACATAGCATGTGGAGGATGCCATGAAATATAGATGTGAAACTAGGGATGCAACTAACGATTAATTTGATAATCGATTAGTTGCCCGATTATTTTTTTGATTATTCAGATAAAAAATACAATATGCTAACTTTTCATTATTTAAAATGATTTAATGAACAAACTGAGTGTTAAAAACAAACAGCAGAATAAATAAAAAAAAAAAAAAAAAAAAAAACTTTAAGTTTACATTAACATGTGTCGTTGTTCTTATTTTACTATGTGGTCTATGCACTAAAAGGTGAGATGAGGTGAGATGAACATTTTATCCCCCAAGGCCATCCAGAACACACACAGGCCATCCAGTACCCCCCTAGGCCATCCATTACCCCCAAGGCCAAAAAGCTCCAACTCACCCCCCATCAACTCCAACTTGCCCCCATCAGTTCCAGCTTGCGCTCACATTGCCCCCATCATCTCCAACTTGCCCTCACATTGCCCCCATCCGCTCCAACTTGCCCTCACATTGCCCCCATCCGCTCCAACTTGCCCCCATCCGCTCCAACTTGTACTTGTACTCCGTACAGGCAGAGCTGGCAGCAACTGAGCAGCTCCTCTGTGGCGGGCTGGTGGCTGTATGTTGACTACGTCGAGTCACATCACGTAACGTTCTTCATGGGCTCGCTGCACTGAGCATCTGGGAGGAGGAGGAGGCGGGGCAGTTCCGAACTCCCAGCAAGTCACAATAAGTGATGGTGAAGTGAGGACGAGTAACGCTGTGCGCCTACGTGACACTGACTCCAGCCCTTCTTTCAAGTTCTGTGTGTCACAGAGTCAGTCACATCAAATCCGGCCAGTGCGCAGGTGCAGCATTCACACACACCCCCAGTCCAACAGACATGATGATGCATGATCTAAGTAAAATGCACAACTAATCGATAATGAGAATCGTTGGCTACAATTCTCATTACAGATTTTTATCGATTTAATCGATTAGTTGTTGCAGCCCTATGTGAAACTCAAGGCCTAATCATCTTTTGGTTCTGTCCATGGAGTTGCGCAGAAATTAGGTCCTCCCACTTAGAAAAAACACTGTACCCTTCCCATGGAAAGTGACAATGCACTGACCCTGGAAGCTCCAGGGGTCCTATCCCTTGGACAGATGGCAATAAATGTGGCCATCAAAAAGCTCTTGAGAAACAAAATGGTAATTAATTTGTGAAGCAACTAGTGACCCAAGAGGCTGTCAATAACAGCACACCCCAACTCCAGCTCAGTAGCACCATAAAGACTGATGGAATTTCTACAAAGGCCTCCTTAAATATTGTTGATTGGTGCTACCCAGCCAGGGAGAGGAGACAATGCCCATAATACATTGCAGTAGATGGGACAGAGAAGAATAGTAAGTTTCCTTATACTGCTAATTAACAAGTAATGGTAAACCCTGTCACAAAACAAGTGAGCATAAACAGCAGAAAATGAAAAAGCAAAATGAACTTGGCAAAAAATGGACGTCAAAGAACTACTGTGTGTACATAAACCAAAACACAGAGAGAGAAAAAAGGGGGATAAAAAAAAACAAAAAAAACACGGTAAACTAATTAATTGAAATATACTTGACAATAAGTGAAGGCGCCTAGGTGTAGTAAACCACACTACTGCAAACATTTCAAGAGCAATTGTTCTCTCTGGACTCTTGATGACTGGGCGACAAGGCAGAACCTGCAGCCTATAGTTTCAATGAAGAGGAACCACCCTCCAAAATCAATCGGGCATCGCCCAAAACTGAATATCTGTGCAAGGAACTTGGTGTTAATCCCCCCTTTGTATTGTCTTTTCTGACAACAGAAAAATATACACAGTATCTTCAAGTAATTATGGGCTCAGGAATGTCAATCACTAATTATATTAAATATAAAATGTACCTCTAAAGGTTAAATGGACATATAGTAACACTCCCATGGGTATATTAAATATAATAATGTATTTCATAGATTTTATAGCTCTACAAACACAATACAGACAATATATAGTATAGAAAAATAAATTAAAATAAAAAATTGTCATAAAATATCCTAGGCCAGTGGTTTCCAACCCATGCCCTCATGGCCCACTAACAGGGCAGGATTTAAAGATTCCTAGCTAGAACACAAGTGAGTTAAAGGGATAGTAATGTTTCATAATAAAAGCAGCTCTAATTAATCATCATAGTATTTGGACTTTGGAGAGTGCTATTTCAATTCTGTCAGAGTTGTAGTTCAAGAGTAATTCAATGATAAAGTATCCCCCTCCCACCCCTTTTACTGATGTAACACTGCTCAGCCAGATCAGAAGAGAGGTGCCCAGGTAGACTGCAGAGAGGGACAATCTTCAATTAAGATAAGGGGAAAAACCTGCAAAACATGTCAAGGGGGACAGGTCTTTCATTGTTCTCATAGGAAGAAGATTGTCCCCTGCTGTTATCTGTCTGGTCTTACAACCAGATTCCACATCTGAGAAGAGATGGCTTACACTAGGTAAAAGTGGCGGGAGGGGAAACTTTGCTTGTGAAGATCTCTCAAACCATAAAGGTTTGAGCGATAAGACTTATATAGTTCTTCATGTTTTTAATGCCTACAAAATAAAATAAAGTTAAAACGAAGTATTACTATCCCTTTAAATAGAAGGTAAGTGAGTTTGATTAATGTGCATGCAATCTTCAAAAGGAAAGCATCAAATCCTGGCCTGTTAGTGGGCCCTGTGGCCATGGGTTGAGAACCACTGTCCTAGACAACATATTACCATAAGCACAAATAGCTGTGAATTCATTTCACTTGAATTAAAACAGTGCCTCATTGATACTGTTGATACTGACACAGTATACTGTTTGCCGGGGAAAGCAGTTGTCCTGCAATGCATTTCACACCTAACTTTTTGTGCTTTATCAAGTAGAGGGAAAACTGTGTCGAGTATCATCACTAACGGCTATTTAAAGAAACTGGCTATCCAGAGGTCAATAATTAATTGGCCATCAACTACGGGCTCCCACAGAGCTCAATAATCTATTTAGCCCAGAACTCATTAACTTCTCATTGTCAAAGTTCAATATTAATATACAGAACACCAAACCACATCATATACATTAGACACCCAAATAGTACATAAACAAAAAAGTATATACATGTGTAAATTAACTCTTTTCTACCTTATTAACAAAGTGGATGCTCATAACGGGGTAGTTACCTTAATTAAATTTGTTCACCCTCCCACTATAAGCTCAACCACACCTCAGCCTATTAAGGGGTTAAAACAGTCATGTGTACATTATAGCACTGCGCACACACAGCTAAACATAAAAAGCACACTGTATATTCTCCAATAGTCGGGAGTCCACTGAGAAGCAAGCAATCGCATGGTCCTGGTAGGACTTCAACAAGCATAGAGTTAGTACCTCAGTGTTATTAAAAGTAAAAAGTATTCCATCAATATTGGAGGCATATACAACACAAATCATACTGATATACCACCAATATTAAACACACCAAGCTCAATAAACTCCAAATTTTAATAAAATATATACAAATTGTATATATCCTATGTAATAAAATGCTAGGATGTTTATCAGAAGCAGTCATGCGCAGTACAGACTGCCCGAACATGCCACTGCTGATATGGAGCGGGGCGCTCAAAACTTGGACGTAGACCTCTCTGCGCATCTTGGTCCCAGGAAGGTGTGCAGAGAGGACTACGGTCCGAATTTGGAGCACCTGCTCTGTATCAGCCGCTGCGCGTTTGGGCAGTCTGTACTGCACAAGACTGCAGCGCATGCAGTGAGCAGAGAGGCTCCGGGCACCAGCTGAAGCTGCTGGATGGCACTGTGGCCCGTATACACGGGCTTTTAAACACACACATTATATGTACAGGGCTTAAAATTTGAAGTCATTTGCTACTAGCCAGACCTGAAAGTTACTCGCCACTGCAATTCATATCATAGCCACCAGGGCTGAATATCTACTCCCAGGGCTAAATTTTCACTCGCCAATGGCTAGTGGAAATTTTGAGCCCTGTATATGTTTCCCTCTGTACACAAGACAAGGGCTCGTGATCAGGTGTGTGTGTGTGTGTGTGTGTAGACTTAAAAAAAAAAAAAAAAAAAAAAACAACACACAACATGTTAACATGAACTGACAAGACAGGATGTATCCAGAACAGAAATAAAAATTAAAAAAAAGTAAAATATGATGCTGTTCTCTATGTTTAACTTTGGGTAGGCTTTTTAACACCTGACTAATAACATGGTTTTCACTGACTGGTCCATCAGCACAGTCCTACTTGCACAACAAAGACCCTAATGTTCAAAAGAAAAGTACAGGGATTCTGGGACAAAATCCACAGCACCATAAAAGATAAATACAGATTCTAAAGATTTCCTTTGATATAAATGATGCTTTTAACCCACTGAATGCTTGAAGTATCCAATGTCATACTTCACAATGTCTCTGTAATCTCTGTAGATTTCAAGGGGATAAAAGACCAATTTAAATTAAGGCCATGTTTTTCCATCACCTACGGCACAACTGGTTTGTTTCAAAATGACAAAAAAAACAGGGTCTAAATCAAAGGATGAATGAAGTTTATACAATATGGAAACACAGATACTGTTAGTATATAGTTTACTTTTTGTATGATTTTTTTTTTTTTTTTTTTTTAATAGCAGAATGATAAAACTCTGGTCCTCACCCTACACACACACACACACACACACACACACACACACACACACACACACACACACACACACACACACCAAACACACACCACACACACACACACACCACACACACACACACACACACACACCAAACACACACCACACACACACAACACACACACACACACACACACACACACCACAATCCCTTCAACGCATTGCAAAGCAATGCATTGCGTACCTCTCTGACACTCACAGGTTTAATAAAAATGATCCTTTAAGCATTTAACCACTGCAGACATAACTTGGTTCATCCACTTCTGTAATCATGTATCCCAGATGCTTAAAGGGATAGTAATACCTAAAATGTAAAAACAAATATGTTGTAGGGTTTATCCCCCTGAGTAAAACAAGAGTACTCCCACTGCTGAAAGATGTTTAATTCAAAAGTTATTAATTTTCAAAGTTGAATTTTTTAGGTGCAATATCACAGTGGCCTGAAATTGTACAGTGGCGCTGTTGCTACACCATCCTATGGAGATTTATGGTCCTGAGACCAGAGCTGTCCATAGGATCGTGTAGCAACAGCGCCACTGTACAATTTCAGGCCACTGTGATATTGCACCTAAAAAATTCAACTTTGAAAATTAATAACTTTTGAATGAAACATCTTTCAGCAGTGGGAGTACTCTTGTTTTACTCAGGGGGATAAACCCTACAACATATTTTTTTTTACATTTTAGGTATTACTATCCCTTTAAAGCCATTACAGTTCAGAAATCCTTTTGTTTTATTTTCCCTTTCTTTTTCCTTTGTCAGACTGAGCAAGGGGGTTAAATTGCTAAGGGCTACATTTTTTTTCCCGCTTTTTTTATTCCCCGTTTATTAACGCTCTTCCCTTATCGGATCTTCACCATCATTAAATGTAAAAGTGAGCTCTTCTTGAAGTATTAGCTATTAATTTTATTATACAGCATTTCACATCTCTATGAAGGCCTGTACCAGGAAGGAAATTATCTTTACCAGTAGTCATGAGGAGTTCAAAAGTTAAGCAATGTTACTTATCTGAACTCTGGCAGTAGTTGAAGACCTCTTAATTGGAGCTTCTTGGGATCCCAGCCTCTGTCTACCATGTAGTCCCAAACGTTGTCCAGCTTCGTTAGTGCCTCTTCGACTACCAGCAGGTCTTTAATTTCCTTCTTCCCATCAGTCCTTATTGACCTTCGTTAGGCTCTGCTGTGATCAATGTATTTCATATCTGTCGGGCAATATCACAACGTGCAGGTACTCTCAAACCAGGCCTTTGAAATCTTTTTCCAGCTGACAGGTCCTCAAATTCAAGTTTTCCCAGCACTTAGTAAGACTTTCTGCAATCTCGATGTCAAGATCTTTAGCACTCCAACATTAACCTGTCTTCTCGCTTTAATGATGTTCATCCATTGACAGGACACTTCACGTCCACTTCCCCCGGCATGGTTTTGTTTTTGTTTTCTAGTCACCTTAAGGTCATAAATAATTAAAGGTCCTGCATGTGGGACAATGTCCCATTACTTTAGCCACATTAGCTGCCCAAATTTCGGCTGTGTATTTGCGTCTTCCTCCTCAACCCTCCACTCCGTACCCGCACAACACCCAACACACATCCTACTGCATCATGTACAGTCCAGCGGCAGATATATATAAAAAAAGAAATGGAAAATAAATTGCAGCTCCCCCCATTTCAGCGCCCCTCCGCTGCAGTGCCGCAGCCGCCTTTTGCTAGCGCCAGCAGGAGGGGGCTGTGGGTCCGGCTCTGCGTGCCCGAAGCAGGGCTAAATGTGAGACAAATTTACCTGCCAGGCGCCCCAGAACTACATGTCCCGGGCTTCGGGCGATATTAATTTCACATCCCTGAGTCAGCACAAATGTATCCATGCCCTTACTTTCCTCTGTCAGGCATATCTGTGGCTTTGTTTTGTCTAATAATATGCCCTAGGAATAAGTGCCTTTTATTATTATTTTTAATAGAATTACATAGTATGGGGTCATCTGAACAGTCCCATATATCTGTTCATATGTTTTTGCATTAGTCTGTAAATAACATCTGATGAAGTCTACCTATAATCCACATTCACCTCTTCAAATCAAATAATGGGTTAAAATAGTCTGAATGGCTCTTAACATCAATTGTCTTTATCAGACAATAAAATAAAGCAACTTGTAGATACAAATGACAGCTGTTTGAAAAAGACCTATCCAGGTTAAAGGGATAGTATTAACCTTTACTAGAATTTTAAATATTATGTACTTGCAGAACATGTAAAGTCACAAAAACTATTTATTTTTTCTACATCTTCACTTTTAACTTTTTTTTTTTTACTGTGACTAACAATAAGCTACATGAATCTACAGAAAACATGAAAGCAGGTAAAAAAACAAAGACTGCCATAAGTTCAAATGCTAGAATGGCCTCAAAGACATTGCAAAGCATTACAATGGAAATCTCTCTAGCAATCAAGAGGTTAATGTCACTATTTAAAAATCAATGGGGATTGTCATTTTTAGTTTATCTGTACAGTGCAAATGATTTACTTCAGAACTTCTCCACTTTTTGTTCTTTTTGAACATAAAGCCCCAAGGGTTGCAGGGAGAGTACAATATTGTATCACTTCCTGCTTTGGTGGGCTACTGACCAAAAATCCAGGACGAGAAAGTGCGTGATCTCACAGTCAAGGACAATTTTATTATTATATATACACACACACACTAGTGTAAAAGCCTGTGTACACTGGCCAAGGTCCGGATAATGTTAACCCTTTGAGTGCCAGAGGGGTACGCAATACCCCTCTGGCACTCAAAGGGTTAAGCAGCCGACACCTCACTGCTCCAGCGATGCAGTCTCGCATCACCTCGTTCACTCAAAGTACATGCGCAGTAGAGACTGCCTGAACGCATGCAGTCTCTACTGCGTATGACTGCTTCTGAAAAACATTGTAACGAATTATTGTGTGTGCGTGCGTGCGCATGCATACGTGTGTAAGAAGTCACACTTGTGGGTCAAATTACAGGCCATGACAAAGAAACATTGGCCACCGAAAAGGTGGTGATTGCTACATTACAAAGACTCCTATGTTCTGGCAATCCGGTAAACGTTGAGACTATGTGTAAACCAGGATAGGGCAACATGTGGCCCTCCAGCTATTTCTGCAACTCCCACAATCCTTAGCTGGAGAAAAGCAGGCTGAAGATGATGGGAATTGTTGGACAACAGCAGAAAATGGATGTCTGGACATAAATTAGCAATGGTCTAGATCAGGGTTGCCCCAGTTCAGTCCTTGATGGCCACCAACAGGCCAGGATGTAAGGATTTCCCTGATTACACACAGGTGAGTCAGTCACAATGAATGATCCACTGATCAACTCATCTGTGTATAATTAGGGAAATCCTTACATCCTGGCCTGTTGGTGGCCATCTAGGACTGAACTTGGACAGCTCTGGTCTAGAGCATGGGTGAGCAATGAGATGTCATACAGTTGTTATTGGACCACAATTCCCATCATCCCTGGCCAGCAATGATGACGAAGGCCAACTGCTGAAATGTCTGCCTGTTCACCCCCTGGATTCGACTGAGCGCCCGCCCTAATTAATCTACCTTCTTTTTCTTTCTTATCTTTATATAAGGAGAATCTCTCTCACTTCCCTTTGTCACAGATCCTCAGATTATTCATGGATAGAGGAAAGAAGGAATCCTGTACTGGAAGCCTCTGTTCCTCACAGGACTTTTTTTTGTCAGTTTTTTTCTCTTCTCAGGATGTGGAAATGGAAACTTTCTGTTGCCGGTGAAGTGTTTGGTTTAACAGTGTGTGCCTAATAACCTCTTTGTTGCAACAGTATGGGCCTTATGTCCAAAGTAAAAGCGGAGTAAGTCTGTTGGTGCAAACCAAATGCACTTTAATGGAGAAATAAATGATTTCCATTGAGTTAAATGGGGATTTTAACCCTCTGAGTGCCAGAGCGGTACAGAACGCATTGCTCTGCACTCAGATGGATAAACCAGTTAAAGGCTAGAGAAGTCTCCAACACTCCCCTACAATGAACTGGAGACATCTACAGCATTCAAAGTGGTAAAAGACACATTTAACCTTTTGAGTGCCTGAGAAGTATCCAACGCAGTGCCTTGAAATTCGCTGGATACCTATTTGATGTTCACTCAATATAAAATGTTATTTCTTCCCTATGGCGAGGTTGGTTTGGTCCAGAACTACTCCACTTTGAATAGAATGTCCAAATGGTTTTACTCATCTTGCGGAAGTGGTTCAATTCTAAGCAATGCAAACACAAGCACCTCATGGGGCACATGAGAACTCCCATTCATTTAACTCGGGCCTTTACCCCCTTTGAATGATAGAGAATGCTATTCAAGGGGTTAAAAATACCCATTTCAATCAATATAAATTGAGGGTCTCTCTCTCATCATCTCCTTTTATTCAGTTGCTTAGCCCCAGCTAAATTGTTCTAAAGTAGGATTACAACAGTCAGTTTAACCCTTTGAGTGCCGGAGGAGTGAGTGGCACTCAAATGGTTAATGGTTCTACACTACTTACACATGACATGCACCCTTTAGACACTGAGCATTTGCAGGCCTTCCCCACAAGGAAAGGCAGATTAAATATTTTGGTCATATGCATGTGTTTGGATATGGGTGTAGCTGACATTTTAACCCCACTGCCGACAGAGGAGATTGCAACCCTACTTTTGGAGGAAAGGGTTAACACTTAGGGTGCCAGAGAGGTTTGCAATGCATTGCATATCTCTCTGGCACTCAGTTAAAAGGGTCAGAGATAGGCTCGCAACTGCAAAATAAACTGAGGCATAACTACACTGTTTATGTTCCAAACATAGAATTAAATACAAAACAAAGGAATATATGTACAATAGGTGAAAGGGTTAATGGGGCAGAACAGAACATTAATGCAAGGGAATGAAGCAGGGGAAGGAAGAATTGCAACCAGCAGAGTTATAGTGTTGTATACGTGGAAAGAGAAGGCAAAAAGCCAGAACTAAGAAAATGAGAGGAGGGGAGAGAAGAGGCCTTTTGAAAGGTACAGTACAACCCTGTGAAACTGCTCAACCATGTCAGACCTAGTACACATTCAATACCAATATATGAAATGCCTAAAGCATCAGCATCAATAGCGGTAATGAAGCTGATAGGGATAGTAATGTTTCACAAAAACAGCAGCTCCAATTAATCTTCAAAGTATTTGAGTCATAGAGAGTGTTATTTCAATACTGTCAGAGTTGTAGTTCAAGAGTAATTGAATGATAAAGTTTCCCCCTCCCTCCCCTTTTACGCAGCGTAAGTCACCTCCCCTCAGATGTGGAATATGGTCCACAGACCAGACAGCTCACAGCAAGGGACGACCTTCTTACTGTGAGAGCAATGAATACTCTTCCCCCATTGACAGGTTTTTCCCTTATCTTAATTGAAGGCTGTCCCTCTCTGCAATCCACTTGGACACCACCTTCCTGCTCTGAGGGGAGCAGTGTTACATCAGTAAAAGGGATGGGAGGGGATACTTTGTTATTTCAGTACTGTCAGAGCTGTAGTACAAGAGTAACTGAATGATACTCTCCATGGCTCAATACTGGGAAGATTAATTGGAGCTGCTTTTGTTGCGAAACATTACTATCCCTTTAAATGTACCTTTTGAAACTCACTGGGAATCTGTTTTTTTTGTCTGTGGTGCAGTTGGTTTGCTCCAGAATTACTCCATATCTGCTTAAGATTTCAGTCTCAGTGTGTATTACAGTAGATCTTCAAGTTTTGTGGAACAGCATCATAGACAATTAGTGTCCAATAGCAGCTGGGGTACCACGAGTTAACAATTTCTGGTTTGAACTAGAGTGCTGGAAGGGTATACAACTCACTGGAGAGCGATGCGTTAGACAACTCTTTGGTACTAAAAGCATTAAATATGGATATTTGAGCAGAACTATAATAATAATTATAACAGTTGTTAGAGGCCAAAGTCACACAAAAATCTACAAAACGTGCATTCTGTATATTCTATGAGGAATTAAAGTAGCATGTTAGCGCCTTCACTAAGACAAGACTATGAGCAATACATATGCTACCAATAGCTGAGATTCATGGAAATTCCAGTTATACGCCATACTGACAAAAATCAATAATCAGGTAAAAGCTGCAATGTTGTAAAAAATATGTAAATCTATACCCTAATACTTAATAATATCAATTAATTATATTTGAGGTGGAGCATGGCTGAACTTAGTTACAAGCTGATAATATTTAGAGAGTTATTTAAATGGTATAATTCACATGTACCTGTCCTTTACCTGACATTATTCCCTTTCCCCTTTAAAATAGCTGACCCTGGGGCTGCCATGGGAACATTACCCGACAACGATCACACCAATACGACACAACTATTTTAAATAAGTCCTTGAGCACTAACTGTGTTGTAGCTAGTGCTCAGGAGTCATTTACAGCACTGACACAGCACACACTACAAAAGAAACGGTGCTGATTTCAGATTAAGGAAAAGGAGAGGAGGAATAATAAAACAAACTTAAATAACTGCAGAAAAATAGAGCTTTTAACAGTGTGACTGAGATCAGTCACACTAACATCAAACATTAGAAATAAGCAATGTTAAAAGATATATGCATTGTTCTTTCTAGCCAAGTTAGTGCATAGTAAGCGATTTCAATGTCCCAGTTTACCCTGCCCCCTCACACTAAGTGACTTCAGTTGTTTTTCTTTCCAGAGAGTGAACCCAGTAAGGGACAGTAATCACAGGTGACTGAGGTGCAACTTCTTTCTAACCCTCCAAGAGAAAAAGCTGAAGGTTCAGACTCCACTCACTCCCCAGAGTCTCTGCTTAACAGGGATGAAGTAGTATTTCTTCCTTTCTAACATAATTTTCAGAATTAGTAATACACATTTAACCCCCCCGCCCACCAGCTGCTGTTATACTAAAACTGCCATTGTCCTCTGCAAACCACAGCAAAAAGTTGCAGTCAAACAACACACCCATCATTCTTTATGAATATGGTAAGGTCATCTCACATTCACTGACTGTACCACCTTATTCACTTTGGCAATTAATACATAAAGCTCAGCACTGTAAACATAACCAGGGCAGAACACACACCTCTTAAACACTCAATGGAGATATGAGAAGAGATGGCGAGTGTCACTGAGATCTGCGTGAGCCACTAGCTTAGTTTCGGTTAGTACACAGTGCACTTGCCAACCCATAGGTTTTGTACAAAGGATACATTATTTTTTTAAGATATATACAGGGATTATAATTTTAAATCCTTTGCTACTAGCCAAACCTGAAAAGTTACTAGTCACTGCAAGCCAAAACATACCCTTTTTGAGCCCTGATAGATAGATAGATAGATAGATAGATAGATAGATAGATAGATAGATAGATAGATAGAAAAAATCTTGTAAATATTTTTCTGCCAAGATAAGGACACTACCTTTGCGGAGAGAATTTTAATTCAAAAATTATAGCTGACTGTTTATTTAAAATGCAATTTTCTATTGTGGTCACCATATATGGAGCTGTTATGAAACTATTATGGAGAGCCACAGTCCATGATTCAACTCTTAAGAGAGCCAGAGGGGTATCCAAGCATGACAGTTAAAGGGTTACGCTCTCTCAGATTGCACTACAGTTAAAAAATGCCCTTTGGACGCAAGTTGGCACTTGTTGCTAACGGTTTAATTAAAAAAAAAAAAACTGTGATAATTTTATTAACCCTTTGAGTACCAGAGTGGTATGCAATGCATTGCAAAGCAATGCGTTGCATTCCCCTCTGGCACTCAAAGGGTTAAGAGCTAGGAGACTCCTAAGTTTGAAACTCTGGTAGCTAGACTTACCAGGAAGACACCAACAACTTCTAAGATGCCTCTACTTTTTATGATTTATAGACAGGAAGGCAGAGAGGCCACAAAGACATTCAAATCATCTACAGGAGGCCTCAAAACTGCATTAAATTAAGCATTACTTACTCCAAGCAGAGAAGTAAAGATCAATCAAAAAACATGGTTGCTCAACACACAGCACACAAATCCTAGCCTTGTATGATTCCAGAAGAAAGGACTCTTCTATTCCCTGGGAGGGAGATTAACTGTGTTCCTTCAAGAGTGGCAGAAGAGGACTTCTGACAGATTAGACGTCAACATAATCTCCAAGAGTTACAGAACAGTATTCTCTTCTCCCCTGATGAAGTGGCCTATAATGCTTTGAAACACATATGGTGACATCAGCAAAGGTGTATTATTTTATGTTCTCTGTCCATGCATGAGCTTTGACATGAAACAATACGGTGAGGTACAGGACATCTACAGTATTGGTTGACAATCTCTGTATGTGAAAAATACTTTATTTTCATGTGTATATTTTGCAGTGGGTGTTCAGCCTCCTCGTTTGAGATTGCATTTTCTATAAAACTTTTATTGATGCATTTAATCATATTAAAGAGTATTATTTCACATAAAGGAGTTCTACTCTTGTTTGATCTACATAAATTGTTCTACATCAGTGAAGTTGGAGCTATAGCAGACTTAATGTTGTAGCAGCTTATTCCAAGTGCTACCTTAACTGGGATCGGGTTTATTATTGGACTGTTATTCCTTTGATTGATCATCTTATAATATATATATTTTTTTTATTTAGTCACTATCCCACCCTCTCTCAATTTGGAAGCATGTGTGAATAGTTGTATTACTTAGTAGCGGCCCCCTGGTGGCAGGTAAAGGACATATATCCCAATTCTGTGGGATACAATTTTATATATTTGAGACCATAACAGAATCCCACCAAGTTGCCAAACTGGAACCTTCAGCAAGTCTCAGGGATCATTCCACTTGAGCCACAGCTATACCTCGGGAAGGGACAGCTGAAGATACACACAATCAGATCTGCAAAGTGGCTAAATTAAGTAGTCTGGATCCCTTCTGTAGTCATTACATATTGGATATCCCATTTTGGAAGAGGAAGATTTTGGTAGCAAAGTCCTTTCTATTGCTTCTGATCACTCACATTAAATAACTTGCCAACGCTGCCAAGAATGACAGGGAAAGATGGATTCCTTTTCCCTGCAAATCCTAATGCAGCATAAACTTCCTCCTTATTAAACTCCATTTGTATCATATTCTGTGTATGGAGTCTTTATTCATTGGCCCTCATGGGGTTAGGGGTCTTTTACAGTTCATCAGAACATAATTCAACCCTCCAAAGAGGCTGATTTGCTCTCTCTCTCTCTTTTTTTTTTCTTTTAACAATGCAAAGCACCTTATTGTCCTTTTATTTACAAAAAGTCAATATGTATATATTTTATATTAAAAGCTGAAGCTATACAAATACTCAAGGTAAGGGAGAAAAGTATGGGATGTCAAATTCTAAACATAACAAAAAGAGACCAAAAAACACGTGCTTGGATTTGACAGCAAAGATTTGACACAACTGAAAGAGTAAAGCTCCTAAAATGTAAAGGACTAGGTCACACAGCAAAAAGATGCAACAGTAGATGGACCAAGCAAATTTTATAATGCATTCCACTTGTTATTAATTGGCCAAGGAGTAGACCAAAGACAAGATGGGTGGATAAAATGACCAAGTTTGTTGGTGCACAGTGCTAACAGAAGCACAAGATCAAAGTTGTTGGAGGCTTGCTGAAGAGGCCTTTATCCTGCAGTGGCTCAGCAATGACTAAAACTAGTTTATATATAAATCATCTTCAAAGCCTGTGTACATGGGCCAACACTGGCGGCGCTGCAGTCATGCGCAGTATAGCCTGACCGCGCTGCGGCTGATACAGACTGGGGAGTTCCGAATTCAGACGGACTACAGTCTGAATTCGGAGCGCCCCGCTCAGTATCAGCCGCGGCGCAGGCAGTCCGTACTGCACATGACTGCAGCGTGCTCAGCCATCTGTACTGCGCATGACGGCTTCTGACGAACATCCTTAACGAATTATAATATAGGATTATATATGAGCCAGGGATATAGCTGAGTTTGTTAATGCACCAAATGTGGGAGACCTTAACAAGAAACAGTTCATGTTTCACTTCTTGTTATTAGGACACAACAACAATGGTTTCAATTTAGATATCAATGAGAATAAAATTAAACCATGGGATAAACACCTAATGTAAAAAAAGAACTTGTAAATCTTGCAGTGAACAGGACTGCAATGCATTCCAAAGCAATGTTCCACAGCTCTGCCTGGCAGAAAAAAGATTACATTGCCTGGATAAAGGGGGAGGAATGTAAAATGAGCTGAATTTAACCCCTCCTAAAGTTTCATAGATTTGAGGAATGGAGCATCTGGAAGCGGTGCCTAACACCAGACACTTAATTGGCACGCCATGAGTGTAAATATTCAAGTAACTTATTAAAAAAAAAAAAAAAAACAGATACACTGAACTTGACACATATTAGGAAGATGGTAACGTGCATTAATGACACTCCTGATTTTTTTTCTGCATGGTGAGCCGAGGCCTCGTGCCTTAAAAAGTACACAGAGTTCTAAAAGATCTGGCAAAGAATGAAATTGCACTTCTAAACGGCAATCAGTTCACCTGCAACATCCCTGTGCCATTTTACTGTTTACTTAAAGGGACCGAAATGTCCCCAAAAAATATTTTCCAGTTTTGAAGAGTTTAAAATATTAATAAACTAGTTGAAGAGCCCGTTACACGGGCCACAGTGTCACTGCCAGCCGGTCGCGGGGCAGTCATGCACAGTAGAGACTGCCCATGCCACGGCTAATACAGAGCTGGACACTCCCTCTCTACTGCACATGACTTCAGCACTCGCAGCAGTCTCTACTGTGCATGACTGCGTCGTTACACATGTTTTAGCGAATTTAGCGATTATATAGGATATGATCCAAACCCTATCTCTCAAACCGCTATGGTTTGAGAGATATAGGGATCCAAAGTTCCCCCTCTCTCCCCTTCTCCTGATGTCAGCTGTAAAGCTGACAGCAGGAGAATCGAGTCGTACGACTCGAGGAGGCTCTGCAGCAGAGCCGACTTTGCGTTATTGCTAAAGAATTAATTCATTGGAAAGCTCTACAAAGTGTGCCTGGTTTGCAAGCACACTTTTTAGACCTTTCCAATGAATGAATTGTTTTTAAGTAACACAATTTCGGCTCTGCTGCAGAGCCACCTGCTGGTCCCTGGACTGGTATCTCCTGTTGTCAGCTAGACACTGACTACAGGAGAAGGGAGCGAGGGGGGAAGTTTGAATCCCTATATCTCTCAAACCATAGCTGTTCGAGAGATAGGGTTTGGATCATGTTTATTAATATTTAAAACTCTACAAAAATGGGGAAAAAATTTGGGGACATCAGGATCCCTTTAACGTTTAAGATACATCTAATTATATATGAAAATAAGCAAGAGTAGCATAGTATTGCCCACTCTTATCCATAGTCCTGCACTACACTGACTGCCAGTACAGCCTTGTTCCATTGGTAGCCACAGAACCACACTACAATGGCTGCCAGGTCTACCCGTCAACCCTATGAGTGCAAGAGTGAGTTTTCAACACAATGCATACATCAGTTTCCTTACACCTCTGGCAATTAAATGATTAATACAGTCTATCTTCCTCTGCTTCACAGCAAAGTGATTCCACTACTAAGTGGGACAGGGACAGACTGCATTAACCCTTTGACTGCCTTCCTCTAAACACTGGACAATACACTGGAAATCAAAGGGTTTACAGATGAAGGAGGGCAATGACAGAGGACCCACCAGGATGACACAGTCATAAATATGTAAGTTCTGTGAGAGGGAGATGGTCTCTGCAAGTTATCTGAGAAAGGTATGGATGGGGACCCAAGTAAGATATTGCTGGGGCTGGTGCTTGGTTCCTGCAGACAGAGGTGGAGAGGGTATTAGTAAACCTACACCCCACTGACACCCCTGGTGTGTCTACCAGTGATAGCAGGGATGCAGGAACATATTCATGGACTCACGTGCAATTTTAGAATTAACACGCACACACGTAAAACTGTCACACACACACACACACAAACACACACAAACACGTAAAACTGTCACACACACACACACATATGTGTGTGTGTCAGTAAGAATGTAAATTCCTCCCTACTGCTGCTTATCTGGTGTCTGAAGGAGGAGATTTATCAGGCGTTCCTGGGGGAGGTAGGGTGAAGGCCACCCTGGCCAATCCTGTAAAAGTCACTTCAGGGACCTCACAGACACTCACAGTGTGTGAGCCGCAACCTCTGACCCCCTAACAACTCAAGCCACACAATAATGCTGAGTGAGGGAGAGAACATTGTGGAATTAAGAAGGAAGGGGAGGGGGAGGTGAAAATAGGAGTCATATTAGAGGTATCTTATGTCTCTTCAAAGAGCAAGCTCTCCTCCAACTCCAAGAGATCCATCTACCTTTCCCCCTGGCACTGTCATCGGCTCTCCCCTCTGTCGCCTGCCTGCTCTCTGTTCTGTGGCCTGCCCACCTGCAGCTGCCATAGTCTCCCTGGAAGGACAGGACATGGATTGTGCCACAAGCAGACCACAAAGGGGAAGAGGATGTGACAGGGAGCTGTCAGGAGGCCAGGGAAGATGTCTTGGCAGTTGAAGGGAGGGTGGATGTCAGTCTGTGACAACCAGAGAAACGGGCAGTGTATACCTATCTCATCCATCTGCCTCTTCCTACACACTGAATTCTATTGGCATTATTCAAAACTACCTATACATCAGGATAATAATAATAATAATCCTATACATCAGGATAGCCAACAGACCAGCAGATGAAGAGTTTAGAATAGAGGAGAACAAAAATATAATCAGAGAATTCAAACAGCATGTTTAGGTACCAACAGAAGTTTTAGGGGCCAGTGAATGGAGGCATGCACATAAATGTATATAAAATATATCCAAAAGTTTAGACAGAGGCAAATCTCTTTTTTTTAGATATTTCCACCCTGCTTTAGGAAATACGGAATTTTAACCATTTAAGGATGAGGGGGCATGCAACACATTGCAAAGCAATGCACTGTTAACCCCTCGCTTTTTTCTGTAAAGTGACCTCGCAGAACAGTTTGCTAATTAAGCTCTGTGATGTTAGAATGCAATGCTGCATTCATAAAGACCACTTTTCAAGTTCAGATGGAAAAGGATGCAGGAGAAAGTGCTGCTCTTCTGCAAAGTCAGTATTATTATCCTTTATTTATATAGTGCTAACTTGTTCTCCAAAGTTGTACAATAGGGAATAGAGAAACAGAGACAGTTTAATGGAAGGTAAGCGGGACATAGATGGAGTACGTGTGATACGGGATACAAGTTCCTCCTGCAACATGAACTGCTGGTCAGTGGGTGGTGGAAAAAAAGTGCTTTCCAGTGCAGTCATCTAGTCAAGTAGTGGGTCTGTTTGAGTGAACAAGAGGTCATTATGGGGTTGTAGGTGGAAAGTGAATTTAAAAGGGAATAAGAGTTAGTAGAAGTTGGACAGGTTGTTGATCTGGCTTTGCTCCTAACAGTTATGGGGGTAGTTGATAGGGTTCCCTGAAGAGATGAGTTTTCTGGGAGAGCCTGAAGATCTGAAGGCTGGGAGAGAGTCTGATGGGATGGGGGAGGGAATTACAGAGTTCAGATGCAGTAAGAGAGAAGTCCTGTAGGTGGGAATGGGAGGATGTAACAAGAGCTGCAGAAATAAGATCCTGTACAGAGTGAAGATGACGAGTGGCAGATGGTGCGATTGGCTGTGAGATCAATAGATGAGGGGAGGGCCCCATCAGTAGATGTTTTGATGCCCCCTCAATGAGGTCAGAATAAAAAAAAATAAAAACATTTACCCTTGTGGTATACCCTGTCATACTTCCTCCCTAGTGTACCCTCCTCAATAGGGACAGACCCTCTGACACCCAAATCCATTCTTTCATACACTGGTGTTACTCCTTTTAGGTGATTAGACTGTGTGGTGTGTGTCTAATGTATGACAATGCTCCACAGCCATAAAACTTACATTAATTTGTGTTTAAACTTCAGTATAAATAATTTATTCAAGAAGCTGTCAATAGGTCATGAAAGAACCTAAAAATTCTCACTAAAGCCCCACCCACCACTCACACCCCCAAGAAAAACAAAATTATCGCTCTGTGTCCAGTTGAAATTCCGGGATGTTTGCTATTCCCCTGATACACTGGTAGTCCTAGCCCCTTATATACATTGTCTGACCCCACTCCCCAGTCTGGTTCCACTGCCCGCTGATGGTCACATATCCCCAACATATGCTCTTTGAACCCCCACCCGGGTGTTTCCACTAGGCAGTGGTAATCATGGATTCTCCGTATACAGTCAGATCCACAAGCCTTGCTGCGCTGCGTACATGAAAGGGATCGTAATGTTAAAAAATGTTTTATAATACATATTATATTTTTTAAAAATTCTTTAACTGGATTTTCAAGAAGAGCATAAAGGTAAAAGATTCCCTCTCCCACCCCTTTCCATTACGTAATGCAGACTTCCCTCAGATCCAAAAGCTGGTCCATACAGATTGCAAAGAGACACAATGTTGTGTCGGCACAAGGAAACCACTGCATCAAGGGAGCAGGGTTTTCCTAACACTGACACACAATATTGTCCCTTGTTGTGATCCATTCAGTCAAGAGACCGGCTTTCGGATATGATGGAAGTCTGCACGACGTGATGACAAGGGGCAGGAGGGGGAACTTTTAACTGTATTTTCAAGAAAAATGTAAAGGAAAAATTTTTTTAAAAGATACTGTGCATTATAAAAAAATTCAATTGAACAATCGTATATAGATTTTTTAAAAATATATAAATATTATTACTGTTCCTTTAAGTCACAGATCCCCACATAGACTGTCTGACCCCCTCCTCCCTCCCAGCCTGGTCCTACTGCCTACTATTAGTAACAGACAAAACTCAGCCTTGTTCCACTGGTAGTCATGGTATCACACCATATATACTACCCGCTTCCCCAGTCTTGTTTCACTGGTAGACATAACATACCCGTTTGTGCTCCTGGTAATTAGGGGTCTGAAAAGGCCATGCATTTAGGTAAAAGCTATATATATAGGAGGTTTTTGATATAAAGTGTGTGATTTTAGCAAAATACGCAATGTTTTACTTTTTTTTGTATTTATGATTTCATAGCTTGTCACACAATGCTAAACTGACTTCACATGGGGCACCCCGCAATAACAATTCTTTCTGGGGAAACAATAAATAAATAGCTTTCCATACTTTACTAGAAAGTTACTTAGGTGAATCATATCTAAACAGATGGACAGAAAAACATGCTGAAAATATGTCTGGCCTCCAAGTGCTAAAAAATGGCCCAAGCCCCTGCATTCAAAGTGTTAATCCCATTCAGTGAATTTCAAAAACAACGCATTGGAGACCAATCAGGCATTATTTGTGTTTATAGTCTCAAATATTTATAATCACAATATACAAGACCAAATAAATTGTATGGGGATTTCCTGTAACAAAACTGTGCTAGTGTCATTCTCTGCAGGCTGCTAAGTTTAACCACCTGAGTGCCAGAGGGGCCAGTGCACTGTGGCACTCCAAGACTTACATTTGCTATATGTTACTGGAATGGAAATGGATTATACCGATACACTTGTAATGATGTCAGAAGCCACAATACATTGGCACAAAGGCAGTAAAAGGTTGTATCAATGTAGCTATAACAGAACGCCATGGCAACTGTGTTTTAATTACAAGGGGCTGATATTCAACCCATTACATGGTAGAAAAACCATCACAAATCCCCAAAGACAAGAGTAGTTAACCTCTGGAACTCCATCTGTTCAGGGACTAGAACGCCCGTATCTGCAACCAGCAATCAGCCGCAGGAGGTACAAAGATTGACTACACTACCTTTGACAAAAAAGTTAAGTGACTGAAAATAAAATTACTTATGATAATTCTAGGAAGTAGTATCTTTAAGCACATTTGCACCCTTTCACTGGCAGAAAGAATGAAAAACAACACAAAGAATGTGGTCTGTATTTAGGAAATTCTCTCAGATGACTCCCCCTTAGACCTCATAAGTAGCAGTCTCCAATGCACTGCCTCTCTAACACCCAAGGAGTTAAGTTTCCCTAACTGAATATGTTTTATTAGTCTTCATATCTTTATTTCTGCTGCATACTTTCCTGTAAAATCAACTGCAGACTGTAGTTTCAGATATATCAACGATAACATATGGCTGACACACTATTTTCTAAAGCATGCTTCATATCATAAACACACTTGGCTGCAACCTCTCATACACAATATAGATTTTAAGCATTTAATCCTTTAAAGGGATAGTAATGTTTCATAATAAAAGCAGCTCTAATTAATCATCATAGTATTTGGACTTTGGAGAGTGTTATTTCAATTCTGTCAGAGTTGTAGTTCCAGAGTAATTCAATGACAAAGTATCCCCCCAGCCCCTTTTACTGACGTAACACTGTTCAGCCAGATCAGAAGGGAGGTGCCCAGGTAGATTGCAGAGAGGGACAATTTTCAATTAAGATTAGGGAAAAACCTGAAAAGCTTGTCAAGGGGGGCAGGGCTTTCATTGTTCCCACAGGAAGAAGATTGTCCCCTTCTGTTATCTGTCTGGTCTTACAACCAGATTCCACATCTGAGAAGAGGTGGCTTACACTAGGTAAAAGGGGCGGGAGGGGGATACTTTGCTTGTGAATATCTCTCAAACCATAAAGGTTTGAGAAATAAGACTTATATCATTCTTTATTTTATTTTGTAGGCATTAAAAAAACATGAAGAAAAAATGAAGTATTACTATCCCTTTAAGGCCCAAAGGAGATGCAATGCCCCTTAAACTGTTACATTTCAAAATGTACAATTCCTGTGGTTTTACTAATATAATTAGTATTTGCATGAAAAATCCTAGGAGCTTCTAACATTTAGGGAGCAAGCAAGGAGCAGGGGCACTTTTGTACAAATGTTATTATATATGATAGCAACTGAACATCTTCCATACCCACACTGGGAGCTACAATCCCACTAGATGGAAAGAGTGCACAGGATAAAATATCCGGTCCTATTCAGACAACCCAGGCACACTAGAACAAGCGCCAGGCTTGCACAATAAAAATTAAGATCTGTATAGAAAAAAAAAAGGAAAAAAAAAAAAAAAAAAAAAAAATCACATGACTCTGCAATACAATGGATAATAAAATAATCAAGGGCCCACTATAGCATAGCTTTTTAACATGCATAAAGATGCCTTTTCTCCAGTTTGTGGACAAAAGATCAAAACATGTTTTTGATCCTTTATCCCAGTCCTGACGAAGAGATATATTTATGTCTTGAAAAGCATTGAAACAGTGGGCCTTTGATTATTATTTTATTATGAGTAGTATTGTAAAATTGTATTTTATTAAATATGCTAAATGTTTATTGTGCAAGCCTGCTACTTGTTCCAGTGAGCCTGGATTGCCCAAATAGGGTCAGACATTGCCTCCTGTACTCTCTTTTGACAGTGAATGAGACTGTAGCTCTAGCACAAAACAAATGTTAGAATGGCTGATATCCATCCTATATAATAATTCGCTAAATCGTGTGTAACGCCGCGACATGCGAGGTACAGACTGCTGCGCGTGCTGCAGTCATGCGCAGTAGAGACTGCCCGCGCCACGGCTGATACAGAGCTGGGTGCTCCGAAGGAGCGTTCAGCTCTGTATCAGTCGTGGCGCGGGCAGTCTCTGCTGCGCGTGACTGGGCAGCACAGTGGCTCAGTGGTTAGCACTGTTGCCTTGCAGCGCTGGGGTCCTGGGTTCAAATCCCACCAAGGACAACATCTGCAATGAGTTTGTATGTTCTCACTGTGTTTGCATGGGTTTCCTCCGGGTACTCTGGTTTCCTCCCACACTCCAAAAACATACTGATAGGTGAATTTAGATTGTGAGCCCCAATGGGGACAGGAACCAATATGAGTGTAAAGCACTGCGGAATCTGTGTGCGCTATATAAATAAATAAAGGATTATTACTGCTCCACGACCAGGTGGCAGTGGCACTGTGGCCCGTGTAAAGGGCTGTTCAACTAGTATGATATATATATAGTGGAGTCATCATTTGTACAATAAGCTTCACCCGCTTCTTGTTTGAGCATCTGTTCTGTGATGGTGTTTGGACCGCGGAAGGGGAGTGGTTGGATTTATCCGTGTGGAATCGGTATCCATATTCTCCACTGCATCATCCAGCACCAGAAATAAAGTGATTAACAAATGTTCCAACGTTTTTAACTGGACCTTTCACCCTTAAGATATAGGTCTTATTAGTTATATAAATAATCATAAACTGCTTATATAAAAATCAAACTGAAAGTTATCGTAGGGTAGTTGTGGCCACAGAACAAGAGCCTGGGAGACCAGGCTCCTAAGTTTATAGTAAGTATTTTCTATACACCTGTGTTCATGCACTTATAGTGTCTCCTAAATTTCCCAACTGTCTCCTGAACACTTTAGCTGGTTTTGATATTTTTGTTTAACCCTGTCATTTGATGACAGATCCACTTTAAATATACATACACAAATAATAACTTTTTGCATACATTGAAAATCAAGCCACTTGCCAAATTAAGTCCAAAATCTTGCACCTAAACCAAGAAAACACTATGCATGGTAATAATATAATGAGTAACAAATGAAAAACAACTTGCTTAATTCTGAAGTAAACGACCTCATCAAAGGTGACGAATAAGCAATTCCAAAATCCTCAGTGTTTTAAATAGTGCTTTTAACATAATAAAAGCTAGAAAGGACTCCAGCACATTTAGGGGTAGATTTAAAGGCAGCCGTTAAGTTAAAAAAAAAAAAAAACACCAATGGGTGTTTTAACGTGTAGGAAGCCATACAACAGCAGTTCATCCAGTATGCGAACCGCAGCACTAACGTGTTTTGGCCCATTAAAAAAAAAAAAAAAAAAAACCTCCATTTTGCCATTTAAAGCACTGCGTTAGCTGAAAAAACTTGATAAGGAATTCACTTACAGCACAAAACTTAAGATCCAGTTTTGTTAGCCCTAAAGTCCCTTACCGGATCTTTTGTCAGCTAAGGCAGCTGTTAACTGGCAAAAAAACCAATGTCCACAGTGGATGTATTGATATGGGGCCCTAAGCCCCACATCAATACATCCAAAGTGCCTAAAACGTGTCCAAAGTTAGTAGGATTAACCCTATGAGTGCCAGTGGGGTATAATTACACCGACCAGCATTCATAGGGTTAACCCGACTTAAGTAAAGCAACATTGCATTAACACTTACCATTAAGCCTGATGTCCAGAGGAGACTTCCGCTTACTGGTCCTTCTGTTCTGTCTTCTTTCTTCCGCCTTCTCCCTGTAAAATAAAATAAATGTATTAAAATCAAGCATGAATGAATACATTCCAGAAACCTTTGAGTGGCAGAGGGGTACGCAACACATTGCAAAGCAATGTACCTCACTGTCACGCAAAGGATTAAATATCAGTGCTCCATAAATATACCCATATATGCCTCCATGTAATGGCCCGAAGAATAAATGCCAAAGAATAAAAAAGCTCCACTAATACATAAATAAATGTGATTCATTAATGCCCAAACTTTAACTTAACTTTTAACTATGTGTCTCCGCCACGGAGACACAAATGTCCCACAACGCTCCTCTTCAGCTGTGTATGTGGCGAAGCCCGTAACACACTGAGGGCATTTGAAGTGAGCCTGCCTTTATACACGGGCAGGCTCACTTCAATTGCCCTCACTGCCATTGGATGGGATGTTTTTCACATTCCAGCCAATCAGACTCAAGCAGTTGTTCTTGAAAATGATTGGCTGGGATGTGAAGAACATCCCAGCCAATGGCAGCGAGGGCAATTGAAGTGAGCCTGCCCATATATAAAGGCAGGCTCACTTCAAATGCCCTCAATGTGTTACGGGCATCGGCCCGTACACAGCTAAAGAGGAGGGTCATGGGACATTTGTGTCTACGCTGCCGCTCCAAGCGGTGGAGACACATAGTTAAAAGCCAAGTTAAATTTTGGGCATTAACCCTTAGAGTGCCAGAGGGTATGGAATGCATTGCATTGCAATGCATTCTGTACCCCTCTGGCACTCAAAGGGTTAATGAATCGCATTGATTTATGTATATGTGGAGCTTTTTTTATTCATTGGAATTTATTCTTCGGGACATTACATGGAGGCATATATGGGTGTATTGATGGAGCACTAATACTGAACCCTTTGAGTGACAGTGAGGTACGCAATGCATTGCTTTGCAATGTGTTGCGTACCCCTCTGCCACTTCAAGGGTTCTGGAATGTATCCGTTCATGCTTGATTTTAATACATTTATTTTATTTTACAGGGAGAAGACAAGACTGAAGAGAAGGCAGAAGTAAGAAGAGAAGACAGAAGGACGGTGGATGACAGGTAAGTGTAACATGGATCAGTTAACGATCGGTGCTTGGCAGTACGTCAAGCACCGATAGTTAATTGTTTTTCACTGTCCAGTTCCCAATATCGCTGCTTTTAGTGGCGTTTTGGGAACTAAACGCACAAAACGGACGTTCAGCCACAAGACTGTTTTTGTGGCTTAACATCCTTTGGAGTTCTAGCTGGTAGGGCCTTTAAATACCACGTTAAACATGTTAGTTTAACAGCCGGTATTCACTTTGGCCCTACCAGCTATGTTAACGGCTGGCTTTAAATCTACCCCTTACACTCTTGACCACTCATGCATTGAAGGGGTTAAGAGGCCCATTTAAATCAAATGGTGACTTGTTTGTTCCCTATGGTGCAGTTGGTTTGCTCCATTTTTCTTAGCACATCAGCCAATGTGACAGCTACAAAGCCTTGGAGATGAGGTGTCGCAGAATGATCTCAAACTGTTCAAGGAAAAAGCTTGAGCTGTACTATAGCACAGGGGATAAGTGCAGGCACTTCCTCATGCGACAGGCTGGAAAGGGAAAGTGAAGGCAAATCCTACCACTGATAGTGACTAAGCAGCTTATCCCCGTCAGGGACAGAGACCATGCAGAAAGTAAGCATGGAAAGTTCAAAAACCCACAGCAGAAAACTGCACATATCATCACTTAGCTTCATAATAATTAGACCTCGGTGGAGGAATCATTAGGCGACACAAGGTTTTACAATTGGAAAAGAATACACTTTTACTCAACAATATTATTTTTTTTTTATTTACATTTGACAGATATACAGACACTTCTAAAGCAGAACTACCACCTGTTTTAGAGTTTATGTTAACTAATTCCCCATCTGGTGACTAGCTGCTCAGTAGTGCTAGTCACCAGAATAATTACCTGGTTAAATAGAACGAGACCCTGCTCCATGGCTGACAGGCAGTAGAACCTGCAGACATCCTTCCATAGTTCTGCAGCAAACAATTACAAATTCCCACCCATTTAATTCAGGCTTTTAACTGGTTGAAAGCTAGAGAGGTCCCCAACTCATTGCTTAGAAATGCCATGAAGACCTCTCTAGCATTCCAGGGGTAAAGTACCCCATTTAAATCAACAGGAAATTTGGGGAATTGTTATTTGTCCTCTGCAGTGTACTTGCTTTGCAAAATTTTTTTAGGACATCAGTCTCAGCAATGGTGATAATGAATGCTAATACCAGTGCAGTTACAAGGATTATAATGCAATAAGAATTTGTATCGGCGTTATCTATCCCTTTGAGTGCCAGAGGGGTGCAAATGAGTTTGGCATCCCTCTGACACTCAAAGGGTTATGGCATTGTAACAAAGAAAAAGGAGTCTTCAAAAGAACATTTAAGTCCCCACATTAACCTTTACCAAAGATAAATGGCCTAATGTGACTGCCTGAAGAAGTGCTGATAACGAATACATTAGATGCCTTTAAAAAGGGCCTGGATACTTCTTTAAAAGAGCAGAACATAGAGGGCTATGTATGTTGGTACTGGGATTAATATTTATTTAGTGCTTGTTGATCCAAGGAGAAATCTGATTACCACTTGGAATCAAGAAGGAATTTTTTCCCCCCATTCAAAGTAGAATTTGAAATTACTGTATTGAGGGTTTTTTTTTGCCTTCTTTTGGATCAAAGATGGTAAACAGGAATAGTATAAGGGTTGAACTTGATGGACACAAGTCTTTTTTCAACCTAAACTACTATGTAATGCAATAGTAATACCCACAAGTTAGTGACACGGTATCTACTTTTACATTATCAGCACCAGTAAACAGCGCCTCACCATCACATTCAAACATACTGCACAACATGTCTGCCAATACAGAATAACACTGGACTAAAACAACACACACACACACATTTATATATATATATATATATATATATATATATATATATATATATATATATATATATAGAGAGAGAGAGAGAGAGAGAGAGAGAGAGAGAGAGAGAGAGAGAGAGAGAGAGAGAGAGAGAGAGAGAGGAGAGAGAGAGAGAAGAGAGAGAGAGAGAGAGACAGTGTGTGTGTGTGTGTGTGTGTGTGTGTGTGTGTGTGTGTGTGTGTGTGTGTGTGTGTTCAGGAGCAAACCAACTGTACCATATGGGTCAAATAATACTTCTTGAATGCCAGAGAAGAATATAATGCAAACACTACTCAGCATGAATCATCTTGTGGTCAGCCAGTAACAAATAAGTGATCTACTGATGCAGACCAATCTAATTGGGTACCCCCTGCCTAATGGGATGACCATTTTGGTTTATGATAACACCTACAAGTGTTAAATTTTACAGAGCTGCATGCAAAGCAGCTTCGTGTTTCTGACTGTGTACTCCTCCCTTAAAAACTTTTTTTCAGTTTGTTCTCAGTCTTTGAGGGAGGGATCTCTGTCCTACACGTTACATTTCCTCTCTTGCTTTTCTCACACAAGCAGTGCTTCCTACAAGTCACTAAACCCGTCGCACACAAGACTTTCCTTAGAGTTTACTTGTCTATCTGCTCCTCCCATCTATAAACATGCATAAGATGCTTTCTTCTGTGTTGTGTGTGATCATGCTGTGACAGTGCTGTCTATTTCCTACTCACACAGGCCTGTGTGTGTGGGTAGGCCTACTGGGTATGTCTTAAAGGGATAGTAACACTTCGTTTTAACTTTATTTTATTTTGTAGGCATTAAAAAAACATGAAGAATGATATACGTCTTATCTCTCAAACCTTTATGGTTTATGAGATATTCACAAGCAAAGTTCCCCTCCCCGCCCCTTTTTCCTAGTGTAAGCAATCTCTTCTCAGATGTGGATCAGGTTGTATGACAGTACAGATAACAGAAGGGGACAATTTTCTTTGTATGAAAACAATGAAAGCCCTTCCCCCCTTGACAAGTTTTTCAGCTTTTTCCATTATCTTAATTAAAGATTGTCCCTCTCTGCAGTCTACCTGGGCATCTCCCTTCTGATCTAGTTGAACAGGGGGGGGATACTTTGTTTGTGAATATCTCTTAAACCATAAAGGTCTGAGAGATAAGACTTATATCATTTTTCATGTTTTTTTAATGCCTACAAAATAAAATAAAGTTAAAATGAAGTATTACTATCCCTTTAACAGTTATGCGGTGCTAGGATTGTTTGGGTGTTCTGCTAAAAATGCATGAGCTGATGTTGTTTCTACATGTTGTAAATAAAAGCTGCAAGAGAGTAATCTGGTCTAATAGTGTGAAGCATTATGTGCTATAATCTGTTGAATGTTTTTGCTTACGTAGAATATACTAGGGTCTAACAGTGTAGTTCTTCAGCTTCTTACAGTGTATATAAGGGATTTGATAATGTATAAGAAAGAACCATTTCCACAAAAACAAGCACAGTAGGAAAACAGGACACTGACTAATAAGGCTCTATGTTCAAAAGAAATATGGAGCAATTCTGGGGCAAACCAAAATAGGGGACAAAAAAAACAAAACCTCCCATTTGTTTAGAGACTTAACCCCTTGAATGCTACAGTTTTCTGATGTATTGTGAAAAGGGGTTAAATACCCCTTGTAAATCAATGGGAATTTTATTTGCACCTACAGAGCAGTTGTTTTGTTCCAGCATATAGCCCTTAACCCTTTGAGTGCAAGAGGGGTAAGCAATGCATAGCAAAGCAATGCATTGCGTACCCCTCCAGCACTCAAAGGGTTAGCCTATTAAGTTGGAGACTAAGAAGAAACAGGAAAACACATTTTTTTTTAAAAGTTCGCCCAGCAGAGGTGGTAGGTGCTTAAAGTGATAGTAATGTCTAAAAAAAAACTTTTTTGCATTTAGAAGAGCTCAAAAAGCTGATCTAAATGCAAAAAACCGTATCTCTCAAACTGCTATGGTTTAAGAGATACGGGCGTTTGAAGTTTGATTTCTCCTACTGACAGCTGTAAAGCTGTCAGCAGGAGATTCGTGTCGGTCGACACTGTGGCGCTTGTGAAGTGCCGAGATCTCGTTACTTACACAGAATCCCTTCAATGGAATGGTCTAAAACATGTGCCTAGTGTTCAGGCACATGTTTTAGACCATTCCAATAAAGGGATTCTGTGTAAGTAATGAGATCCCGGCACTTCTCAAGCGCCACAGTGTCGACCGACACGAATCTCCTGCTGACAGCTTTACAGCTGTCAGTAGGAGAAATCAAACTTCAAACGCCCGTATCTCTTAAACCATAGCAGTTTGAGAGATATGGTTTTTTGCATTTAGATCAGCTTTTTGAGCTCTTCTAAATGCAAAAAAAGTTTTTTTTAGACATTACTATCACTTTAAACAGTAGATGAATTTAAGAACGCATTCGATAAATAGAAGTCTGTGCTTTTCAAACAGATAAAGAAATCAGCATATTGGATGAGCCAATTGGCTCTTTGTGCTCTCAGATTCAATGTTCAATCTACATGGTTCCCAAGAGAAGTCCAGTAGATTGCTACCTTACCTATGTGACAGATAAGTCATAATATTATCCAATCATGGTGTGGGCAATGGGTGACACTTCAGCTGTTGTTTCAGTATAACACCCATCATCAGCAAGCAATCACAATTATTGGGCAGAATGGGGCTCTCCCGCTTCAGTTGGCATACAACACCATCAGCGAGCAATTGCTCAGGTTAGGCAAGCTGTGTTCATCCAGCTCTTGGAGAACAACTCCCATCACCTCAGCAACTCAAGGGCTAGTGCAGGAAGATGGGAGATGCAGACCAACAGCTGTAGGCACACATTGCCCGCCCCTGTCATAACATATATAATAAAGTTAGTCAACAATGTTTAACAGTTCCATACTGTGTGTATGTTCATATCTTTACCATTGTCAACCACCTGTTTACTTGATTTAACCCCTCAGATGATGAGATCGCAAATGTATTAAGGAGCTTCAGCATCCAAATGGTTAAACTCTTTGCAGTTGATACAAAAAAATATTGTTTAGCAGAGTAGCCTCTCTTACCTCCTGTTTCAGACAGTTACATACTTGTGCCACAATGTAAACAAAATACCAGTTCTGCAGAACATCTGTGACATTTTTCAGCAGTGAGTGTGATTTTGAATACATGCATCATGACAAACATTGTGTAAATCTGACCATAATGTATAAAGGTATATGTATAAAACTAAACGTGTTGGAATTCTGAGGCAAGGCTGCCAACTCATGGGATGTTACCGACATATGCAAAACACAAGCACCATAATAATGACAACACCAGCAGAAAAGTCCCAGGAGCAAAGGCTCCTAATTTTCACTGCTGGCTCCTAAATCTTTAGAGTAGTTTATACACACCTATGCACATGTATCCATTTACTGGATCCTAAAACTCCCACCTAACTCCAAAGTTCTTTATATTTTTGTCCACCCACGGATATCAAAATTGTGGATACTACATGCCTCCAACACATTGGCCCCATATTAATACAAATTAAGGCTATGGATGTAAGGTGGATTCCAATACTTTGTTTTAGCACTAACAGACTGTAGAACAATAAAGGTAAAAAGAGAAAAAACCCACAATCACACGAGCCAGGGGTCCTACATTTTGCTTATGGATCAGAAATGTTAGCCAACACCTAGTTGGCTACTAAGTTATCTATATTTTGACCACCCTTACTTTAGCATAACAACAGTTTTATCCTCTAAGTGTCAGATAGGGAGCCAAAGCATTGCAACTCTCTGGCACTCAAAGGGTTAAATCACATCCATGGCAACTTCGATCTTTAACCATTTGAGGATCAGAGGGATGCCCAACGTATAATCCCATACAGTTCTCAGAGGACTGTCACACACTGCAGCTGTACTGCCCCATAATGTTTTTCCACTTTTGGATTTGTACATATAACCCATGGAGTGAGGTAGATTTTTCCACTCAGCAGTGCAGTTAGTGTTGCTGTTAGTAAAGTTATGTCAGTGCACACTAACTGGTGTCTAACACCGTGGCCGTGTCAATGTGTTAGTGTGAGTGTGTGCACAGCTGTGCCAGTGGTTGCTATGATGTGTGAGTGTTGTGTCCGGGCCTCACCTTCTGGTCCACGATGGAGCAGGCCATCTCCCGCACGGCCCCCAGGCTGAGCTCTCCGGGCTCGGGCAGCACGACGAGCTCCCGGCTGAGGCCGATCTGGATGTGAAGGGACAGCCCGTGGCCCGTGGGGCTGGGAGTCGGGGGGGCGCTCATAGACAGCTGAGGGCCCGCCACCGGGATGGGAATCCGGGTCAGAGACACAACTGGAGGAGGGGGGTACAACACTACACACAGGGAGGGAGGGGGCACAGCTACACGCAACTACAGAGAGGGGCAGAACTGGAACTACACATACCACCTGAACACTCAGGGGAAACACAACCGACTCACAACTGCACACACCGGGGACTCCCAACTACACAAAACACCACGGCAAGGCAGGGACACAACTTCTTCTTCCGACATACCAGCCCCTCCCGGACACACCGCCTCCTCCCAGACTCACCGACACCACACAGAACCCCCTCCCAGCCTCTCTGCGACCCCCACAGTACAGACACACAATCCCCCCTCTCACTCCGTGTCACAACCGCCTCTTTCCTCTCAGAAAAACTTTAACCGACAACAAGTCCGAGCGGCACCCACACAAAACACGCGCACACGGGTGCCCTCCGCTGGCCACAAAGCGTTATGACACAGCAGCCCCCTGCCGGATGCAACAATAACATGGATGACACAGAGGTTCCTTGCTGCACACAGCAATCGTGACAGTAAGGGAGTCCCCTGCTGGACACACAGAGTCGTGACAGCACTTCTCTCTGGACACAGCATCCAATATGTTGACATTGACATATGTATAAACAGAGGCTGACGTGCTAAATAAAAGTGGTGCAATGCTGGAGCAATTATTTCCCTTTATCGCAGTTTGTTTACCTGAGGATTACGTCATTTTGTATATCAGCTTCATTGATGTGACCAGATTTCCTCTTTAGTGCAGGATACTTACGAAACGTTCATTTTTCATGGCTGCATTAGATACCACCAGACAACATGTTTTCATTGAAAGTCTGCTTGCATTATCAGTATGGAGGAGGGCTGGTCACTGCGTTATGAAGGCAAACATGGAGCAAATATTGGTGTAAAATAATTGTGTAGCTTTGCAGATTGGTTAGAGAGTCCTTTCTAAAAGGGTTCAAATGATTTTTGCTCAGGAATTGCACCAAACTGCTGGACTGCACGCAAACATAAAACTAAATGCACATTCACACACTCTCACAAACATACTCTTACCCACACTCTCTTTTTCTCACATATACATTCAAACACACACACACACACTAAGTAAATGTGAAACAATTCTGGGTCAAACCATCTGTACGATATGGTCTCATAAAAACATTATTTGATTCAAAAGAGACTTTTTACCCCTTGAAGGCTAGAAAAGTCTTCAATGAATGACACCTCGTCGCATTCAAAGGTTTAAAAGCCCTGCATAAATCAATCTAAAGTAATGCAGTGTTCATGTTGTGCCTTATAGTTATACCTGGGAATCTCAGTGTTTGACCTGGAGACTCAGGGTTTTAACCCAAATCTCAGGGTGAAGGGCCCACTTACCAAGGTTGGAGAGTCCAGTGTTTCCTACTCTAAGATCTGAACCAATCACCTGCTTAGTTAACCTCTGCACTGGTCCCATTTATACCAGAAGGATAAAGGCATGAGTCCTACTTGTTTTTTGTGTGTGTTCAAATAGCGAGATCTCCAATTTGTTTGATATTAAGAACCGGGAAAATCGGAGGTGGATTTCATTTAAGGACAGGAGCAATTCTGACCTTTTTGACTATGTCTTTGCTCAACAGTGTTTTCCTTCTAAGTACTTTATTTTACCCATGAAAATTATATACTGTTTTTTTTACACACAAATAGGGCTTTCTTTTGATACCACACTTATATGGATAGCCCACCATTTATTTTAGTGAAATTAAAGAAAACGGTAAAAGAAGTGTAAAAAAAAAAAAAGCCATTTTTTTTCTCTTGGGAGAATTTGGGCGCAATGGGTTACATTTTTATGGAGACTGCATGAAAGGTATGACCGGTGAGTCATACCTAAAAAATGGGCAGTTTTAAGTGGGCACTGTCCCCCTGGGTGAAAATCCCCATGTCCCTTTTTCCCACCCTATTTTCCCACTTTTATTATTGATTACATTTGGCAGTGTATATAAATGTATTACATGGCTCCACAACAATCACACTTCCACTTTTGATAATTGACATATTGTTTTTTTAAATAACTTTTTTTTTTCCAAAAAAAAATTTGTTGTGTTTTAAAAAAAAAAAAAAAAAAAAAAAAAAGAGTTGATTTTAGCAGGTCAAAAATTGACCTGCTAACAGCGAGCCTCCAGCACAGCAGTCAAGGAGCTAATACCCCCAGCTGCTGCTTTTTGTTTTACACCAGTGTCTCCTCTCTGCTTCTCTGTCCCTTACTTTGCTGGTAAGGGACAGACTGGTTGAGGAGAGACTCAGAGACAGTGTGTAAATCTCACTGTCTCATTCATTGAGAATGCTGGTACATGTGATCGCTGCTTCAGCGATCACATGACCCAGCACAACTCAGAAGGGCTGAGACTGAACGCTCCGGTGTCGCCATTTGTATTAAAGTGACATAGTAACTGTATCACTTTGTCGCATGCTCTTTCGGGTGCGACCTTTTAAAAGGGTACCGGTGTTAGCAGTCTCTTTATACATTTATCCTTTCATAAAATGCAAATTCATTAGTTTGACATAATCTAGTCTTCTTAAAGCCACGATGACTCTTACTCATAATGCTGCTGGTTGTCATATAGTCCTGAATACTATCAGTCAGTAATCGTTCTAATGTCTGAACCACTATGGAAGTCAAACCCACAGGTCTATAATTTTCCTTTTAGATTTTTCCCTCTATTTAAATAATGGTACTATATCTGCTTTCCTGCAATCACAGGACACTATTCCTGATGAGAGAAAAGCAATAAATATTAATTATAACGGTCTTCAGATTAGTGAAATAAGCCTCTTATTATTTTTAGGTGTATTCCATTAGCTCCATGTGCTTTATTCACCATAACCTTATCCAGACTATTTTGGATTGTTCTCAGTAAACCATGTACATGATGGAGGACATTCTGTTAGTCTCCGTGTTTGCCCAAAGCCTGCCATTATTGCTTCATTTGTGTATACAGAAGAAAATAATTTGTTTAAGGTGTCAGAGATTGTCATATCATCATTAAAGGGCATCTATCACCCCTATACATGTTGGTTTCAATAGTTAGTTTATGTAGCGACTAGCTGGTAAAATTTTTTCATTTTTAAAATAAAAACTCTAATTTTATTAATTTAATCAAGTAAATATTGCCATGCTCCCTACTTCTGGACAGACTGCACTCTCTGTGCTCCAGCTTACATGCAGAAAGCCTCCATCATCTGAGGAGGCTGGATGGGGGGGAGGGCAGAGGCACAGTCTGACCGGAAGTAGGGCACGGGGCAATATTTACTCAATTACATTTAGGAAATAGTGATTTTATTAAAAAAATTAAAATGTTTTACCAGCTAGTGTATGCATGGGGTGATAGATCCCCTTTAATTAATTCAAATGTCCCACGATTAAAGAGGGCAAATGTCTGTCTTAATCATTTTGTCATTTATATTTTTGAACAACTGTTTAGGATTTTTCTTACTCTCTTTTGCAATACTTTTCTCATCTTCAATTTTAGCCTGCCTATTTGCTTATAAGCAGATTCTATTGCATTCATTTTTTTTAAATAATGCATCTGTTCCTTCTGGATTAAATAGATTAGAAGCTTGCTTCTTGTTACCGTTTACTTTGGACTTAAATTGTTCCTCTTGTGTTTATTCTCCATTGTTAAATATTGACATATGTATTTATCCAAGATTATTTTGAACATATTCTATTGGCCCCTGGACAGATTATTTGGATCCTAGAGAGGACTCCAACAAGTTGTGAAGCTCCGTGAGTTCTCTCTGCTCTCCAAGAGATTTATGTGCAGGTATTTTATGTTTAACCACATCTCACCTAAAACAGCTTAGGTGATTTTTAAAACACTTTCTAAATCCCCTGTTGTATTAGAAGGTTTTTCATATAGAAAATTAGGTATGAGCTACTTAGACATATAGTTTATGCTAATTAAGGCATGCCATGCTGGCACTTCCTTTCTTAACCCTATATTACCTACCCTACTCTCTGACACTGTTCAGCAATACATTGACAACTCACCTATCACTTAAAGGATTACGTGCCAGTGAATGTGGGAGGTAATGTTGGGCGAAGACAGGAAATGCCTGCATGGCATGCCATAATTAGCATAATTTATACATCCAATTAAATCAAAATCTAGTTTCCTAACTTAAAACTGGCTAATACAACATAAAGGTAATTTTAAAAAGCTCTTCCAAAGTCAAAGTTGTTTTTAGGTGATAGTGTTCTTGTAATATCCAAGTAACATGCACACCCTGTTTTGAGGACCCATTAGCATTGTAGTGACTTGCAGGCCTCAGTGGAACCATTCAATCACCCTCCCAACCAGCAGAGGAAGACAAATGAAGGAAACGACTGGGATTTAAACATGGTACCTAAGGTCTGGAAGGCTCTTACCTTACCTGTCTGTTGCTAGATGAAGCAGAGGCATACTGAACTTAACTTTAATACACTGAAAGGTGGAGCAAAATGCAAACTCATTACCCACCTGTGAACCAAGAAATAAAATTGCTCCACAATGCAATGGAGACCTTTCTAACATCCAGGGGCTTAAATAATAGTCTGTAAAGAGGTATACAACTGGTGCAAGGACATTAAGATTGCCCTAATCTCACCCACAATTCCATACCTGCCAACTGTCCTGATTTACACAGGAAACTCTCGATGTTGGGGCTCAATCCCACTCTCCCGCCACATTGACAGGATGTCACACTTTCTAGGCCTCTGTCCACTTCCCGTTAATGCCCGGCTGCTTCAGCACCCTAATTTACTTCATGCACATTCCCTTTTGCTCAGGCTGAATGAGAGATGTCTAA
The DNA here is from genome assembly GCA_037306005.1 of Rhinophrynus dorsalis. Classification (NCBI taxonomy): domain Eukaryota; kingdom Metazoa; phylum Chordata; class Amphibia; order Anura; family Rhinophrynidae; genus Rhinophrynus; species Rhinophrynus dorsalis. The sequence goes on from CM074728.1 coordinate 23,508,614, forward strand.
AATTGAAATGTGCATGTGCGTCGTGCACACACGCAGAGCACAACATATTCCACCATTGACCACAGCCGCCTACAGTTAGTCCTCCTCAGCGCTAGCTGCACATACCACACCACCATGCAGAAGTTGCTGATGAGGCCTGAGCTAAATCAACGGTTGACATCAGACCACATGGGAATCATCCCAACCTGGTACTCCCTAGTTTGCCACAGAGATCAAGATTTAATTTAACGTGCTGGGGGTGAGTGGAGAATGCTTAGCTTGTTCACGATGTGTCAGACACCACACCATTCTGGAGTTCAGAGGGCTGAATCGTGTTGTTAGACACAAGTAGTAGATTTGCACAGCCAGCAGAGCTGCCTTGTAGTACTTGGGCTCCGTCTTGTTTGCTACTGTAGCAGTCATCAGTATATGTTACTCGTTTTAACCTATTGAAGACCAAGGGTGTGCAATAATAATGCCTTGCCCACCCCTCTGGTCCTGAATGGGTTAACTCTTTACAAGAATGTCTCAAATCGTGCTTTGGATGTGCAGTGCACTAGCATCCTAGGAGTTAATATTTATCAATCAGTAAAAGAGCAAACCAAAAATATACCCAATTATCTTCTTAACCCATTGATTGACAGTGGGTTGAGAAGATAATCCTATATAATAATTTGCTAGGATGTTTGTCATGATGCAGTCATGCGCAGTAGAGACTGCCCGCGTTCGGGCAGTCTCTACTGCACGTGATTGCATCGCGTGAGTGAGGGGACGCGAGACTGCATCGCGTGGAGCAGTGAGGTAGCGTAGCAGCCTCTTAACCCTTTGAGTGCCAGAGGGGTATGCAACGCATTGCAAAGCAATGCATTGTATACCCCTCTGTCACTTAAAGGGCTAACATTACCCAGACCTTGGCCTGTTGTTCAAATGGAATTGAAAATGTTTAAATTATTGCTGACTGATAAAATGAGTCAGAAAAACGTGTTTCGGAAGATAAGAGCGCTGGGGGAGGTGCAGTTGGGAGGTGCAGTTGGGAGGAAAAAGTATCCCTCTTTGGCCATTTCAAATGTTGGGAGGTATGCAATTCAGAATATGGGTGCATACAACACAACTGAAACAACCCTCAAAAGTCGGAGGTAGGCAGTTGCCTACACTGCCTATTGACGTATCTGACACTGGGGACAAATAACAAAATTCCAGTTGATATTAAATTGGGACTTTTAATCCTTAGAATGCTACAGAGCTCTCCAAAATGCGTTGGGCATTTATTTGGTATTTAAGGGGTTAAAACTATCATTTAAATCAATAAGAATTGTGTTTGCCCTCTATGATGGTTGGTTTGCCCAAAAATTGCTACACCTCCTCTTAGCATGTCAGCCTCACTATCTCTGTCTGTAAGTGCCAGCCATTTTGAAAGAGGCCAAAGAAATAACAAGGACATTAACCCGTTGAGTGCCAGAGGGGTACGCAATGCATTGCCTTTCAATGCGTTGCATACCCATTGTGCACTCAAAGGGTTATTTATCCTCTTCCACTTGTGTTAAGGTGTTTGCAGTCTTTCTGCGTCGTGCCCATTATACCGTTTGCGTTGATGTGCTATCTATATTCTTGTTCTGTGCTATTATAACAAAAACAATGAATTAAAGTTGTAATATTCCATTCCTCAGCTGCTTCTGTCTTCTAGGGACCGATTCAAATGACACCGTAAAAAAAAAAAAAAAAGTACTATTGGCAGTTTTAAAGGGATAGTAATACTTTATTTAGTCCATCTTTAATATTGTACATATTAAATAAATAATGTAAATGCTATATATCCTGTTGCTCTAACTTTTATAGATTTTGTGTAATAGCCTTCTAAAGTTTCCCCCTTCCACCCCTTTTATCCACGTCAGCGATCTAGCTGACAGACTTAGATCCTGGTCCCGGGTCCGGAATGCTCGTCTGCAGAGCTGAAATTTTCATGAGAACAGTCTACTGCATCAAAGCAGGCACATTTTGTAGACCTTTTTCATGAAGATTTTCTTCTATACAATGCTATTTAGACTCTGCACATGAGCCATCTGGTCAGTGGCGTAATAGTAGGGGTCGCACCTGTGACCGGGCCCTGCACTCCACGGGCCCGGTGCCACAGACCTCTAACAGAAGAGCTCTCTCTTGTCTGCACTCTAGTAATGCAGAGCACTGGGAGATAACATAATCTCCCAGTGCTCTGCATTACTGGAGACAGGGCCACACGGGAGATCTAGCTCTTAATAGAGGTCTGTGCTGAAGGAGGCACAGATCTGTCCTGCCACTCTGCTGGACCACCATGGAGGTAGGAGATGGTCAATGGGGGAATGTGGAGAGTTGGGGGCAATGTGGAGAGGTGGACATTGGGGGCAAGGTGAGCTGGGGGCAATGTGGAGAGGTGGACATTGGGGGCAGTATGGGGAGGTGGACATTGGGGGCAATGTGAAGAGTTGGGGGCAATGTGAAGAGTTGGGGGCAATGTGGCAAGGTGGACATTGGGGGCAATGTGGAGAGTTGGGGGCAATGTGGAGAGATGGACATTGGGGGCAGTGTGCAGAGGTGGACATTGGGGGCAATGTGGAGAGTTGGGGGCAATGTGGAGAGGTGGACATTGGGGGCAGTGTGGAGAGGTGGACATTGGGGGCAAGGTGAGCTGGGGCAATGTGGAGAGGTGGACATTGGGGGCAAGGTGAGCTGGGGCAATGTGGAGAGGTGGACATTGGGGGCAGTATGGGGAGGTGGACATTGGGGGCAATGTGAAGAGTTGGGGGCAATGTGAAGAGTTGGGGGCAATGTGGCAAGGTGGACATTGGGGGCAATGTGGAGAGTTGGGGGCAATGTGGAGAGATGGACATTGGGGGCAGTGTGGAGAGGTGGACATTGGGGGCAATGTGGAGAGTTGGGGGCAATGTGGAGAGGTGGACATTGGGGGCAGTGTGGAGAGGTGCACATTGGGGGCAAGGTGAGCTGGGGCAATGTGGAGAGGTGGACATTGGGGGCAGTATGGGGAGGTGGACATTTGGGGCAATGTGGAGAGTTGGGGGCAATGTGGGGAGGTGGACATTGGGGGCAATGTGGAGAGTTGGGGGCAATGTGGTGAGGTGGACATTGGGGGCAATGTGGAGAGTTGGGGGCAATGTGGAGAGATGGACATTGGGGGCAGTGTGGAGAGGTGGACATTGGGGCAATGTGGAGATACCCACTGGGGGCAATGTGGTGTGGGGGGGCCCTGGCAATTTTTGTAGCAGGGCTCAGTGACTTCTAGTTACGCCTCTGCATCCAGTCCTGGGACCATGATCTAAGTCTATCAGCTAGAGCGCTGACGTAGATAAAAGGGGTGGGAGGGGAAAACTTTAGAAGGATATTACACGAAAACTATAAAAGTTAGAGCAACAGGACTTGGATCATTTACTTTATTTATTTAATTTGTACAATATTAAAGATGGTGCAAATAAAGTATTAATATCCCTTTAAGCCACAGTCAGGTATGTAATTTCCTGCTCTGTGACAAACTACCAAACGGAAAAAAAACACATCGGACAGAAAATTTGCACCCACTGGAAGCAATGACAAAGAAGATGAATTTGTGATTCAATTCCTTGTGTTGGGTAGTAGCATGTGTTAAAGGGATAGTAATGTTTCATAATAAAAGCAGCTCTAATTAATCACCATAGTATTTGGAACTTGGAGAGTGTTATATCAATACTGTCAGAGTTGTAGTTCAAGAGTAATTCAATGACAAAGTATCCCCCTCCCGCCCCTTTTACTGATGTAACACTGCTCAGATTAGAGCAGCAGGGAGTGTCCAGGTAGATTGCAGAGAGGGACAATCTTCAATTAAGATAAGGGAAAAAGCTGAAAACCCTGTCAAGGGGGGCAGAGTTTTCATTGTTCTCACAGTAAGAATATTGACCCTTGATGTGATCTGTCTGGTCTATGGACTGGATTCCACATCTGAGGAGAGGGGGCTTACACTAGGTAAAAGGGGCGGGAGGGGAAACTTTATAATTCAGTTATTCTTGAACTACAACGCTCACAGTAAAGAAATAACACTCTCTATGGCTCAAATACTGTGAAGATTAATTGGAGCAACTGTTTTTGTGAAACTTTACTATCATTTTAAGGGACTCAGACTTTATAGCAAAAAATCTGTGCCTCAGATAGTTGGTGTTGAGTCCCATAACGTGTTATCAAAACCACCCACATGGAAGTGAAGTGTGAAAAATGCTAAGAAAAAAAGCAAAGTGACCCGTGGATGTATTGCATATATCCAAAGTATTTAAAAAAATGTGTGTAATGTAATAATAAGTAACCCTTTCAGAGCCAGAACACAATGCAATGCAAAGCAATCCGTGCATACTCCTCTGGCACTGTAAGGTTTTTCAAAACATATTTAAAGTATAAAAACGTAACCCTTTGAATGCCAGAGGGGTATGAAATGCATTGGTAAACTATGCGTTGCGTACCCCTCTGGCACGCAATGGGTTCAAGCAACTGTGTGTGAATGTTAACAAAGGATTAACCCTTTGAGTGACAGTAGGGCATGCAAAACATTGCACAGAGTTGCATACCACTCTGGCACTTAAAGTGTTAATCAGTCAAAAATATAACATAAAAATTAAAATTAAAATGTACCTGTCTTCTTCAATAATCTTCTTTCTTCTTCTTCATCTGTCACCTCTTCTTTCTTCTTCGCCAGTTATCTTCAACTGTCATCTTCTTTCTTCATCTTTAACCTTAGTGTGGAACCTGAAAAACACAAAAATACAGTTATTAAAAATAATCCATCATTAAACATACACTGACAGGGGCACGAAACAATAGCAAAAATCCCCCCTCCTTGTACCTTTCGGGCCACTGCCAATATACACTGAGGGAAACTTGATTAGGGACTGCTTTTTATATGGCCACTCCCTGCTCAAACTAATTCCCATGCTCCCATGGGCTGGGATGTGGGGATAAGCGGGGCATGCAGCATGCCCTGCATTAACCCCACCTCCCAGTCAATCAGCTTCTAGCACATTGAGTCATCCCTCCAGCTAGAAGCTGATTGGCTGGGAGGTGTGGTTCCGTGCCCTCCATAAACCCACATCCCAGCCAATAGGAGCGTGGGGGGCAATTTGAACAGGGACTGGGCATATAAAAGGCAGTCCCTGTTCAAATTTCCTTCAGTTGGCATTGGGCAATGGCATGAAAACTACGAGAAGGGTTTTTTTGTTATTGTTGCCTGCCGCCAATAGCTGCAGCGTATGTTTAATATTAGATTATTTTTAGTAACTATATTTTTTCGTTTTTTATGTTCCACACTAAGGTTAAAGATGAACAAAGAAGAGGAGCACAGATGAAGAAAGAAAATAATACATGAAGATGGAGATGACAGAAGAAGAAAGAAGAGGGTGACAGATGAAGAAGAAGATAGTGTCGCTGTCTTCTCAGCCAGGAAAGGAAGACTCAGTCTGTGACACAGATTTGGAACCCTACTGCAGGAGGTCAACAGTATAGGATAGGCAAATGTCTTTAAGTGAGGCAATAGTCAGCAGACAGAAATCTTTCTTTTTCCACAAGTTTGCAGAACACTGGTTCTTCCAGTGTTCTGCAAACTTGTGATTAAAGAAAGTAATTTTATATGAAGCAGTTTTGAGTGCAACGTATTCTTTCTTCTCCTTGTCAGTTGAAGATATCGGCTTATCTTTATCCGCCTAGCACCCTTTCTTCAAGCTACCATAATTTTGGTGTGTTTTACGTTTCATTATGTCTGAGAGTGGTGCCGCTGTTTGCTCTTTATCACTTTATTGTTAGTTGGGGGTAGTGTAAGGCCAAGGAGATAGTTCATGTTTGGGAGGGTGACTGAGTTTGCAGCTTACGCTCTGTGTCTGACAGTGTGTTTCCTTTGATCTTCCCATTTCTCACGCCATTTAGCGTGACTTAAGGGACTAAAAAAACCACAATGAACATTTGGCCACAAGTTATGTTCTGTGTCCCAACGCTCTTCATGGTTCCTGTTGGAAGGGCAATTGGATTCCTACAGAAACATTTTGTGTGCAGTTCAGTATCCATTTTTGCCCTACTGACAGTTTTACTGGGGACAGTTGGATAGAACCCCTAGTATCTCTCTAAGTGACACTGGTTCTAGCATATCACCAAGTAACACTGGTCTAGTATCTCTCTAAGTAACACTAGTTCTAGTCTATCACCAAGTAACACTGGTCTAGTATCTCTCTAAGTAACACTGGTTCTAGTCTATCACCAAGTAACACTGGTCTAGTATCTCTCTAAGTAACACTGGTTCTAATATCTAAGTAACATTGGTTCTAGTCTATCACCAGGTAACACTGGCTAACCCCTAGTTCCCCAAATTCCTATTAAATTAAATGGGTCTTTTAACCACATGAATACTAGAGAGATCTCCAAGCAGTGCATTCAATGGGTTAATAGCCCATTTTAGTAAATGGGAATGTTTCCTTGTCCCCTATAGTACAACTGGTTTGTCCCAAAATAGATCCACTTTGTTTGATTTATTATAGTCTTATTAACCCTTTGAGTGCCAGAGGGGTACGCAACGCATTGCTTTGCAATGAGCTGCATACCCTTCTGGCACTCAAAGGGTTAATGGAATTCCAATCTCTTTCTGAGATTCATTAACCCTTTAAGAACCAAAGAGCTTCGCACACCCCTCTGGTCCTTAAAGGGTTAAATATGAGCTGGATGACCAGCAGCCCTCCAAATGCTTCTGTAGTACAATTACCATTTCCTTAGCTGGCTAGGGTCAGGTTGTCTATTCCTGCAATCAAGCAATTTACCATGTTGTTTCTGAGGAGGCTAACACCAAAAAAGGGGAAGCAGGTCTGTCAAAAAAATAAGTTGGACACATCTTATCTGCAGCCTCTGAAAGTCCACTAAGGACTAGGGGTGGAAAATTTCTTAATGACGCAATTCACTTCATCGGGTGGGCGTGGCTTGATTGAGGTGGGCGAGGCTTGATTGAGGTGGCCGGGAATGGGAGCTGTGCTTTGCTCACAAAATGGGTGGAGAGTAGACAAACAGAGCAGAGAGTGACAGGAAGTGGCACTGAAGAGGGTGGAGTTACTAGACAACTCACTGAGCCCTGACAATCAGCCTCTGACTCTGGAGAAGTGGTAACTAAGTATACATAATGGAGTCTCTAGCTCAGATCCAGAGAGTTCCCAAGTATGTCAGAAGGGCACTGCCAGTGTAATAGCTACACTTTAAATCAGTGGTTCTCAATCTTTTTTTGTTCGGGGCACCCCTAACATGTAATCTAGAACATTAGGGGCACCCCTAACATATTTAATGTACTTTTTCAATGGCATAAGAAGGGTACAATACATAAATATACAGTTATTATTATGTTTTATAATCATAACAAAACTAAATATATTGTGCTTAACAATTTCTATAAATCTTTATTTAAAAGTCCATTTTTGTTAGTCTTTATAGAAAACTTGGGGCACGCTAAGTTGATGTCCGTGGCACACCAAAGTGCCACGGCACACTGGTTGAGAATCACTGCTTTAAATCATGTCACTTCCCCTGTGCAAGCCAGTATACCAGTGGTATAAATCTATTGTACATTAATGGGTTCTATAGTTAATATTCATAATTTATTAAAAAGGGTAATATGCAAAATGTAGGAAATGACCATAACATTTTACAGTGATGGGGTATAAAGCATGACAGTTTGGATGAGATGGAGAGATCTGATCACTGAAGGTGGAATAGTCAAGCAACAGAAGCTGCTCAGCTTATAGTAGTACCAAGTCTCAGAGTTCACTCAACACAGACATTTAATCCTGTCCAACCCCACTGTTAAATCTAAAATGATTGATTGTTTCTTTAAGTTATTAACAGATCATTTGTGATATTCAAAGTCAGCAAGCAGTAGGTGACAGAGAGCTAAGTTAAGAATAGCTAAGGGTCACCCGCCCCACCTACATCACTAGCCAATCCTAGCACAACTAGTTACCTCATAAGCCTAGCATCTGTTCCAATCAATCAATCAATCAATCAATCCAAGTGTATACATAAGCATAACACGTGAGATAACCTAGATAATTACATATTCATGATGCAGTAAGGTCATAGTGTATAATATCCATGTTTGAACATATACTGTAAAAACTGATGACTTAAGTGTTCTATTCTTGTGAGGTGCTACTGACCATGTTTAAAGGCTGTACATGGTATAAATATTCAGTCATTGGACACTGCAGAGACAGACCTGACAGCCTAGACCACCATGCTATCCACATGCCATGCAAAAGAACATCATGAAAATTAACCACTGAGATGCTGTAACAATGCTGTTAAACATCAAGCTTCCTGTAATATCCTGTAAGATCATGTAAGAACCTGTCAAACTTTGCGGAATAAAGAAAAATCTACTCATCTTCTATGACTCTCTCCACCTCTGTCAATCAAAGAATTTAACCCTTCAGATGCAGTCTAACACCTATTCAAGTGTGTGGGGCATCCTGGGAGACCATCACATGCAGAGGCATAACTAGCAGCCTCCGGGCCCTGGTTCAAGAAGTGCTACCGGCCCCCTCCACAGTGCCCCCATCTCCTACCTGGAGCTCCCACACGGTCCTCTTAGTAATGCAAAGCGCTGGGAGATGATGTCATCTCCCAGCGATCTGCATTACTAGAGCGCCGGCGGGAGATTGCAGGCGCCAGGCGAAGGGGTCGCAGGGGGAGGCCGGGCCCCTTGAGTGCATGGGCCCGGTCTCAGATGCCCCTGTGACCCCTATAGTTAAGCCACTGATCACATGGCTTTACCGCAGGTTTTGTTGAATAAGGGCTTGAAACAAGGTCTAGGAGGAAGCCATTCCAGCGAAATGAAAAAGCCTGTTAAGTGCATGAAAACAGGACACAGTTTTAAAAGAGAATGTAAGGGTGGTGTGCTGACAGGGCCAGATATACCATTAGGCAAAGTAGGCAATTGTCTACAACAGTAGTGGGCAATTATATGGGGCTGGGCAACATGAGGCCTTCCAGCTGCTGCCAGACTACAGCTCCCATTTCCTCCTGCCATCCATTGGTGGGTTGGGGATGATAGGACTTGCAGTCTAGCAGCAGCTGGAGGGCTTCAAGCTGCCAACATCTGCCTCAAAAACGTTTCCTGTGGCCTCCGGTACACAGACATACCTTATTCATCCTCTTACTTGACTCCTCCCTTTACACTTTAACTGTTCTACCTTAACCCACTGGGTAGGAGGTTTCCGTTTGCTATGACTGTTTCATTCAAGGGACATTCCTATACTAACCGCAGAGCGGAGGAGATTCAGGGTCTGTGTGAGAAGCTACGATTCCAGACTATTTCACTGCCCCTTACGATGGATCTTTCCTTTATCCCTGATGTTTTCTTCCCCTTGCTTCCCTTTGTTTGTTTCCTCTATTCCCTTTAGTGTTGTTTACCTTCTCCTCTTCCGATTTCCCCCCCTCGCCCGTCCCTCTCTGGCCTGAGCTTTTTGGGTGCTTAATGGGGTGGTCTGTGTCTGCTGTGTTTATGAAACCAGGTTGGGAGATGTGCTTGACTGGTGTTGGATGTTAGTAGGATTACCTGTCCACGTATCTCCCACCCTGAATGGGTTCGGATTACTTGGTGGGTGGTGGGTTTTTGTTTTAGTGGGATTGCAGTTATCTTACTGATTGTATTGCATTGTAGGGCCCACTTGTGCTCCTCTATGTGTGGTGCTCCGCATGTAGGACATGGGTGTTTGGACTCTGGTTTTATTTCAATGCTATACGTTTATTAATAAGCACTTGATATTCTTTATACATCTGTAGGGATGGCAGTTATTACTGTACTGTTTACTGTGCCAGTTTACTTTACCAACTGTTACCCTTCAACTTATGCTTATAAATGTCTTAGGGTCTTTAAGACGCATTTGTCATTTTGCAGCCTTTTTACATATAAATGTAACGTTGTAGCTCTACGTTGTGTATTTGATTTTCTTTCTGGCTCTAATCTCTCCCCCCGTACTATGTATGTTTCACTGTCTTTGTTATCACTAATACGGTAGAATTTCTAGTACGTTGTTTGTGGTGTGCTTTTCCATTTGCATACCGAGGGATTTATCCCTTTTCCTTATTTCTCCCCCCTCTGTTTTTTCGCTTTTCTGTCTACCCGCTTCTTCTCCTATCCTCACTGCCCTTCCCTTCTGATGGGTGCATGGTTCATCTTCCACGGTGTTGCTCTTCTTCACCTGAATTTGCTATGGCCTGTTATTCCTGTTAAAGGTTTGAATTCCCCCTCTAAGAGATCTCTTATGTTTAGGGAATTTACTAGTCTTAGAGCGCAGGTGTGCCTTGTCCAGGAGACCCATCTGATGGAGTCTTGTTTACACAGCAAAAATTATACTTCTCACTTTCTTAGCTGTGCTCCCTCCAAACTGAGTTGTTTGCACAGACTCATGCCTTTTTCTTGCACTGATGTTTCCATGATGGGGAAGGCAGATATGTTTTTGTGAAGGGACATCTGGGTTCCTTGCATTTGACTCTTTGCTCTTTGTATGCTCCTAACTCTCGTTAGAATCCTTTTCTTCGACAGGCTCTTGCAGATCTTAGCTCCTTTGGAGAGGGAATATTGGTGTTTGGAGGAGATTTTAATTCTGGTCCCCATCCTGGTTTAGATTGCTCCTCCGGGACGGCTAGCTTGTCACATTCACATTATATCGCTTTACGCAGGTTCCTATGGAATTCGGCCTTGGTGGATCCCTGGAGGCTTTTGCATACGTCAGCTCGGGCCTATTCTTTTTTCTCTAATCCGCATCATAGTTATTAGAGGATTGATTTTGTATTGCTTTCCCAGGCTCACCTGCTTCTTGGCTCCGGTGCAGCTATTCACTCTGTTATGTGGTCTGACCATGCCCCAGTGTCTTTGTCCTTGGATATCTCAATGTTTCTCGTCTCTTCGAGGGGATGGCGGCTAGATGCATCACTCTTGGATGACCCTCAGTATGCTACTCATTTGTGTGCGGCAACAGAGGAATACATTACCTTTAACACCTCTCCCAATCGTTCTGATATCACATTTTGGGAGGCCCACAAATGTGTGGTGCGGGGAGAATGCATTTGACTTGTCTCGCGGAAGCATTGTCGAGTTAGGGCCGAACTTAACGCCCTTCTGGAATCCTTGGCTGCTGCGGAGCGTTCGTATATATTCTTGGGCTATGTGCACATCTTGGGGGAGGTCCTTTCCTACAGGTCCCGTATTAATACCTTACTTCAGGCTCAGGTGGATAGGTCTTACCTCTGGTCGAAGCGGTATCACTATGAACACAGCAACATAAGTGGTCGCTGGATGTCGCGTCAGGTCAGGGTATAATTTCCAGGCAGAATATTCAGGCAATTAGGTCCGCTGCGGGTATGCTTTCAAGGGATACCCCTACCACGACTTATTCTTTTAGGGACTACTACAGGTCCCTCTATAACTTGGGTCCTCCAATGAACCTATCTCCAGTGCAGAGGTCGAGTGGGCCATTAAGCAGATGGTGGTGGGTATGGCGCCGGGTCCTGATGGATTCCCGCTTCTTTTCTTCAGGAAGTTTGTTGATTTTCTGGCACCATTGTTGGTCAAGGCCTTTAATGCTTTTCCAGACTCCATTCTCACCACCCGTGGTTGGTGGAGGTATTGATTACTTTGATAGCAAAGCCGAGTAAGGATCCTTCTGTATGCTCTAGTAATCGGCCTATCTCATTGCTTAACGTGGACCTAAAATTTATGCCAAAGTGTTGGCTAATCGCCTCTGCTCTCTGTTGTGTGACATTGTCCATTATGATCAGGCAGGGTTTGTGCCTGGCAAGGAGGCCAGGGATAACTCTATGCATTTGTTGCAGAGGGTGAGTGAGAGTGGTACTCTGGTCCTACTCCTCTCTGTCGATGCTAAAAAGACGTTTGACAGAGTGGACTGGGGCTTTATAGTTGCTACTCTGCTGGGTTTTGGTCTAGGTGATTCTTTTATCTCTATGGCTATGGCTCCTTATCGGAATCCATCTGCTCGGGTGTGCGTCAACAGCTCCCTTTCGAAGGGGTTTTGTTTGGGTAATGGGACCAGGCAAGGTTGCCCCTTGTCCCCTATAATTTTTGTATTGTTAATGGAGACTTTAGTGTGTCGGATTCATAATAATTCAAATATTGTGGGATTACCATCTCTAAATCGATAATTCTTGACTTGGGAGTTTCTAGTGAATTGCGTGCTTATCTTCAGACTGTGGCTCCGTTTCAATGGACCATGGAATTTGTTCCATACTTAGGGATTCATTTGCCTCCCTCCCCCTCTGCGTTGTTTAATCTCAATTTTCTTCCCCTGCTATCTTCCATCACTGCTTATCTACGTAAATACTCTCATTTGTATCTCTCATGGTCTGGATGAGTTAATCTCCTTAAATCTGTGTTTTTGCCCACGGTCTTATATCTGTTTCAGACCATCCCTATTTTGCTTCCAACTACCTATCTTAAATAATTGCAACATGTTTTTAACTCCTTTGTATGGAGTGGCAAGCCGGCGTGGATTTGTTTCTCTTTGATAGCTCAGCCCCATCGGAAGGGTGGATTGGGGGTGCCCACTATCATCGGAGTCTTCTATTAAGTGTGATTCCTCATTGGTTTTGTTCCGCCAATTTGAAATCATGGGGTTCTGTGCAGGCGGCCCTGTGGTCTACCATTCATATTACGGCTTTGCCATGGCTCCCATCTCAGTAGTGCCCACCAGTGGTACGTCACAATCCTATTCTGTCTCCTATCTTTCTGGCCTTTGATTTGGCTGTGTCTTCCCTATCTAGCATCCCCTCACCTCTATTCTCTCTTCTTAATTCTATGGACTTTCCCCCTGGGAAATGTGGGTTGGCATTTGCAACTTGGTGTCAGGGCTCCGTCAGGTTCATAGCTTTATTATGTCCCACCCTCATAGGTCTTACCTTCTCCGGCGTCTTACCCCTTTTGAACTTCTTTGTCGCCCTTCTGATCCTGGAGGCAGACCTCTGCGGAGAGTGATCCCAGTAATTTATTTTATGTTCTCTCCATCTGCATCTGGGTTTGATTCCTTTCGTAGGGATTGGGAGATGGATCTAGGATTGTTTTGCCTTGCGAGGATTGGGACATGGCAGTGTGTAGCTCACTCCGCTCCTTGTGTAATGTCTCTGCTATGGAATTTAGCTATAAATTATTGCTGCAATGGTACAGGTCCCCAAGCCTCTAGCGCACTTTTTATCCAACTGTTTCGGGTTCTTGCTGGAGATGTAGTGCCAGTTCTGGATCTCTTGGTCATATATGGTGGTCCTGCCCGCTTATTGTGCCCTTTTGGTCAGAGGTTGTGCGTTGCATGTCCGATATCCTTTCTTTCTCTGTCCCCATGGATCCGAAACATTTACTCTTTTCTATGGGATCTAGATACCTTACCTCTTCTGCTCCTCTGCATCAACTTTTCCTCCACTTGATCTCTGCAGCTAGAATGTGTATTCCTCATTGCTGGAAGTCATCAAGCCCCCCTCATTGTTTATGTGGCACAGGAGGTTGCTTGATGTGTCCACTTATGAGAAGTTTACTTCCCTTGCTTCTGGGACAGGGACACCTATGACTCTGTCTGGTCTCCTGGGCTGAATCATTACATTTCTAACAGATTGTCCTGAATACTTTAATGTCTCATCGGATTGGGTTGTATCCCTACTGTTGATCTAGCCTTTGCACTTTTTCTGGGCTAGTTCAATGGTGGAGTTGGATCATCCAGTGCTTCATTGTGTGGTTGAATCGTGTATCCATCATTTCCAACCCCCCTCTCCCTTTTTTCTTGTTTCTTCACCTTTTCTCCCTCTTTTGCTCATGTTGCCTTCCTTTATACCTATCTTCATTTCTATTCTCTCCTCTCTTTGTGTTTCTGGATTTTTGTTCTCCAAGTATGGGTAAGATCTTACATACTTTGTTCAGCATCTATTTTGTATGACCAGATGTAAACACTGTACTGCTTTGGCACTTCTGTTCATGAGCTGTTGCAGATGTTATGTTTTCCGGACCTCTACGAGGTACTTTTCCTAACTGATGCTAATGTTTTTGTTTTCACTTGTATTATTGTATCTTTTCTATTCCAACATCCAAAATGCTTCATGATTATTAAGACAAAAATCTACCTTTTTGAAACCTATCTACAATTTTTAATTGTAATGCATGGCACTTTAGTGAACTTGAGGCCCTCATATGAAACCACTATGGTGAATCTGGTTGCCTGTCACTGGTCTTAAAGCGCCACATTTTGAGAGGTGCTGCTGCTTTGCTAACCACATCCACATTCCATTTTGTGGGTGTAGCCAGTGAATACCAGACATCAACTCCTGGTTTATGGTGGCAGTCTATTTACCAGTTTTTATACCTTTTGAATATAACCCCTTGAATGCTAGAGAGGTTTCCAACACATTGCTTTGGCGACTTCTCTAGGAACCAAGAGATTAAGAACTTTTGTTCATTGCTTTGCAATGTGTTCCATCCCCCTCTGACATTCAAAGGGTTAAAGGAACACTAACACCTTGTCATAATGCTCTGGCTCTCTGTTCCGATTTAGTGCATCTCGTTATGTTGCGCCATCAACATAATGATGTCATCATATGGCGAGTATATAAGGCCACTTCCTGGTTCTCCAGGTGCACTTTCACAGTGCTCCTGAGTTCTTGGTGAACTTTCTGATATCATGTCAGTTCTCCCACTCTGCCCTCCAGCAGCACTCCCTAGCACTCCCTCTCCGGAGTGTGTCCATTCTAGTTAAAGAGTTATTATGCAGGGCTGCATTGGACTAACAAATGCACCCTTAGAGGGAAAACTTTTCCTGTGAGGTTAACACTTTCAATGCATTTCCCCACTTTAGCTAGTAATGTTATACTATTTGTATAACCCTTAAATGACCAATGACGTGCCAGGACTGTCATCGGTGGATTTGCATTAAGGATGGGTGACGGTCAAGGCATGACATGGAATTCTGGGATGGCAGCGTGGCTGCACACCATGCTGCCATCCCATAATGTATCGCTCAGAAAAAGTGCTGTACTCCTCTAGGGCCACCCACCCCCAGATTGGGCAGTCTTTAAGAGGATAATCCACAAAGCTATTCATCCCAAATGGACCCCATTCATGCACCTATTGTATTGACTGTTACAGTTTTCAGACACGGATGTTTTTTTATAACGCAGTTTTATTAAACAAGGAATAAGTACTGTAGTACATGCAGAACAGTAGTAAATGTAATTGCAATACAAGTCACAGATACAAGAACAAAAGTGTAGGCAGTAAAGATACTCCTGTAGACCCAGGATCTGGATTAGTGCTGCAGCAGGGAGAATCTGGTCCTGAGACTGAGACTACCACAGGGTGGTAGGAAGGACAGGAGGACGCACAATTGGAAAGGCAACAAGATCCCTAGAGCGCTAGGGAGGTCAGCAAGACTGACTGGAACTGAGGCAAAAAATCACCTAGGAATCTAGGTGTGGAATGATACTGACAGTAATATGGTAAGGCAACCGAACCCCTAGTATGCTAGGTGGTATAGCAGTACTAACAGTAATAAGGTAAGGCAACCGAACCCCTAGTACGCTAGGTGGCATAGCAATGCTGGCAGCAATATGGCGAGGCAACCGAACCCCTAGTATGCTAGGTGGTATAGCAATTCTGGCAGCAAGATGTCAAGGCAACCGGACCCCTAGTATGCTAGGAGGTTTAGCAATACTGGCGGCAATATGGCTAGGCAACCGAACCCCTAGTATGCTAGGTGGTATAGCAATACTGGCAGGAATATGGCAAGGCAACCGGACCTCTAGTACGCTAGAAAGTTTAGCAATACTGGCAGCAATATGGAGAGGCAACCGAACCCCTAGTATGCTAGGAGGTTTAGCAATACTGGCAGCGGTATGGTGAGGCAACCGAACCAACCAAGGGAACGAAGGTCACAAGCTCGTGACCGGAGTCACTATACCCACACACCAGCCACGGTCAGGCAATGGATGCTACAGAACCCGGACAGGCCGTAAGGCCGCACAGACAGAGACTAACGAGGTGCACCAGGAGCGACAGCCAACCTCGTAGTGATGGAGCGACAAGCTGTGCTGGGTCAAGCGTAACAGGTGCGGGGACACCAGGAGTAGGAACACACTGTGCCGGACAGGCACTGTCGGAGCAGGGCAGGCAAATAGCCGAGTAAGATCTCGGACAGGATAGGCAGCCAAGCTGGTTCCGTACACAGAGCAGGAGAGTCAGCCAAGCCAGGTCTGTACGCAGAGCAGGAGAGTCAGCCAAGCTGGGTCAGTACACAGAGCAGGAGAGTCAGCCAAGTCGGGTTGCAACGGAAGTCAGATGCTGGCGATCGAACAGGAACGTAGTCAGTCAAGCTGGGTCATACACAGGATACCAGGAACCACAAGAACAAATGCTAGATACTGGAACACCACGAAAGAGCACCACCATAATGATAGCGCTCAAATATAAAGGCAATCAGTAGGAGGAGTCAGCGTTGATCACCAATAAGAATGCTGTAAGGAAACAACCAGGAAGTAGCAATGTCGCAAACAGAGGAATCATGAGCACCGTGATAGTGACATTTGGTTTATTTGAAAGAATGCACTGCTTTGCCACGGAAAGTGCCTTCACCAAACTGGTTTCTTGAATCTTCTTGACACTCTCTATACAAAAATGTTATGAAAACCTGTTGCTCTTTGGTGAAGAACAGGGCAACCAGCTCTACTAAACAGTCACTGGTCAAACGAACCAACATATACAGTATAGAAACTATATATAAGATCGAACAGTGGATTACCTACAGGCACTCAGCTCTTCAAAAATAATAAAAAATATAAATCATCAAACAATATAAGTACAAAAAATATATAAATTTTAATTATACCAAAATATAACGGACACATGTGTACAGGAATCCAAGAGAGCTCCCCACCCATCAACACGAGTCCCTAAAAGCAAACACTCCCTCTATGACGATTGAAATATTTGAGAAATAGCTGATTTCCTTGTCTGCGCTGAATAATGCTTATGTGATCTAATTGTTTAGGGAGCGGATGCCGGCATCTGGTTGGGGGATTATATGTTGTTTTTAACAATATGTTGTATTTTTATGGTGATTGTGGGAGTGTTTGCTTTTAGGGACTCATGTTGATGGGTGGGGAGCTCTCTTGGATTCCTGTACACATGTGTCCGTCATATTTTGGGATAATTAAAATTTATATATTTTTTGTACTTATATTGTTTGATGATTTATATTTTTTATTATTTTTGAAGAGCTGAGTGCCTGTAGGTAATCCACTGTTCGATCTTATATATAGTTTATATGGTATTCTTGGATTCAGTGGCATCCTGTATTAGTTTAAATACAGTTGTCTCTCGATGTGGAAACGGTATGCTCTACTCTCTATTTACTATTTGTAACATATACAGTATATCTGGCTCTTTCACTCAAAAATATTGTCATTCTTTGAATGCCAGTTGGTTGGACACTCTCCTCTGCAGGGCCAAAATGAAATATTAGGTTTACCCAGGCAAAAGACCCCAGGACAGGTTTGGACAGTTAAAGACTACAACTCACATCATCCCCAGACTAATAATGGCTGGCTGGAGATGATGGGAGTTGTAGTCTTCAACAGCTTGATCGTCTTAGGTTGCCTTCCCCACAATAGAAGATCCTAGCCTGATCCATAGCCACATATCTCCTTCTCTCACGACCCTCCCCTATTTCAATTAATTTTTGCCTGGCATAGAAAATACTCTCTTAAAGGGATAGTAATACTTCGTTTTATCTTTATTTTATTTTGTAGACATTAAAAAAACATGAAGAATGATATAAGTCTTATCTCTCAAACCTTTATGGTTTGAGAGATATTCACAAGCAAAGTTTCCCCTCCTGCCCCTTTTACCTAGTGTAAGCCATCTCTTCTCAGATGTGGAATGCAGTCCATAGACCAGACAGATAACAGAAGGGGACAATCTTCTTCCTATCAGAACAATGAAAGCCCTGCCCCCCTTGACAAGTTTTTCAGGTTTTTCCCTTATCTTAATTGAAGATTGTCCCTCTCTGCAGTCTACCTGGGCACCTCCCTTCTGATCTGGCTGAACAGTGTTACATCAGTAAACGAGGCGGGAGGGGATACTTTGTCATTGAATTACTCTTGAACTACAACTCTGACAGAATTGAAATAACACTCTCCAAAGTCCAAATACTATGATACTATCCCTTTAATCTACAGCATACAAACTAAAAAAAAAAATCTTAAATTAATATTAATACTTACAAATAACTAGGGTTTAAAACACTTAAATACTCAGTACTGATGCTAACATGTATAAATTCCTTACTTGTTTTCTAAGGCTTAAAGGGATAGTAATTTTTCACAAAAAAGTAGCTCCAATTAATCTTTGGCAGTAATCAGAATCCATTAACTGACATTAGTCTTACCTCTCAATATAAATAGCATATATAGCATTAAATAAATGCTCTCAGAACAGTAAATTTACACATGCGTTCAATTCAGAATTTTATATTAGGAATGTAACATATGAAAAAAATAATGTGTACATATGCTAGCTGTAAGTATGTGATATATTACAAGTTTAGCAACCAACCTATTTCATTCTTTGGTTTTAGTGTTCCTATAAATAAACTGGAAGGTATAGAGCTTTATAAACAATAGTACCTTACTGGACCCCTAATCAATATTTAAGATTGTAAATAAGATATAGAATACATTGCAGCTTATAAATGTAATGAGGCTCCCCTCGCAATTTGGCACCCTAGGCAACTGCTAGGGGCATAAGGGAGCTCACTGAGTCTGCACTATCTTGTGCAATGTTAACTCTAAGGTGAAAACAGGTGAGCAACACAGCACTGAAAGAGTTAAAAGAGTCATAAAGACTGGGCAGGGTTACATGGTGCATCTGTGAATC
This sequence comes from Rhinophrynus dorsalis, assembly GCA_037306005.1. Lineage (NCBI taxonomy): Eukaryota > Metazoa > Chordata > Amphibia > Anura > Rhinophrynidae > Rhinophrynus > Rhinophrynus dorsalis. Next base: position 23,527,548 of record CM074728.1, read on the forward strand.
CATTGAAGTCCTAAATAAAAACTCCTCTTTAACACTTTTAGTTCTGGATCACTTATCTTTGCTCACTACAGAGAGAATGCTGATCCTGTGACCCCCTCGGAATCAAACCAGTTTGCTATCTTTAGTGGTGGCCAATGACATTATCACATGGCCGCTTAAAGCCAGTAAGATAGCATTAGCATCAGTAACCCTATGAGCATCATAAAGGTTTTCAATGCATTGTAAAGAAATGCAATGGACATCCCTGTGGCACAGGCTAACCATCAGCAAATAGGTGCATGTGTGTATATTTGTGCATGCTTGCTTGTGTGTGCTGTTTTTATACATGCATTTGTTTGTGTGTGTGTATGTGTGTGTGTATGTGTGTGTGTGTTTGTGTGTAAGGGCGAGGACAAGCCACAGATTTCACAGCAGGGCCCAGCAAGATCTAGTTACACCCCAGGCATATGCCTACTGTACCTCATGGGAAATCTGGACCTGCTCAGAATTTAAACCCTATGAAGTTGACTATGCTGCCTAATAGGCATACCTGGGAACTCTCAGGGTTTGACCCTGAGACTCGAAGTTTTGGCCCAAATCTCAGGGTCTCAGGGTGAAGAGCCAAAATCTCAGGGTGAGAGAGTTCAGTGCTCCCTGTTATATAATCTGCTCCAGTTAAATGCTTATTTAGTCTCTAAACTGGTGCCACTTGTACCAGAAAGGCAGAGGGAGAAGTCCTTCTTGATTTGTGTGTGTTCATGCAGTGATCTCTGTAAGTTGTTGTATATTAATGGCTCCGTGAATGCTGATTGGAGCGACTCTTGATTACAGCGATGAGGGATATATCGCGGATAATCTATATTGTGGGAAATTTAAGGGTTAATATTTACACAATCTCAGGGTCAGCTCATTTTGAAAGTTCCCAGGTATGCTAATAGGAAAAACTGTCCTGTTCCTCTGGCACTCAAATGGTTAATTATACATGCAAAGTCAACCTTTTTTGTCATACCATATACCTAATAAGTCACTCCTCCAAACTATTTGGGGTTACATGTGAAGCTGGACCGTATTGTACAACACTATGTGATGAATTGGCACTATAGGTGTTAAGAGTGTTTCCATTGTTATTTAGTAGTCTACAGCAAACGTATCACCCTGACCCACTGTTCCCTCTATTCCCGCTTCTCACTCCTTCTCTCAACCTTCTGATTTTTCACAACTAAACGTGGCTGATAAACTAGAGTAACTCTGGGATAACCCTGCTGCATCATAGAGGACAAAGTGTGTTTCCCAAAATTCACATTGATCCCATCACATCAATAAGAATTTATATTTGTACCCTATAGTAGAAATGGTTTGCTCCAGTTCTTAGTTCATGAAAGGAGCAGTAAACTTTTTTTATGAAAACATATATTTTATAGAGCATTTCCTGCTGAATAAAACAAGGTCATTCCCATCGCTGTCTGATGTTCTATTCAAAAATTACAGCAGTTTAAATAATCAGGAAGTGAATTTACTGTGTTTACTTCCTGATAGTTCTAACTGACAGGAAGTGACAGGCAGTTTCTATCACATTCTATGGAAAACTGTGTGTCTGACTTTTCTCTCCTTTAGAATCTAACGGGAAATCTAATTAGAATTTGACCACTAGAGGGGACTGCTAATGTAAAAAAAAACATGGGTTTAAACTGTAATAACTCTGGAAATATAAATCTCTCGGCAGTGGGAGTACCCTTATTTTACTCAATAGGAAAATCCCTACAATATATATTTTTTCATAAAAAAAGTTTACTGCTCCTTTAACTTCCCACTTTCTTGACAGTTTCATTCTTGACTGTTCTTTCTTTCATTGCTCCATCAATTGCACACACACATACACACACACACACACACACACAAACACACCCTCCTTTCCTCCCTCCCTTACTCTCTCACTTTCTCTCACCTGCAGAGCTGGCTTCATCCTCCTTGCCAGGCTGGCTGAGCAGTTTCTCTTCCGTTCCCTTCTCCTTCATTTTGTTCAGCACTGAGCCCTCCCTCAGCTTACAGACCTGTAATTCTGCAGCATTGCGAGGGAGTTGATAGACATTGATCAACGCAAGTAGTGTTTAATGTGAAAAAAAAGATTTCAATGTTATTATGTTGCAAGACTATATTTAATAACCATAAAAAGTCTCTGTTTAAATGTGTATTTGACATTGGTTGCACTAATTCAATGTGAATAATGTCCTATCAAACTTTTTTTACAACCCTGGGTTAGATGCATCTTTTGTGGATAATGAGGGTGTTGCTAGGTGCTGACAGTGGGGCACAAGTCATGTTTAAAGACTAAAATATTGTTGTCAAACTAGGGAATGTAATGGTATAAGCCTCTGCTGATCTCCAGGGGAGATACTAAGAGCTTTATGCAGAAATTAAAACGATGAGCAATTCTGGAGCATATTAGCGGCAGCGTAGTGATAAAATAAAAATCCCTCCAAATCCCATTAATTTAAAATAGGCTTTCAAACCTGAATGCTATAGGGGCCCCAGTAGTCACATGACCCCAACCAGTCTAGCACCGAAACTAGCCTTAGCTTAGAGCAAGAAGAACTCTATCACTGTTGGGGTTCAAAAGCCCCATTTAAATAAGTGGGGATTTAAGAATTCTTATTTGCACGCATTGTATGATTTTCAGGGCCACATTTCCCAGTAGGCAGAGTAGGCATCTGACTAGAGCTCCAAATTGTGAGGTCCCTGTCAGCTATGTTAACCACACCCACATTTGGAATTGTGGGTGTGGCCAGAACACAGTGTCCCTGCAACAGTTTTATAAAGCTGTACAGGCTATTATTTAAAAGGATAGTAATGTTTCAAAATAAAAGCAGCTCCAGTTAATCTTCATAGTATTTGGGCCATGGAGAGTGTTAGTTCAATACTGTCAGAGTTGTAGTTCAAGAGTAATTGAATGACAAGGTATCCCCCTCTTGCCCCTTTTACTGATGTAACACTGCTCACCTCAGAACAGAAAGGAGGTATCCAGATGGCTTGCATATGGAAAAACCCTGAAAACCCTGTCAAGGGGGGGCAGGGTTTTCATTGTTCTCACAGTAAAAAGATTGCCCCTTGCTGTTATCTGTCTGGTCTTAAGAGCAGATTCCACATCTGAGGGGAGGAGGCTTACACTAGGTAAAAGGGGCAGGATTTTGGAGAGAACTTGGAGATCTCTCTAGCAACCAAGGGGTTCAAGCTTTTATCGTTTTTGCTCATTATAGGCCACGGGTATTTTCTGTGCCAGGACACAGTGGATAGGACTGGGGACATGGTCAGGTAAAGACTGTGTTGTGTTGCCATGGCTGGAGATAATTGTGTCTAGCGTGCCTTGTCCAGCTCTGATCACTTTGCTTGAACACTGGGTAGCTTATGTACTATGAAAACTGAAACAATTCTGAGGCAATCAATAGCATCCCTATTCCATTTGATTTGAAAAAGGGAATTTTAACCCCTTAAACCTAATGAGACTTCCAACACATTGGTTCACAATAAGTCGGAGAACTCTCTTGCATTCACACGGTTAAAAGATCAATTTTCATTAACCTTTTGAGTGCCAGAGAGGTGGGCAACTCATTGCAAAACAATATGTTGCATACTCCTCTGGTATTCAAAGGGTTAATGCCACTTTTAGGATTTGGATTTGTCATGTGTAGTGTAGGTGCTGGTTTGCTCTACAATTGCTCCATTTGTGCTTAGAACATCGATTTCATAGATGACTGTTGGAGGTTAGAAGAGGAATCAATGACATTAACCCTTTGAGTGCCAGAGAGGTGTCCAACACATTGCAACGCAATGTGTTGAAACCCCTCTGGCACTCAAAGAGTTAAAAGTTTATAAAAAACAAACAAGCAAACAAAAAAAACAAGAAATACGTTTATATGAAATTAGGATTTGCAGTTCCCCAAATGCATGTGTTGGGTATTTCTGCCTGGGCTGGATAATGCTCTATGGTGAACTTGTTTACCTCTATCATTTTCTGCTTTACAGCCAGTCTCTGTGGAAACACAATAGTGACTTAAATAAAGTCCTATGGATAATGGCAGAGTGGGGCTGGGAGTCTTTTTTTGGGAGCAGCAAGCCAAGTAAATGGGAAAATGAAAATTGCCATCAGAAAAGTGTGCATGTATTGTATTCATAAACCCTTCATTGCACTACCTTGTAATTTCCACCTGGGATAATACATGAGCAGCAAGTTTGCTCTGTACAAATATTTGCCGGAGTATCTCCTCCACAACATTAAATACCACAGAGCATCTAAGGACACTTTATTTACTGTGAGATTTGTGATACCTGTGTTACAACTTAAAGGGCCAGCATCACCTAAAATGAATAGAGTTCAGATTCTTGTACAGGCGAACTAAAACCTCATAATAATAACTTCCACTTAACTTAAAGGGATAGTAATACTTCGTTTTAACTTGATTTTATTTTGTAGGCATTAAAAAAACATGAAGAATGATATAAGTCTTATCTCTCAAACCTTTATGGTTTAAGAGATATTCACAAGCAAAGTATCCCTTCCCTGTTCAACCAGATCAGAAGGGAGGTGCCCAGGTAGACTGCAGAGAGGAACAATCTTCAATTAAGATAAGGGAAAAAGCTGAAAAACTTGTCAAGGGGGAAGGGCTTTCATTGTTTTCATACAAAGAAAATTGTCCCCTTCTGTTATCTGTCTGATCATACAACCTGATCCACATCAGAGAAGAGATGGCTTACACTAGGTAAAAGGGGCAGGGAGGGGAACTTTGCTTGTGAATATCTCATAAACCATAAAGGATTGAGAGATAAGACTTATATCATTCTTCATGTTTTTTTAATGCCTACAAAATAAAATAAAGTTAAAACGAAGTATTACTATCCCTTTAAAACAGCCAGAAAATCCTAAAAGCCTCTATGAATTTGCCCTGGGTTCAAGAGATAACAACATCTTCAATCAGTGCAGATACGAGTTTCCAGAAGGAGCACAGGACCTCAAACTCTGTTCACTGCACATGTAATTATAACCCTTTGAGTGTCAGAGGGCTCATGCACTGTGCATGCATCAGTCTGAAAAAATGCCAGCAACTATAATGTCCGCCTCCATAGACATGACATCCAAGACTGACTAAAGGTGTTATCTATTGAACAATAGCAAAACGGCAAACTTCATGTGGGTTATTAGGGGTTTCTGGCCAAAGTAAGGTAAGTGGGGTTTTTTATTGAGGTGTAAGTTCATTAAAGATCATGCACCCCTGGACGACATTTGTAAACATGATTACCTAGGACGCATACACTCTAAAATATGCAATGAACTTGCTTTTCATATAGATGTGTAGGCACCTATGAATGAACCATCTGACCCGTTTGTTTATGTACGCTCCAAACAAGTGTTCAAGGGATAGTAATGTTTCACAAAAACAGCAGCTTCAATTAATCTTCATAGTATTTGGGCCATGGGGAGTGTTATTTCAGTAATGTCTGAGTTGTAGTTCAAGAGAAATTGAATGATAAAGTATCCACCTCCCACCCCTTTTACCTAGTGTAAGCCACCTCCCCTCAGAATCTGGTCTCTTGACAGACAGCTCACAGCAAGGGACAATCGTCTTACTGTGAGCATAGAGAAAACACTGCCCCCCTGCGTTTTCAGGTTTTTCCTTAAGCTCACTGACGATTGTCCCTCTCTGTAAGCCATCCTGTCTTGCTGCTCTGAGACAAGCAATCAATAAAAAGGGCAGGAGGGGGATACTTTATCATTCAATTATTCTTGAAGTACAACTCTGACAGTATTGAAATAACTCTCTCCATGGCCCAAATACTATGAAGATTAATTGGAGCTGCTTTTATTGTGAAACATTACTATCTCTTTAACTGCAATCTAAGTCTTGATTGAGGTGAAAAAGAAGAGTCTATGTCAAATGAAAAGGAAGGGGGTTTAGGTTCAGAGCAAGTTTTTAACAAACTTGATTAAAACTACAGCCACTAGCCCCATACACATTTATTTATGATTATGAAGTGGTGGCAATGAAGATACTGAAGGATCAGTTAGTCAGATAAGAGGATAGCCAGTTTAGTGCTAAGTTACGGATGCCTAGGGAGTTAAGAATTTGGAGGAGGAGAGCATGATCTACAGTGTAAAAAGCAGCAATTTGGAAATGTGTAAATCATTGACCACTCTTGTGAGAGCAGTTTCTTAGGCGTGAGCAATGCATAAGCCAGACTGTAATGGGGCAAGCAGGTTGTGTGTGTTAAGGAAGTCAAATAGGCGGTAGTAGGCTAGGCGTTCCAAGAGCTTAGAAGGAAAAGGCAAGAGAAAAACAGGTTGATAGCTAGAGGGTATGGTGCTATCAGAGGTATTGTCCTTGAGGTTTGATGTCACTATGGCATGTTTGTAGTTGTCAGGACAAGTAGCAAAGGCAAAGGAGGAGTTAAAAATCTGTTACAGTATGGCAATTAGCGTGGGGGAGAGGGAACTGAATGGAGTGTGCATGTCGTGGAGAGAGAGGAGGATAGCAGATTAGCCAATTCCTCCTCCTTGACACCAGCATGGCAGGTGGGGAATAAGGGAGGATAGGAGGGTAGTTACAAGTGGGGATATTTTCCCAGATGGCATCTACCTTGGATTTGAAGAAGTCAGCACACTCATGCAGTTGTATAGTATAAGATGTTTATGTGATACTGTCAGTTTAACTCATTCCCTGTAGACAAGTCCTGTAGAGTTTCTCTTCTGGACCAATTCATGGCTACAGTCTGTCTCACATTCTTGTTTATATATATACTGTATATATAGAAAATTAAGTGATTCTGGTTCGCTGTGATGGTGAGTGGCTGGAAAATTATGAATGGTTGGTGGAGTAGGCAAGGGGCAAAGCCAATAAAAGGCTAATAAGAAAAAGTCAGACTTCATGGTGAGGCATCAGGACCCCTCCTGATGCTCCCCAGCTACTGATCTCCTAGCAGATTCGGCTGGGAGATCACTCGTGGTGACACAGGGGACCAAAAGAGTTTGTATGTATATTTATATATATATATATATATATATATATATATATATATATATATTGATAGATAGATAGATAGATAGATAGATAGATAGATAGATAGATAGATAGATAGACAGACACATACAAAAGCTTAATTTTGAACATAACAAAAACAAACCAAAAAACATGTGCTTGGATTTGTCAGCAAACAAAGGTTTATGGTATTACTGAAAAAGTAAAGCACCTAAAATGGAAAATGGCAGCTCACACAGCAAGAAGACTTGACAGAAAATGGACCAAACAAATTTTGGAATGGATTCAATTTGATAATAAGTAGCCAGAGAGAAGACCAAACACTAGATTTGTTGATGAAATTACCAAATTTGTGGTGCACAGTGGCAACAGAAAGCACAGCTCGGAAATTGTTGGGAAATTGCTGAAGATACCTCCATCCTGCAGTGGATCAAAAAATGGTCTGATATGATGACATGTATATAGACAGAAAAGGGCATCAGCAGTGTGACAGATACCAAGTTCTCGACAGAGATCCTGGAGGGCTCTGGAATGACAGATAAACAGCCAAATTTCAGCTACATTTGTCAACTTATAAGCATTAGAATACTGAATTTCATATTTAAGTGACATTCAAACTATAACTATGGCAGCAAGGTTTTGTAGCTCTTCAGAATACAGCAGCTTGCGTACCACCTATAATTGATGTATATCCATATTCAGAGGCTATGATCCTGTTACAGAGGGAGGCACATGGCAATTTCTAAGCTTCATTTCCAACACAAGCCAGGTAATAAGGAAATAGTTGTAATTGCTCTGCTTCTGAGCCTCAAATTATGACAGTTAACAGGAGAGTAAGATGGACAAGTCTTGGGACCTAATAAAACACAGGAATTGAAGTACAATTGCAATGTTTTTTTTTTCTACAAGCTTAATTGGCACCAGAGAGAGCTTCCCTCTGAGAAATGTACAAAGATTAATTACTAGCGTTAGAAGATAATGGAATTTAACAATTACAGCCTAAAATGTGAAATTAAAAATAAGCAGCCGCGGAGGGGAAAACTGCAGTGTTAAGCTTTGATTAACACTTTTTAATGGGTTTTTGCCGAGCTTGTGGCTGTGCCTACAGCTTCACACAATCTCTTTTCCTCCTGTATTGTTTGGATATCAAGTGCTGAGAGCAGCAGTTCAGAGTAACCTTGTCTAACTTGCTGTATCGACCTATAGACTTACGTACGCTATGGGACTTCTGTTCAAAAGAAAAGTGGAGTACTGGGACAAACCACATGCACCACAGGGGTAAATGAACTCCCATTGATTTAAATTGTGCCTTTAACCCCTTGAAATGCTAGAGAGGTCTCCAATGCATTTGTTTGCAATGTTTTGGAGACCTGTCTAGCATTCAACATTTGAAAAGCCCATTTTAACAATTGATATATGTTTATTTCACCCCTATTATGCATTTGGTTTCACCCAAAACTGCACTGCTTTTGAACATAAGGCCCTTAAAGCGGAACTACCTTCCGACATAATCTTTAGCTTAACTAAGTCCCCATCTGCGACTAGCTGCTTAGTAGCGCTAGTCGCCAGAATAATTACCTTATTTAATAGATTTCTGCTCTCCTCCATGGGTGACAGGCAGGACGGAACGCGGACATCTTGCCATTGTGACGTCCACGCTCCTGCTCTGTCAGTCCCAGCCAGAGCCAAATGGCTCCTAGCAACGCCTCCTAGACTCGGCTGGGACTGACAGCGCAGGCGCACAGACGTCACAATGGCAAGATGGCCGCGATTCTTCCTGCCTGTCACCCATGGAAGAGAGCAGAAATCTATTAAATAAGGTAGTTATTCTGGCGACTAGCGCTACTAAGCAGCTAGTCGCCAGATGGGGACTTAGTGAAGCTAAAGATCGTGTGGGGTGGTAGTTCCACTTTAGTTCTATCTTTTATAACAATTTCCTATATTTCATATGCGAGCAGTAATCTGAAAAATAATTACATCATACTGTGCTGCCTTATTACATATCATATAATGTTACGTAAGTGATTCCTGACATGCTTGTCACCACACAGTTATGTGCCAGAACAACAAGTTTAACTGATGTTTTAAAAAAGTAGAGCAATTCTGGAGCAAGCCAAATGCTGATTAAGAGCATAATAAAAATTGCCATTAGTTTAAAACATCTTTTAACCAAGAGAGTGTTGGGAGGACATGTCTTGCTCTTGGCTGTCAGGCCACCCCACACCAGCTTCTAGGAAAGATGAGAGAATGATATGGTATTAGACAACCTCATTGTGGAGCTTTACTATTAGGGAAATTTTTGCCCCTCTGTTGCTCCCATATGACCCTGTATTGTCCGTATGTGCCATTCTTGCTTCTCTCTACCCTTTGGCAATTGTTTTCTTCCTGTGCCCCTGTCTTCCTTTATTGTGCCCATCTCTCGATTTCCACTGCCCCTTCCATGTCTCTATTCTTCCTTGTTGTCCCTGTACCATTTTTTCCTCATTGCTATCTGTCCTCCCCTCCCTCTTTTGCCCTCCTCTGCCCCCTTCCTCCCATGTGTTCCATTCTTGGTCATGTTATTTGTTGTGCCTCTGTTGCTGCCCTGTGTCCCTTTGGTAACCCTCTTTTCTTCCAGTGTTGCTCCTCTGTTGCCTCTCCATGCCGAACTGTTAACTCGTTTCTGAAAACATGTTGCCCCCCTTGTGCCAATAATACTCCTCTGATTTTCTATAATACCCTGTTGGTTTTATGTAATGGTAAAGTGTCCTACCAGATTCTTGTAATGTGTATTGCATGTCTTTTGTGTAGCCCACACAAATATGGATTTCTGATCATGTGGCCCAGTATTTAAAATACTTGGACACAATTGAAATATGCAGATTTTAATTCCCTTTAAAGGAACACTAATAGTTGCTAATAATAACCTCCACTTTCCTTGCCATGGCCAGAAACTCCAAAACCTATGAGGGCTATTCCACCCTAATTCAGGCACTGGAATTTGTTTTTAGTTCCTAAGCCCGCCTAACATCAATTTACTAAACTACAGGGAGTTTCTTTCCTTAAAGTGATAGTAATACTTAATATGTAAAAAAATATATATTGTAGTGTTTATCCCACTTAGTAAAAAAGGGGTACTCTCACTGCTGAAAGGTGTTTTATTCAAAAGTTATTACAACTCAAAGTTGAATTTCTTAGGTGCAATATCACAGTGGCCTGAAATTGTACAGTGGCGCTGTTGTTACACCATCCTATGGACAGCACTGGTTTGCAGACCATAAATCTCCATAGGATGGTGTAGCAACAGCGCCACTGTACAATCTCAGGCCACTGTGATACTGCATCTAAAAAATTCAATTTTGAACTGTAATAACTTTTGAATAAAACACCTTTCAGCAGTGGGAGTATTCTTGTTTTACTCAGGGGAATAAACCCTACAACCTATTGTTTTTTACATTTTAAGTATAACTATCCCTTTAACTCTTTATTTAACACAAAATGTATTAAATAAGTTGCAGCGGAAATGGTATGAGTCTAGGCAATTTCCATTCGCACCTATGGGGCTGGTGTATGGGGCTCGCTGGCATTATATTTCTAAAGATGGTGGAAATTGTCTGCCGTTATGCACTACAGAGCAGAGCTACACCTGTGAATTTGTACATTTGACCCTGCATCTCTTGAGCAAAAGTTACAAGGGCAAAATTCATAGGAGCCATTAGGAGTTTCTTGCTATAATAATGTTTTCAATACTGGATCACACAATCAAAAATACATATTTTATTTATATTTTCATATATATATATATATATATATATATATATAATTTTTTTTGCTTTTGCAGAGTTGGACACCTTTTCAGCATCAAGTGGGTAAACAGTTATGTTGACCATCTTATATCCTGGCTTCCATGCCTCTAATTGGCTAACAGCCATTCTCAGTGCTCTCTCTTCAGCCAATGACAGGACACAATCTATTTATAGTGATATTGACTAAGAACACCTCTGTTTATGTTCCTTTAATCCACTATTTGATAGTTATACACACACGTTGATATTAAAGCATTTTATCGCTACACTTTTTTTTATCTTCAATATTTAAAGAATAGAGCGATATAGTGAAACATTCATGAAACTGCATGGCTTTGTCCATGCACAGAAAATGAGCATTACTGGTTAATTTGCATATTCCCCTTAATGACTTCTTGAATTAAGCCCCTCTGGAATACAGCCCCTCTGCTCCTTAACACTTTGAGTGCTAGAGGGGTATGCAATGCATTGCAGTGAGCAGAGTTTTAGGTCCTGTGGTGCTAGCAAGTGTCACACCAGTCTCTATGGACATGACAACCAGGACTAAGAACTACTACTAATACCTTACCTTACCTTACTATAACCACAGAATTCTAATGGTCACAATGAATTCCTTTGCTCTTTGTGTCAAGATATAACAATATCTCCAGACATTCCTAGATGTCACGTACACAGAGGTGTGCATGACAGTAGCTAGCATTACCTCAAACTCTGCTCACTGTACAAGGTAATTTTAACCCTTTAACCACCAGTGATTCTGAGGTTAGATTCCCTTTAAGGACCACATAGATGACGTTCGGCGTGCCTGCACATGTGACCTATTCCCGTGTGCTGAGGCACCGAATGCATGTCTGATAGTGACCGCTCCTGTCTTAGAGCGGTCAGATTCAGACCCTGGTAGTGCTCACAGCACTCACTCATGAGCTCTGTAAGCACAAAATATGTGACGTGCCAGGACCATCTTCGGTTCTTTAGGCAAGGACATTGGTGACGGTCCTGACCTGTCACCATTCCTTAAGGGGTTAAAAATCAGAGGGGTGTGCAATGCATTGCTTTGAATTGTGGTGCATACCCCTTTGGTCCTTAAAGTGGATGTGTCACCTATTTATAACATAGCCTAACTATTTAGGCTACATATCGAATACTTCTAAAACGTTATTAATTTTTTTTTTTGTTACGTTTTATTTTGTTTAAACTTAACTTAGAAAGTCTGTCCCCCAGCTACTTCCGCATGGACTGCCCTGCCTCTGCTCTCCTCCCTCCTCCGATGATGGAGGCTTATGTCTGTAAGCTGGAGCGGTCTCATTGTCTAGATGTCAATCTCTGCCAATGAGACGCTCCAGCTTACAGACAGAAGCTTTCATCATCAGAGGAGGGAGGAGAGCATAGACAGAGCGACGGACTGTGGTTACAGAGCAGGTAACCACAGTCTATGTGGAAGTAGCTGGGGGACAGGCTTTCTAAGGTAAATTTACAACAAATAAAACTTTAAAAAAGATTAATAAAGTTTTAGAAGTATTATATATGTAGCCTAACTATTTAGGCTATGTTATAAATAGGTGACACATCCACTTAAAATGGATAAGTAGGCTGAGACTCTCTGCCTGCTTCAGTTTAAAATAAATACTGCCAGCAACTGTCATGTCTGCCTCTATGGAAATGACATCCAGGAAAGATTTAAGATGATATCTATTGAACAAAGGCACAAGGGCAACATTCAAAGGGACCGTAAGGATTTTGTGTAAATAGTAAGGTGAGTCTGGTGTTATTATTAGCAGTTATTAGTCCTTGTTTCTCTCTGCCTTTCATGTTCTAGAACATGTAGAACAGATATAAAAGGGTATCTGTCACAAAGATGATGACTAAGTGAATGCAAGAGGTGGAACAGAGCTTGCTTGCTATAAAAAGAATATGTAAATTCTTTGATGCAGTAGGAAAATGCAGCCATACAATGTTGTGTATCTGAGAAGGTTCAGATTAAAATAAGATGTTTTAAAAGAACACAAACACTACAAATTTTCCATATATTTTAAAGATCTCATTTAATCGTTTGGATACTTGTATACAACTGTCTCACATAATTCCTCTACTCACGTTCCCTATTGGACCCCTTGTAATCCAGATTCTGCCCACATCATTCCACTGAGACTGCCCTCACATTCTCCTGGATCTGTCAGCTGTCTTTGATACACACATCCAAATCATTCTGCGGTGAGCTATTTATTCCAAGGCCTGATCAGGTGACCAGGGGATACCCCTTGAGATTAGAGGAAAGGAGGTTTAGACTTCAGCAGAGGAAGGGGTTTTTTACAGTAAGGTCTGTTAAATTGTGGAATTCATTGCCCAAGGAGGTGGTTATGGCAGATACAATGGATACATTTAAGAGAAGATTAGATACATTTCTTTCAAACGGGAACATACAGGGTTATACTGTTTATCAATAGGCAGATCAGGAAGGTCTGATAAAGACTAACTTAATTGGTAGCAGGAAAGCTATAAAATTCTCAGTTACTGGGGTATGAGGAAAAGGTTGAACTTGATGGACTTGTGTCTTTATTCAACCTAATTTACTATGTTACTATTCTACATTTCCTTTACAAAAGCCTTGTACTTGCACTTATCCTCCACCTCCTCATACTACCTTGATTACAAATTACACTGTAAGCTTTTTTACGACAAGGTCCCCTTCCCATTGTAGGATTCCCTTTGATGCACCTTTCCCCCTGCTATGATGTAATGATTACTCTTTAGCCTGATGCTCTTATCCCTGTCCTGTATTTTTTGTATTGTATTATTACTGTTTCTGTAAAGTTCTGTGTACCTGCAGCGTGCTATACAAATAAAGATACATACATATATATATAATTAGAGTGGATCACCCGTTCTGCCTCCAAGCTCTCCACTCCCTAGACTTCTGTTACACCGCCCTTCTTATCCCACTTCTCCAACTGCTCCTTCAGTGTCTCCTACTTTGACTCTACTTCTTCACCCCTGCCACTGTCAGATGGAGTACCACAAGACTCAGTCCTGGGCCACTTGTTCTTTTCAATATACTCCTATTCCCTTGGAAAATTAATAAGCTCATTTGGGTTTCACCATCATCTCTATGCTGACAACACCCAAATCTATCTTTCCTAACCAGACCTTTCCCCTTCTCTTGTGTAACTGTGTAACTGTCTCCCTGCTGTGTCTTCCTGGATGTCTCCCGTCATCTAGTACTTAACCTTAACCTAAAACCAAATCTTATGATATTCACTCCCTCTCCAACCAGCCTTTCCACAGATATTTCCCTTACTGTTAACACCACCATCAAGCCAACCTTCAAAGCAAATTGCCTGGGGGTTACCTTTGTCTCTGTTCTATACTTTATTAACCACACTGAGTCAATCTTCAACTCATGCCACCTCCATCTACATAGTAATATAGTAACATAGTTGATGAGGCTGAAAAAAAGACATGCGTCCATCAAGTCCAGCACATGACAAATCACCCCTGTTGATGCAGAGGATGGCAAAAAAAACAATTGAAGCCATTTCAAATTAAGCCCCAAATGGGTAAAAAAAAGTCCTTCTTGACTCCAAATGGCAGTCAGATAGATCCCTGGATCAATATCCTATCTGCATTGAAGCCATCTGTCATAATTCTCAATATCTCTCTGTGCTAGATAGGTATCCATTGCTTTTTTGAAACCAGTTACAGTATCTGCAGGCACAACATCCCGAGGTAAAGAATTCCATAACTTTACCATCCTTACTGTAGGAAATCCCTGCCTTTGTATACTTTTGAAAGTGCCTTTTTTCTGGTCTTAATGGATGACCTCTCATTCTTAGCTCAGCTCTTTGTTTAAATAATTAATTGCATAGTTCTTTTTATTGACCTTGAATATATTTGTATATTTGTAAATGGTAATAATATCACCCCTTAGATGTTTCTTCTCTCATGTAAACAAATCCAGTTTGGCTAGTCTCTTTTTATTTTCAAATAGAAGGGACTGACTGCTGTTTTCTCATCCAAGAGACTATCAAAATTGTAATCCAAAAGCTCATCATGTCCCATTTCATCTACTGTAACTCACTCCTAATTGTCTTTACTCTAACCCAACTAATCCACTACAGTCCATAATGAACTCTTCCACCCCAGATCTAACTCACACATTGCTCCTCTAATGCTGCTCCTCTCTGCCAATTCCTACACTGGCTCCCATTAGAATTTATAATTAAATTCAAAATAATGGTGATAACTTACAGAGCCCTTACTAAAACTTCATGCCCCTAAATTTAACTCATGTTTCCAAATACACTCCCACTCACTATCGTCAATCTACACAGTATCTTCTCTGTGAAGCTCTTATTACATCCTCCCTTTCCCACCTACAGGACTTCTCCAGTGATGCATCTGAGCTCCCTCCTCTGTCCCCTCTGACTTTCCCCAGCCTTCAGATGCTCCCTGAAAATACAACTCTTTTAGGGCAGCCCATCAACTACCCCAATAACCATTATAAGCAAGTTATCAAAGTTGTGTCTATTAGATGACCTATTTGCTTCTATCACGCTGCAAGTCTATATTATATTAAAGGGATAGTAATGTCCCAGAAAATGTTTTATCATTTTGTAGGGATTAAAAAGTTGAGTTTAACGCAAAAAAACGTATCTCTCAAACCGCTATGGTTTGAGAGATATCTTCATTCAAAGTTCGATGTCTCCTGCTGTCAGCTGTAAAGCTGTCAGCAGGAGATCCGTGTCGGCCCAATGTGGAGATTGGGAGCATTGTGGGGGTGTCCAGTGGAGATGGCCAATGGGGGGAAAATGTAGTCGGGGGGGTGGCCCCATGGCAACTTTTGCACCACGGCCCGGTGGCTTCTAGTTATGCCTCTGTCTTTCCCATTCTGTTCCTCCTACTTCCCGCCCGATTCTCCTCCTTCCCCAGCCCATTTTTACAACTTTTTTCATGCCCATTAAGCCCCACCCCATTCACTATTCAGCCCCACCCCTTTTATGCAACTCACATCATTTTTCTCCCCCCAGCGGCACCACAGGACTCCCCTCCAGGGAAACCACACAGGTATGAGTATGAGCCTATCCCTGAGGCTGATGTACTAAGACTGGAGAAAACCAACTGCACTATAAGTGGACAAATAAATACTCCCCAAATTCCCATGAATTTAAATTAGAACTGTAACCCCTTGAATGCTAAAGATCGCTTGCATTCGAAGGGTTAACCCTTTGAGTGCTGTAGGGGTAGGCACTCAAAGGGTTAAAACTCAATTTAACTCAATAGAAATTTGTATATGTCACCTACGGTTCAGTTGGTTTCTCCCAGAATTTCTCCAGCTCTTCTTAGTACATCAGCCTCAGTGTATTGGCTCCTGAGCGTTAATTCCGCTCACCTAATTACAGCAGAAGCTGTGCTCATTAACTCCTCTCATCTGGCTCACTGCTCAGCTAAATATTCTGTAAATGAGCTGACAATTATGGCAGCATTACCACTACCAGTTCAGCTCCCAGCTACACAAGGCTGCCTCGGATGCTGCCACTGCTGGTATTATCAGGTTAGGAGTTTCATAAACATATTGAAGCAGTTAATTGGAGAACTATTAAAACCTGAAAATAGGTTTAGCAACAGGAGGGGGCGGCTGTCGGTTTATTTGTTTGTTGTTTTACTCTGAAAAAGGATATACAACATGTTCCCCACTGCAGGGAATCCCTAGAGGTGTGAGAGTATTTTTCTTTTAATATTTCATCTTCTGAACCATTGTAAGGCTATGTAAACCACATTTGCAACAAATACTAATTTGATCTGAATTAGATTTAGATTCCATGCTCCTTTAAATATAGTCCTTAGGCATCAGTAGCCCCACCCATGGCCACACCCCACTCATGACTTGGATATTAATTGATCCTGGCAATTTAAAGCAACAGTAAACACAGCTAACAAAACTGCATACCCTGAAGATTATGATATCCTTCATCTGACCCATCAACAATTTCTGAAGGGGTTGGGTGGTGTCTTCTTCTGTTTCATGGGATACCAGGTAATACAGAGTCTGAACAAGGGTAAAATTCCTCCCAGTTCAAACCCTGTATTTCTAATTAGCTTGCACAATTAATACATACCACTTTTATGCATGGTCATTTCTAGTTCAGGATTTTGAGCAGGGTTCATAGCCACAAACTTCATTTAATTGAGCTTGCAGCCCTATATAGACTGATAGATTTCTAAATCTGTCCATAGCAGTCTATGAAGACTATCAGGTTAGGCCCCATGGGATAGGTTTACCAGTTTAGAGTCTACTACAGCACCATCAAAGGTGCAATGGGATTTCAGACTCCAGTTCTGCTCCTTGCTGATCACAATGTAGCTCTGGCTTCATCGGCAGGTGTTTACTCAGTGTTTTTATCCCTGAGGGGATATTAAAACAGTCTATGTGGTGTAATAATGCTCTTAGGCCTCGATTCATGATAAAACCACCGTTAAGGCAAAAAAGCCCGCTGACAATTAGCCATGTCTGAGTTGAGTAGCTATTCGATAAGCAGCATACCAGAATGGATAACAACTGAAGGCCCAAAACATTCACGTAGCTTCAAAACATACGTTGCACTTTTTTGTAACCTCACCGTGTGTCCATATCACTCACTAAATAACCTATGATATATCAAATTCAAAGTAAAAAGATAATAGAAGACATAATCTAGAGACACTAAACATTGTCAAGACAAGTTTAGGAATGAAGAGACACTAGCCACCCATATGAATATGTGAACAGGATATTGTAGCAACACATGTTGGCATGCCAACATCATTGTGCTGAACACACACACACACAGGTCAGCATGGTGGGCCTATCAACCTGCCTCCCAATTACCTACTCCGATGCTGTAGCCAACATTAACACAGTATATCCATCCCTATTCTGCTTTACACATTGCACAACTATTGTTCTCATAGTAACTCTACTACTCCTTTAACACCTGAAATGTCAGACTGGTATCCAATGCATTGAATGTAATTGCAAATGATAACCCTCAATTGCTCCAATCCATATATAATTTATATGGCTATGTTCAACAAAATATATGTTGTTTCCTGTGAGTTAACCTCAGGAATATGAAAGACATAGGCAATGTAGTGTAGCATTGTTTGCAGGGAGATGTATGATATCCTTGAAGTGGCATTGACATAATGGCTGAGGGAATGGCAGATGATGGTTGAATTCAGACATCCATGGAATAGCTGCTGCATAGGTTACATACTGTAGTAGCTATGTGGTTGTGATGTTGTAAAAGGCATTATAAGGGCTTTGTATGTGAGTCATCCTGTGGAGTGAGACAGATTATTATGTGTTGTGTGAGTGTGTTTGCACACATTCCTCAATCCTGATTATGGACATACATGCATTGTGTTTGATTCCTGTATCTTACTCATAGGTGATGTGGTCCCTGATGAGCCTGTCTCGTATCTCTACCCCACTCAGGGTCTCCTCATTCTGTACATGGGGAACAGGGACCTCCACAATGGGTAGTGGCTCAATATCGTCCACTAGACATATGTCAACCGCTATGTTGTGTATTATGATACATGCTAGGATGATGTTGTATACCTTGCCTGGTGCATATTGCAGAACTCCCCCTGAGTGATCCAGGCAACAGAATTTTGAATTTACTAGGCCAAAAGTGAGCTCAATCGCATTCCTTGTTCGGATGTGAGCCTCATTGTAACGGGTCCTGTTCAGGTGTTTGGGGGTGTGAGGAGCCACGGTTTGCAACCATACCCAGCATCACCTGTGGAAAGACAGTGACATTGTGACACAGGGACCACATATTACGTAGATGATGTTGTGTAATGGGAACATACTACTTGTGTGTCATGACCATGCTCAGCTGTGTTTACATTAGCCATGTGAGCGTACCTGTGGATGTGGAGTGATGTTTGGATAGTTGACTCACCCAAAAGCCATCCTCCTGTATAGGTCCCATTCTTAAAGTCCCTGTGGATGGAGGAGTGCTTGAGGATGTAGGAGTCGTGACAGCTGCCAGAATAGGAGGCACAAACATGGGTTATCCTCATTTTAGCATCAAACACCATCTGTACGTTGATAGAGTGGAAATTCTTCCAGTTGATGAAGAGATGTTCCTCATGCATTGGAGCTCTTATGCCCATGTGTGCAGTCAATGGCATCCACGACCCTGAGCATGCCTCCCCTTGTGTAGAACTCCTGTTTTACATGTCTCCACTCCATGTCAGTGGAAGGGAAGTGGATGTACCTTCTTCCTCTTGAGTGCTGCCAAAACCTGAGACACTGTCCTTGAAAATGTGGGCTGGGACATGCCAGATGCATAACCTTCTGTAGACTGGAAGAATTTACTTGCCTTAATATGTATGGCACACATCTGCTTCTGCAAGCCAGACAGGGCAAGGGTGGTGCTGTATATGGGATCGGTGTCATCTTTCATCACCTCATAGGTCATTCATACTGTATGATATCAAGCTGTAGTGGTCTCTCACTTCAGTGTCCATCATTCCGAAGAGCGTAACCCTTGTGCAGTATATCCTGTGTCTTTGTTACCATCTGTCCTCCCTGTGCTGCTCCGCAGGTCCCTGTGGCAGCTGTGGGAGATCTGGTTGCAGCAGCTGAGATGCAGGTGGAACTACATGTTCTAATGATAAAATCACCAAAACAAATGATCTTTGGGTCGGAAAGGTGTGGAAGGGTGAGGACGAGTTTGAGCACTTTTGTTCTAGAGTGGGGTAGGCTATGTTTGGCTCTCCCGCTGTTGGGGATTACAACTTCTGTCATCCCCAACCAGCTGTTAATAGTCTCCAACAGCTTGAAAGCTAAAAGTTACCTACCGATTTGCTATCTACTATAAGTTCATAAATATTTGAGGATCATGAGCAACTTCACACTTTAAGGACCAAAGCTGATGTGCAATGCATTGATTTGCAATGTGTTGCACCCCTTTCTGGTCTTTAAAGGGAGTATTATTTACTGCTGCACCCCACTGACGAGGTCCACACAGACCAAAACGTACATCTGGGGTTGTGCTGACATTTGCCTGACATTTTGGGGCTGGACTGCCTGTGGGTGGGACCAGACTGATCTGAATATGGAAATTTCTTGGCACATGGGAGTGAAAAATGTGATTTGAGCAGCACCTGAGAGGCCACAAATGCCTTGAGCAAATCACTCTTTTTCGCTCCTTCTTGCTGTGTGTTCATCACATTCTTTTGTTTTCTGTAGTTTCCCTAAGTGGAAGAGCATCCCAGACATGGGCCATTGCTTCCATGTGTCTAGAGGGAATCAGCTGCACCACACTGATGAGATCCACACAGACTGAAACGTACGTTTGGGGTTGTGCTGTTTCTCTCGTGCAGAGAGGATTTGTCTGACATTTCGGGGCTGGACTGCCTGTGGGTGGGGCCAGATTGATCTGAATATGGAAATTTCCTCTCTGCAATGGCACATGCGAGCAAAAAATATGACTTGAACAGCACCAGCACCTGAGAGGCCACACATGTCTTGAGCAAATCACTCTTTTTTTTGCTCTCTCTTGGTGTGTGTTTGTCACATTCCGATATACTAACTTCTAGCATTGCAGCTAATAAACACTGTGCTAATTTTGTCTTTACAGGAGCATAGGTGACTCATTCATTTTGACAGATCCAGCTGTGCCACTCCTTAATCTTCCTGCGCTCACTTGAGGAGATCCTGAAATAATGTATTATTATATGTCCAGAGGACTAGGGATAAGAATTGTGTATTATGGGACCTGCGTTCAATAGAGCAAGTCTCCGGCAAACCAACTGCACCATATGGGATAAATAAACATTTCCTATTTATTTAAATGATGCTTTTAACCCCCATGAATACTACAGAAGTGAATTAGTGGCCAGAGACAAGGGGAATATTGTCCTCAATGGAGCAGTTGCTTTATACCAGATTGCTCAACTTTTTCTATGAACATGGGGTCCTTAGTTTAATTGTAACAAATATGTTAAGGAATACAAGGTACATTCAAGTAATATCTACAGAGCAGAAATAATAGAGGATAACAGAGGAATAATTAAAAACAATATCTTGTAATGTTCCCAAGAAGTGGTATAATAACTCGGGATGCAGAGGGTACAGTTGTACCAGGACCCAGAAACCAAGGGGCACAAATGGTTGTATTTATGCCTATGTAAAAAAAAATTTTGTGTTAGGGGCCACCAAATAAATTTTGCACTGCAGCCATTTAATGACTAGTTACACCACTATTCCCACACTACAGCTGCAGGCCTCATCTCTTTAAAACCAAACACATATGGAAAAATTCATGCTGCATGGCTAAATAGTAACCAGTGTAGCCCAAAGGTAATCAGTTCAACCCATCAACCTGCATTTTTCATAAGTGATTCAGTTTAAAAGCATAGGTTTGCAACACTATGCTAAGGGTCTCATAAAGATGACATCAAATCAAGGTTAACATTTGTATTTAATCTTTTGAGTGGTGTGAAGCACACAATACAGTGTATTCCACACCTCTCTGGCACTGAAAATATTAAATTTGCTAGGAAAATGGGGCAGCCTACATGGGCCACGTGGTTGTTATCTCCAGTCCAATTCTATCCTTCTTTAAATATACTAGTTTAAAAGCCCGTGTACATGGGCCACAGTGCCACCCAGCAGCCTCAGGTGGTGCCCGGAGCCTCTCTGCTCACTGTCTGCGCTGCAGTAATGAGCAGTACAGAGTGCCCAAGCAGTCCCAGGAAGGTGCGCAGAGAGGACTCCGGTCCGAATTCAGAGCGCTCCGTATCAGCCACGGTGCATTTGGGCAGTCTGTACTGCTCGTGACTGCAGCGTGGGCAGTCTCTACTGAGCATGACGGCTTCTGACAAACATCCTAGCAAATTATTATATAGGATTAGACAGAAAAAGAAAAAGTAGGAAACAGTCTGACTTAGGGGGATGTGGTTTGCACCAGAATTGGTCATTGTCAGATTCCTGCACAAGGCCCATAGGGTTTGCAAGCACACATAGAAGACCATTTTAATGAAGGATTTCTGTTTCTATAACTCAATCTCGGCACTGCTGCAGAGCCTCCGCCGGTCCCGGGACCGGATTCCCCTGCTGTCAGCTAGAACGCTGACGTCGAGGGAGAGAAAAGGAGAGGGAACTTTGAAAGCGGATATCTCTCAAACCATAAAGGTTTGCGATATGCCGCTGGTATAGTTGAATTCAGAATTTTAAGGGCTACAACATGCGGGATAGTAATAATGACGTATTACTATCCCTTTGAAGACTAAGGTTGGTGGCATGTGCCTGCCCGTATGCATGCAGTACAATGTGCACTCTAGTACAGACTTGTCAAGGCAGCCGCTGACGTCAGGGACTAGCACCATATTGCTGCACTGGCACATTCATATCTATGCCCCAGTGGTACAGAGTGAGATACGGGTAATAGGAAAAAGTGGTAGAGGAAGTAAGAATGAAGTCATAATGGTAGAGAGAGTAAGTGGGGAAAAGGGATAATGGGAGAGAGCGTGATATTGGCAGAGAGATAATGTGGTAGAAAGGGAATGAGACTGATGAACCCAGAAGAAGAGGGGAGTTTCACTAACCAGCGATAAAGAGGAGATAAACAGGTGATAAAGAGGAGATGACTTCTCCAGTGAGATCAGTTCTCTAGTTCCTATGTTATTCTATGGCGTCTGTGCACTAAGATTTCTCGAATGGGAGAGATGTTGGTGCACTGGCTCCATAGAACAATGCAGGAATTGCAGAACTGATATCACTGAAGATGTTATCTCCTTTTTATCACACATTAACCCTTTGAGTGCCAGAGGGGCACGCAATGCATTGCTTTGCAATGCATTGCATACCCCTCTGGAATTCAAAGGGTTAATGCACCTCCCCCTTGGAGTAATTCTGGAACAAACAGACTGCAGCAAAGGAGACAAATAACCCCTTAAATTCAAGAGAGGTCTCTGCTCTACTATTATATGGGTTAAAAATTCCCATTTAAAGGGATAGTAATGTTTCATAATAAAAGCAGCTCTAATTAATCATCATAGTATTTGGACTTTGGAGAGTGTTATTTCAATTCTGTCAGAGTTGTAGTTCAGGAGTAATTCAATGACAAAGTATCCGCCTCCTGTCCATTTTACTGATGTAACACTGCTCAGCCAGATCAGAAGGGAGGTGCCCAGGTAGATTGCAGAGAGGGACAATCTTCAATTAAGATAAGAGAAAAACCTGAAAAACTTGTCAAGGGGGGCAGGGCTTTCATTGTTCTCATAGGAAGAAGATTGTCCCCTGCTGTTATCTGTCTGGTCTATGGACTGCATTCCACATCTGAGAAGAGATTGTTTACACTAGGTAAAAGGGGCAGGAGGGAAAACTTTGCTTGTGAATATCTCTCAAACCATAAAGGTCTGAGAGATAAGACTTATATCATTCTTCATGTTTTTTAATGCCTACAAAATAAAATAAAGATAAAACAAAGTGTTACTATCCCTTTAAATATCTTGGGACTTGCTGTTTGCCCCCTACAGTGAAACTGGTTTGCTCCAGGGGGAGATTTACTATGCGGTACTAAAAAGGTGATAAAGTGGAGATAACTCTCCTGTTTATCACTTCTCCAGTTCCTATGTTCATAGCTGAGAACTCTCCGGTTTTGCCCCAGAGACTCCGGTTTTGACTCTGAATTACCGGGTCTCCAGGACAGAGTCTGATTCTCTGGATGTGGGGAGTTTCCCACTGAATTCCTCCCACTCCCGGCCTCTTCTCCTCCTTCCCCAGTCTAGTCTAGCTATTTTTTTAAGCCCCACCCATTTTACAATGCAAATCTCGTCATTTCTCACACCTTATCCGCACTACAGGGCTCCCTGGAGGGAAGCCCAGACCAAGAAGTTCCGAGGTATGCCTATGTTGTTCTATGGAGCCTATGCACTTACATCTCCAAAGATGAAGAAATCTTAGTGCATTGGCTCCATATAATAACATAGGAACTGGAGAACTGATAAACTGGAGAAGTCATCTCCACTTTATCACCACTTTATCACTGCTTAGTGAATCTCCCCCCTCTTCTCAGTTTGTCAGCCTCAATTTGCAGATAGTAGGAAAAGCATGATTATGGTAAATAGGAACGAAAAAGAGGTAGAGAATAAACCCTTTTGTACTCTGTATGTCTCCATGTACAGCTTTGGATTGTAAGATTTTAAGCAGGGACCTCGCTTCCAGTATTTTACTTTGGGAAACACTTGTAACCTTGTATTGTCTAAACCCTTAAAGGGATAGTAATGTTTTAATATAAAAGCAGCTCCAGTTAACCTTCATAGTATTTGGGCCATGGAGAGTGTTATTTCAATACTGTGAGAGTTGTAGTTCAAGAGTAACTGAATGATAAAGTATCCCCCTCCCACCCCTTTTACTGATGTAACACTGTTCTCCTCAGAGCAGCAAGGTGGTATCCATATGGATTGCAGAGAGGGACAAGCTTGAAATAGCATAAGGCAAAAAACTGAAAAACCTGTCAAGAGGGGCAGGGTTTTCATTATTCTCACAGTAAGAAGATTGTCCCTTGCTATGAGCTGTCTGGTCTTAAGACCAGATTCCACATCTGAGGGGATGAGGCTTACACTAGGTAAAAGGGGAGGGAGGGGGATACTTTATCATTCAATTACTCTTGAACAACAACTCTGACAGTATTGAAATAATACTCTCTATGGCCCAAATACTATGAAGATTAATTGGAGCTGATTTTATTTTTTTTTAACCCCTTAAGGACCAGCGGTCCCGGGGTGTGCAGTCCTTTAAGGACCACATAGGAAACTTTGACGTGCCGTCCCACATGACTGATTACGTGGGGCGGCACGCCGAACGGGGGACTGAAAGAGATCGCTCCGGTCTTGGAGTGATCAACTTCAGTCCCCGGTATTACTCACCGTGCTCCTACAGGAGCGCAGTGAGTAAAAGTATGTGACGTACCAGGACCGTCACTGGTCCTTAAGTGCCGGACCAGTGTCACAGTCCTGCCACGTCAATGGTCCTTAAGGGGTTAAACATTACTATCCATTTAAACTGTAAAGCACTGTATACACTTGTGGTGCTATATAAATAAACATATCCCTCCATTCAAAGTGGTAGAGAGGGGCAATAGACTGAGCATAGTAGATGGACACATACAGAGAGAAAAAGTGATGGGGGGACACTGGCAGAGAGAGAGATAGTACATTATAGGTAGATTGTAAGCTCTAAGGGGCAGGGACCTTTTATCCTAATGTATACTCACCTGGGGTTCCCATTATAATTGTCTATATATGCACGTAATCACTGCATGTATTGTACCCCTTCTATACTAAATGTAAACTGTAAAGTGCTAAGTACACCTGCTGGCACTACATAAATAAAACTATCCTATATAATAATTCGCTAAATCGTGTGTAACGCCACGACATGTGCAGTAGACACTGCTGCACGTGCTGCAGTCATGCGCAGTAGAGAATGCCCGCGGCGCGGCTGATACAGAGCTGGGCGCTCCGAAAGAGCGTCCAGCACTGTATCAGCCGCGGCGCGGGCAGTCTCTACTGCGCGTGACTGCCCCGCGACCTGGTGGCAGTGGCTCTGTAGCCCGTGTAACGGGCTGTTCAACTAGTACATACATACATGGTAGAAGAGAGAGAGAGGAGGGCATAGTGGTTGGGATGGAGAGAGACAGCGGTACAGAGGGACAGTGAAAGAGGGTCTAAGTATAAAAGTCTGATAGAGAGTGTGGGGGAAAGTAGTAAATGGGGAAGGAGAGGACTGTGATAGATAGGGGGAAAAACACATGTAGTTGAAAAATCTAAATTTCTGGTACACTTGTGACCATAAAAAAGAATATGACAATGAAGTTATTTAGAAAGAGGTAACATTTTGGCCAGCTGTATGAATTTGCCAGCGCAGCCAACCTTATGTCAGTCTCTAACGCTAGTGTTTGCATTTAATGGCATGCGCTACAGTGTATGATCACATCAGTACCTACATGCAGATATACTCCACCTGCATAGCATACTCATAGAAACACAGAAACATACAATTTGACATCAAATAAGACCCATTCGGACCATCTAGTCTTTCCATTTCGTCTGCTGTAAAATCCTCAAACCTTATTGGGTCCTTGGTTTTGTCTTATGTTCTGGACAGCCTAATGCCTATCCCATGCTTACATTCCCTCACTGTATTAACTTCTGCCACTTCTTCTGGTAGGCTATTCCACTTATCTACTGCCCTCTCAGTGAAGTAAACTTTCTTACATTACATCTAGGGTGACCACATTTCCCTTCTGCCATTCCGGGACGTGGTCACCCTAGTTGCCCCTTCATACCTTGAGTCCCTGGTGGTCTAGCGGCTGGAAAGTGCTCTGTGCCTCCTCCGGCACAGAGCTGAAGCTCCCGCTCGCTGTGCTCAGTAATGCAGAGCGCTGGGAGATGATGTCATCTCCCAGCGCTCTGTATTACTAGAGCGCTTGCCTCCAGGTAAGCTGCATTGCCGCCCTGGATGTCAGCCTGCAAGCGGTGTGTCATATCATGGACGCCGCGAGCGGCGTCCATGATGTGACACACCGCTTGCAAGCTGACATCCAGGGCAGCTTGGCTTCATTCCGGGACACTTCATTGTCCCGGTTGAAGATGACCCGGGACGCGGGACATAGCCCTGAAATAAGGGACAGTCCCGGACGTTCCGGGACCCGTGGTCACCCTAATTACATCTAAGCCTCTGTCTCTCTAGTTTTAGACTATGGCTTCTTCTTCTAAGAGCATGCCCATTTCCTGGCTGGTTCATTGGCTTTGCTGGGATTCATTTTGCCATTGCTGTGACTGTGCTATGTACTGGGTGTTGTGTGAGCTGTTGGTTCCCTGCTTCCCAAGAAGTGTTATAATTACATAGTGGAAAGCACCTCCACAAAACACCCACAGACAGCCTCCTTGTCCTCCCGTTAGTGCAGTGCAGGCAGCATTAAGGGAGGGGGGGGTCTGGGTTGTGCGTAGCTTACTACACTGACTTTAGTTAGACATAAGGACATAAAATCTATTCCTGTGCTTGATTTAGTGTGGAATTCACCCTATTAACCCTTTGGGTGCCAGAGAGGTATCCAAAGCATTGCTTTTCAATGCTTTGGATACTCCTCTTGCACTCAAAGGGTTAAGTGTGCATCCACAATACAAAAAAAACGGTGTAACATTCCTATTGGTAGGGATAGTGATAGAGAAAGTATTACAGAGAGGAAGCGAGTTGTCGATAGGCTAGAGAGGGGGGAGAGGGGGAGGAGATTATGAATGGGAAGGGGTGAGAATGTGTGACAAAACAAGAACTGTAGAGAGAGAGAAAATGGGAGGGTGAAATATAGCGTAAAAGAGACACAGAGAGAGAGAGAGAAAGACTGGGGATGAGAAAAAATGGGAGTGTTAAAGAGAGAGTAAAAGAGACAGAGAGAGAGAAAAAGACTGGGGGTGAGAAAAAAATGGGAAGGT
The DNA here is from genome assembly GCA_037306005.1 of Rhinophrynus dorsalis. Lineage (NCBI taxonomy): Eukaryota > Metazoa > Chordata > Amphibia > Anura > Rhinophrynidae > Rhinophrynus > Rhinophrynus dorsalis. Next base: position 23,554,828 of record CM074728.1, read on the forward strand.
GAGAGGGGTGACAGGAGGAGATTCAATAAGGGGTGATAACGTGGAGATGACCTCTCTAGTTCCTATGTTATTCTATGAAACCTATGCACTAAGATTTCTTCAACTTTGGAGATCATAGTGCATAAGCTCCATAGACTAACACAGGAACTGGAGAAGTGATATCACTGGAGACGTCATCTCCACTTTATCTCCTCTTCATCACCTCTTAGTGACTCTCCCCCAATAAGAGAGAGTAAAAGGGATTGCTAGAGAGAGGGAAAGAGAGATTGGGGTGAGGAAAAAAATGGAAGGAGTGACTGGCTAAGAGACAAAAAGCATGGGGTGAGAGCGGTGACACAAAAGGAGAGAATGGAGGGGGTTAGAGTGATGACAAAATCGAGAAAGAGTGGAGTAAAATAAAAAAGTGGGAGGATGTGAGAAAGCTGGGGAACAACAGGTTGGCCACCCCAGAGTTTACTTCATTGTTCTAGGTGGCTTGCTCTGCTCCTTCACACTGACACGGTATTTATTAGCAGTTCCTTCTGTTTGAATGTATTGTTACATTTTTTTTCTATATGTACAAACAGTTACACTAAGGTTTATACACAAAACCGCAGGTTACATTTTAAAAGTGTCAAAACTTCCCCTGAGGGCATTCAAGGAGTTAGAGAGAAGCAATCCCAATCCTTGGGCTGCAGCGCCTCCTAGTGGGAATGTGGTGACTTGATTCTATTTTTTTTTTTGGAATTAAAGAGTTGAAGGATTCCTGGAGAGCATATTCTTGTGGTAAGAGAAACTGAACACAGCATCCATACCATAGCAGACAAATAATCTCATGCAACAATGACCTCTCTAGCATTCAAGGAGTTAAACCCCATGTAAATCAAAGGCAATTTTAGATTATTTGCATTTGTTCCCTATAGTGCTATTGGCATTTCTCCAGTACATATAACATCATGTTATTATTTTAACCCTTTGAATGTCAGAGGGGTATGTAACGCATTGCTAAGTACTAGGCATTCTAGAATCCAGTGAAAATCAGTGATAAAGTAACAGTTTTATATAGAAGAGCCCATATGAAATTAGTTAATTGCTTTATAATGCATTGGCTTCCCCTCCAGCACTCAAAGGTTTAAAAGGACAAATCGTGTTCTGTAAATATTTATCCAGTTAATTAGAGCTGAGCAACCATGTGAGTCTCCCTCCAGCTTGGATTATAACTGTCATCGTCCTTAGGATGTAGTTCAATGACAGCTGGGGAGCCACTGGTTGCCCACTTCTGCAGTAATGCCTCTGTGAACTTATAAATTATCAGAGATGCTGATTCCGTGGTGGTATATGCAGACAACTAACAAATTAATTTTATTGCAGAAGGGTTACAATGAAAATATTAAAAAGCCAATTTTTTTTCTTGCAAAAAGAAATTCTGGGTACATATAAATTATTGTGAAGCTGCACAAATGGGCATCAAAGAGGTTATTACATTTATTGTAGGATTTTATTATTAATTATTATTATTAGTAGTAGTAGTAGTAGTATTTGTAGATCTGATTAATTTCCTTGGGGTATGATAACATTTAGAAATGATACTATGAATATTTTAACCATTTAAGGACCAAAGCTGTGTATTTTGCACTGAAAAGCAATGTGTTACACAACCCTATAATCCTTACAGAGTTAATCTTTTGAGCGCCAGATGGGTACAAAATTAATTGTTTTACAATGTGTTGCATACCCCCTCTGGCATCCAAAGGATTCAGGAAATGTTTTCTTGTAGAGCGTCTCATGTGAAAAATGTTGTTACAATTAATTTCCTGTAGAGGGCACACAGTGAAATTGTTGGGAAACCAGCATTCTTGCAGATGGATTTATATTAACCCTTTGAGCGCAAGAGAGGTGCGGGCATCCCTTTGTCACACAAAGGGTTAAAGTCCTTGGGATAGTAATTTGTAATAGAGGGGATCTTTTTAATTCTATTATGAGACAAATACCAGTAGTCTTTGTAGTGAGGATTCCAATAAATTTCTGTAGATGGTATCCCATTAAACATAGTGGGACAAATACATTCCCACAGAGAGGATTCCATGAATTATTTGGAAAAAAAAATCTTTTAGAGGACATCCCATAAATTCTGAGAGATAATTATTAGACATCGTATCCAAAGCAAGCCTTTGAAGAAACTATTTGGTAGGATGATCCCATGAAAGTATTTGGGACAACTTTTTAATGAAGAGGAGTGTTCCATAAAAGTATCTGGGGTAAAAAAAAACATTTTCTTTTGAGAGGTCCCATGGAAATCTGTTGGAATAAATTCATTGTAGAGAAGTTCAAAAGAAAGTATGTGGAACTAATAATTTCCTATAGAGTGAATCCCAGTATTTGGGACAAATCTCTCATTCGCTGTATTCAAAGTATTTCTGGCACATTATTTCCTGTAGACATGATGCCATAAACTTCTTTAGGTCGAATCATTTCTGGTAGGAATGGCCCTAGGGTCCTTGGGGCATCTCTAGGAAAATAACTGTGTGTACCTGTGGTACCATAAGACTTTCAGATCAATATTCTGTGTACATGGGGTTCCTTAAAAGTCTTTGGATCAAATAATACCTTGTAGACATGATCCGATGAAAGTATTTGGGACAAATAATATCTTGTACACCTGATCTCACAAATGTCTTTGGGACCAATCATCTCTTGTACACATGGTCCTGAACACATCTTTAAGACAATTTCTTGTAGACATTGTTCCATGAATATCTTTGGGATAAATCATTTTGTATAGATAGGGTTTCTTAAAGATTTTTGGGATAACTAATTTCTTGTAGATGAGGGTTCAATAAAAGTCCTTCAGACAAATCAATTCTTGCAGACTTGGATTCCATGGAAGTCTTTGAGTTCTTTGAATTCTTCATAAACTCTTTACTCCTGTGGAAACAAATGTGAACTTTTTTGTGCTTGATGACACAAACTGTCAATTACAATATTAGCTCATACAGCCTTTCTTCATTGACATCTTCTCTTTAGTCCATAAGAATACAAAACATTTCTCGTTCCGATTGATGAAGAATATTTTTTAATTTTCTGCATCTTCCTTCAAGAAACAAAAAAAACCCTTCCTTCTTTGTATTCATCCACTGACTGGATGTGTTGAGACACAATGCTGCCTTAACGCTTCCACTGAAAGGAAATTAAAAGTGAAGATAAAATTGCATCAAACATGCTGGAAATCTCAGGATGGAGTCTTTGTAATACTGACATCTCATGTTCTGAGTTTGGTTTTTGCTCTCTCCTCAACATTAACATTTTCAGTGACAAGGGTGGGAAAAGTCCCTTGTGTTTACTTCTCAATCACTCTTTTTCCTTTGACTTTTTTGTTGTAACTTTCATGATAGACATCAATATCAATTATCTTCTTTAAGTTGTCTCACCCTATCTATCCATCTTTGCCACTCTCTAATAGTCTGACCCTCTCTCCCTCTCTGTTAATCTACCTCTTTATAATATTTTGACTCTCTCTGCTCACCTATCACTCAGTGACACACACTCTCTTCACCTATCTCTCTCTCTGACACAGTCTGTTCACCTCTCTCTGACACACACTATTCACGCATCTCTCTCTGACACACACTCTGTTCACCTCTCTCTGACACACACTCTGTTCACCTATCTCTCTCTCCCTGTCACACACTCTGTTCACCTCTCTCTGACACACTCTCTGTTCACCTATCTCTCTCCCTGTCACACACTCTGTTCACCTCTCTTTGACACACACTTTGTTCACCTCTCTCTGACACACACTCTGTTCACCTATCTCTCTCTCCTTGTCACACACTCTGTTCACCTCTCTCTGACACACACTTTGTTCACCTCTCTCTGACACATACTCTGTCCACCTATCTCTCTCTCCCTGTCACACACTCTTTTCACCTCTCCTGACACACACTCTGTTCACCTATATCTCTCTCTCTCTCTGACCCACACTCTGTTCATGTATCTGTCTCTCTGGTAATCACTCTGTTCACCTCTCTCTGACACACACTCTGTTCACCTATCTCTCTCTCTGACACACACTCTGTTCACCTATCTCTGACACACACTGTTCACCTATCTCTCTCTCTCTGACGCACACTCTGTTCATCTATCTCTGACACACACTGTTCACCTATCTCTCTCTCTCTCTGACACACACTCTGTTCACCTGTCTCTATCTCTGACACACACTCTGTTCCCCTATCTCTGACACACACTCTGTTCACCAATCTCTCTCCCTGTCACACACTCTGTTCCCCTCTCTCTGACACATACTCTGTTCACCTATCTCTCTCTCTCTGAAACATACTCTGTTCACCTATCTCTCTCTCTCTGAAACATACTCTGTTCACCTATCTCTCTCTCTGACACTCACTCTGTTCACCTCTCTGTTCACCTATCTCTCTCTCTGACACACACTCTGTTCACCTCTCACTGACACACACTGTTCACCTATCTCTCTCTCTGACACTCACTCTGTTCACCTCTCTCTGTTCACCTATCTCTCTCTCTCTGACACACTCTGTTCACCTATCTCTCTCTCTCTGACACACTCTGTTCACCTCTCTCTGTCAAACACTGTTCACCTCTCTCTGACACACTGTTCACCTATCTCTCTCTCTGACACACACTCTGTTCACCTCTCTCTGACACACACTCGTTCACCTCTCTCTGACACACTGTTCACCTATCTCTCTCTCTCTGACACACTCTGTTCACCTCTCTCTGACACACACTCTGGTCACCTGTCTCTCTCTCTGACACACACTCTGTTCACCTCTCTCTGACAACCTTTTTCTCACTGTTCACCTACATCTCTCTGACAGTCTGACACACACTCTCTGTTCACCTGTCTCTCTCCTCATGAGTGTCTTGCACTCCCACTGTCTATGTTTCTCTCTTTTTCTCCTTGACAATATGATACTTTCTCCCTCTATTCACCTACCTCTGACAGTCTTGCACTCTCTCTTCTCTCATCACTTGACTCTCTTCTTATAACAGCCTTGCACTCTGTTCTCCTGCCTCTCTTCTTTTGAGTGTCTCCTCAGTTAAACTGCTTCTCTTACTCTAACAGTCTTGCAGTCTATCCATGTTTACATCTCTCCTTTTCTCTTTCTGACACTCTCTTCCTCTTGGTTCACCTACTCCTCTCCCTTCCTTTTTATCTCTCTTTATCGATCTCTTTTTCTGTCTCCCCCCTCCACTGTGTATGTCTGTTTCTGTCCCTCTGTCTTTCCTTTGCTGCGCTGCCTCCTATAATCTCACTGGTGTTCAGTGAGGCAGATACAAGAGGCTCTGACTTTTTATGCTCCATTGACATTAAAGTACTGTGACTGAGAAGATGTGAGGTTTGTCCTCAGCATCTTTGCAGAGACCCCAGCTCCTCCCCAGCTTGTGTGCATGTACCGTGCCTCTCCTCACAGCTGCCAGCTCAGCTAGTCCGTGGCACGCAATGCTAACAGCTGCACTAACCTCCAGCCTCCTGCCTGTCAGCACCACATTCTGATGGCTTCCTCTGTGATACATCAGTGTGTGACACTGTAACGCAAAGCTACTTCTCTCTCTCTTTGTGTTACTCTCAATGACAAACACACACATACAGAGGTCTGTGATGGAGGAAAGGAATCATTACATAAAAGCTCTATTACATCTACACAGATCATGATTTATTCTATAGACAGTAGTGCACCAGAGGGGTGGGCCGATTAATAGTAGTATATCTGTAATATGAGTTTTTTTATGCATCACATTTTGGTATGATGACCTTTGGGATTGTCTAAAGTGGATTAAACAGCAACATTTACAAATGTTTGACATTTTAAGAGGGGAGCTTCCAGGTTTTCCAAAACACATGGGGATTTACCAAAAATACTTTAGGCTTAGGTCAACTTACTAGTTAATTGTGAAGCCCAACTTCACCATTAGTTTAAGAGAGACTGGCACAAATATATGCCTCAAGCTGGCTACCTGAGGGCTTAACCTTGACACCTGGGACTTCAGCCCCTTAAAACAGAACCTAATAATGTCCTTGAGCTAAACTGCTTTCTAAATATACGTAGATTTTCAAAATAAGCTAATATTGACATGTTTGAATAAAGTAACATCCATACAGATTATTCATACTAATGACGCTGGAGCTGGTGATACTAACCACCAACCAGGGGCCTTTTTAACAGGGCCGACTGGTGGAAGAGGTCACTGATAAACTCTGATGATCACAGTTTGGAACCCCCTGGATCTACTACATAATATGGTTCACACAATATAGATGTTCTATTATGGTGATTTACTAAGGAAAAGTGGTGAAGTCCAAGTGCATCAAAATAAAATTCCTATTGATTTAAACGGTGTTTTTATTATTCAATTGGATATAAATATATATATCCTATATTATAATTCGCTAGGATGTTTGTCAGAAGCCGTCATGCACAGTAGATACGACTGCGCACGATGCAGTCATGCTCAGTAGAGACTGCCCACCCCGCGGCTGATAAGGAGCGGGGTGCTCCAAATTCAGACCGGAGTCCTCTCTGCGTACCTTCCTGGGACCACTTGTTCCCATGAAGGTGCACAGAGAGGACCACACTCTGAATTCGGAGCGCCCAGCTCCGTATCAGCTGGAGCGCGTTCAAGCAGTCAGTACTGAGCGTGACTGCAGTGCCGCCAGCTTTGGCCAGTGTATACGGGCTTTAAAACTAGTATTTTTATATATATATATATATATATATATATATATATATATAAGCTTTCATATAAGTCATAAATCCTAAGCAATGTGTTTCAGTGATTATGTATAAATACCAGAATGCTTTATAAAAGATGCCTAGGTCTTTCTGATTCACAAAGTAATTATAAAGACATTCATAACAATCACATACAAATACACTCATCCCTTCCCACGCACACAAACATACTCTACCAAACACACAAACATTGCCAGAAACAGAACCACTCATATACTGACACTACTTAAGAGACGTCTCTACCATTCAAATAAGTAGGAATGTTTGTCCCCTGTGGTGCCAATAGTATGCTCCAAAACCACACTACTTTAGCTTATTGTTGTCAGTGTGTGTTGTACTAGGTATTGCTCTCAAGAGTCTTAATTGCCAATCTGGAAGTCTTCTGAACACTCCATGGGCACCAATGGAGAGTTCTGAGTCCCAACATGTGCTGCCTATGGAAACGTGTTTGCAGCAAGTAACAGCCATGGTTTGTGTATGAAAAGTTACTTGTGAAGCAAAATCTGTCTGTGGGCTGCAGAGATACCGGGTTCTGACACACAAAAACAATTTGAACTTCTTCCTTCACTTTAAAGGGGAATAATTCCATAGGTATAAATCATACTTAATTTGTTTAACACATTGATTTAAATAAGTAGTAAGATGACCACATATCCCTTTAAATCAGGGACACTTTTGAAACCCCTGCACTGTGTGTGTTTGTTTCCTGTGTATAGTTTTTTTCTGTTGACGTCTGCCTGTAGGTCAAACCTTATCACAACAATGGGCTAAAATAGAGTTGTTAGAGTTGTAATATAACCTAGAGGTTTTAACTTCTTAACAACTGATGACATGTCAGGACCGTCATGGCTGTCCAGGAGTTAAGAACCGTTGATGGTCCAGGAACATCATAGAAGTGTGTGATCGCAGTGAGTCTGCACAGTTTGCTGTGGTCACAAATCACGTCTGTGAAAAAAATAAATGTGTCCTGGTCCTCCAGAGTGCCCCCACCCCCAAGTGGTCCTTCCCCCCTTAGGCTGGCAGTTAAGGACCACTGAAAGGACTGACGGAGCAGGCGTGCAGACTGCACTAATCCGGCCGTCAGTCTCCTTCAATGATGGATTTCTTCAGATCAGGCTACTTGTGAAAGGTAAACTATATATTCAGAAGCTAGTCGCTACCTGCTTAATTATAGCAGGGTGACTTTATAGCGGATGAAAGTTCTGCTTTAATAAAAATCTCCAGGGACTGACACAGCCTACAGTGTGCAAACTTAACGAGTAGTGAGGCCCTGTATAGTGACTCAGACAATGTCTGTCAGCAGAGTAAGATTGTAATTTCCCTCCACTGAGACACTGAGGCTGATATATTAGTTGCTTCAACCACTTATTGTGCAATAAAGACTAGTTTATATAACTACTACACTATTTAGTGGATGTGCTCTCCACCCATCCTTCTTACTTAAATGAATACCTACTAAGAACTACTGCCCACTTAACCTTACTATGACCAGGAAATCATACTAGCCCAATCAGGGGAGGGCTGGCCTGGGGGGCAGGGGGGCAATTGCCCCCGGGCCAGTCATATCTCTGGGCCAGTGGGCCACTGACTCATTCAGTTTCACATTTGCTGCTGTAAATTGAGCTACACTACTGATGCCACAGAGCTTACAATTAAAATGTATCTACACAAGTGATACCACAGAGCTACAATACAAATCAAGCTACATTAGTTTCATAACTCATTTCCATTGAAATGGAATCATTGATGTTGCTTTACTTAAATTGTAAGCTCCCTGGTGTCATGAGTGTAGCCCTATTTCAATTGTAAGCTACTTGGTATCACTAGCCTTAAAGCACAACATTAATTCCAAATTTAAGATTAACAAAATGGTGTGGGCTGGGACAGTGGGCTGGAAAGATATTAGAAATGTGCCACTTGATTGAATTTGCCCCCCGGCCACAAGTCGCCAGCCCTCCCTGAGCCCAGTGAATTGTTTCATTGCTCCTTAGTTCAAGAAATAACCTCTTTAGTAAGTCCCAAATATCATGTCCATGGGAGAACCACAGGCCTCAAAATTTGCTCACTGCACATGACATTCTTAACCCTTTAAGGAACAGTTGGGGGGGTTAATGCATTGCATAGCCCTTAAGACCTTAAATTGTTAAGTAGGCTCATACATTCTGCCTGCTCTAACCCTTCTAGTGCCAGAGAGGTATCCAATGCATTGCAACGCAATGCATTGGATACCTTTCTGGCACTCAGAGGGTTAAGTTGAAAAAACTGTCAGCAGGTGTCATGTCCATTTCCATTTCCATGGCATCCAGGTCTGTGTGAAGATGTTCTTTCTAGAACAAAAGCACAAGGACAATTTCTTAAGGGCCAGTAGTATTTTCCGGTCATCATAAGGTAACATAGTAAATTAAGTAAAAAAAAAAAAGACACAAGCCCATCAAGTTTCACCTTTGTCTCATAACCCAGAGACATGAGGATTATATAGCTTTGCTACTGTCAAATAAATTAGTCTTTATCAGAACTTCCTGTTTTGCCTACTAATACACAGTATAATCCTGTATGTTCCCTTTTGAAAGAAATGTATCTAATCTTCTCTTAAATGTATCCATTGTATCTGCCATTAGGGTACGTGGGGTTCTTATTATTAGGAGATGTTTGTTCACGTTTAGGCTAATAATAAGAGAGAATAAATTGATTAGAGTTATAACTCACACAAGTGAATGAAATAATATCTTACAGGGTTGCAGGGCATACCGCCCAAGCGTCCCTCTTTAGGAGGAACAGTCCCTCTTTTAGACCCAAATCCCTCTGTCCCTCATTCCCACCCTGATGTCCCTCTTTTCAGGAGATCAGCTTGTGTGGTGTGTATATATGTGTATCACATTGCTCAGCAGCAATAAAACTCACATTATTGTTTGTGTAAATAAATATTTTTGTCTTGTTATAAGTCATTTATTAGGTTACACAAGGAGGTGTCAGTAGGTCATGAAATTACCTAAAAATGCCCTGCCCACCAGCCACACACCCCAGCAACACCCCCTAAAACACAAGTGTCCCTCTTTGGCAATTTGGGAGGTATGGCAGTGTGATTTTTGGGATAGATCTGTCTTGTAACATTGGGATTTTATTATCCATAGATGTATAGGTGTATGCGTAAATACTATTCTATACAAATGGTTGAAGGTGCAATATACTCTAATTATGGGAAAAAACATGTTGTTGGGTGTTTTTCTATATAGTAAAAATTTTACTGTAAAACACAAGTACTCTTGATGTTTTCTTTCAAAGGTTTTAATAAAGATCACTTAGTATTTTTATGATCATTTGAATTCAAGATGTTTTACAGCCAGGTGGCACTGTTGCTACATCCATCTATGGGACAATTAGTTCTGCTACATTCAGGTTTTCAAAGGCAATAATAGAATAGCGCCACCAGGCTGTAAACATGTTGAACTCAAGCATTCAGTAACATTACAAGTAATCTTTTAAAACACGTTTGGAAGAAGAAATGTATAGAAGAATTGGGAGTGTCTTTGTTTTATTCTTTAGGAAAAGCCCTACAATGTATATTATTTTCTTAATTACAGTATATTGCCGCATTAACATTCTACTGTTGAGGTAAAAATTATTTTGTAATTCAGTAATATTCAGCACCAGTCCAGCAGGCACACCAAAAGGCCAAGTGTTGAGTACTAACAATGAGAACCATTGCTATGATGGCTTGACAGAGGAAGGAGCAGTGCACTTTGGATTGAAGGATCCTCATCCAGTAATAGTGTAATGAGTTTTCATATAGGGATAGTGATGTTTCATAATAAATTCAGCTCTGATTAATCTTCATAGTATTTGGGCCATGACGAGTGTTATTTCAATACTGTCAGAGTTGTAGTTCAAGAAAAATTGAATGATAAAGTATCCCCCTCTCGCCCCTTTTACTGATGTAACACTGCTCACCTCAGAGCAGCAAGACTGTCCGGATAGATCACAGATAGGGACAATCTTCAGTGAGAATAAGGAAAAAACTGTCAACGGGGGCAGGGTTTTCCTTATGCTCACGGTAAGAATATTGTCCCTTGCTGTGAGCTGTCTGGTCAAGTGACCATATTCCACATCTGAGGGGAGGTGGCTTGCATTAGGTAAAAGAGGCAGGAGGGGGATACTTTATCATTCAATTACTCTTGAACAACAACTCTGACAGTACTTAGATAACACTCTCTATGGCTCAAATACTATGAAGATTAATTGGATCTGCTGTTTTTGTGAAACATTACTATCTCTTTAAAGGAATGTGTTAACCTTCCATGCAATGGTATCACTGTCCGGAGTGACAGTGGGTGGGTCGCTATGGACTCTAACAGGGTGTGGCAATGGGCAGGATTTATCTTATGGTGCAATAAAAAAATAATTCTGGGTGTCACTCTAGCAGCATTAACAAATGCTCATGCTCCTGAATCCTATATGGTAGAACAATAAAGTAAATCTCTACCAATAACCCTCTGGCATTTGAAGAGTTAAATGCCAATCTACATGTCTGTGTATTTATTAAGTATATGGTTAAGAGCTGGAACTGATTTATTTCCTTGTCACTCAGTCTTGACGTCTCAATAACACACCATGGGGTGCTGATGAAGCAGCAGGTTTAAGAACATGGAAAAAGATATTGGAATAGAGACTGCATTGCCCGCACAGGGAATAAAGGCAGAAAAACCTAAAATATAATAGAAGCGATGCAGGATGATGCCAGTCCTGGGTTGTCACAGGGAAGGGACAGAAGGCTCTCAGCTAATGAGCTGTCCCTCTGAAGGGACCTTCGGTGCCTGTCACTCATTCTGCACACAAAAGAGCCGCACACAGCAAGGGTAGAAGAAAGAATTAGAGCCATTTACTGAGGCTGTCACTGTGACTAATACAGTCATCTGTCCTAGAGACATGACTAGGAAAGAGGGACAGGAGACAGGCACAGTGAGCGTAACAAAATGGAGAAAGAGAAGGCTCTGGCCTCTCACCTGCTTTGTACAATGACAGGTGTCTAACGTTATGTAAGAGTAGTATCCATTATCCCCACTCCCATAAATATTCCCCTTTATTAAATTTCACTGCCAGGCTGGCCTGTCACACATTACTTTTAAAGGGATAGTAATGTTTCACAATATAAGCAGATCCAATTAATCTTCATAATATTTGCGCCATAGTGAGTGTTATTTCAATACTGTCAGAGTTGTAGTTCAAGAGTAATTGAATGATGAAGTATCCCCCTCCCGCCCCTTTTACCTAGTGTAAGCCACCTCCCCTCAGATGTGGAATCTGGTCTTAAAACCAGACAGCTCACAGCAAGGGCTAATCTTCTTACTGTGAGAACAATGAAAACCTGGCCCCCCGTAAGAGGTTTTTCAGGTTTTTCCCTTATGTTAATTGAAGATTGTTCCTCTCTGCAAATCCACTTGGACACCACCCTGTTGCTCTGAGGTGAGCAGTGTTACATCAGTAAAAGGGGCGGGAGGGGGATACTTTATCATTCAACTAGTGTAAAAGCCTGTGTACACGGGTCAAGGTCCAGATAATGTTAACCCTATGAGAGCCAGAGGGGTCTCAAGGCATTGCGTTGCGTACCCCTCTGGCACTCAAAGGGTTGAGCGGCTGCTACCTCCCTGCTCCACGCAATGTAGTCTTGCTTCGCCTCACTCACGAGATGCAATCATGCGCAGTAGAGACTGCCCGAATGCTCGCAGTCTCTACTGTGCATGACGGCTTCTGACAAACATCCTAGCGAAATATTATATAGGATTACACTTGAACTACAACTCTGACAGTATTGATATAATATTCTCCATGGCCCAAATACTATGAAGATTAATTGGAGCTGCTTGAATTATGAAACATTACTACCCCTTTAATTGTTGGTCTGGCAATCAAAGAACCTTAGGGCCTGGTGCGCAAAGACAGAGAAGCAATTCTGGAACAAACCAAAGGGGGGAAGAACTAAACATTCCCTTTAATTTAAATGGGGCTTTTAATCATTTGCATGGTAGAGAGGTCACCAGTGCATTGCAAAGTAACATATTAGAGAGATCTCAGCATTTCAGGGGTTAAAAGCCCCTTTTACATTTATGGCAGTTGTCATTTCCCTCATAAGGTGAAGTTGTTTTTTATGGAATTGCTCCTCCTTTTCTTTCTACACATGGCCCTTATTGCCATATACAAAATGCAAGCGATAAGCAGTTCTGGAGACCAAATGAACCATAGGGAGCAAATAAACATTCTCACTGGTTTAACCCTTTGCATGCCACATGGGTGTGCAATACACGTCACAGAATATTTTAGAGTAGACTTACAATGTTACTTGCCGTTAATATCTATTTGCTCATTTCGAGCTCACCGCTGACTCGCAACTCCCAAAAGCCAGTCATATCTGAGAGCTACCTCTAGCAGATCTGCCTCTAAGCACAGCAATAAAACAAACTGAGCTATGGCACTTGGCAAATTGGAGGAGTATACATTTTATTCAGAGCAAGCACCACATAAAGCAGTGAATGAGAGATAAGCTAATGTAACCTGATGTTCATGGAGGGTTACCTATAACTGGAGTGGGGGATATCACTGATCAGCTTTGTGTCTACACTTGGCACTTCATCAGTGCCACATTAGGGGCCAAGTGTAGGCACAAAACACCGTTATCCCCCACCCTAATTATATGGGACCAGCCAAAGGACACCAGTTTATATCGGTTTATTAACTCTTTGTTGGTTTATGTGCTGCTCTGAATAAATTGTGTACTCCTTCGTTTCTCCAAGTGCGATAGCTTAGCCTGTTTATTCCACATCTCTCCTCAGGGGAGGACTGGCAACTTGTGGCCCAGAGGGCAAATTCAGTCAAGTGGCCCATTTCTATAAATCGGGCAAGCCCACTGTCCCAGCCCACCCCATTTTGTTAATTTTAAAATTGGCATTAATGTTGTGATGTAAAGCAACTGATACCCCATAGCTTACAGCTGGAACGAGGCTACACTAGTGCACTACTACAAAGCTTACAATTTAAGTAATGCTACACTAGTGATACTATAGAGCTTACAAGGGAATGGGTTATGCTACTAATGTAGCTCAATTTGGATTGTTCCTCTGTGGTGTCGTTTGTGTAGCTCCATTTCAATTGTAAGCTCTATGTTATCACTAGTGTAGCTCCATTTACTTCAGCAATTGGGAGATTTAGTGAGGAGCAGTGGCCCACCAGCCCAGACATAAGACCGGCCCAGGGGCAATTGCCCCCCTGCCCCCAGGCCAGCCCTCTCCTGTCTCTCCTCCTCTTTATTTTCCTTTAGATCACTGATACAGTGTGAACATTGGCCATTTTCATGCAGTTTATCCCATATCTCCTCTTCCTCCTGACATTGCCCTGCTTGTAATAACAATAAACAGCAGAGAAAACAATAACCAGAAATGAGAAAGTGTTCTACTGTATATAATTGTGTCTGCCTGCATATGCAGTACTCTGTGATTTGCCTGTTTTATTCTTTTTGATATACTTTGGTTTTAAATTCTTATCTCCAACGTGACTGGCTGAAGATGATGGGGGATGCAGTCCAACAAAAGGCAGAAGGTATCAGCTTCCCCACCCCTGTTTGAGAAATGTATGTTTGGGGGGGACTACACCCAGTTCTTTGTTTCAAGTATAAGGTCCTGAATATTTTTGACTTGTGCCTGCAAGGTGGGGTGAGGGTAATTGGAGTTCTCTGTACAATTTACACATGCTTGTTAGCTATCATATCAATGTGAAGTCAGCCAGCCTGCTAAGATCTGTCCTAATGGAGATATAAGTGTCAATATGTGTAAATTACTGTCTTAGAATGTTAAAGAGGTCAATGATCCAGTGAAGCATTCCTTGGTAATGAGACATGTCAAAAAACAGCCTCCTGATATAATCTTGTTGAAAGAAACACTTTTATACAGAAGCAAAATACTCACACTCAAAAAAGTCATGGTTGGGCAAACAGCATCATGTCTTATTCTCATTGGTTGAAGGGGTGTTGCTAGTCAGAAAAAAAAAGTGCAATGTGATTGAATTAACCCTAAGGGTGGATTTCATATATCTGTAAGTATGATAGTATGTAAAACATTAATTATACTGAATCTGTATATCACCCCATCCTCCATATGAGTTCTTCATTTCAAGAAATGTCAAAATGGATAGCTTCTCACACCAATATTCAAGTTATTAGTATGGGAGATTTTAAAACTATCTTAGATGCACACTTGACTACCTACATACGACCTTCCTCTAATGTTTTCACAAATGTTATGCTTTACTTATTTAATTAATTTCAGCATACAAGTAATATTAAATCCCACATGATCACAGGGCATGCTACATGAGTATAAATATTATATTCTATATGCTATTTTATAAAACTAAAAATTAGGACCTGCCTACCCTGAATAGAGTAGATAGGGGTCTACCTACCAGAGTGGCAGGTGAGATGGAATCAAGTAGTTTAGGGCACAATTCATCTTAACTATATTCTGCTTGCCCTCAAAAGAACTTGTGAATTGTATGTGCCACCTAGGAAACAGAATTTCTTTCTCCTGGGACCCTGACTACTGCGTCCCGCCAGATGGGCATAGGTCAGTTTAAGTCAGGGTGCCCTTGCTTGGATCCCGAATAACGCACTTTCTGTAATCAATTTCTAACTACATCCTAAGCCTTGCAGTGGCTGGCGTCCTTTTGTTATTTTATCTTGCTTTTAAGCAAATTTTGCTGCAACTGCTGGTGACTAGCAATAGTTGCCATGAACTACAGCACAGAGATCCTGCTGTCTCCTGTTGGTCACCATCCACATGTTCAAATGAGATATTGAATCATTAAGATCTCAGATCATCCACTTTTTGTGGAACTCATATGTGCATTAGCCTGTCATATGTAGCTGATGTCATATAAACAAATCCACTCTGTTTGGTTCCATCTCCAGTTTAAATATGTTCCTATGACTGCTTGCTGGCTAACTGAAGCTCCAGATACGAGATACAGTTAGAATGGGAAATGAGATTAGGTGACACAGTCAAACATGTACATGATGCATAAAACCCTCAATTTGGATAAAATAGTACAAACTAAAATGTGCAGACACAACTATGTGCTATGTAAATAACAGGAACCTTTAACCCCTTGGAAGCTAAAAATGTCTATAATACATTGTGATGCAATGTCCTGGAGAAACCTCTAGCTTCCAAGCGATTAAATGATGATGTGCTCTGATCTTCACATTCACACACAAAAAAACACACACAAACACTTTGTATTAACTTTCTACATTGCGTAATGTGATGTCATTATGCAAAGTCCATCACCAAAAGGTGAATTAGAGGACTGCATCCACAGGAGAGAGATGGTGTTAGAGGTGACTGAAGACAAGATGACAGCTCCCTTTTGGAATGGATCATTCATAAAATAATTAATAAACAGCTACATTAAAATTTTAAATGCAAAATTTGCACTTACATACAATATTAATGAAAATTCACAACTTTATAAAAAAAAATGTTGGATTCCCTTAAAAATTATTAAATACCTTAATTCAGTATTGCTCTTAAAAAGTAATGTAGGAGTGCACACACAGGAAATATATCAACTATGTTACAATGAAATCTCGAAACAGGATGGCAGCTCCCTTTAGAAAGGATTGTTCCAAAAAATTACTAAAAGATAAGTTAATGTTTTAAAGGGATAGTAATACTTCATTTTTTTCTTTATTTTATTTTGTAGGCATTAAAAAAAACATGAAGAATGATATGTTATCTCTCAAACCTTTATGGTTTGAGAGATACTCACAAGCAAAGTTTCCCCCTTCCGCCCCTTTTACCTAGTGTAAGCCATCTCTTCTCAGATGTGGAATTTATTTGTAAGATCAGACAGATAACAGCAGGGGACAATCTTCTTCCTATGAGAACAATGAAAGCCCTGCCCCCCTTGACAAGTTTTTCAGGTTTTTCCCTTATCTTAAATGAAGATTGTCCCTCTCTGCAATCTACCTGCAATCTACAACACTCACAATTACATACTAAAGTAGGTGAAATTAGCAACTTAAAAAGGTGTCAAATTCCGTTAACAGAGTAGAAAAACATAAATATAATCTGGGGTAACAAATACCCTGCACTCCATAATAGCGCATATGAAAAATGTTCTTTTTATTGACTGACGACTAAAATTGAGCCTTACATATGCTATCTGAAGGCACCCATCCCTTTTTTTCCCAGGGCCTTCATTAACATAACAATCTTTGAAGGTGTCTGAGAATTGTTAGTATGTTATTGTGTGTAAATAGGCTGAGGTAAGTTAAGACAGTCGTTATGAATGGAAGAGCAGTGGATACAAATCTCAGTATATTGATAGCATTAGGTCTTACTTCTTATTAGAAAAAAAGCACAAACATACCGTAATTAGCAAAATACTGTCACAGATGAGTGTACACATGCATTAAAATGCAAGTTTAAAATAGATTTTAGGGAAGTAACATAAAATGAAATAACTAATTGTTACAAATATTCCTATATAATAATTTGCTAATGTATGTTTGTCAGAAGCTGTCATGCGGAGTACAGACGGCTGTGCGCGCTGCAGTCATGCGCAGTAGAGACTGCCCACGCCGCGGCTGAGAGTGGAGCAGGGCGCTCCGAATTCAGACAGTAGTCCTCTCTGTGCACCATACGGTCTGAATTCAGAGAGTCCCGCTCCATTATCAGCCACGGCGTGGGCAGTCTCTATTGTGCATGACTGCACTGCGGCCGTTGCTGCCTGGCACTGTGGCCCATGTACACAGGCTGTTCAACTAGTTGGAAATAAATGGTATTTAAAATTATATAACCCAATATAATTTTTATGTGTTAAGTTTCTTTAAAAATAATCAAATAGTTTAATGCTGTATTGTTCTTAGATATGAATATGTTCTCCTTGACTAGACGTGATTAGAAGTTTCCAACATTCAGTTCAAATCTTGTCTGAGAACCAATAATTTTAAGTTTCGGCACCTCCCAAAGCTGTTGCCTTTCCTTCTGGGACATGTGTAATCAGGACTAATTCTGCCACCGACAATTGGTCTCTGGCGTTAATTCCAATTATTGCTTTGACACGTGCATTTTAACCTGTCTGCAGTCATCTAGTCGGGTATTTGTAACTCATTCTGATAGCTCATTTTCATGAGAGCAAATGTGTTAATTGAGCAAAAATTTAAAGGGGTGTTTAGAATGCTCTTGTTATAGCCTCTGGCCATTAGCACACCCTTTAACTGGAAGTGTTGATATGAAACTCTGTGAGCCATGTTGTCTGATGGTTAGAGATTCACAAAGATTGCAGGTTTCAATATTTTATATAGTGCATGGGTAGCTAATGTACAGTCTGTGGGCCAAATGTAGCTCGTTTGACCCCAGGGTGCAGCCTGTCTGAGATCTTTAACAAAAACTTTATTTTTACCTAATTAGCTTGAACACATGAACTAGTTCGCCAATAAGACTTAATCACCTGCCTGGTGCTACTCTACTGTTTGAGAATAGTTGTATGACTAGCATTAGGTCTACAAAAGTACACTTTTGTATGAATAAAGTTCATTCAACTTTTTTTTTGCTTTTGTAATACTGCAAAAAAAAAAAATAAATCAATTTTTTTAATAGCTGTTAGGCACTAATTCAACATTGTTATATTTAACCCTTTGAATGCATCCCTCACATGTACGAATTTCTAATTATGTGGCCTATGAGTGATTGTCAAACACTCCCTCTTGGTATAGATTCTTTCTATGTATTTCTTCTGTGATTAACATAAACTACAAGAGAGACTCAAACATTTCATTAAAATTCACTTAAAGGGAACTCTGGTGGTTTTGAGCTTTCAAAATCATCACTATCTTGAATTCGTAATTAATTATTTATTTTAAAACTATGAGTTATTTAGACATAGATAATGCTAATTAAGGCATGCCATGCAGCCACTTCCTGTCAGCCCTACATTACCTCCCCCACTCATTGGGAGGAATGTAATACAATTCGTTGCAAAAAAAAAAACAGGTGCTGGAATAGATTTTCCTGCCCTACACCTGCCTAATGCCAATTTACTAAGCTAATTATGCCAAAAATACTCCACTTATGCCTCTTGCATCAAAGGAAAGGCAATAGGACAGTCTCTGTGCATTTTGGGGGAATTCCTTTTCTCTAAGACTTGTTTATACCCATGTATTAAACAAAATAAACTTCACCACTTTCCCACTCACTGTACCAGGCAGACATAAGAGGCTTACTGACATTCATTTGTAACAATAGTGGAGTGTGTGTGCCAATATACACAATATACACTTTAGAGCATAACCTTGAGTGCAGTTACTGGCATTGGAGGCTAACGCCAGCAGATCTGCCTTGGCAGATTTGTACATTTGCCACACTGACCATTTCAGTGGTAGATGAGGTGGGCTATGCATTTCTGAGATGTCTCAATGAGTGGTGGATTTAATGTAGAGGTACGACAGGAAGTGCCTGCTCGGCTTGTCTTAATTAGCCTATTTTAGGGTGACCACGGGTCCCGGAACGTCCGGGACTGTCCCTTATTTCAGGGCTATGTCCCGCGTCCCGGGTCCCCTTCAACCGGGACAATGAAGTGTCCATGATATGACACACCGCTTGCAGGCTGACATCCAGGGCGGCAATGCAGCTTACCTGGAGGCAAGCACTCTAGTAATACAGAGCGCTGGGAGATGACATCATCTCCCAGCGCTCTGCATTACTGAGCATACCGCGCGGGAGCTTCAGCTCTGTGCCGGAGGAGGCACAGAGCACTTTCCACACCGCTAGACCACCAGGGACTTAAGGTATGACGGGGCAACTAGGGTGACCACGTCCCGGAATGGCAGAAGGGAAATGTGGTCACCCTAGCCTATTTTATACATCTGAAAAACTCATTAAGATATTTTCTAAATAAAAATGGCTATAAAACATAGAGGTGATTTTGAAGGTTCTTTCTAAATCATCAACATTGTTTTCAAGTGATAGGGCTCATAGAAGAAAAGCAGTTTTAAGAATGCCTGAGGCCCCGGCAGAATTATGAAAGAAGCCCCCCAGTTATAGGTAAACATTCAGAATCTGCTTAAAGGGATAGTAATACTTCGTTTTATCTTTATTTTATTTTGTAGGCATTAAAAAAAATGAAGAACGATATAAGTCTTATCTCTCAAACCTTTATGGTTTAATAGATATTCACAAGCAAAGTTTCCCCTCCCGCCCCTTTTACCTAGTGTAAGCCATCTCTTCTCAGATGTGGAATGCAGTCCATAGACCAGACAGATAACAGCAGGGGACAATCTTCTTCCTATGAGAACAATGAAAGCCCTGCCCCCCTTGACAAGTTTTTCAGGTTTTTCTCTTATCATAATTGAAGATTGTCCCTCTCTGCAGTCTACCTGGGCACCTCCCTTCTGCTCTGGCTGAGCAGTGTTATATCAGTAGAAGGGGCGGGAGGGTGATACTTTGTCATTGAATTACTCCTGAACTACAACTCTGACAGAATTGAAATAACACTCTCCAAAGTCCAAATACTATGATGATTAATTAGAGTTGCTTTTATTATGAAACATTACTATCCCTTTAAAGGCAAAATGCACTAAGATGAAGGGGGGCTGGCCTATAGGGCAGGGGGGCAATTGCCCTTGGGCCAGTTATATATGTCTGCACCGGTGGGCCACTGCCTCACTCAATCACACTCTTGCTGCTATAAGTGTAGCTATAATACTGATACCACAGAGCTACAATGCAAATGGAGCTACACAAGTAACATTATCTATTTACTCTAAGCTCTATGGTGTCACTAATATAGCTTTACTTAAATTGTAAGCTCTGTGCTATGAATAATGCAGCTCGATTTCAGTTTCACGCTATGTGGTATCACTTTCCTCACAACTTTAATGTCAATTTTAAAATTAGCAGAAGGGTGTGGCATGGGACAGTGGGCAGGAATGATGGTAGAAATGGGACACTTGATTGTATTTGCCCCCCAGGCCACTTTTTGCCAGCCGTTCCCTGCTAAGATGAGATACGTTAGTCCAGTGAGAGGTGCCTCTCTAGTTCCTGTGTTAGTCTATGGATCCTATTCAGTAAAATGTGTATGAGCTCTCCACAGCGATGAAGAAGATTCTTCATACCCTATCATAGGAACTCAAGAGCTTGACCTCCCTGGGGTGATTTCTTTCATCTCAGTGTATCTATCTCTAGACTTCCCTAGGAACAGGTCTGTTTTATATAGGAGGTAACATGGCCATGCAGAGTAACATTTCCGTGCCAGTCCAGTAGTGGCATCAAAAAATCTTTGCATAGATACATTGTGATTTATTGTACTTCGAGGCATTGCTAGCTACCCCTTGAGGGGTTTTAAAGGGGAAGTAACACCATAAAACAACACAGACTAGCTTATATTTATTTGTATATTAAACTACTGTAACATTTATATATTTCTCCAGTCAAGTGACATGGCACAATCCAAACCGCTATTAATCTCCTGCAGCTGTATTGGTTATCTATGCAGGTAGCCATTGTTTTTTCGACAGAAAATAAAGTTCAAACTGCAAATACCTGGAGTACATATCCATTTGCTAACAAGCTCTCATGTGTGAATATTTTTCCTGTGCAACATTGTCATCAATTGGTTATTCTGATTAGTGCGAGTGACTTAAGGTCAGATGGTCCTGCATTTTGCAAATATGGATATATAGATATTTAGATATAGATATATACTGTACAGGTAAAATAAATGATTTGCGGATTAGTACCATTTATTTTAGAGTCAAAATGCAAAGGAGGTGTATTTTAAATAGTTGTTACTTCTCCTTTAAACTCTTTTGTAAAAAAGATACCATAAAAAGAATATGCTGCTACTTTAAAAATAAACATCAACATAAAAATTGATAAAAATCAGCAAAAAAGTATTACCATCATTAAAAAATCAGGTAATACATTTGTAAAAATATATAAAAACTAAAAACACAGAACATTACATAGAACACTGTAAGAGGTTATCATTTTCACAGATCCACAATTGAAATTATATATATATATATATATATATATATATATATGTCATTATAAAGACAAGACAACACTTACCCAGATATGTTATGTTCGTCATATTATTTTCATTCACAGATCAGCAAATATTACAAAACACACATGCTATTTAACTACAGATAATAATCAGATGGTTCATCTAGTCATCTGCAATATATTAGAATTGAATATATATATATATATATATATATATATATATATATATATATATATATATATATTAACCCTTTGAATGCTAGATAGGAATCCAATGCATTTCAGCACTATGCCTTGTATACCTTCTGCCACACAATGGGTTTTAATATAACATATTGTCAGACTATGTCTGTCTCAGGCATTTTTAAGTCACCCTACTGTATTAGCACCTACTGTTTCTACAAGGAGGACATGTCATGAGTCTACCATCAGGGCTGTTTTTACATACTAGATGAAGGGACTAAAGCCCCAGGACTCATATTTTAATCCCTAGGTCATGTTTACAGCTTGGGGCAAGAAATGGTGCTAATCTCCTTACTAGTAATGCTACTAGTAATGATGCTAATATCCCTACTAGTAATGCTACTAGTAATGGTACTAATCTCCCTACTAGTAATGCTACTAGCAATGGTACTAATCTCCCTACTAGTAATGCTGCTAGTAATGATGCTAATCTCCCTACTAGTCATGCTACAAGTAATGGTGCTAATCTCCCTTATATTCATGCTACTAGTAATGGTACTAATCTCCCTACTAGTAATGCTACTAGTAATGATGCTAATCTCCCTACTAGTCATGCTACAAGTAATGGTGCTAATCTCCCTACTAGTAATGCTACTAGTAATGATGCTAATCTCCCTACTAGTAATGCTACTAGTAATGGTACTAATCTCCCTACTAGTAATGCTGCTAGTAATGATGCTAATCTCCCTACTAGTCATGCTACAAGTAATGGTGCAAATCTCCCTACTAGTAATGGTACTAATCTCTCTACTTTTAACACTGCTTCTAGTAATTATGCTAATTTCCCTACTAGTAATGCTACTTGTTATGCTATTTTGTAATGATGCTAGTCTCCCTACTTGTAATGCTACTAATAATGATGCTAGTCTCCCTACTAGTAATGGTGCTGACCTCCCTAGTAGTAATGGAATGCACAGGGAGCTAATAATGCACAGGTTGGCACAAGCCCCATTTAGCAAATCCTCTGCTACCATCCTTTACATAAAGTAGCAATAATGCACATTTGAGGCTTTTTTACTAAGAATAAGGAGCAAACTAATTGCACCATAGAAAAAAATAACCATTTCTCAAAGTCCTATTGATTTAAAAGGCATTTGTAGCCCTTAAGATGCTAGCAAGAGGCCTACCACATTGTTTAGCAAAGATGTCTAACACATTGTTTAACAGTGCGTTGGGGGACTTGTTAGGAGTCAGTGGGTTAAACCAACAATTTCAATCACTGATAATGAGTATTTGTCCCAGCGGGCAGTTGATTTGCCCCAAAATTGATCAGCCTATTCCGTTATCTAATTATAGATTGTGTTCTCTTGTTCTAGGGTTGCTCTTCTTCTGAAAAATGCTTCCCTCCTCAGCTTTACTAAATCCCTTTTCTGTTTGTCTGTTGGTATCAACATTTAGAAACGGCTGGATTTACATCCCTTAGGCATCTAGGCTCCTTTAGCTCTGCTTATTGTCACACCCTCACTCCTCACATGACCCCACCCCTAGTCCCATCCACTGTTTCCTAGCACAAGAACAAAAAAAACGCTTCAACCTCCTGGTTGCTACAGAGATATTCAATGCATTGCTCCGCAATGCGTTGGAGATCTTTCTAGCATCCAAGGGGTTAAATAATAGCTTGAAAAGGGGTATAAAATTGGTGCAGGGTCATTGAGGTTGCTCTGACCACATCCACAACTCAGAATGTGGGTGTGGCCAGAAAAGCTGAGGCGCTCATCAGAATTTGGAGCTCTAGGAAATAGCCTACCCTGGGAAATCTAGCCCTAAATATAGCTGTGTCACTAAGGGTTGTAAATATAAAAGCAAAATGGAACAGTTTTTGGGCAAATCAACTGCACCAGAGGCGAGACACATAACATTTTCCAGCATTCCTGATCCATTTAAATGAAGTTAACCCCTTCAATGCTAGAGAAGGCTCCCACGCATTGTGCAGTAGCAATGTGTTACAGACCTCTGGAGTATTTAAGATGCTATAAGAACCATTTAAATCAATATGAATTTATATTTGTTCCCTATACTGCAATGGGTTTGATCTAGAATGTTCCACTTTGATAGTGTGTATATATAAGACCCTATAAGTATTATTTATTTATAAAGACCCAGCATATTCTGCAGAGAGGTGAAAGAGGAAGACAAGGAATACGCAGATTGCTGACTTAACAGAAACAGAAGAATGCCCTGCTCACAGGGGAGGGCTGGCCTGGGGGGCAAGGGGGCAATTGCCCCCTGGGCCGGTCATATGTCTGGGACAATGGGCCACTGCTTCTCCTGCTTGCTGCTATAAATGGAGCTCCACTAGTGATACCACAGAGCTTGCAATTGAAATTGAGCTACACAAATTATACCACAGAGCTGCAATCCAAATGGCGCTACATTACACCTATTTCCATTGTAAGCTCTATGATACCATTAGTTCGCTTTAGATAAATTGTAAGCTCTGTAGCATCACTAGTGTAGCCCGATTTCAACTGTAAACCATGTGGTATCACTTGCTTTCACAATATTAATGCACATTTTAAAATTAACAAAAGGGGTGGGCCTGGACAGTGGGATCAAATGATAGTAGGAATGGGCCACTTATTTGTATTTGCCCCCTGGGCCACAAGTTGCCAGCCCTCCCCTGCCTGCTCATTGGAGCTTACAATCTATAGGGATGGCAGCTGTTTCTTATGTTGACTAGATGGATTCAAACAATATATCTTCTGAATCTAGTACAGTGATTCATACCAAGGGTGAAGTATCACTTTGGTATGCACTGGGCTTAGGGTGCCCCAATTTTTCTATAAAGATGATGATAAAAATGTCAGTGTTGAGTTTCAGATGTATATTGGTAGAAATTATTTTGCACTGTATGCTAGTTTCTGTCATTCTGATAACGAGAACAATATATTAACCCCTTAAGATCCAAAGACATATATTTACATCATGGGGTCAACGTGTGATAAGGACCCATGCCGTACATGTACGTCATAGATTTCAGGACTCCCTGCGTATCTGCACACTTTTTGGGGAGCCCTGAATTGGATCGTAGAAAAAAAAAAAAAAAAAAAATGCTCGTGGTCCTTACGTGCCGGCCGCATGCATGCACGCGGTCCTTAACCCCTTAAGGACCAGCGGTCCCGGGGTGTGCAGTCCTTGAAGGACCACATAGGAAACTTTGACGTGACGTCCCACGTGACTTATCACGTGGGGCGGCACGCCGAACGGGGGACTGAAAGAGATCGCTCCGGTCTTGGAGCGATCAACTTCAGTCCCCGGTATTACCTCGTAGGGGCGAGGTGAGTAAAAGTTCATGACGTGCCAGGACCGTCACTGGTCCTTAAGTGCCGGACCAGTGTGACGGTCCTGCCACGTCAATGGTCCTTAAGGGGTTAAGGGGCTAATTTGTCCCCTTTGTTACATCCTTTTCAAATTACCTATAAAATAAAAAAAAAAAGTGCCCTGAAAATGTCAGACTGCATGTTAAGGTTGCCTTGAGGAAAAACAAGATTGAGAACCACTAAACTAGAATGCTCTCTTTCCATATTGACACCCCTGAAAAAAAAAGATTCCCTAGGAGGCACGCCTCCACCCCATCAGCGCAGTGCTCTTGTGTGAGGTTTGCTAAAAGGTATTACAACTTACAAGCCTCTCTACATAAATATAAATATATCACGGCTGTATGTGTGCATGAAACAATGTCAATATTTCTCTTCTACTCTGCTAGAAATCCACAATGGAATCTGTGATCCTCTTTCACCTTTTCCGGTCAGTTGCTGCAAAGAATGAGGTTACAACAGACTCTCTCTCTCTCTCTCACACACACACACATCCACACGCATAGCCCTCCCCGCTCCTCCTATTGATTTATTTATTCTTGCTGTTTGTTGTGTGTAAGACTTTGCGTGCCGTCCTCCTAATGTTTTCATTGATGTCGGGACCTTGGTATAAAAACATGCCTATCGTTGTACGCTTTTCCCCCACGGTCCCCTCCACACCCTCCCTTCCACTGCTCTCTACCTTCTTCTCCCTTTCCTTCAGCCCCCAGCAACTCCTGCTCCTCTGTTTACCTCATGCCTTATTTCCCCTTTTATCTTTCATGTCCCGGGATGTCAGAGGCTGTGAATTTAATATTGATTTCCTAAAGTACTTTTACTGTAACATGTCATCTCAGATTAGGAGCTGTGATGAGAGGCGAGGGCAGTCAGATGGATTTGCACGCAATGTGGTCCTCTTCTCTCTGGCTCCGTACCCTGCTGCATGCTTTATTTATGAGAGACTCTATGCAGTATGTGTGTGAGTGTATTTATATGAGTGTGTGTGTGGATGGGTGGGATTGAAGAGGCTGCAGACAGCCTGAGGCACCCCCTCCAAACCTGCACCTATCTGTGTGTCTTGATGGGAGCAATGTGTGTGTGTATATTTTGTGTTTGAATGCCTAAGTGTACATCTAAGAGATGTATCATTGGCTGCTATGTAAACAGACAGATGAGTTTATGAACTGAATTAGGCCCCAGCGGTTCTAAGTGACTATAGCTTGAGTAAAACTGTGGATTGTCTGTCCTCTGCAGAAGATGTATCCTACCTTACCACTATTAGCTAACGCTTTTTGACTATTAAAAAACAAAACAAAAAAACAACTAATAAAATAACGCCTAAATAAAACATATCATCCTATATAATAATTCGCTAATGTATGTTTGTCAGAAGCTGTCATGCGCAGTACAGTCTGCTGCTCGCATTGCAGTCAGGAGCAGTACAGACTGCCAGCGCCGCAGCTGATAACTGAGCGGGGCGCTCCGAATTCAGACCGTAGTCCTCTCTGCGCACCAACTACGGTCTTAATTCGGAGTGCCCTGCTTCGTTTCAGCCATGGCACGG
Organism: Rhinophrynus dorsalis; assembly: GCA_037306005.1. NCBI lineage: Eukaryota > Metazoa > Chordata > Amphibia > Anura > Rhinophrynidae > Rhinophrynus > Rhinophrynus dorsalis. Next base: position 23,581,739 of record CM074728.1, read on the forward strand.
GCAGTCTCTACTGTGCATGACTGCACCACGGCTGTTGCTGCCTGGCACTGTGGCCCGTGTACACGGGCTGTTCAACTAGTCTGGAAATAATCTGGTATCTTAAATGTATAGAATGGAGGATATAAGAGAGGGGGTCAGTATGATCGTAACCTGAAAATATATTAAGGGAACTGAATGCTTTGAGTGCCAGAAAGGTATCCAGTGCATTGCGCTGAAGTGCATTCGATACCTCTCTGGCACTGAACTGGTTAACAAAGCTCAGGAAGGATTATTTAAATGAAGAACAATACAAGAATAAGAAGACGTTAGCGGAAACTGGAGGGTGGAAAAATAAGAAGAAATATAAGAAAAACACCATTACCCATGCTCTCTTGCTAATTTCTACCTAATGGTCACTGCTTGCTTTGCTCTGTTTGCTCATCAACATGTGGTTCTCCAGTATTGGGCCTAGCTTCATATTAGAAAGCCAAGTACATGGCTGACCTGAGTCTGTGTATTCCTAGTGCTGTTCCTGTCCTGTTCTGCCAACTGCTCTGTTTTCATGTGCCACAACCTGCATTGTTATTTTCTGTCTCAGGACATTGATCCCAGTAGCACAGGCTATTTTTTTGACTCATTCCTCTGAACTAGGGGTCTGTGCCTTGTTCAGAAAGTCAGCATTACACAGACATTTGAACCATTTTGTTGTAGTCCTTTAAAGGGATAGTAATGGTTAAAAGTAAGTTTATTTAACCCTTTGAGTGCCAGAGGGGTACGCAACGCATTGTTTTGCAATGCGTTGTGAACCCCATCTGACACTCAAAGGGTTAATAATGTTGCCATTAAAAATATTAACAATGATGTAAGTCTCATCTCTCAAACCTTTATGGTTTGAGAGATATACCTTGCTAAAGTTACCTCGTCATGGAGGCTCTTCAGCAGAGCCAAAATCGCGGGATCTCAACACAAATACTTAATTGGAACGGTCTACAAAGTGTGCTTGCAAACCATGCACACTTTGTAGACCGTTAAGTATTTATGTTTAGATTGCGCAATTTCGGCTCTGCTGAAGAGCCTCCATCCGGTCAGATGACCAGATTCTGCAGCTGTCAGCTAGAGCGCTGACTTCTCTCATGAGGTAACTTTAGCGAAGTATACCTCTCAAACCATAAAGGTTTGAGAGATAAGACTTACATTATTGTTAATTTTTTTAATGGCTACAATATTAAATAAACTTAATTTTAACCATTATTATCCTTTTAAAATAAACTGCTCTAGTTTGACTCCACATAGTCAATTAAATACCTCAAAACAATTTGAACCCTGTAAGACTAAAGCAATTTTCTATATTTAAGTATTCTAGATAAGCATGTTGACCTGAAATTATATACTTCATTGCAACCTTCTGTTTGGCATCCCCTAATCCAAAGTTCATCCAATCAAACTACTGCTGCAGGACTCTCTTACTTCACCTTGTTACTGTGCTGCACAAATCTAAACACCAGCAGTAGATCCTCATATCATCCAGACTCATAATAGTGATACTAACTCAAGAAGGCAGTACAACTCTGCTTATCTCTAAGTACCACACGCGTGCTCACACACACACAATCATATGGGCACAAGCACACACACACAAGCACGCAAACATATACATAATCTGACAGGCAGAACAGACACACACAATAACCACCAACACATGCAATAACACACACGCACACAAAAACATTCTGTTTACAACACTCACCTTTTCTCTCACTTAAAGGGATAGTAATTTTTCATAATAAAAGCAGCTCTAATTAATCATCATAGTATTTTGACCTTGGAGAGTGTTATTTCAGTTCTGTCAGAGTTGTAGTTCATGAGTAATTCAATGATAAAGTATCCCCCTCCCATCCCTTTTACTGATGTAACACTGCTCAGCCAGATCAGAAGGGAGGTGCCCATGTAGATTGCAGAGAGGGACAATCTTCAATTAAGATAAGGGAAAAACCTGAAAAACCTGTCAAGGGGGGCAGGGTCTTCATTGTTCTCATAGGAAGAAGATTGTCCCCTGCTGTTATCTGTCTGGTCTATGGACTGCATTCCACATCTGAGAAGAGATGGCTTACACTAGGTAAAAGGGGAGTGAGGGGAAACTTTGCTTGTGAATATCTCTCAAACCATAAAGGTTTAAGAGATAAGACTTATAATGTTCTTCATGTTTTTTTATTGCCTACAAAATAAAGATAAAACAAAGTATTACTATCCCTTTAACCATCTTCAGGAGTTCCTGATAGCTCTTCCATTTACTTGATATTCACTGATTGTTCTTTCCAACTCAAAAAATACACATGGAAGCACTACTCAAAAAATAATAAACCAGTCATGGTTACCCATCCAAATACCCAAAAAAGGATTAAAGTATGGAGATGAAATGAAAATGGAACATTGATATAATGTGATGACATAAAATGAAGATAGAATGATGACAATATGATGGCGCTCCATACTTTTGGCTATTTGTATATTTGTGACTTGTCACATTGCTATAGCATATTGCTAGATATTCTACTTTTATGAATCATCTGGAAGACACTGGAAGACTATAGGAGTTTTTATTGGATTGCATCAATTAGTGGTGTGTGGTACAGTATCTTTATGGCTTTAGGTAGTCATTAGATGTATATTTAGAGCACAGAATATTTTGGCACCAGATATGTTTGCTTCTTCATGTTTTCTTTATTTTATTTTGCTGTTTTTAGCAATATTATATTGGATTATGTATTATGCGGGTTTAGAGATGTGGTTGTGTTCTGGAACTGTGGGTTCCTCTCTTCCAACATAATATTTTATTTAATAAGTTTATGTGATCTATTTGTGCATAATACATTTTTGTATTTTGGATATATCCTCTGTCTATATTTATCACTGGTGTGTGTGCCTCAATATAGTCCACACTTTTTTCTTTTGTTACATTTTTGCATTGTTCTTTCCAACTCACAAAAAAGAAAAGAAGAACAGTGCAGAAGCAATCCCTCTAAGTGTTGTCGTTTCTTTAGATGTAAACCTTCACCTTCACCCCATGCTCTAAAATAACTGCGCTCACTTGGTTTAGAGGCTCTTGACCTGCCTCTAAGTAGAACAGCTTGCCTGGTACAAACCCCAGGAAGGTTATCAACTGTCGACTCTGGTTGAATACTCTGGGGCTACTAGGACCCTCAGGGTAAATAACAAATCCCCTAGTATGTCCTGTGGTATGCTCTCTATTTGATGGAAGGAGGAATCTTTAACCACTAAAGTGCCCGAGAATTGGAGGAAGGAGTTTACATATAAAAATTACATTATTTATTCTTACAATCAATGCCAATAACTAGAATAAAAAAACATAAATCTTAAAACAATGCATTATTTTAAAATGTATTACTTCTTCAGAAAAAAAAAGAAAGGATTACAGTATAGGCTACTCCACAAAGCATATATCTTCCCTATTACTGCCCACAAAGTATGGTTGTCATCCTACTCTTGCTGCCCCAAGGGCTGCAGGCCACTGCACTACATCTACTATGGCAGTGTCCCATAATACAACTATTCCGGGGGGAAATGGCCAACTATTTCCGAGCAAGACTCTTAGACCATGATATTGAAAAATTCCTGACCCTGATAAATATAAAATGTATACTGGCGAAATGGACCCTTGATAAGCCTCCTTCTTTAACCCTCTGAATGCCAGAGGGGTACACAACGCATTGCAAAACATTGTTCAAATGAAAACATTGTTTAACTAAAGTCAGTCATTTGGCCAAACTTTTTTGGCTTCATGCCACACAGGATGGGAGATATTTTTATCAAGGTCTTGGATGCCTTAATAAAAACGATCCCCAGGGAAACCCAAGAACAGTTTCATATCAGTTTTCAATACACTGCTTGGATGGCAGTCAAAGAGGTCAGTACTAATAGCACGACTACATAACTTAATGAGCTGCCGATGGGAGCAGACCTATCTCTTGTCCTCTGAGGTTATCATCTTAGGGTGGAAGTGGAGAAATCCATCTTTACTCTCTTTTGACTGCAGGGGGGAGGGGGTTGCAGGTGCCCTGGGATTCCATGAGGTGTTCAGACTTAGAATAGACTGCTCTTTATCTTTTCAGAGGGTGGGTATTTCTGTGTAGTCACCTGTTTTCATGTGGTGCCAGGGTGGCAAGGTAACAAATACCTCTTACTGAGCCACATTGAGCATAATCTAGACTTGGGTGTTGTGCTTGTCTTCCCGCTCTCGTGGATCATTATAGGCATTCGTTGCTGTTGCAATAGACGCACCATCCAGAGCTCAGCCAATTAAAGTTATGGTTCTGGAATATTGTTCACCTACCTATAATTGAATAAGGAAAGCAAATGCTCATTTTCACGCTTTACAGGAAGGTTGCTATGTTCTGGGGTGCAGCCATATCATGTGACTCATTGCTCATATTGTACCATTTTATATGGGCATTAACTGTGCAGTAATGTTTGCTGCTGCTGACATTTGTTGCAGCAATGTGTTTTATTTTTTGTCTTTTCAGTGTCTGTCAGTGGAGAAAATGCTAATAAAAAGTGTTGTATAAAAAGGATAATTTCTTATTAATCCTAGGATTACCAAACAGGAGCCAAATGTCAGTAAAAATATGCCACTCCCCATAACTAATGGTTAAGGACTCGAGGCACAGCAGGTAAGATGGGAAAAGGTTAAGTATTATCAAGGGGGATTTTCTAAACAGAAAGGTTCTAGGTCACCTTATTTACAGAAATGTCACTGAAAAAGGGTACTGGTTCACTGCCTAAATGTACCGGGTCACTGACCTGGCACAGCATGGTTGAAAATCAGCTCTGGCCATAGTGGGCAACTGAGCGCCTCCTGCAATTGTGCACTACAACTACCATTATACCCAGCCAGCCCCATAGGGGACAAATGAAAATCCCATTGATGTTTCTAAGAAAAGTGTAGCAATTCTGGAGCTAACCAACTGCACCATAGGGAAGAAATACAAATACCCCAAATTGTGATTTAGCTAAATGGTGCTTCTAACCCTTTGAGTGCCAGAGGGGAATCCAACACATTGCAAAGCAATGTGTTGAATACCCATCTGGTACTCAAAAGGTTAACTCCTTGAATGCTAACGAGGTCTCCAAGTCATTGCAATGCATTGGAGACCTCTATAGCATTCATAGTAACATAGCTGATGAGGCTGAAAAAGGACATGTGTCCATCAAGTCATGCCTATGCCAAAAACATACCAGTTGATCCAGAGGAAGGCAAAAAAAAGCCTTCTGGAGCCATTTTTGTTTTAGCACCAAGTGGGTAAAAAATTCCTTCCTGACTCCAAATGGCAGTCAGATATTTCCCTGGATCAACATCCTATCTGCATTGAAGCCATCGGTCATAATTTTCAATATTATTCTGTGCTAGATAGGTATCCATTGCTTTTTTGAAAGGAGTTGCATTATCTGCAAGTACAACATGCTGAGGCAAAGAATTCCATAGCTTTACCGTCCTTACATTCAAGGGGTTAAAGGCCCCATTTAACCCTTAGAGTGCCAGAGAGTTATCCAACACATAACCTTTGACACATTTTTTTCATACTTTCGATTATTGATATGGGGCTTACTGCCCCATATCAATACATCCACTGGTGACTTAAGGGTTTTTTGAGCTTTTTTTCAGGTTCAATCACGTTTGAGATGCGTTAAAGGACCCCAATACAAACTGTTAAAATGGGTCCCTTAACTGAACTTAAGGCTAACTCATGGAATTGAATGGCATATTTCAACGTTTTGTTATGTATTTCAATGGGTGCAAACTTAGCGCCAGAGGTGCTTTTTTCAGCGATATTTCTTCATAGCACAGGTAATTGATTTGCTTACCGTGCTTGAACAAATGCAATTTGGTGTTTTTTTTTGCATAGGCCTCAGTTGAATAGAGGCCTAAGGTCCCTTCTACAGACATGAGTTAACAAATAAACCTGGACTAGCATTGAATTTATATTTACAGAATATGACATGCATTTGAAACAAATTTTATGAGTACACAGTGGGGGGGATTAAAGAATCAGTAAACTTTTTTAATGAAAAAATATATATAGTAGGGATTTTCCTATTGAGTAAAATAAGGGTACTCCCACTGCTGAGAGATTTATATTTCCAGAGTTATTACAGTTTAAACCCATGGTTTTTTTTTTTTTTACATTAGCAGTGCCCTCTAGTGGTCAGATTCTAATTAGAATTCCTATTAGATTCTAATGGAGAGAAAAGTCAGAGACATACAGTTCTCCATAGAATGTGATAGAAACTGCCTGTCACTTCCTGTCAGAACTATCAGGAAGTAAACACAGTAAATTCACTTCCTGATTATTTAAACTGCTATAAATTTTGAATAAAACATCTGACAGCGATGGGAATGACCTTGTTTTATTCAGCAGGAAATGCTCTATACAATATGTGTTTTCATAAAAAAAAAGTGTACTGCTCCTTTAACTTAGCACACATCCAGTCTGCATATTTAGAATTTCCTGGCCATAGTAAGGTAAGTGGTGGATTATTATTAAGAGATGTTAGCTCTCCTTTAGGCTATGGACAATGCAATTCCAAATTTGAATATCAGCCCATAAAGTTCTAATTATGTCTCTTGCATTCACTCGCAGTTCAACTAAACTTGCCTTCCTGTTGCCTGGACATATTCTGGAGCAGGTAGGAGACTGATGTAAAATTGGCCGCTCTGCAATGCCAATAAAACCCTGATCTGTGCATTTCTCTATGCACCAGCAGAGCTTCCCTGCAACAAAAGGGAAAAACACACACAAAAAAAGAAGTTTTATTTTCTGAAAAGCAGAGGAAAGCCTTTCCTGCTGTTTGCACTTCTTTCCATTTCAACTCTCGCCCTGCATGCTGGCCTTTCCTTTTGCTATACATATATATATTTTTTTTAATGTTCTATCTATCTCAACTTTTATAGCATCTGGGACAATGCATTCTACTCTGTAGAAATAGCAAGTTCAATTTCCAAGCTGCAGGATCCCTTTCCTACCCCCAAATCTCCAATTCAGAGCTGTTTCACTTACTGCCTGATGTCTCCGTTTTCTCTCAATTTTCCCCTTCTCTGCTGAAAGCATAGCGCTGTGAGCTGCCTATTACAACCTCAATACTGCTGATTAGATGCTGGGGCTTTTTTTCTATATAAGCCTCTTATTCTTTGCACCTCTGAGCTTCCACCACAAAGGAACATTGGAGGGGATTTCTGAGCAATGATCAGTGCTAAGTAGAGTACAGCCATGAGCTTTTTTTTTTCTTTTTTTACTGGTATGCAAATAAATTGTTCCCTCCCAGTTATATTTCTTAACAGTACAACTTAAAGACCTCAGATACTGCTGAAGCTCTTGAGGTCATATGCACAAAGTCAAAGTGGAACAATTCTGTAACAAGCTAACTGTACAATAGCATACCTCCCAAGTGTCCTTCTTTGAGACCCAAATCCCCGTGTCCCTCTTTCCCACCCAGGTGTCCCTCTTTTTTGGAGATCAGACTGTGTGATGTGTATATAAGTGTATCACAATGCTCCGCAGCAATAAAACTCACAGTAATGTTTGTTTAACTTCAGTATATGTGTTTATGAATTACTGTGTAAATTAAATACTTTGGTTTTGCTTTAAATCATTTATTCAGTTACACAGAGGTATCAGTAGGTCATGATATAACTTAAAACTTCTGGCAATGCCCCACCCACCAACCACCCCCTGCAACACCTAAAAACAAAGTGTCCCTCTTTGGTCATTTAGAATGTTGAGAGGTATGGTATATGTGTTTATACATTAGTATGTGTAAATAAAATACTGTGGCATTGTTCCAACTTATTTATTCAGTTACATATAGAGGTGCAAATAGGTCATCAAATAACCTTAAAAATTCATAGTAATGCCCCATCTACCAGCCACGCCCCCAGCAACACCCCCTAAAACAAAACTGTCCCTCTTTGGCCATTTAAAATGTTGGGAGGTATGCAATACAGAACGAATAAAAAAGAAAATCCACATTGATTTGAGTGGGGCTTTTTATACGTTAAGATTTACTTACATACATAACTCTATGAAGTCCAGAGGAATTTGCAGTGATTGGTTGATAATGTGTTGTTCACCCTTCTGGCCCTTAAAAGGATATTAATGTTTCACAAAAACAGCAGCTCCAATTAATCTTCATAGTATTTGGGCCATAGAGAGTGTTATTTCATTACTGTTAGAGTTGTGGTTCACGAGTAATTGAAGGATAAAGTTTCCCCCTCCCGCCCATTTTAGCTAATGTAAGCCATCTCTTCTCAGATGTGGAATCTGGTTGTAAGACCAGACAGATAACAGAAGGGGACAATCTTCTTCCTATGAGAACAATGAAAGCCCTGCCCCCTTTACAAGTTTTTCAGATTTTTCCCTTATCTTAATTGAAGATTGTCCCTCTCTGCAGTCTAACTGGCACCTCCCTTCTGATCTGGCTGAGCAGTGTTACATCAGTAAAAGGGGCGGGAGGGGGTTACTTTGTCATTGAATTACTCTTGAACTACAACTCTGACAGAATTGAAATAACACTCTCCAAGGTCCAAATACTATGATGATTAATTAAAGGGATAGTAATACTTAAAATGTAAAAAAAAATATGTTGTAGGGTTTATCCCCCTGAGTAAAACAAGAGTACTCACACTGCTGAAAGGTTTTTCATTCAAAAGTTATTAATTTTCAAAGCTGAATTTTTTAGGTGCAGTATCACAGTGGCCTGAAATTGTACAGTGGCGCTGTTGCTACACGATCCTATGGACAGCTGTGGTCCCGGGACCATAAATCTCCATAGGATGGTGTAGCAACAGCGCCACTGTACAATTTCAGGCCACTGTGATATTGCACCTAAAAAATTCAACTTTGAAAATTAATAACTTTTGAATGAAACACCTTTCAGCAGTGGGAGTACTCTTGTTTTACTCAGGGGGATAAACCCTACAACATATTTTTTTCTACATTTTAAGTATTACTATCCCTTTAAAGCTGCTTTTATTGTGAAACATTACTATCCCTTTAAGGGGTTAACAGTGAATGTATTAATAGTAACAATTAACAGGGATTTATTGACAATTAGAATATTTGATAATTAAACAATGGTTAACAGGTCTCCAGTACTGTACACAATACTTTAGGTGAGGTCTAAACGGAGATCTGTAGAGTGGCATGACCACTTCCCTCTGTTACTAATGCCCCTATAGGCTGGAGCCAATTCAGAGAGGGGCTACTAAAATGGTAAATGGTTTTAGAGTACAGAAAACATCAGTTTAGACTAAAGGATCTAAACAAGCATAGCTTGAGGGAGAGAACGAGAGGATATGATGGAAGCATTCAAATACATAAAGGTATTCAACAAAATACAAGGAAAGCCAAAAAAAATGTGCTGAGGAGAAATAACATTCCTCTTGACTCTGCTGACTTGAGGATCTACCTCTCAAATTCTGTCTGTTCTTGATTTAATTAGTTACCAATTTTGTTGGTGATACTGGTCTATAGGGCATTGTTGTGGTTTCCCCATCCTATATAATAATTCGCCAGGATGTTTGTCAGAAGCCGTCATGCGCAGTAGAGACTGCCGAACGCACAGAATGCTGGGAGTTCTGTGCTGGTAGCATTCTGTGCTTTCTGGCAGTCTCTACAGTGCATGACTGTGTCGGCAGCAGGACGCAGAGCAGGACCGGCCTCTTAACCCTTTGAGTGCCGGAGGGGTACGCAACACATTGCATCACCCAGACCTTGGCCCGTGTACACGGGCTTTTACACTAGTATTATATAAATCCAGTCGGTCCCGTATAGAGTCTCATGACAGCAGTCTACCAACCTGCACTGTATGAAACACAGTTAAAACCATTTCTGGTTCCATATTTGTCATTGGTCATTGTGTTAAATCCTTCATTGTCACTCAGTAGACTAAAAATGTAGCTTAGAGGGCCAGCTATACCATAGGGAACGTATAGTATTTCCTAACTTTGCAGTGATTTATATGGGGCTTTTAACCCTTTGAATACTTAAGAAGTCTTCAACGCATAGCACTTGAAACCTCTGAATCATTCAAGGGGTTAAAAGCTCCATTGAAATTAATGGTAATTTCCCTACAATGCAGATGGTTTGGCTCCAGTTTTCCTTTACACATCTGGTGCTTTTGAAGCAGTCTTGTAAAACATTGTTTTATTTCTTAATCTGCACAAGTGTATAAAGCAGAATGGTTATTTACAGCTCAGCTTCTCAATGGCCAGTTGATTGTTATGAGTGTTGTAGTCCATCAACAGCTGAAGGGCTGTGGATTGCTCACCCTGTCCAATACACTCAGACCCCCAATTGATTGCACTGTCCTGTTACAAGTACATCAGTACTTGGAATGCATACAATTATGGTGATTACTGTTTAACTCCGTCTGGTAAGAAGCTGTTCTGTATTAGGATTTCAATTTCAAAATATTTTCATACCTTGGACAAGAGAAATGCGTGCTTCTTGGTGAAATGTAACTACATTAGCTTATGGGAAATATTGCTGTGTCTTTCGGTTTTCAAGTGTTTTTTTGCTTGTGAAAACAGAATTCTCACTGAAAAAAAAATTTGAAAAGTATTTGAAACATGAGATTCTTCTGTCTATACAATGGAAACGTTCATACTTTATAAATGCGTACACTATTTCTTTAGTTATAGCTTCATCAAGACGAGAAACTAACAACAGTGTAAATATTTATATGACTGTCTTGGCCTTTTAGTATTTTTCCCTGTATGCGTTGCGTCAAACACAGTGCTGAGATTCAGGAATAATTCTGGGGGGAAAACTGCAATAATGGCAGCGGAGGGCTGGCCTGGGGGGCAATTGCCCCCTGGGCCGGTCATATGTCCTGCTTGCTGCTATAAATGGAGCTCCACTAGTGATACCACACCAATTGCAACTAAGCTACACAAATTATATCACAGAGCTGCAATCCAAATGGAGCTACATTACACCTATTTCCATTGTAAGCTCTATGATACCATTAGTTAGCTTTAGATAAATTGTAAGCTCTGTAGCATCACTAGTGTAGTCCGATTTCAACTGTAAACCATGTGGTATCACTTGCTTTCACAATATTAATGCACATTTTAATATTAACAAAAGGGGTGGGCCTGGACAGTGGGAACAAATGACAGTAGAAATGGGCCACTTATTTGTATTTGCCCCCTGGGCCACAAGTTGCCAGCCCTCCCCTTAATAATGGGCAGGGGAAAATCCCATTGATTTAAATGGAGTTTTAACATCTTTAATGTTAGATAGGTTTCCATGTACTATGCAAAAATAATAGAAATGAAATATAATATACTGCTATATGCAGGGCAAATCAATTACCCCATAGGGGGCAAATACAGTTCATCTTAGAACTTCTGCCTGAATGTACTTGAGGGCAGATGTAAACCTTTGCTGACTGACATAACCACAGGGGATAGTGTAACCTCTAGGGGAGATTCAGTAAAGCATGATAAAGAGGTGATAAAAAGGTGATAAAGAGGAGATGACTTCTCCAGTTCCTGTGTTATTCTATGGATCCTATGCACCAAAATCTCCAAAAATTAAGAACTGGAGAAGTGATATCCATGGATAAACCTTCTCTACTCTATGAACTCTTTATCACGCCTTAATGCATAACCCCCCTAGAATGCTAGAGACATCTTCAACATATTGGGGTACATGCACTAAGATGTGATAAAGAGGTGATAAAGCAGAGATGACTTCTCCAGTGATATCACTTCTCCAGTTCTTATGTTAGTCTATGAAGCCAATGCACTATTACCTCTCTAAGTTTAGAGATCTTAGTGCATAGGGTAATAAAATGACATAGGAAATGGAGAAGTGATATCACTGGAGAATCCTACTTCAATTTATCACCTCTTTATCACGCCTTAGTGCATAATCCCCGTTGTGAAGCAATACATCAAGTATAAAACATTTGTTAACTTTATTTGTGCTTTTAGGTGGAGAAAATAGAATCATCATTTTAAATTTTACTTAAAATATAACCTTGAACACGATAGTCAGGAGTGTAGCTAGGTACTGACCGATGGTGCTAAATCCTTAGATCTTATGCTTAACCCTTTAAGGACCATTGACGTGGCAGGACCATCACGTTGGTCCGGCACTTAAGGACTGGTACGTCCTATGGGAGCGCGGTGAGTAATACCGGGGACTAAAGTTGATCGCTCCAAGACAGGAGCGATCTGTTTCAGTCCCCCGTTTGGCGTGCCCCCCACGTGATCAGTCACGTGGGACAGCACGTCAAAGTTTCCTATCTGGTCCTTAAAGGACCACACACCCCAGAACCACTGGGTTAAAGGTATAGTAAACAAAAAAACAAAAACAAACACACATTGTAGGACTTTTCCTGTTGAGTAAAACAAGAGAACCCCAACTGCAAAGAGATTCATATTTACATAATTATTACAGTGTACACTGTTTTTTTAACGTTAACAGTGCCCTCTAGTGGTTAGATTTCAATTCATTATTATTTTGTATTCTGTGGGAGAAGTGAATCATTGACAAAAACTTCTCAATAGAATGTGATGGAAACTACTGAGTTGTGCATGCTGTCATGAAGTAGTCATGCAATCACTTTGTTACAAATTAGAATAAAAATGACAGAAGTGGGTGTGCCCTTGTTTTATTCAGCAGGAAAACCTCTATAACATACAGGTTATTATACAAATACAAAACTTTATTGCTCCTTTATAGCCCCATGTATTGTTGTCATGTAATGATGCTAGTAATAATACTCTGGGTTGGCCTAAGCTGGGGCTTCTTGTCATGTAATGATGCTCTTAATAATAATACATTGGGTTGGCCCAAGCCCGGGTTTCTTAGGGGTACCTGTTGATAGTTTTGATCATATTCTCTTACTGAAGTTGGCCATATTAGAGTCCTTTTGTCTTCCCTGATACATTAGATGTCACAGGCTAAAATACACTGAGGCTGGAGGGGGATAATGATAGGTTAGTCTGGCTTCAGCTGGAGGACCTCACTTTTCCCACCACTCTTCTAAATCTTAACCCTTTGAGTGCCAGAGGGGTATGCAATGCATTGCTTTGCAACACATTGCGTACTCCTCTGTCATTCAAAGGGTTAACTTCTACCTGCTCCTCAGTTATACAGTTTTTTTGTCATCCAGAAAAACCTTCTTAAAAAACAAATCAGATCTTATAATGTGGATCAAACAATACTATAAATAAAGATTCACTAAGGTTAACCCTTTAAGTGCCAGAGGGGGTACCCAATGCATTGCTAAGCAAAGCAATGGATACCCCTCTGGTACTCGAAGATTTAAAAGTGCTATAACTCCTAGAAACATAATCAAACTGGGTTATACACATTTAAATATCATGTATCCTAAGCTGGCATTTATATGAAAAATATAATAATAACAATTATTATTATTATTCATTCTACATGCATAGAATGTAATCCTAAAGGTGTTTTTATTTTACATTTGCAAACAGCTGTATTTTTATCCTATACAGCCATCACCGTAATTATATTTTTGTACACACTTATAATTAGTTACACGATCCAAGACAGAAAATGCATTGAGATGTTATTAATTACCCCTTTTACTAATGAGAAGAAAAGTATTGCTGAAGATTTACAGAAAACACTGCACTATGATTTCTCCTACCCCTGTTTGTTTCAGTGGTTCATAATCTTTTTTTATTTTTTTTGTTCCAGGCCCTAACTTGAAGTCTGATATTTTCAGGCAGTGAAGGAAATCTAATGTACAAGAAAAAGAAAACATAGAGGACACCTATAATGACTTATCAAACTAGAAAGCTACAATGATAAACAAATTGCACTCACGTATTGTGATGGTTGAAGGTGGATGTATGCCTCTCCAACAACAAATGATTGTGTGCAGAAAAAATCCGTCCGGCCAGAAAAATGCTCACTCACTTGTCCTCTATTGGGCAGTTAGTTTACTGCATCTCTTTAACTTAACCCTTTAAGTGCAAGAGAGGACTCCAACACATTGTGTTGGATACTTCTCTGGCAGTCAAATGGTCAGATAAGAACCTAAGGGCCATATTCACTAAACTGAGGTGCAATTCAGGAACAAATTAACTGACCATTGGGAACAAAACCAAAAAATCTCCAAATTCCCATTTATTTAAATAGGGGTTTTCATCCCTTGAATGCTAAAGCGCTGCTGAATAAGTTGGTGCTATGTAAATAAAGAATAATAATAATATAAAGGTCTCCAATGGATTGTGATACGTCTCCAGCATTCAAGGGATTAAAGGAGCCATAAAAAACGTTATAAGACTTTTTCCTGCTGAGTAAAACAAGGTCGCTCCCACCGCTGTCAGTTATTTTATTCAAATACTACTGTAAAGAGGCTGGTCCTGCTCTGCGTACTGCTGCCGCCTCACTGGCGGCGCACGCGATGCAGTCATGCTCTGTAGAGACTGCCCGAACGCACAGAATGCTCCCAGCACAGAACTTCCAGCATTCTGTACGTTCGGGCAGTTGCTACTGCACATGACTGCATCGGACAAACATTCTGGCCTTTTATATTCTAGTAATATAACAGTTCAAATAACCAGGAAGTGAATTTACTATGTTTATTTCCTGATTGTTTCTAACTGACAGGAAATGACTCAGCAGTTTCTATCACATTCTATAGAGAACTGTAAGTCACTAACTTTCCTCTCCATTAGAATGTAACAGAAAAACTAATTCGAATGTGACCACTAGAGGGCACTGCTAATGTAAAAAACCTCTCTGGAAATATGCATTTCTCAGCAGTGGGAGTACCCTTATTTTACTCAACATGGAACGCCATACAATATATATTTTGTCATAAAAGAAGACCCATTTAAATAAATGCAAATAACCCCCCTTCATGGTGCAGTTAATTTGCACCAAAATTGCACCTCTTAAGCTTGATGAATACAGTCCTTAGCTTTTTCTTAACTCCTTGAGGACCAAAGGGATGAGAAACACTTTTGCAAAGCAGAGCGTTGCTCACACCTTTGATCTTCAACAGGTTAATATTACAAAAACAGCCAATTTCTGCAACGAAATGTTCTTTTCTTCAAAACTAGAAATCTCTGTACTTTTTTCACCAGCAATTGCAAGAACATTGTGTGGAGGAGATAATGGGATATCCTTAATGAATTAATTAGGAGAGACCCCCCTAGGTGTATTTAAAGACAGTAGATCAACTACCACAGAAGAGACTGCAATGTTAATTTGATATTATAGCATAACACATGCTGATTAGAGCAGTCATCAGAGACTTTTCCGTTCCATCCTTCCTCATGTCGGCAAACAAGCAATGTGTGCAGTGATGATAACGTAACGGAGGCTTGCAGCGCAAATTGTATAGACTGCTATGGTTCACCCTTCATCTTCCAGAGGGACCAACAACAACCTGCAAAGAAATAAAGAAGTTATTGATGACATTTCAAAGGGTGTAAAGCCTTTCATTTAGCAAAATGAGATTATTTGCATATATTGCATTAATATGTCAATCAGTGATTTATATTAATGCATGGAAATATGACTTGTAATCTGATCATGCCCGGATTTTCCAATAGGCAAAGAAGGCAACCTTTAGATTTCCTTTTCTTGGGGACTACAATTCCCATCACGGTCTTTGGCTGGCTCGGAGTGATGGGAGTGGTATTCTCCCAAGCTGCAGAGTCAGAAGTTGCCTACTGGTGCTTTAGGGTGTCATATTCCGAGGGGAGCCTCAGCCTTGCTCTATTGAATTAGGAGCCTGGTCAACCTCAACACTTCTGTATTGGGTGGCTGATTTATTTACCAGTTTATACATTGCTGTAACGTCCAGTATTATATACTAATCTCAGTGATGAGTTGAGAGATCTCTTAGAGCCCTATTTATCCCAATGATTTAAATGTGGCTTTTAACCCCTTCACTGCTAGATATGTCTCCAACACATTGGGGATTATGCCCTAAGGGGCGATTAAGAAGTGTTAAAGTGGAGATGACTTCTCCAGTGATATCTCTGCTCCAGCTCTGGAGAAGTCATCTCCATTTTATCCCCTCTATATCATACCTTAGGGCATAACCCCCAATGTGTTGGAGACATATCTAGCAGTGAAGTGGTTAAAAGCCCCATTTAAATCACTGGGATAAATAGGACACTAGAGATCTCTCAACCCAGCGCTGAGATTATTATTATTAGTGATTGTGTTAACCCTTTGCGACCTCCAGTCGGAATGCAGGAGATAAGTGTTTGATGGATGGCCCATATGAGTGATAGCACTGGTGTAACAATAGGAGTCGCACCTGCAACCGGGCCCATCACTCCAGAGGCCTGGCCACCCCCTGCGATCCCCTCACCCTGCGCCCGAGGCAAGTAGGTCTGTGCCTTCTTCAGCACAGACCTCTAACAGATGATCTCCCTCTCTGGCGCTCTAGTAATGCAGATCGCTGGGAGATGACATCATCTCCCAACGCTCTGCACTAAGAGGGAACTGCACAGGAGCTCCAGCTTCTGAGGTCTGTGCAGAAGGAAGCACAGACCTCTCTTGCCATGTTGCTAGACCACCAGGGAGATAGGAGGTTGCCCCTATTGACCCCCCCCCCCCAGTGTCAATGTGTTGGCAGTGTGGAGATTGGGGGGAAATGTGGAGATTGGGGCAATGTGGTCGGAGGGGGCCATGGCAGTTTCTGCACCAGGGCCCGGTGGCTTCTAGTTACGCCTCTGAGTGATAGTCTGTTTTGCTTGCAGGCTCCCAAAGTGGGAAGGCTTTGCGTTGGAGGTTGTGATGAGCACTGCTGCAACCTCCAATGTTGCTATTGTAAGGTCCGCCAAAAACCCCATAGACTGCAGTGCAGCCCCTTCCTCTCTGCAACATTTCTGAGCTCCTTAAGGAGCTATATAAATAAACATTTTCATTCATTCATTTACTTATATTCAGATTGAAGTGGTAATGTATTGTATTCAGTAAATTGATATGTAAACTATCTTAACAGCACAGGAAAGACTGCTATTGCTCTGTTCTAGCTGTCCTATTAAAACTATTAATTATTTCAGCACTTTTTTGGATTCATTTGTGACAGTACCAAGGTTGCCAGCTTTTTTTTTTGTTGCTACCGCTGAGGTGTGTAGGGATTATCCTTGTATTGTTCATGTCTGTGTGCTGAACTACCTAGGTATTGCATATTGTGAGTTAAAAAATAGGTTAGTAGAGAAGTGGAGTTATATGGAGAAAATACAGAGAAATAAAAAAGACAAATAACTGAACATACAAAGAACAATAGGCTGAGATGTATGAAACAATTATATACACACTAGTTACAAAGCCCCTATACACGGGCTGATCCAGAGCGGGGAGCTCCGGATGGCTCACAGCCTGTCTGTGCAATAGGAGGAGTTATTAGGAGGATTATATGGACCAGTATGAGGAGATATAGGGAGGAGTTATATGGACAATTAATGATGTTACAGCCACAGGGAGAAGTTATATGGAGCAACAGGATGAATTATAGTGAGGATTCTATGGAACAACAGAAGGAGATACAGGGAGATGTTATATAAGAGGAGGTATATGGTGGATTATATGAAGCAATAGGAGGGGTTATATGGGCGGTTTAAAAGTAGCAATATGAAGAGCTATAAGGAGAATTTATATTGAGATATAAAAGGAGTTCTACTGAGACATCTGTAGTGCAACATGAAAACTTAAAGGGATAGTAATGGCTGCTTGCAACAACATTTAATACTGTAGATATTAAATAAATAAATTAACTGATATAAATCCGGCCTCTCAAACATGTATAGTTTGAGAGATATACTCTTCTACAGTTCTCCCCATCCAACTCATTCACAAACATCAGCGCTCTAGCTGACAGCATGAGATTCTGGTCGTGCGACCGGCCGGCGGCTCTTCAGCAGAGCTGAAATATCGCTATAGAACACTGACATCTGTGAATGGGGTGGGAGAGGAAAATTTTGGAAGCGCATATATCTCTCAAACTATACATGTTTGAGAGACCGGATTTATATACATTTATTTTTTTAATCTCTACAATATTACATTTTGTTACAAGCAGCCATTACTATCCCATTAATGGGAAAAGTTATATGAAGCAATAGAAGGAGTTATGAAGAAAGGTTATGTGGATATGTGGAACAATGGGAGGAGTCATCGGGAGATGTTTTATGGACCAATGGGAGATGGAGTAATAGGAGAGGTAATAGAAGTGTCGATATTAAGTAGTAAAATGGTACAGAAAGAAATACTCAATTTAAAGGGATAGTAATACCTAAGATATAAAAAATATATGTTGTAGTGTTTATGTCCCCGAATAAAACAAGGGTACTTCCACCGCTGAGAGATATTTTATTAAAACATTCTAACAGCTCAAACTTGAATTTTTTAGGTGCAATATCACAGTGGCCTGAAAATGTACAGTGGCACTGTTGCTACACCATCCTATGGACAGGGCTCACATTTTCTACTCGCCACTAGCCAATGGTGAGTGAAAATTTAGCCCTGGCAAGTAGAAATTCAGCCCTGGTGGGTATGCTATGGCTTCCAGTGGCAAGTAACTTTTCAAGTCTAGCTAGTAGCAAAGGACTTCAAATTTTAAGCCCTGCTATGGAGATTTATGGTCTACAGACCACAGCAGTCCATAATATGGTCTAGCAACAGCGCCACTGTAAATTATCAGGCCACTGTGATATTGTACCTAAAAAAATTCAAGTTTGAGCTGTTATAATTTTTTAATAAAATATCTCTCAGCAGTGGGAGTACCCTTGTTTTACTCTGGGGGATAAACCCTACAACATATATTTTTTTTACATTTTAAGTTTTACTATCCCTTTAAATTCAGATTAAAAAAACTTTACGTAAAAAAAAAAACAATGGAAAGTATGTAAAGCTCCTTTAGCCTTACTTGTTAAATTATTGTAGCAAACACATTTAAGTCCTGAACATTAAAAGAAGGGGTACTTGAGTTTTTCTACAGCCTGGATTTCCTACATTCTGAGCCAGGGATCCTTAAAGGCACATCAAGTGAACTATGGATTACTGAGCTGGGCCAGAACCATGTTGAAGACTGGATGCCAAGAAGCACAAGAGAAGACAAAATGATAATCAAGCTCTGCACGTCCCAATGTGTTCCTGTGGTCTGGAGGGGGTAGGAAAAGATTTGGCGTGCACTGGCAGCAATTTCCCTAAGCTGCATGAGCCGATAAAATCCCAGCTGCGGAATATGAAAGGCAGCCGAAGACTAGGCTGGCGGTTCCTCTCCTGGGGAAAGATGGATATTGAAAATTCTTCCTAACTAAGGAGAGCTGCCTTAATTTGCCTATAGAGCAAAGGGGCAGAGATTCTCCAGGCTCTCACACTTGTTCACAGCTCCCTCCGGGCTTGATAATCACTTTTTGATATTCTTATTTTTATTCTTATTTTCAAATGAGGAATGACACCTGAAAACGAAGAGTGTTAACGAAGCAGAGCTCCCCTGCCTGATAACGAGAGACCTTTGTGCTGATCATTTTGGGGGTGGGGATGGTGGTTGAAATATGCCACATTTGTTCTGTATCTTGTACGATCATTCATCAGTTCCCAAGGGCCCAGTGCACCTGAGCTCACACTCAGACACATTACACAGTAACTACAAGTTCGTTAATGTGCAACATGCTTTGGGAATATTGAAAAAAGTAAGAGAAAAAAATGATATGGTCTGTTTTTTCATGTGATTATTAAAGACAGCTGTTTATTTGTTTTACCTATTATAAGTTTTCTGCTTTCTAATAAAAACTGCCATCTCTTTCTTTATGTATGCTTCGTAGAATGACCTATGAATTATATAAATGTTATCTTCCTTAAAGGGGTAGTAACACTTAATATATAGTCAAATTTATATTGTAAGGTTTATCCTCCTGAGTACAAGGGTACTCCCACTGCTACGAGTTATTATTGCAGCTCAAACTTGATTTTTTTTTTTTAGGTGCAATGTCCCAATGGCCTGAAATGTTACAGTGGCGCTGTTGCTACACCATCCTTTGGTGGTTCATGGTCAATTGACTAGAGCAGTCCATAGGATGTGGAGCAACAGCACCACTGGCAAATGTCAGGTTATTGAGATACTGCACCTAAAAATTCAAGCTTGAGCTGCAATAACATTTGAATAAAACACCACTCAGCAGTGGGAGTGCCCTTGAGTTACTCTGGAAGATGAATCCAACAATATATAGTTAACATATTAAGTGTTACTATCTTTATAAGTATTATATATATAAAAGAGGAATCATCATTACATAATTTATGTCACCCTCAGGAGACAAACACACCCAGGGGTGGCAGTAAGTAGGAGTTATGCAAATCTCCTCTATATTGCCTGTTTCTTTGGTGTAAGCAAGGGGATGTACAAGGAAATACAGGGGCTACATTGAACACACACACACACCTTCTGCACATGCACACACTAACACTGCATGTGCGCACACATCACACGTGCGCACACACACTGTACATATATACACATACACTCACCGTACACAAACTACATACGCACACACTGAACGAGCTGACTACACATGTACACACTCTGCAAGACCACACTGCATATGCATACTACATGCAATACACACACATCACACTACATGCACACACACTCTGCCCGCACACACTGTACACGGGCACACACACTGTGTGCAGAAACTATACACGCATGCACTCAGCTGCTCGAGCACACAACACGAGGGCACACTACACGCAAGCACACTGCGCGTGCACACTCTGTTCTAGCAACATTACTCTAGCACAAACAATACATACGCATTCACATTACAGGAGCAAATATTCTGTTTACACACACTGCGTGAGCACACACTACACGCACACACATACTCTATGCGTGCACATTACACACACATACTCTGCAAGCACAAACACTGGACACACACACATAATACACGTGCATATATACTACACGCTCACACTAACTCTGCGCACACACACTACATGTCTACATACTCTGCGAGCACACACACTACATGCACACACAATGTGCATGCATACTCTGCATGCACACTACACGCACACCCACTACACGCCAGACACTAGACACTCATGACACTGTGCACGCACACTACAAGCGCACAAACACTGAGCAAACACATTCTGCTCCATAGCTGGGAACTCTTCGACTGATTCTCCAAATGTGGGGAGCTTCTTATGAAACTCTGCACACATCCACTCTTCCCGTTGTGTTCTTCCCACTCCCCAGCCTCTTCTCCTCCTTCCACAGCTTATTCTGTACACTTTTTTTATTTTTCAATCTCCGCCCTCACTCACAATTAAGCCCCACCCCCTTTTACTCAAATTCCATCATTTTTCTCTCCCATCAGCAGCACAGGACTCCCCTCTTCACGGAGTCCTCAACAAAATGTTCCCAGGTATGTTCTGCATGCACACACTACACGTGCACACGCACACTACACGCGGACACACATTCTGTGTACACACATGCAGTACAGACGCACCATACATGCACTACACACACAAATAGTACACACACCACACACACAGTACATGCACTGCACAAACACAGTACACGCACTACACACCCTCTGCACACATACTCTACACAAACACACACACAAAAAACACAATATGGCAAATGCAATGCACAAAATGTTATATGCAAAACACTATACGCAACAGGCTATACACCAAATGCTATACGCAAAATGCAAAACTCAATACGCCAAACACAAAACACAATATCCAAAATACCAAACGCAATTTGCCAAACATAATACTCAAAATATTATATGCAAAACGCTATATGGAATACCCCATACACCATACAGCAAAAAATATACGCCAAACGCAAAATGCATTTTGCCAAAAGCCATAGTCAAAACATTATACATAAAACGTTATATGGAATACACAATACGACAAAATCCACAACGCAAAACACAATACTTAAAACATTATATGCAAAACACTATACAGAATACGTTAAAGGCTATACTCAAAACATCATAAGCAAAACGATATATGCAATACGCCAAACACCTTAGGACAATAACCATATGCGAAATGCAATTGCCAAATGCAATTCGCTAAACCTTATTGATGATAAATGCACAACGACATATGCAAAACGCCAGTGTCATAAGCAATACACCAAACACAATACGCCAAACGCTATATGCAAAAAGCTATGCACAATATGCTATATGCAAAACACAACATATATGCCAAATGCAATATGCCATACTTCAAACACCATACGCCAAATGTCAAACAGACAACACTATTTGGAAAAAGCAAATACAATACGCCAAATACTATACACCATACGCAATAGGCCAAACACCACAGGCCAAAAGCCATACACCAAAAGTTATTTGCCAAATGCAATAAGCAGTATGCCAAATGCAATATGAAAAACGCAATACGCTACACCCAAAACACCAAATGTAATACACCAAATGCAATATGAAAAACGCAGTATACAAAACCCAAAACACAAATGCCAAAAACACAATGCTATACATAATATTCTATGTGAAAAATGCCAACCGCTACATGCAAAATGTAATACCAGCAAAACACATGCTCTTGCTCACACACACATTCTTGCTCTCACCCACACATATGTGCTTACACACTCACACACACGCTCACACTCACACTCACAGATGGAGAGTTGTATAATGCAGTGCTTTGCAATACTTTACACACTTTTTTTTAGCTGAAAGGGCTAAGCACTGAAAATTCAAGAAGCCAGTCATTGTTTTATTAACCGAACAGGCAAAAGCTGTGCCAATATTGCTAGTCCTATATAATAATTCGCTAAATGAGTTTTTGTCAGAAGCCGTCATGCTCAGTAGAGACGTCTGCATGAGTTGCAGTCATGCGCGCTACAGACTGCCCGCATTGCAGCTGATAACGGAGAGGGGCTCCGAATTCAGACCATAGTCCTCTCTGCGCATAACTGCACTGTGGCCATTGCTGGGTGGCACTGTGGCCTGTGTACACGGGCTCTTCAACTAGTATTAATATATTATATTTGTCTCTACAAATACACTCACACAATGAGTTGGGAGCCAGAAACCATAGCTTTTATGAATGACATCTCTGGTATTCCTAGGGGAGGCACCCCAGCCTCCCCTCTTCAGCCACATGACCACACCCCCATTCACATTTACTTTACACAGAAATAATGCATTAATCTTCAAAACTCTACCACACATATCAGGAATTATGCCCTTTTTTCATCAGGCAAAAGAGGTGCAATTCTGGAACTGCACCATAGGGTAAAATGCATGAAGCAATACACTGGGGACCTCTCTAGCATTCATAATAACCACTTGACTGCCAGAGAGTCATGCAAAGCATTTCAGAGCAATGCCTTAAAGGGATAGTAATACTTTGTTTTATCTTCTTTTATTTTGTAGGCATTAAAAAAACATGAAAAACGATATAAGTCTTACCTCTCAAACCTTTATGGTTTGAGAGATATTCACAAGCAAAGTTCCCCCTCCTGTCCTTTTACCTAGTGTAAGCCATCTCTTCTCAGATGTGGAATCCAGTCCATAGACCAGACAGATAACAGCAGGGGACAATCTTCTTCCTGTGAGAATAATGAAGGCCCTGCCCCCCTTGACAAGTTTTTCAGGTTTTTCCCTTATCTTAATTGAAGATTGTCCCTCTCTGCAGTCTACCTGGGCACCTCCCTTCTGCTCTGGCTGAGCAGCGTTACATCAGTAAAAGGGGTGGGAGGGGGATACTTTGTCATTGAATTACTCTTGAACTACAACTCTGACAGAATTGAAATAACACTCTCCAAGATCAAATACGATGATGATTAATTAGAGCTGCTTTTATTATGAAACATTACTATCCCTTTAAGTACCTCTCTGGCACCCAAAGGGTTACAATTGCCATTTAAATTTAAGGGAATTTGAATAATTGTAATTCCCCATTATGATGCAGTTGGTTTGCTCCAGAATTGCTCCTCTAGCTTGACGAACAAGGTTACATACATACTCCACTGATTTAGATTTATTTAACAAGAATATAAGCTTATAACTTGTTACCTTTAAGAATTCTATTAGTCCTCTATTTTATGATTGAAATTTTTATTGAGGAAAAAAAAGGTTTACAAAAGTACATTGGACAAAGGCATTCATCACAAACAATCTTGACTCATACTGGGCAATGAAATAGGAATTCTGCTAGTTAGAGACCAAAAGTATATTATTGCCTATGTTACATCTCTCAAGAATTGGATCGAAAAAACACTGAGAGTATAAGTAAGAAAAGGGACGATCGCTAGGATAAGAAGGAGTCAAAGAGAGAGAAGGGAAGTAGAAAGGGAGAAAAAGGTTGTGGCTAAGGAGAGGGTAGAAACATGGAAAAGTGTAGGCTGGGATAATGGTGCTGGAGAGTACAAAGGGTGGGCATGAAAATCGAAGTAAAGAGGTCATAAGCTTAGGGTATTGGTGAAGGAGTATGCAGAAAATAGGAGGGATATGAGAGAAGAAAGCCAATGTATGAGTTTAAGTGAGGAGATCCAGCTGTGAGGAGTGGTAGGCCATAGGGAAAGGTTGAGAAGGGAAGACTGAGCTGAGCTCCTCCCCACCAGAGTCCCCCAGATGCGTCTCCTCTGCTGCCTAGTCTTGGGAATCCAGGGCATTGGTTAGTTCGATTTGGGCAGAGGGATGTCAGAGCGTCTGGATCCATATTACGTTTAAGTAGGGTATGTCGGGTCAGTATGAGCTGGTCACCTACCTTTGCAGACCATTCTGCCTCAGTGGGGGGGTTCTGGTCTTTCCAATGTATGGGGATCAGTGATTTTGCAACATTTAGCATTGTCATTAATACGCATCTCTGAACTGAGGGTGGCAGAAGAAAACCATCATATGGTCTCTCCGGAGGGAAATGTTTAAGAATCTCTCAATGTGGGCTATACATTCGGACCAAAAAGGACAAATCTTAGAGCAAAACTACCAAATGTAGAGCTAAAATCCCCATGTGTGAGCGGCATCTCCAGCACAAGGGATTCACAGATGAATTTATTGCATGGAGTCTGATAGGCGTTAAAGGGATAGTAATGTTTCATAATAAAAGCAGCTCTAATTAATCATCATAGTATTTTGACCTTGGAGAGTGTTATTTCAATTCTGTCAGAGTTGTAGTTCAAGAGTAATTCAATGACAAAGTATCCCCCTCCCGCCCCCTTTACTGATGTAACACTGTTCAGCCAGATCAGAAGGGAGGTGCCCAGGTAGATTGCAGAGAGGGACTATCTTCAATTAAGATAAGGGAAAAACCTGAAAAACTTGTCAAGGGGGGCAGGGCTTTCATTGTTCTCACAGGAAGAAGATTGTCCCCTGCTGTTATCTGTCTGGACTTACAACCAGATTCCACATCTGGCTTACACTAGGTAAAAGGGGCGGGAGGGGAAACTTTATCCTTTAATTACTCTTGAACCACAAGTCTGACAGTATTGAAATAACACTCTCTATGGCTCAAATACTATGAAGATTAATTGGAGCTGCTGTTTTTGTGAAACATTACTATCCCTTTAAGTACCAGAGATTAACCCTTTGAGTGCCAGAGGGGTACGCAGCGCATTGCAAAGCATACCCCTCTGGCACTCAAAGGGTTACGAAATTTGCAGTTAGTTTCTAGTAATTGAGAAGATATAGATGAGAAGACCATGATTTACCAAATGGCTACACAGTCCTTGGGTTCCATGTGGGTACGTAATTCTTTATCCCAAGCTGAAGTGTAACTAGGAACTTTCATTGAAAATGAAAGAAGTAGGATGGCAAGAATCTTACCAAGGCAATGTCGAGTGGACTCTGAGGTTAAGCATAAAGCTTCAAATGGGGATAGCGGGCGAGATGCATTCCGCGAATATCTGGTTGGTCCAGAAGTTGCTTTACCCTAAGGTATCTCCAAATTTCATTTGGGGGAGAGTGAGCTTGTCTGGTACGTGTGGGAATGGGAAGAGTCCAGAATGGTGGAAAAAATCTCTCAAGTATAAATGGGGTGTGCGGACCAACGAGTGAATAAGATGGCCAAAAGAGTGTACTGGGTGGGTCTGGAGTAAAATATTGTGAAGAGAGGGGATGGAAGAGCCAAGAGATTTTTTGAGGTGGTCCACCAGTTCCAGGTTAAAAGCGTCGGAGCAATAATGGGTGGTGTTCCAAAGCTTGTTGTCTACCATGTGTGTGCACATAAAACTCAATTAATGTATTACACTGAGGTAAAGTCAAACGTTCAATGTCCAGAGTTTAGAGTCACGGTTGCAAGACCAATCTGCAATAGAAGATAAGAAAGCCACCTTGTAGTAGAGTTTGAGGTCTGGTACTCCAAGGCCTCCTAGTGTACACGGCCTGCAAAGGAAATCACATTTAAGCCTAGGGTGTTTAGAGCACCATATAAAGCTGTAGAGTATATGTGCTAGGGTTTTAAAGAAAGAAGGGGGAAGATGTATGGGTAATATTTGGAACAGATTAAGAATTCTAGGAAGGATGTTCATCTTTATGTTTCTTGGTTGGGCGGGTGAATGTGATAAAGAAAATTCCATTTGGATAGATCTCACTGTATATTCGAGAGCAAAGTTGGAAAGTTAACCATGTAGATCTGATCCACAGCTGGAGTGAGATGAATGCCTAGATATTTAATAGAATTGGTCGCAAACTTAAAGGGAAAGGAAGAGCGCAGGTGGGCAGGTAATGAAGGGGGGACATGCAGGTGTAAAGCCTCAGATTTTGTTAGGTTGATTTTAAAGTTAGGAGGGCAGAGAAGGTTTGAAATTCAGACATAAGGGCCAGCATGGACAAGGAGAGTTTAATAATTGTAAGCAGGACATCATCTGCAAACGTGGATAACTTATGTTCCGGGGGGGGGGGGGGGGGGCAGTGGATACCTTCAATAGAAGTTTCAGATTGATGTGTTGCATCACTAAAATTAATAGTAAAGGAGGTAAATGGCAACCTGGTCTGGTACCATTGGTGATTTGTAAAAGAATCTGACAAGTGACAGTTTATTTTAACTTTTGGCACAGGAGTAGATTATAGCACAAAGACATTACTTATGAAGTTAGGGCCAAGACCAAAAGTGTGTAGTCCATTAGTCTTTTGAGTGCCACTGCTGTGTGCAAGGCATTGTGGACTGCATTTGATCCTAGAGATTAAACATTTAAAAAAACTTATTTCCATTATAATTTCAGTCTTTTCTGAAATTATGTCACAGTGACATAATAAATTTATGTATTTGTGTATAGTGCTATTGCATAGACAAGATTAAAAAAAAGTAAATAACATAACTCTTGTTTCCAGTCCTGTGCCAGTTCCCTTTTAACTTAAAATACTGCATCCAGTGCAGTAGGCATCAAAAACTAGACTGGATGCTGTATAGAGAAGGGATAAGCATATAGATTTGAATGCATTGGGCCTCATGGAAAAAATTTAGTATTTCTGGAGCAAACCAGTCTAGGGGACAAAAACTTCCAAATGAAACCCCATTGATTAAAATGTTTTTTTAAAGGGAAAGTAATGTTTCATAATAAAAGCAGCTCCAATTAATCTTCATAGCATTTGGGTCATGGAGCGTGTTATTTCAGTACTGTCAGAGTTGTAGTTCGAGAGTAATTGAATGATAAAGTATCCCCCTCCTTCCCCTTTTACGGATGTAACACTGCTCAGCTCAGAGCAGTAGGGTGGTGTCCTGATGGATTGCAGAGATGGACAATCTTCAATTAGCATAAGGAAAAACCTGAAAAACCTGTCAGTGGGGGCAGAGCTTTCATTGTTCTCACAGCAAGAATATTGTCTCTTGCTGTGATCTGTCTGGTCCCAGGACCAGATTCCACATCTGAGGGGAGGTGGCTTACACTACGTAAAAGGGGTGGGAGGGGGATACTTTATCATTCAACTACTCTTGAACTACAACTCTGACAGTATTGAAATAACACTCTCCATGTCCCAAATACTATGAAGATTAATTGGAGCTGCTGTTTTTGTGAAACATTACTATCCCTTTAACACCTTAAATGGTGAAGACGTCTTCACAATACACTGGAGACTTGGTTAGCATTCAGTGAGTTAAGAGCCCCTTTTACGCCTCGATTCAGTTGTGGCTGGTAAAACAGCCAGTAGGGCAATATTGGCTAATGGCCCGTTAGCAAAAAGTTCTAGTGGAGCAAGTCAATTGCTCTATCAGCTGAAACAACAATGGACATTAGATTATAAAAACGACTTGTGGCCAAACGTCCATTTAGTGTGTTAAGTTCCCAAAACACATGCTAAATAGCATGAATAATAGGAACATCAAAGGAAAAGAGCTAACAATCGGTGCCTGATACACTATGAAGCACTGACTGTTATCTCAAACACAGTCACCCTCCCAAACAGTAACCCTACACTACCCCTAACAGTAAACTGCAACAAGACTACCCATAACACTAGCCTAGCACCCAGATCTGTGTAACACTTACCTGTCATCCACTGTCCTTCTTCTTCAATCTTCCTTCTCCTTTTCTCTGTAATATTCCATCTTCTTTCAAATTTGTCCTGTAAAATAAAAATAAACTGCATTGAAATATTTGTTTTTAAAAATGCCCCCAAGATATGCCTGAGTTAACCTTTTGAGTGCAGGAGGGATACTCCACCAGCACTCAAGGGGTTAAATGCAGACTGGCGTATCTTAAAACTAATATGCTGCCATTCCAGTTTAAAACAAGAAGTAGTCATTCCATTGTCTAATAAAAAAAAGCCCTTCAGGTGGTTAACAATGTCTCCACGCTGGTGGCACCAGGAATGCATAGTGCCACAGACCCCAGCCTCCATAACTTTCAGGCATTGCCAGTGTACAAACGAGGGAATTCTGAACAGAGATTGGGTTTTATATGGTCAGTATCTGTTCAAAATGGATTACAACCTTACAGTTGGCTGGTATGTTTGTTTATGCACCTTCCGGCCAATCAGCTTTGAGCTGCTTTTTTTCATGTTTAATTCCTGCATCAGCTTTTTTGAGATGTGTTAAGGGACTCTGCACCCAGAAAAACTGGGTGCAGATTTTCACAGGTTAAAGTGGGTCTCTTAACGTTTTTTAGTGTTTATACATAGAATTGCACATTTCAGCATTTTGTTGTGTGTCAATGGGATGAAAAGTTATTCTGTTGTTAAATGTACTAACTACATCAAGCTCACTAATAAGCCAGGCAGGCATAATTTATCCTGACAGACAACCTGTATAACCAATCAAATACATGCTCTGTGCGAAAAATAGCTGAGCCAGAACCAATAGTCAAATTCGTAGCAGAATTACTACTTAAAGAGGACCCGTCACCTTTCCAATTCTTCCATTAAACGAGAGCCTCCATCTTGAAAGGATTTGCTTGATTATTCCTCATTAATTTATTTCACCTCTTAGGCGGATATTGGCCTATGAAAGTGAAGGGAAGTATTTTTATGGATGTGTGAATAATTAATTATTCAGACTTTATGACAGGTCAGAGAAAACAAATCTTGATGACATCAGATTCTCCAGCATCTAAACCATATTTATCTAAAACTAAAGTGAACATGGTATAAGCATGTTGAATGAGACTATACATTATTTATAAGGAAGATCCACTACTACCCTCTGAATGCCAGAGAAGTGTCCACTCCATTGCACTGAAAAGCATAACCCTTTGTGTGTCAGAAGGGTACGCAACGCATTGCTTTGCAATGCATTGCATTGCAATGCATTGCATACCCTTCTGGAGCTCAAATGGTTAAAGATCAGAGTGGAGTGCAATTTGCTTTGCACACTTCTCTGGCCCTTAAACGGATAGTAATGTTTCACAAAAACAGAAGCGCCAATTAATTTTCATAGTATTTGGGCCATGGAGAGTGTTATTTCAATTCTGTCAGAATTGTAGTTCAAGAGTAACTGAATGATAAAGTTTCCCCTCCCGTCCCTTTTACCTAGTGTAAGCCACCTCCCCTCAGATATGGAATCTGGTCTTAAGACCAGACAGCTCACAGCAAAGGACAATCTTCTTACTGTGAGAACAATGAAAGGCCTACCCCCCCTTGACTGGTTTTTCAGGTTTTTCCCTTATGATCACTGAAGATTGTCCCTCTCTGCGATCCATCTAGACAGTCTTGCTGCTCTAAGGTGAGCAGTGTTACATCAGTAGCGGGAGGGGGATACTTTACCATTCAATTACTCTTGACCTACAACTCTGACAGTACTGAAATAACACTCTCCATGGTCCAAATACTATGAAGATTAAAGGGATAGTAATACTTTATTCTTACTATTCCCCATATTGTAGATATTTGCAAAATAATTTAATTGCCCCCAGGTTCATATGAGAGATAACCGAACGCAAAGTTCCCCCTCCCTCCCCCTTCCCTGAAGTCAGAGTTGTACTGACTGCAGGGGAAGTCTGTCGTATTATTATCCATTTAATTGGAGCGTCTGTTATTATGAAACATTACTATCCCTTTAAACTGTTAAACAACTAACTAGCCATATTTTACCACCCAAGGTTAGTATCTCCAGTCAATTGATAATTACGCCCTAATTACTAGTACACTTGAAGAAGAAGAGACCCATGGGGTTGTGAACGCTCTGCAATTTATTACTGAAGAATGATTACTTTGTTCATTGAATTTGTGTTAAAAACTACAGTCAACTTGTTAATTACAACAGCACAATCTCCTTGGTAATTAAAAAATATATCAGAGCTTAATTAGGTCTGTTTGTATTTTGCATTTAAGAAACATGTTAAATAGGTTATTTGTGTGGATACAAGGAAAGCTGAGGCTTCTTTCTATCACTGTGTTTCGTATGAAATATGGGAGGTAACAATTTATCTGCCAGAGACAAGCAATGCATTTGTCCATGAAAGAGTTAAAGGTGATCAAGGCATTGCATACCCCCACATAAGTTATGGGTTTAGCCTCGTGCATGTTAGAGGAGCTGCAATACATTTATTTGCAATGTGTTGTACACCGTTCTAGCATCCAAGGGGTTAATCAGTTAAGTATCAACTAACCCTGTGAGGTGCTATTATAAGTCCTATATTTCACTTCCGTTCTAGCATCCAAGGGGGTAATCAGTTAACTCTCAAATAACCCTGCGAGGTGCTATTATAAGTCCTATATTTCACTTCCTAGTACCTTTTGCTAGATTGGAGAATAAACTGACTATGTTTCAAAAGCTCTTTACTGTAAGAGAAACTATTCATCTGATTCACTAAAAGGCATCACAACCTGCCATCAACATAATTTTCCCCAGGACAAACATTGCTATCCACACATTTAAGGTACAGTCATAGCTCATTTATCTAGAGTAGGGTGACACTTAGTGGCAGTTCTTGGTATTGCAAAATGTTTATTTTATTGTGATTGCTTTTAATGCATATACAAAGCTAGGAATTCAGCCATTATAGATAACTAGTTGAACGGCCCGTTACACGGGCCACAGTGCCTCTGGCAGCCGGTCACGGGGCAGTCACGCGCAGTGGAGACTGCCCGCGCCAGGCTGATACAGAGCAGGACACTCCTTCGGAGCGCCCAGCTCTGTATCAGCCGCGGCGCGGGCAGTCTCTACTGAGCATGACTGCCGCACGCGCAGCAGTGTCTACTGCGCATGTCGGGCGTTACACACAACTTAGCAAATTATTATATAGGATGATTAGCCACTATTAATACAGGTTGGCTTCACTGGCCAAAAGTGATAAGTAACAATAAAATACAGATTTTAGGCTAAAGGAAAAGGCGAAGATTTAAATCATAAGTTAGTGAATCAGGCCAGTTTCAGTTAATCTAAGGTTAAACTCACAATCAACATGTGTATTACTTAATGGGAACTATACCACATAATATCAGACAGCACCAGTAGGTACAATCACCAAATGGCCTGTGGATATCAGAGTGCACTTGAATGTCCTCCCTCCGTCAATTTCTATGCTTACCTGCAGCACAAATGCCCTCAGCACAACCACTGTTACACAAAATTGCCAGGGGGCAAATGCACAAAAGTGTGATAAAGTGGAGACTACTTCTCCAGCATTATAAACTCGCCAAGTCCTATGTTATTCTGTGAAGCCAATGAATTAAGTTCTCCCCAGCTTTAGAAATCTTATGGCGTCATAGAATAACCCAGGACTTGGAAAGTTTATAAACTAGAGGAGTTATCTCCACTTATCACCTCTTTATCACACCTTAATATATATAACAACCCAATGTATTTCATCACAAAGTGGAAAAACTAGAGTTACCATAAGTATTTATTTTCCTGAACCAGTCCTCTTTTAGGGGCTTTAGAGTCTGTTTCCTCTTATTTTAAAATGTCATGTAAATGCTCTTGATATCCTTTTAGAGGGGAACAGGTGAAGTTTATTTCATCTTTCTATTACATGCATTGTGCTAAGTGCAGGAAGCTTCCCCACCATTACCACAACTTGAAATTATTTTTCCACCACTAGTTGAGCATGATTCCTGTCACTGTGTGATTGTGACTTGTCAGACACACCCTCACACAGTGAGCCATTATGACCCGGAGAGCTGCCAATGTTTCTTCATGCCCTGATGCCTCTGCCAAATACCTCTACCGGACCAATTGTGTTGAGTCACTCGCTATTTCTAATACTATGGCCCCCAGTTTATGCTAAAAGGTTTTTTAAAGATGCCTTCATCCAATTTCCAGTGACATTTTTCTGCTAAGCAGTCATATGACAACATGTGCCTTAATGTCAACATAGAATCAGCACAAATCCTAGTACAAGAGACTTAGGGTTGCACTTGCATAGGAGAGCAGACACAATTCATAATAAAGAACCAAACAAATGTTGTGACGAGCACCCATTGAGAACGAACAAGATAAAGTGTCTTTTCCTTAGGCATAGTGACCCCTCAAGGGTGCTACAAGTCATGTTTTTCACTCCCATGTCCCTTTGCAGAGAGGAAATTTCCATATTCATATCAACTGGGCCAGCTCTCAGACAGTCCAGCTCAGAAATATCAGGTAAATCCTCCCCTCATGAGAGAATCAGCAAAACCAAAGATATACATTTCAGCCTATGTAGGCCTCATCATGTGATGTAGCAGATTCCCTCTAGGCATATAGAGAGCAAGGGCCCATACCTAGGATCCCCTTTCACTTAGGGAGACAAAGAAACAAACAAATGTGACAAGCACCCATCAAGAACAAACAAGATAAAGTGTCTTGTTCTTGGGCATAGTGACCCCTCAATGGTGCTATAACTCGTTTTTCATTCCCATGTGCCATTGCAGAGAGGAAATTTCCATATTCATATCAGACTGGTCCCACCCTCAGACAGTCCAGCTCCAAAATGTCAGGCAAATCCTCCCCGCACGAGAGAATCAGAAAACCACAGACTACGTTTCAGCCTATGAGGGCCACGTCGTGTGGTGCAGCTGATTCCCTCTAGGCACATGGAGAGCAAGGGCTCATGACTGGGATCCCCTTCCACTTAGAAAGACAAAGAAACAAACAAATGTTGTAACAAGTACCCATCTAGAAAGAACAAGATAAAGTGTCTTATTCTTGGGCATAGTAACCTCTCAATGGTGCCACAAGTCACATTTTCACTACTATATGCTGTTGTAGAGAAAAAAACTTCCATATTCATATCGGACTAGTCCTGCCCTCAAACAGTCCAGCTCCAAGATGTCAGGCAAATCCTCCCCACACAAATGACTTAGCAAACCCACATACATACATTTTGGCCTATGGGGGCCTCATTGGTGTGGTGCAACTGATTCCCTCTAAGCACATGGAGAGCAAGGGCCCATGCCTGGCATCCCCTTCCACTAAGGGAGACAAAGAAACAAACAAATGTTGTGACGAGCACCCATCGAGAACAAACAAGACAAAGGCCAACATAGTCCGAAACGTATGTTTGTGGTTATGCTGTTTCTCTCGTGCGGAGAGGATTTGCCTGACATTTCGGAGCTGGACTGTCTGTGGGCAGGACCAGTCTGATATAGATATGGAGATTTCCTTTCTGCAATGGCCAGGTGGAGGGCTGGCAGCTTTGGGCCTTGGGGGCAAATACAATCAAGTGGCCCATTTCTACTATCGCACCAGCCCACAATCCCAGCGTATCCCATTTTGTTAATTTTATAATTGGCATTAATGTTGTGATTTAAGATAAGTAAAACCACAACACTTAAGATTGAAATGATGCTTCGCTAATGATACAACAGAGCTTACAAATGAAATGGATTCACTCTAGTGATACCACAGAGCTTACAACAGAATCTAATTTTTATTAGTCATTCTACTATATCCACTGCTTCACCAGCATGGAGTCATCAGTCACTTGCCAGATTTTTTGTCTCCATCACTCAGCCTCCACTCAGTAATGCTGAAGGTAAGACAATGTTGAAGTGGACAGGGTGGAGGTGCTCGGTGTGGAAATGGACAGTGTGTAGGCGGGCTATGTGGGCAGTGGAGGCAATGTGGGAGTGGACAGTCTGTGTAGGTGAACAATGTGAATTAAGACAGTGTGGGAAATGTGGGGGTGGACAGTGTGTGGAGGTGGGCAGTGTGGGTGTGGGCAAATTGTAGGTGGGCTGTTTGTGGAGAAGAACAGGGTGGACAGTGTGAAAGTGGACAGTGTGGAGTTGGATAGTGTGTGTGGCTGACAGTGTTGAGGTAGGCAATGTGGAATTGGGCAGTTTGTGTGACGGTGGACACTGTTCAGGTGGGCAATGTGGGGTAGGAAAGTGTATATGGGTAGACAGTGTGAGGGGGGTTGGCAGTGTGGATGTGGACAATGTGGAAGTGGTTAATGTGGGGGTGGACAGTGTGTGTGAGGGTGGCCAGTGTGGAGGTGGGCAATGTGGCCAGTGTGGAGGTGGCCAATGTGGGGGTAGACAGTGTGTGGGAAGGGTGTGAGGGTGGACAGGGTGAGGACAGGGTGTGGAGAAAAAAAATGTGCCCAGCCTTGAACACCAGTTGTGAGGAAAATAACAGTTATAGCAGTAGGGATGTTCTAGTTGCATTCATGTTGAGTACAAGGTTCAGCCTTCCACTGTACCTGCCAGTGTATGTTTGTTAACCCTTTGAGTGCCAGAGGGGTACGGAATGCATTGCAAAGCAATGCATTCCGTACCCCTCTGGCACTCAAAGGGTTAATGGAATAGCTAGTCATGTTACAGTCAATTTGCAAGCCTTTAATTCCAGTAAACATTGACAATCCTGGTGAAGAGTTTACCCTTTGAGTGCCCCTCTAGCATTCAAAGAGTTAAGTAAAGTTTAGCTACATCTCTTTTGTTATGTAGGTAGTTACCTTGACTTGTGACTTCTATTTTCTGTAGGTAGCGGCTGTGCCCCAGTCACCCAGTGCCTGCGTCTTAGCTTGACTTCTATTTCTGTAGGTAGTGGTTATGCTGGGTCTCGACTCCCGCGCAGTCTTCCATTTCATCGTGGAGCTGATGGCTCCGCACTGCCTCCAAATATACTTCCGGGTTCACTGAGGTCAGCGGAGGCAGTGTGGAGCCATCAGCTCTATGATGAAACGGAAGACTGCGCAGGACCCAGCATAACCACTACCTACACAAATACTATTCAAAATAAGACCTAGGCAATGGGGCACAGCCACCTAGAAGGCTTGGGGTCAGGCTGGCAGGAGCCAGGATGACATAGGGCCTACATCACTGCGGCCCACTAGTGCAGATATATGACCGGCCAGGGGGGCAATTGCCCCCTTGCCAGCCCGCCCCTGGCAATGGCACACGGGAGTGAAAAATGTGAGCTGTAGCACCGTTGAGAGGCTACCATGCCTAGAACAAGACACTCTATCTTGTTCGTGCTTGATGGGTGCTCCTCACAATTCTTTGTCTCTCTAAGTATAAGGACATCCCAGGCATGGGCCTTTGCTTCCATGTGCTTAGAGGGATTCAGCTGCACCACACCGGTGAGGTTCGTATAGGCTGAAACGTACGGCTTTGGTTATGCTGTTTCTCTCATTTGGAGAGGATTTGCCTGACGTTTTGGAGCTGGACTGTCTGTGGGCGGGACCAGTCTGATATAAAGATTTTCTCTCTGCAATGCACATGGGAGTGAAAAGCATGAGTTGTAGCACCATTGAGCGGGTACCATGCCTAGAACTAGACACTCTATCTTGTTTGTGCTTGATGGGTGCTCCTCACAATTCTTTGTCTCTCTAAGTATAAGGACATCCCAGGCATGGGCCTTTGCTTCCATGTGCTTAGAGGGATTCAGCTGCACCACACCGGTGAGGTTCGTATAGGCTGAAACGTACGGCTTTGGTTATGCTGTTTCTCTCATTTGGAGAGGATTTGCCTGACGTTTTGGAGCTGGACTGTCTGTGGGCGGGACCAGTCTGATATAAAGATTTTCTCTCTGCAATGCACATGGGAGTGAAAAGCATGAGTTGTAGCACCATTGAGCGGGTACCATGCCTAGAACTAGACATTCTGTCTTGTTTGTGCTTGATGGGTGCTCCCACAATTCTTTGTCTCTCTAAGTATAAGGGCATCCCAGGCATGGGCCCTTGCTTCCACGTGCCTAGAGGGATTCAGCTGCACCACACCGGCTAGGCCTACAGTGGCCGAAAAATCCGTCTGTGGTTATGCTGTTTCTCTTGTGCTGAGATGATTTGCCTGATATTTCGGAGCTGGACTGTCTGTGGGCAGAACAAGTCTGATATGGATATGGAGATTTCTTCTCTGCAATGGCACATGGTAATGAAAAACGCGAGTTGTAGCACTATCGAGAGGCTACCATGCCTAGAACAAGACACTATCTTGTGCGTGCTTGATGGGTGCTCCTCACAATTCTTTGTCTCCACAATTCATAATAAACTACTACATAACATTATGTAAAAGTAATGATAAATAAACAAAGTAACTAACTGTGAGGTATATAACTTAATGAACCTTTGTAATCGCATATAATAATTTGCTAAGGATGTTTGTCAGAAACCTCTCCGAATTCAGACTGGAGTCCTCTCTGCATCCCAGGAAGGTGCACACAGAGGACTCCGGTCTGAATTCGGAGTGCCCCGCTCCATATCAGCTGCGGTGCGGGCAGTCTCTACTCAGGGCCGGCGCCACCTATAGGTGAGGTAGGCGCCGGCCTAGGGCGCACAAGTACTGGGGGCGCGGGCATACAGTGGAGAAAAGCTGCGCCCGCACCCACCACACCGGAACGCAACACAGTCAGGTCTGTGTTGCCACTGCGCTCCCTTATCGCGGTCGCTCTTTAGTAATGCAGAGCGGGCTGGGAGTCATGATCTCCCGGCGCGCTCTGCATTACTGAAGAGAAGACGGTGAGGGAGCTACAGGTATGTGATGGGGGGGCTTAGTGGAGTTGTTGGGGGCAAGTTGGAGTAGATGGGGGGCAAAGTGGAGCTGATAGGGGCATGTTCGAGCTGAGAGGGCATAGTGGAGCGGATTGGGGGCAAGTTGGAGCTGATGGGGGCAAAGTGGAGCTGGTGGGGGGCAAGGTGGAGCTGAGGTGGCATAGTGGAGCTGCTGGGGGCAAGTTGGAGTAGATGGGGGAGGCAAAGTGGAGCTGATAGGGGCATGTTGGAGCTGAGGGAGCATAGTGGAGCAGATTGGGGGCAAGTTGGAGCGGATGGGGGGCAAGTTGGAGCTGGTGAGGCAAGAAAAGAGGTGGGGTATAAGTGGGCGGGATATAAAGGGGTGGGACACAAGAGGCGGAGCCAAGGGGTGGCAAAAGTAGGTTTTGCCTAGGGTGGCAAAAATCCTTGCACCGGCCCTGTCTCTACTGCACATGACTGCAGTGGTGGCACTGTGGCCCGTGTAAACTGGCTTTTCAACTAGTCCACACATAAAGGTCTCCAGTGCATTGCTTCACAATGCGTGGAGACCTCTCACCTTATAATGGGCTTAAAACCACATTTAACCCTTTGAGTATCAGGGGAGTATGCAACACACTGCAAAGCAATGTGTTTCATTCCGCTCTGGCACTCAGAGAGGGTTAAATCAACAGGAATTTGGGGAAATGTTTTTGTCCCCGTGGAACAGTTGGTTTGCTTCAGAATTGCCCAACTTTTTCTTGTGCATATTGCCCATAATGTCCAGCCTTGGAGCACTTTTAATGAGAACAAAATTCAGATTTATATTATGTAACAGCAGGATCTAGGACCAGGGCAGAACTAGATTTCCTATTAGGCACAGTAGGCAACTGCCAAAAGCTACACATTTTGAAGAGCACCTATGCTGTGCTGGCCACATCCACATACTGACTTCTGGGTGTGGCCAGTGTAATCATCTTGTCCCTGCACCAGTTTATATACTCTTTTACTGGCTATTACGTAATACCTTGGATGGTAGAGAGGTCTCCAATAAATGTGTTACAGATCATTCTAGCAACCAAGAGGTTAAAAGATTAATTTATGCGTGTATGGGTATTTTCTGTCCCAGTGAAAAGTGGAAGGGACTGTGGGCAGCATCATGTAAGAGTGAGGGCGTGGCCATGGGTGGAGCTAAGGGTGCTTAGCATGTTTTGCCTAGGGATGGCTGTGATGTAAATTTGGCCCTGGACCAGAGAGTCAAAACCGGGCTCTGTCCCTGGAAATCTGTGAAGCTTTTCAGTTAACCCTCTGAGTGCCAGAGGGGTACAGAATGCATTCTGTACCCCTCTGGCACTCAAAGGGTTAACTGCTTGGCATTAGCGTTATTCTTTGTGGTGTGTTCATTCTGTTCTGTATGTTATCATCTCCCATAGAAAGTGGTGACAGATATAGAGTGGTGACAGCTACACAGTGGTGACAGTGACAGTGTGAATGTGTTGTACCTAATTAGGAGGGCAGATATTCCCCTGTTATCATCACATGTGATGACTATCCACTGATGGAGCTTAATCCTTTGAGTGCCAGAGGGATTTGAAATGCATTGCTTAACTTAAGGAGTTAATACATCGTACACCATGGGGCGGAGCTGGACACTAAGCATACAGGGCTCTTGCACTCATTTCCATCTCAGCACATATGCAATCTCAGCACAATGGATTCTCAGAATTGCTTCATTCATGCACAAGCAACTGTACACAGGCACGCAAGGCCTACAGTGACACTGAAATCTTGCTCTTTTGGTACATGGGATCAAGGTAGATGTAGATGCTTGATCTATTTATCCAAATAAAGAAAACTCCAGGCCTGCACATTTGCCAGGAAGGTTTTATTGAAGACAGTAAAAATGGAAAGAGGGGGAGAGGGGGAACAGTGGACAGGTTCAAAGAAAATAATGAATTGATTTAACTCTTTGAGTGCCAGAGGGGTGTCCAGCGCATTGTTGGCACTCAAAGGGTTAAAGGGATAGTAATGTTTAATTATTGAAGTAAAATCGAGTCTTCTTTATTCTTTTTTATAATGATGTGTATCAAGAAAACTTTATTAAACGCTGCTGTTTTTCATTTATAGTCTAATAAAGTTTCCCCCTCCCGCCCCTTCTACTTACTTCCGCAGCCTCCCCTCAGATCTGGAATCCGGTCCGCGGACCGGACGTGTTGCATCGAGGGACAATCTTTCCTCTTTCAGTATAAGGAAAGCCTGCCCCATTGATGAAGGAGGGCAGGTTTTTCCTTATGCTGGAAGAAGATGGTCACTCATCGCATTCTGTCCAGGCTGCCTTACTAAGGCTGCTGAGGTAAGTGGAAGGGGCGGGAGGCAAAAACTTTATTCGACTATAAATGAAAAACGGCAGCATTTAATAACGTTTTCTTGATACACATCATTATAAAAAAGAATAAAGAAGACTCAATTTTACTTCAATAATTAAACATTACTATCCCTTTAAGAATTAGAAGAAACATAATAGTCAGAGTAAGGAATTGGACAGATACAGCACATACACATAGTGTACAGATACTGCACAAATGCAAACACTACGGCCATAGTGTCAGGGCTGGATTTACATCTCAGGATCCTGTAGGCACAGAAATCTGAAGCGCCCTCCCCCCCCAAAAAAAATATGGGCAATGTTAGACTGGCAAATGAGATGACATTGCCATATAAAATCCCTCGGTAACAGTGTCCTAATTTTTTTTTTGAATGCTAGTAAAGTCTCCATTGTAGGAGCTGTCTGTAGCATCCAAGGCCAAAGGGTATGACAGCTATATCGTGCGACTGCTTCTCTGTTGTAGCTAAAGAGTTATACTCACAGAAATCCGTCTCCCATTTTACTCTCTGTGTACCAGAGGAGTTGTGCACGCATCCATCATTCACCCTGCTGAACCGCTCTCCAGACATGAGACATGATGCACATAAGGCTGGCTAATTAAAAAAAAAACAACAACCCCAATGACAGGCGCCCCTCTGTGGGGTGTGCCTGTAGGCAGATGCCTACTCTGCCTTATTATAAATCCGGCCCCGCATACCATGGCAATATGCACCCAAACCAGTGTAAAAGCCCATGTACACGGGCCAAGGTCCGAGTAATGTTAACCCTTTGAGTGCCAGAGGGGTACGCAACGTGACAAACATCCTAGTGAATTATTATCTAGGATGTCCCCCAACCTTTAGGAAAGCACTTTTTACTCACATTGGACCTTATGTATAAAATCAAACTGGATTGGTTCTGGGGGAAACCATCTTCTCCACTGGTGAAAAAAAAATTCTCTTTGGTCTACATGAGGATTCAC
Organism: Rhinophrynus dorsalis; assembly: GCA_037306005.1. Lineage (NCBI taxonomy): Eukaryota > Metazoa > Chordata > Amphibia > Anura > Rhinophrynidae > Rhinophrynus > Rhinophrynus dorsalis. Next base: position 23,622,415 of record CM074728.1, read on the forward strand.
AAGGTGTTGGAGACTTTTCTAGCATTCAAGGAGTTAAAAGCCCCATTTAAATCAATGGAACATTTGGGAATGTTTATATCTCCCCCATGGTGCCGATGGTTTGCCCCCACAATTGCTCCAGTTTGCCACTAACCTTTTGAGTACCAGAGGAGTCTGGCACACAAAGGGTTAGACATAAGGTCCACTGACTGGGTGCAGATCTGCATGAATAAGTAGAATGGAGGTGCAAGAGAATAATACTCCCATATAACATGACAACACCTTCTTGCTACTGAAAAAAATGGGGCTTGAATGGTCAGTGTATTGGTCCCCTAATGGTCCCAGTACAAATAGAATAACAAAGAGACAGAATTTTACCCTAGGATATCCAAAAATGGTGCCACATGGAAAAATATAATCACCTTACAGTATGTCCACAAAGACTAACATCTCAAATTCATTGAGCGGTGTATATGTAAAAAGTAATTATTCATAGCTTTAAAGGGATAGTAATGTTTCATAATAAAAGCGGCTCTAATTAGTCATCATAGTATTTGAGCCTTGGAGAGTGTTATTTCAATTCTGTCAGAGTTGTAGTTCAAGAGTAATTCAATGATAAAGTATCCCCCTCCCGCCCCTTTTACTGATGTAACACTGCTCAGCCAGATCAGAAGGGAGGTGCCCAGGTAGATTGCAGAAAGGGACAATCTTCAATTAAGATAAGGGAAAAACCTAAAAACTTGTCAAGAGGGGGCAGGGCTTTCATTGTTCTCATAGGAAGAAGATTGTCCCCTGCTGTTATCTGTCTGGTCTATGGACTGGATTCCACATCTGCGAAGAGATGGCTTACACTAGGTAAAAGGGGCGGGAGGGGAAACTTTGCTTGTGAATATCTCTCAAACCATAAAGGTTTGAGAGATAAGACATATTGTTCTTCATGTTTTTTAATGCCTACAAAATAAAATAAAGATAAAACGAAGTATTACTATCCCTTTAAAGGCACCTATCACTTTGATAGTGCCCTATCTGCAGGTATGCTCCCTGTGACTATATTGTATTCAAGAACTGAATAATTTTTTGTGCACATGACACTAAGTGCAGTTTTAGCTGTGTCTGTTTGTGGAGTGTGGGGCGGGGGTGCAATAATATTCCTTCTTAGACTTTGACAGTATACTAAGGTTATGGATCTTACCCCTTTGAGGAAATATGTTGCGTACATCTCTGCTCATCAAAAGGGTTAAAAACAGGTATCTTTATCCACAATCAAGCACTGTCCTTCATATTCTCTTCTTCCTGGCACAATCAAAACTAAAAATGGGGGAGAAAAAAAACACCTCTTACCTTTGGATGTAAAATCCTCCTCTGCTAGATCATTGGATTCAGATTCTGTACATGCTAATGTATACAGCCTGTGGAGTTTATAATGTGCTGAAACTGAGCCAATCACACGCTTTCACTCTGTGAATGTGTTATTGGTTTATTACTAAACAAAGCATGAACAAGGAGTTTCACTTTTTTTTTTCCTGAATTTTTTTTTTTATCCTGCTTTTATTTTCTCATACTACGGAGTTTCCCTGGTCAACAAAAATGAAACATCCTCTGTTTGCAAATAAATATTTTATGCTATCAATTAATAAATGTAATCATTTAATCCACTGAAGACCAGATGGGTGTGCTTCTTAATGTCATGCGCACCCCACTGGTCCTTATGCGGTTAAGGAATGCTAAACAAGTTTCACTACACATTTTCACAACATAGCTGGCAAAATGTTTTATATTTAAAAATGCCAGGCAAATAAACTCAATCCAGAAGGGATGGCAAGGCACCTCTGAAAAAAGAGCGCAGATGTCTGAACTTTTAAAGAACTCAGGCTAAGGCCTTTGTTTACACCATCCTGTAAAAAGAACAGGACAGTCAGCAGATCAAACTCTAGTGAGGGTAGATCCCTGTCTGCATACCAAGAGTGGAAGATAGACCAAATCCTGTGGTAAGCTTTAGAGGAAACAGGCTTTTGAGCCTTAATCTTAGTGGCTACCACCTCAGAAGAGACTCTCTTCTTCCTCAAGATAGATGATTCAACCGCCAAGCCATCAAACCCAGACGCTACATGTTCTCCTTCCACAGGTAGCCCTGTAGGAGGAGATCTGGTCTGAGTGGAAGCCGAAAAGGTTCGAACACAGACAAGTCCAAGAGCTCCGGAAACCAAGGTTGCCAGGGCCAGCACGGAGCAACTAGGATGACCGAGTACTCTCCATCCATACCTTCCTCAGCACCCTGGGGAGCAGGGGAAGAAGAAGAAAAATGTAGGTTAGAGGAAACTGCCAAGGAATCGACAGAGCATCCACCGCGGATGCCAGAGGATCCTTCCAGCAGGAGCAAAATGTCAGAACTTTCCTGTTGTCCCTGGTGGTCATCAGGTCGATCCAGGGAAGTTCCCATCTCTGAGTGATGAGGTCGAACACCTCACCATTCTCCATTGTCCACAATGTGTCGACTTAAGACATCAGCTAAGACGTTGTCTACACCTGGAATATGTACTGTGGAGATGGCAGGAACTTGTTCTTTGGCCCAGGTTAAAATAGGCTTGACCTCAAACCAAGCTGCAAGACTTCTGGTGCTGCCTTGCTTGCTGATGTAAGCCACAGCCGTGGCGTTGTCTGACTGGACGTGAACTGGGCAGCCTTTGATATGAGACAACCAGTATCTCAGATCATGGAATATCGCCCGGAGTTCCAGAACATTGATGGATAGGAGAGACTCCTCCGCTGACCACTGTCCCTGGACATTCAGATAGGCTGGCATCCGTCGTCACCATGGTCCAGAATGGGATCACAAACGGTCTTCCTTTGCGCAGGTTGGAGAGATTCAGCTACCAAGGAAGACTCAGTTCCACATGCAAGGAAAGAGAGAGCGACAGCTCAGTAGGTTCAGGTTCCCCTTGCAAGTCTGAATTACAAATCCCTGTAGTTCTCTCATGTGAGCCATCGCAAAGGGAACTTCCTCCATGGTAGAAATCAATTTCCCCACAAGAGAGGTCAACTTCTTGGCCTGAATGGACTCACAAGCTAGGACTGAGGAAACATTGCTGGTGATCTGCTGAACCACATCCTCCATCAGAGATACCATGCCTTGCAGGGTATCAAATAGAAGACTATCACGGCGCCCGTGATCTGGGAGACATTCTGTCCATCTCATTGATACTGCTTTTCCATTGGCTGCTCTGTTCTGCTCCTCCTAGTGACAAGCCTTTTTATACCCTAGGCTGTTACACCGCTAGTGCCCTTTCGTGGTGTACCTGATGCCTGGTGCTAGTTGTTGGTGGTCTGATCCAGTGTATGACCCCGGATTGTCTGACCACGCTATTGTCTCGTTCCTGATTCTGTGTACCGATTCGGATTGGCTGACATTCCTGCTTCCTGTTCTGACCCGGCCTGGCTGACGTTCCTGTTCCGTGTACCGACCCGGCGAGATTGACGATCCAGCTCTGTGTACCGACCCAGCGCGTCTTAGGATCCTGCTCCGTGTACCGACTTGGCCTGGCTGACGTTCCTGCACTGTCTACCGACTCTTCTTGGCGTGGTTCCTCTTTCTGCTGTTCCAGTGGCTCATCCGTATTATTCCTGTTTGCCCACCAGTTGGGTACCGTTCCGGCTTGCTGGTTCTAGTTTCTGTGTTCCGGTTGCTCGCATACTAGTCCAGTGGTCAGAGGCTCGCTGCTTCCACTCCATGTTGCACTCGCTTGGTCTGTGTAGGTTCCGCAGGGCGCCTCCGGTGATTACCGTTGTCCAGACCACAGTGCGATTAACCCCTTCGGGGGAAGGGGCCTCCGATACCACTACCATTTTGGGTTCTGTTGGGCTGCGCATCTTGGGCTATAAGTCTCCTGTTGATCAGTTGGGCGCTTCTGGTTGCCATCCATTTATACATTGCCCATTAACCCTTTCAGATAGTCGTGCACACGGTGCTGGGTTGCTCCGGTAGGGCCTCCGTTTAAGCATGAGTTCTGACCAGTCCGTAGTCGTTGGTGGGCATCCACCATTACTCTCATTTACATGCGTCCAGAGCCTGTGGTTGCAGTCCTGTCCTTGTTGCCTTCCACTACATACAGGCGACATTTAGTCTGATTTACGTTACGACCAGCATTGCACTGGTTAACATTGGACATTCATACACTGTATCAATCTTTGACCTGAACTGTGTCAGTAGGGTGTTAGCACTTTACTGGACCCGTGTGGGTAACTATTTGTAACCTGTCTTGTGTCAGTTTGTGCTGTTCTGGACCCGTGAGGGTTACGTTATTCATTGTGTGCTTCAATAAAGCTGTGTTTTTACCTAAACCTAACGTGTCTGAGTGTACTGAACCTTAACAAAGACTCATGAAGACCAATCTCTGTGAAGGAATTGGGTCCGACTTGTCCATGTTCAGAACCTACCCATGATGGGTGAGTGTGTGGATGCAGTCCTGAACCTGCTGCTGAAGGAGTTCTGAAGACGGGGCCTTCAAGAGCAAGTCATCCATGTATGGAGTTACCCAGACACCCCTCTCGTGCATAACAGAAATCAATGCACCCAGGACATGAATGAACACCTGAGGGGCTGTGGTCAGACCAAAAGGAAGAGACGAAAACAGGAAGTGCCCCTAGTCGCAAGCGATCTCGAGGTACCTCCGTCTCTCTGAGCGATGTGCAGGTAGGCTTCTGGCAGATCCAAGGAAGCCAGAAATTCCCCTGGACACATCACCACAATGACTGAGTGCAAGGACTCCTGGTGGTAATGAGTCTTGATCACAATGAATTGAAATCCAGTATGGGATAGCAGCCGCTATCCTTCTTGGAGACTACAAATAGGTTGAAATAGAAGCCCAAACCTATTTCTGCCTCGGGAACCGTTTGCAGAATTTCCTTGTCCAAGAGAGTCTGGATAGCCCCGTTGAAATGACTAAGCTTTTCCAGTCCCTGAGGGGAGAGAGAATGGAAGAACCTGAAGGGTATCCGTGTACCCCATGGATCCACAATGGTGTCCGTCCAGACACTGAGAAAGTGGTGCAGACGACCACCCACTGGAGCAGGCGGTCCAGGTTTCGGCAAGTCATGCTGAAGAAGGTTTGGTGGATTTGGGCTTGGTGAAGGACTGTTTGAGCCTACACTGTTGTTTGGGCTTGGTGGCGGAGCGCGGGACCTGAGGAACCACCGGAGTCACCCCACGCATCTCACCCTTGTAGGCACGAAAAAGACAGTACCAGCGAAGCTGAGGATTCTTCTTGGGAACCAAGGGCAACAAGGTGCTCTTGCCTCCAGTAGCCTCACTGATGAGAGTCTTCAACTCTGGGCTAAAAAGGAAAGGCCCCAAAAATAGAAGAGAAACCAAGGATTTCTTGGAAATTGAATCAGCGGACCAGATCTAAAGCCAAAGGGAATGTTTGGAGGCCACAGACAAGGCAGAGGCCTTGGCCTCAAGCCTGATAATGTCAAAGATACCATCAGTAACGTAATGCTGAGCTTCAGAAATGTTTGCCAAAAGACGTAACAGGTCAGCCATGAGGGCACCCTGATGGACAGCTTCAGTAAGCTGTTCTGTCCATACAGCAATGGCCCTATTCACCCAAGCTGAGGCAAAAGTAGGTTTCAGAGACGCACCTATAGTCGCAACCGTGGCCTTCAGAATGGCCTGAAGCTTTCTGTCAGTCAAATCCTTGAGAGCAGAAGCATCCGCCACAGGCAAAGCTGTGGATTTGGAAAGCCTAGAGATGGGGGCATCAACCTTAGAGGGGAGAGACAACTGAGCCAAGCCCGCCTCAGGGAAGGGGTACAACTTAGCAAATCTCTTAGGCAGAGAAAGAGGTTTGTCAGGGGTCTTCCACTCCTCTAGTACAACCTGGTCAAGAGTGGGATTAGGTGGAAAGACAGTACAATGCTTCTTGCTCCTTTGAAAGATGTCAGAAGTAGTCTGAGGATCCTAAGAAATAGAGAGAATGTTCAAGGTATCCAGGACAGCCTTGATAAGACCCTCAGCAGAGGGTTCAGGGTCAGCTTCAAAAGGGTCCCCAAGAAATTGAGAGTAAACCCCCTCAGAACATTCACCCTCATCTGAATCAACTAATAGTTCCTCATCAGAGGAAGCTGGCACATCAGGTATACCCTGAGGTTTAGGTGCTATAGACCTGAATAATGCAGAGGGCTTCCAAGCTTGGAGGACCCAGTGAAGGTGCATAGGAAACTGTGATTGAGTAGATTTTAACTCTTGCACACAAGGTGGCTCTTGATCATGGCTGGAAGGCCCTGGAGGAGATGCAGGGGCCACGGCACATGAAGGGCATAAAAGACCTGAGTATTCTTTAGAGAGTCCTGATTGACATGAGGAACAATGAGTAATGGGGGTCACAGACACCCCAGTATCCTTAGTCTTAGGCCTAGCCCAAGGTCCCAAATTGGTCTGACATCCTAACAGGAGATAAAGTGTCTGATAATATAAGGAATAAACTCAATACTGAGTCCCAGATTAAAGAATTCACCCCAGAAAGAGCTAAAATACACATATCTGGCAAGTGAAAGGTTAATCTGCTGAGGGGAGAGGAAGGAACCAAGCCCTGCGTAGGATACTCGTGAGAGGAGAAAAAAGAAAATGGTGATCGAACTGTCAGCCAATCAGGAAACAGCCCGCGAAACAGGCATTCGTGGGAAATGTAGTGTAGGACAAGGGCAGACAAGAAGAATGAGTCATCTCTGAACTTGGTACGTGGGGAGGGTGCTGAGATTTGCGGTTATGCGTTAAACCACTCCTTAAAGGGGCAGTATTCAAATAAACAAATTTTAATAAAAGTGTGCCAAAGATTGAAAAACACATAGAGAACACATGCACATAAAAAGAACACAATGACCCCCAAGGGAAAAGTGTGAAAACAACCCCAAAAGCACCAAACATGGCAAGGGAAGGGTTAAATTACCACAGAGAACCCAAAATGATCTAAAGACCCCAACCAGATAATAAGATAAACCCAAATGAGTGCAGGAGTATGTGTGTAGGAACTCCTAAGAGAGACCCCTGTGCAGAGGGGAAGCAATGGGACAAATGGACCTCAGCACTCAAAGGGTTGCTTACCTTTTTGGCAGGTCTTCTGTCTTCAGGTTACCATTGAGAAAGGGAGAAGCCTCAGTGGGCTTCTCCTAGGGAAACGGCATAGCATGCAAGGTTTTCCCCCAGGGCTGGGCGGTCGACAAACAGCACCTGTTAACTGAGCAATCCACCACTGGGAAGTCAGTATTACTATCCCTTTAATCAGTTCTGTATGTCATGTGCATGGATGCAGACATGACAGTTGCTAGCAGGACAAAAACATTGCTTGCCACACATGCTAATCTTAACGCTTTAACCATAGCAGTTTGAGCGATACGATTTTTTGCATTGAATAAAAACTTTTGCAGCACTACAAATGCACAATAGTTTTTTTCTGGACATTACTAACCCTTTAATCAGATGCTTCCATAGTATGCAGAATGCTATTAAATGGTGAACATGAAGCCCTGCCCTATGGGCCAGAGGCTGCAGGGAAGTCAAACTCTTTGTGTGTTTAGAGTAGTACAATACACTACTACATAGTAATGGTGCGTGGCAACTTCCATAGGTGGGTTGGCAGAAAGAGTAGGACCAGTTAGCCTTTGGTTAAGACATGATTAAGTATAATACATGAAAACAATTGGAGTAATAAAGAAATAACCTCATAACAATAGCCCTCTTTAACCGTACTATGATCAGAAATTTCTAATGGCCCCTATAAATTTAACCTTGCTCCTTTGTTCAACAGATAACATTTAAAGGGATAGTAATACTTAAAATGTAAAAAAAATATATGTTGTAGGGTTTATCCCCCTGAGTAAAACAAGAGTACTACCACTGCTGAAAGGTGTTTCATTCAAAAGTTATTAATTTTCAAAGTTGAATTTTTTTAGGTGCAATATCACAGTGGCCTGAAATTGTACAGTGGCGCTGTTGCTACACCATCCTATGGAGATTTATGGTCCCAGGACCAGAGCTGTCCATAGGATAGTGTAGCAACAGCGCCACTGTACAATTTCAGGTCACTGTGATATTGCACCTAAACAATTCAAATTTGAAAAGTAATAACTTTTGAGTGAAATACCTTTCAGCAGTGGGAGTGCCCTTGTTTTACTCAGGGGGATAAACCCTACAACATATTTTATTTACATTTTAAGTATTACTATCCCTTTAATCAGTTCTGTATGTCATGTGCATGGATGCAGACATGACAGTTGCTAGCAGGACAAAAACATTGCTTGCCACACATGCTAATCTTAACGCTTTAATGTTCAGTGTATACACTGTCTCTTTAAAGAGGAAATTTCACCTTGTATAAAATCGCCATCCAATAATTAAGCATATGGCGACTAGCTTCATAATAGTTCTATTAGATCTCAAAAGTACCCAGTTCTAAAGTAATCCTTAATATTCGGAGACTGAAAGCCAGGTTAGTGCCATCTGCGCACCTGTGCCATCAGTCCCTATCGGCACAGTGCAATGCCTCCTTGAAGAGACCGGGACTGACAGCGCAGGCATCTCTAAGACAAGATGTCTGCGCTGACGCCTGGCTTCCGGTCTCCGAAAATTAAGGATTACTTTAGAATCGGGTACTTCTGAGAGCTAATAGAACTATTATGAAGCTAGTCGCCATATGCTTAATTATTGGAGGGCGACTTTATTCAAGGTGAAAGTTCCGCTGAAAGGGATAGTAATGTTTCATAATAAAAGCAGCTCCAATTAATCATCATAGTATTTGGACTTTGGAGAGTGTTATATCAATTCTGTCAGAGTTGTAGTTCAAGAGTAATTCAATGACAAAGTATCCCCCTCCCGCCCCTTTTACTGATGTAACACTGCTCAGCCACAGCAGAAGGGAGGTGCTCAGGTAGATTGCAGAGAGGGACAATCTTCAATTAAGATAAGGGAAAAACCTGAAAAACTTGTCAAGGGGGGCAGGGCTTTCATTGTTCTCATAGGAAGAAGATTGTCCCCTGCTGTTATCTGTCTGGTCTATGGACTGCATTCCACATCTGAGAAGAGATGGCTTACACTAGGTAAAAGGGGCAGGAGGGCAAACTTTGCTTGTGAATATCTCTCAAACCATAAAAGTTTGAGAGATAAGACTTATATCACTCTTCATGTTTTTTTAATGCCTACAAAATAAAATAAAGATAAAACAAAGTATTACTATCCCTTCAAGTAGGCTCCTGCATTCTGCATGCATCAGTCAGGGGAGGAAGAAAAAAAAAAAAGGCCAGCAAATTTTATGTCTGTTTCCATGGACAGGACATCTGAGAAACATAGAGAGGTGTGTGTGTGTGTGTGTGTGTGTGTGTGTGTTGCCTGTAATCTCACCTCTGGCATGTAGCATCATTATAAAATAACAGTCCTCAGTGTACAGGTCCCCCAGGGGTTTTCCTCACCTAAGCTGATGCTGTGAGCTCAGGAGGGAAGGGGGTGCAGTTGATTTGTTTTGGCTACAGTAACCTCTTGTCCTCCTCTTGCATAGCCAATAGAAATGAGGATGCCATTAGCAGATGCAGTTCTTGCAGATGGGACAAAAAGAATATGTAGAAGTAGAAGTATAATGCCGCCACACCTAGAGTTATGAACAACAGTGATCATCTTGTATTAAACAAAAATCAAACCCAAATCCCTTAACGTTAACCCTTTAAGAATCAGTGGGGTGTGCAATGAAATCACACACACTTATTGTCCTTAAAGATATCATTTAAAGAAAACAAACAAACATTATCTTGTGTTAGATGCATTTTAACCCTTTCAGTGCCATAGGGGTACGGAACGCACTGCTTTACAATGAGTTCCGTACCCCTCTGGCACAAAGGGTTAAACAAAACTCCTAAAAAAAACCCATATAATTGTGTTGCATGCAAGAATGTATTTTGGACTCTGGTAGCATTTTATTTATTTGTTATACAGAAATGTTATGCCTTGTAGGCATATCTAGAGTAACAAGCAGTTGGGGGGGGGGGGGCAAAGCCTATTAACCCCTTGCATGCCAGAGACCTCCCCATCACTTTCGTAAGCACTTTACTATTGAGGCTAATGAACTAGTCAGCAGACCAAATGCACAATGCGGACAAAAAAAAAAAAATTCTAAAAGATTTAAGTGGGGCTTTTAACTCTAAGTTTTAGAGTTCTCCAACAACCGGCTTACAATGCATGACCCCCTATAGCATTCAAATGGCTAGTGGAAATCAATGCAACATGGCGATTTGATTACGAACATGCAGTTGGTTTGCTGCAAAACTGTACCATTTCTCTTCCTAATTTAGCCCAGTATCTCTGCCAGATACTGGTGTAGCTGTAGTTCAAGAGTAATTGAATGATAAAGTTTCCCCCTCCCACCCTTTTTACCTAGTGTAACACTGCTCACCTCCCCTCAGATGTAGAATCTGGTCCACAGTCCACAGACTAGACAGCTCACAGCTGTGAGAACAATGAAAGCCCTGTCCCCATTGACAGGTTCTTCCCTTATGTTAATTGAAGATTGTCCCTCTCTGCAATTCACTTGGACACAACCCTGCTGCTCTGAGGTGAACAGTGTTACATAGGAAAGAGAGGGGGGAGGGTGATACTTTATCACTCAATTACTCTTGAACTGCAACTCTGACAGAACTGAAATAACACTCTCCATGGCCCAAATACTATGAAGATTAATTGGAGCTGTTTTTATTATGAAACATTACAATCCCTTTAACAAAACCTATGTCATTGTCAGGCAGCCGGTAGGCTACAAATAGCCCACTGGGGTTCATTATAGCCAATAGGCTGTCAATAGCTGACTGGTGCTCATTATGGCCAATGGGAACATCAGAACTATGGGCCGTATGTTCAAAAGAAAAAGCGAAAGCTCTGCGGCAAACTATTTGCACTATAGGGGAGAACTAAAAATTCCAGTCATTCCCATTTAAAGCAGTGGGAATTTTTAGTTCTTCCCTATTGTGCAAATGGTTTGCCCCAGAACTCCTCCACTTTTCTTTTGAACATACAGCCTCATGCTGTGTATATTTAGTTAGTAATTGGTGTGCAAAGCTGAATCAGCAAGCTGCATTATACACAGAATCTCCTTATATTACACTTCTATTAACGGTTTCAATATAATTTTCTGTTTGTTTCATTTGCTGTATCACTTAGCGGGAGAGAAATGCAATATTGCAGAGCAGCCATCTGTTCGAGGAAATGTGAGGATAGTTACAGCTCAGGCAGACAAGCCCCCTCTCATAGCACCAATTACCACGTGTGCATTTGTGGCCCCCAGCCCTCAGCGCGAGCTGATTAAGAGATAATGAATTCCATGTCTGTGGAATAATTGTTGGTAGGACAATGCTGGACCCAAAGCAATGTATTAATGAATCTCTCATGCAGGCTTTTAGCAACCACACATCAAGTCAGCACAAAACTTCAAGCTGCTACTTTTATTACTTGATTTCCCAAACTCAGCTTGAGTGGAATAGTTACAGGAAGTAGTGTTTTAGTTTTATCCTGCCTTTGTCAGATGAAGTGGCAAAACTTGTTACAGTCCCTTTCTGAAGCAACTTTGTTTCTAGTAACACCTGAGAGTTACTCCTCAAGAACAAAAACCTGAGGGGCATTGCCTCAAACTGATTTTTTTTTTTCTTAAAACCCCTTTTGAGTTCCTTGCGTGTCCAACACATTGCCTTGCAATATATACAGCACTGGTGACCCTATTACTGACACAGCAAACATTAAAAAGTACAGTTAATTTCTTATATTTGACCCCTTTCCTAAACGTCTCCAGTTCTGTTAAACTCAGCCTCACACTGATTAACCAATGAAAGCCCACAGTAGCATGAGTTAAAGGGATAGTAATGTTTCATAATAAAAGCAGCTCTAATTAATCATCATAGTATTTGGACTTTGGAGAGTGTTATTTCAATTCTGTTAGAATTGTAGTTCAAGAGTAATTCAATGACAAAGTATCACCCTCCCGCCCCTTTTACTGATGTAATACTGCTCAGCCAGATCAGAAGGGAGGTGCCCAGGTAGACTGCAGAGAGGGACAATCTTCAATTAAGGTAAGGGAAAAACCTGAAAAACTTGTCAAGGGGGGAGGGCTTTCATTGTTCTCATAGGAAGAAGATTGTCCCCTGCTGTTACCTGTCTGGTCTATGGACTTGATTCCACATCTTTGAAGAGATGGCTTATACTAGGTAAAAATGGGGGGGGGGGCTTTGCTTGTGAATATCTCTCAAACCATAAAGGTTTGAGAGATAAGACATATCGTTCTTCATGTTTTTTTAATGCCTACAAAATAAAATAAAGATAAAACAAAGTATTACTATCCCTTTAAAGCAGTTACTGGATTTCAGCAGCTAACATCACCAGCTTAGAACAAAGTGAAAATCCTCTTGCCATAGAAACACAAGTGACTTTGCTAAACTCTTTTTCAGTGTGAATAAGGTGTGGAGACATAATAAAAACAGTAGATCAGTTACATCTTCCATAAGATGACTGCAAATCTCAGTTATGTCCTATGGGGCACTGATCCTTTAAAGAGGAACTATATCGTAGCCTACGTGATTTGTTTTATTTAAAATTACATACCTAGGTAGGTACCCTTCATACAAGATCTGGTATATAGCTCTTTTTTTGCAATGTATCTTCTGTTTCCTGTATATAGCACTGTATTCCACACTTAACCCCTATGTTCACTGTATGTCTTCCTTTATCCCTTTAGATTGTAAGCTTACGAGCAGGGACCCAATTTCTATTGTTTCATTTTCCTAAGCACTTGTCACCCTGTATTGTCAAAACCCTTAAATTGTAAAGTACTGCCTAAATGTGAGGTGCTATATAAACATTCATTAATTCACAGTTAAGTCAGTCTCTAAGTTGCACCTCCTAACAACAATGGGCTTCAACAGACCTAAATGACATTTAGAGGACACTAATCTTTATCAGACTGCAAACCGAAACAACTAACAGTGGACTACAATAGACCAAAAGCAACTAAAATTGTATAAAGATGAACGCTATTAGGATAGCCACAAGTCCTTCTTGTTAAAACAATTAAGAGACTTTCTAAATGTATAATGTCCCTTTAAAAGAAAAGCTTCTCTCTCCAAAATGGGGTATAGACAAGAAAAGTGTGCGTCAACATGTTATACATGTCAAGAAATGACAGGAGAAAGGAAAAAAAAAAATTATTAACATGGGGAATGCAATGCCGTGAAGAAACGAGGAGGTAGTGAGAGAGACGGGTAAATCCTGTTTGGCTTCCATGAGGAGAGAGCTGAGAACCACAGTTAAGAGGAGGTGAGACTATGCAAGGCAGAAAAGAAGATCAGAATGGCTAGAGAGTGGGTACAGTGCAGGAGTAGTTCTACATCAGATTTACAAATGTTTATCACACCATAGCTTGCTACATTTGAATCACATCAGACAGCTGTTCAGGTCTTTGTATTTGATCAATGCAAGGGAATTAAAAGATCTTGAGGAACCATAACCAAAGCTGGAACTACCATTGGTGTGTTACACCAGGGCAACTTAATTCCAGACAAGCTTTTTAATTCCTATGTCCTGTGAACCCATTGCAGCTGAGCTTCAGTTTGTCCTGCCCTGTTCCCATCAGTGAGGTTGTCCTTTTCCATTTAATCATTATTCTGCCACAGTTCCTGAAATCCTGCTTCAATAAATACCGATTATACCAAAATAAGTATTGTGAAAGTGTCTTGTACTTTATCGGTATAAGGTATTTTATTTAAAGTTTACATCATAGTATTAAGTCAACATCACTGCAGTACAAGCTTTAGGCAATGTTATTAAAGCTACTTTTGGAGTTTAATGTAATGGAATTTAAATGGGATAGTAAAGTAATTTTTTCAAAAAATTGTTTCAGCACTCAGTATTTACCAGAGCCCAACGTCCAAGAATACATTCAGACGCACACAAAAAGAAAAAAATATCTAAGAGTAATCAACATAATAAATATAAAAAGAATAATAAAACAATATTGCACTCGCAAAGCCAGATGAATATCAGGCATATCCGGGTACATGTACCGCCATTAAGTCTCTATGCCGCTGTCACCCACACCACGTCCAGGTCAGCTCCGCTGGGTCTCCTCTTCTCCCAAATTTAGCGTCTCTTCACTCCTCCTTGCTGTCAGTGCTCAATGTGATAATATCACAACGGAAGTTTTAATATAAATGGAGGGATTCTTTGCCAGTACTAATGGACTGCCTGGCAGGGGACTCAGGGCAGAGGCTAACACTAAATGAGCCCTGAGACTGTATTCTAGCTTTGTTGCACTTCTTTTAGTGTTAGCCTCTGCCCCGAGTCCCCTGCCAGGCAGTCCATTAGTACTGGCAAAGAATCCCTCCATTTATATTAAAACTTCTGTTGGGATATTATTTTTGTGTATGTTTTCTGGTTGGAGTATGTAGTAGTGGTTTGCCCTGATCAGTGTTTTTGATCGTAAAGTAATGTCTGCAATAAAGCAGATCAATGAGTCTTTATTGTAAATCGAACACATTGCGCTATGTTTAACAACTTACTTTTATGTAGATCAAAAGATATTTGAACGACATACAAGTGGTTTGAAATATCGCAGTGGGTTTCTTATAAATTTTTTTACAACATTACAATCCCTTTAATACTGATAAGTACTAATGTGCCATTTCTTGCATTTTTGTTAATGGCAGTCCTTACATCACTTGTTTTAAGTTGAGGGCCTGTCTGAAGGAGGGTAAGGGAGACTATGGGAATATATTCCTAAATCTTTCATCCATATGTAATGCTGCTTGAAGTTCTCTTGATATATAGTGTAGAACTTCCATGTGGGGGTGGTAGGGGACTTCCAGTGGCACCCAGTTTCCCTTATGATATTTGTACCTCAACAGATTTTTTTTTTTTATTACAGCGATCTCTGCTCTGCTGCAGAACCACCGACTGATCCCAGGAGAGGATTCCCCTACTGTCAGCTAGAATGCCAACATCAGGGGAGAGGGAACTTTGAAAGTGGACATCTCTCAAACCATAAAGGTTTGAGAGATGCCGCTGGTCTCATTTTACTCCGTTTTTTATTGGCTACAAGATGGGGGATAGTAATTTTTAAGTATTACTATCCCTTTAACAACAAAAAGACAGACTCCGGGGGGTTTCCATTTTTTTTTGCAAAAATGTTCAGTCAGATTAATGCTCCAGTTTAATGCTTTAAATCCGGGCTGTCCATGTTTAGTACTCAAGGGCCACCAACGGTACCGGATTTACGCAATTAAGCACAGGTGAATCAATCAAAATGAATGCGCCACTGATTAACTCACCCGTGCTTAATCAGGGAAATCCATACATCCTGGCCTGTTGGTGGCCCTTGAGGGCTGAACTTGGACAGCCCAGCTTTAAATAATGGCCAGATCAGGGATAGGGAGTCCGTGTCCCACTGGAAGTGTAAATAAGTTTGAGACTTCCAGAGGATGACTGCAACTAACACCCCATTCCTTTACCATTGACTGATCAAAGAATCTGGGTCTGGACCGAGCTGATCTTATCTGCTTTAAATTATAAACAATGCAATGTGTACTTGTATTTGAGAGATGTTTTCATATTTATCTGTATAACATGTTTAAGGAAGAGACCTAAGAAGTATTGAAAGATGCATCCTAGGTCTGTTTAGTTAGCCAATAAAGGTATCAACTTGACTATACTTGCCTCCTGTATTTCTATAACTAACAGGGTATCAACGCTCATCTTTTATCAACATGGCAGAACAAAGACATACTAAAAAGACAAAAATCGCTCAATCTGTAGTGTAAATAAAAACACTTGTCACTATGGGGTTAAAAATGAAAGTATCAATGGACCTCATTTTGGTCTGCTGTTATCTGTGGAGCACTCCAAATAGGATAGTAAATACAGCAGCAACCAATGTTTTCAGTGAATGAATGAATGCACTGTCATACAAAAGTAAAACGCTGAGTTAGCCTACAAATTTCCAACTTTCTCATGTGAATGGCCACATAGAATCACGTGTTTTGTATACACCATTATCACTACAACAAAGTGACCACTGGGACTATAGCCATACAGACTTGTCCCAGCGGTTTCTCGAGCAATCAATAGTTGTTTTCAATTAAAAATATACCCATATCTATCGGGACCAGATCATGGGACTCGTGGAGGCAAGGAAAACGAAAAGAAACACAGTCTGCAGGACTACATTGCTTCTTACGCAGTCCTGCATTTAAATTTTCTTAGATAACAATATGGCCAAATTGTTACATTAATGAACGTTAGACAATCACATATGTATTAAAAAATATGAATACTGGGCTTTGGACTAAAGTTGCGAGATGTCGAAATACTAGTTTGTTAAATTAAAAATTCACCAAATAAATATTAATTCGTCCTAAACTACCCAAAATATAATCCCGCAAACCATCTGTACTCCTTAACCAATACGTATTTATCATGTGGGCTGCAAATGCAATGTGTAAATTATATCTGCCTTGCCGGTTAAAGGTGTGGAAAGACTAATCTGCGTATCCCACGCAGAGTAGTCGCCTACAAAGCAAATTATTGAAGGTGACCGAAGAGTTTCCCTCCAAAATAATACTATGAGCCTGGGACATGTTTCCGTCGCAAGATATTTCTGTAATTTATAGCAGCCCAAAACATAAATTAAAGTAAACTGATTCCGACACCTTCCAAATATCAGAAAGGTTATTCAGAAATAATTAAGAAAAATATATAACACTCTGTAATAACACGTACACAATGGCTTACACTCCATTACCGCGATATAACTTTCCTACAACCCTGAAACGCAACGTTACGTTTATGTTCCATGTCATTAGCGTGTGCTGCCTGCCTGAAAAGCGTGATTTTAAACTGAGGCTTGAACCTCAAGAGTACCGCCTACTGGTGACGTTTAGTGAAACACTTCCAATCACGACACGGTGTTGTTGGTGGTTCAGAAATGGGGCAGGATGTTAGGGTTTGAATTTTGGGCAGTTTGAATACTACCAGTTGGGAAGTCCGTATGATACGTGAACTGTGAAACCGGAAAAAAATCGGATCCTGGGGGGGGATCGTAGGAACCAACGGAAGGAAGTTTGCGACCCAGGATTGGGCCACCCAGGTAATATATTTTGTTTGCGTAGTCGAACAAGTATTGATCATGGGTCATATGCACAACTCAAAAGTGGAGTAAATGCACTACCGAGAACTAGTAAATATGCAATTTGATCTAACCAGTGCAATACTAAAGCTCTAGAAGCGATGAGTTGGAGATCTCCATCTAACTGTAAGATTTATATCTTGCATAAACTGTTCAATCGCATTGAAGCAGGGGAAGGGGCAGAGTTAGAGAGGGGCCCATAGTTGGAGAAAAGACGGGGGGGGGGTACCTAAATTATGTGATCAAAATGTAAGGGTAGTGGATGGGTAGAGCGGGAAAACATATAATGGTATGGAAGCATTCAAGGAATTAAAGGAGGCTAGGTAATTCATCAGTTTTTTATTTTTAAAAGCAGTGAGTCGAAACATCTAGTAATCACTGGATTAAATAAGGACTGCCTTCTTCAAGATAAATATGTGCGATTCTGGAGCCGATTTAACCTGACTGTATCATAGGTTTGACATAAATTGATTTTTTTCTTCTTTTAATCCTTTGTATGCCTGATAGGTCTCTAATATTCAAGTAGTTAAAAGTCCCATTTAGTAAAATGGGAATCTTCTTATCCCTTCTATGGTGATGTTGGTTTGCCATACAATTCCTGATCTTTGGCTTTTGTGTATAAGGCTGCATATATGCAACATAATAGCTTTTTAGAGACTTACTAATGTCTCTTGATAAAAAAATAAGTTTTGTTCATACTTTCTCAACAATACAGAACACTATTATAATTCTGTAACTGGTCTAGTTATTGTATAATTTAAAATTATAAAGTGCCCCCCCCCATTCCTTTTTTACATACATAATGTTGCCTATCCCTAATATATGTCTGGTCCACTGACCTGATTCCAGGTCACAGTGAGGTATACAGTCTTCTGGCTGTCAGTACAAGGAAAACCCTTTTACATAAAATCGCATCATCGAATAGGAGTGTTTAAAAAGGAGAACGTAATTGATTGGTAGGTTGACATTAGGTCTTGCATTTCTATCTTAAAGCGGAACTAACACCGCTAAGAAACGTTGTTTGCAATAATTCCCTATCTGTCGACTAGCTGCTTAGTAGTGCTAGTCATCAGAATTCTTACTGCTTTATGGATAAATATGCACCCATCCTTGGCTGACAGGCAGGACGAAGTGCGGACATCTTGCCCTAGTGACGTCCGCGGGACTGACAGAGCAGGCACGCGGATGTCACCAGGGCAAGATGTCCGCGATCCGTCCTGCCTGTCAGCCAAGGATGGGTGCATATTTCTCCATAACCAGATAATAATTCTGGCGACTAGAGCTACTAAGCAGCTAGTTGCCAGATAGGGAATTATTACAAACAAAGTTTCTTAGCGGTGTTAGTTCCGCTTTAATTTTGAAATGTTTTTGCTATAGATTATGGATGCATGTTCATTATTTGGTTTTCTTTTGGCGCTTTTTTTTTTTTATTGCTGTGAAAACTGTTAAATAAGAGACATTTATTACTGTTTAGTAACTTTCAATCATACATATCATTGAATGCAAAATTATAATTGGCAATAAGCTTAGGAATAATGTATGCATTCATTGGTGTACACTAGAATATGTAAGATGCCAAGTGGTGGCGTATAAAAACTCTTCTTAGTGTACGTTTAAAAATTGTCACTAAAATCCACAATGACAGGTCATATGAATAAAGATGTAAAGTCAAGCTGATAAGTAACTGAGAATATTCTGATGATTTGCAAAGGAGAATTGTTTTTGTATAAGTAAATATCACTATATACTTACACTAATAACATGTTATACCTGGAATTTAGATTTAATAACTAAAACTGCCTTTATTTTTGGCACAATTGGTGAATTTCTTTTATACGTTCTTTGCAAACATGATTATTATTTCCACAATGCTATTTTTTTTCTTTTTCACTTTTTTATACAGTAACTTACTGGAGTTAGGACCTAGAAAAGCATTGTAGCTAAACATCTATACATATCATTATGTTACTTTGCAACAACTTTAAGGACACCCTATTCTAAGCATAGTACACGTACATAGCTGTTTATACATTAATCTAAAAATTCAGTTTATCTGATTTCATTGCTTCAGTGCAAAATAATATTTGTATATAGATACTGACTGGGGCTGTTACATAACAGTATCTTCCCTTATAACCTTTTTTTGGCTGTTAGATTCTTCACAGATAAAAAGTAGTTTAAAATATGTGGTTGTAACACGTTTTGCATTAAGTGAAAATATGTAGTAAAAGGCGTGGGCTATTTATTGTTTTGTCCTCTGCTTACCTGGAGGGTCTTATTTATGGTAATCATGTGACTTGTTTGCAACTTCCTGGTCAAAAGACAGTAGTCTGTTTTGGGCAGGGCCTCCTGCAAAGAACTCTATTGTTCCTTCTGTGGAGAAGACAGACAGTCTATTGTTTACATGTAAAAAACAATACAACCACGCAACAAGATATCTTAAAGTGTAGTATTAATGCACATAAATTAGGTACATGGGTCATGCTTACTGGGATATCAATTAGATTTTCTAGCAAACCATAGCTGAAGAAACTTATTGGATGTTTTTCTCAATAAAGTATTTATCCATTAAGGACTGGAGGGATGTGCATTGCTTTGCAATACATTGCACACCGTCCAGTTATTAAAGGGTTAAGATTTAATGGAGCACTTCTAAGGCAAACTAACTGCACATAGATTATGGATTAAAAAGCCATTGACTAAATGTCTGTTTTAAGCCTTTGGATTCTAGGTTTCAGCCACACTGGAAAGCTGTGGTTAAGCGGCTGTTCTAGCATTAATTCTTTTTAAAGGGATAGTAATACTTAAATATTACTATCCCCAATCTTGTAGCCCTTCAAAAACGGAGTAAAATGGGCCCAGCGGCATCTCTCAAACCTTTATGGTTTGGTCAGAGTTCCCTCTTTTTGCCTTTCCCCTGACATCAGCGTTCTAGCTGACAGCAGGGAAATCCACTTCTGGGACCAGCCGGAGGCTCTGCAGCAGTGCCAAGATCATGGTAATAAAAAAGAAATCCTTCACTAAAAAGGTCTTCTACCTGTGCTTGGTTTGCAAGCACACATAGAAGACCTTTTAAGTTAAGGGCTTCTTTTTTTTTTTTATTACCGCAATCTCAGAGCCTCCGCCGGTCCTGGGACCGGATTCCCCTGCTGTCAGAATGCTGACATCAGGGGAGAGGGAACTTTGAAAGCGGATATCTCTCAAACCATTAAGGTTTGAGAGATGCCGCTGGGCTCATTTTACTCTATTTTTGAAGGGCTACAAGATGGGGTATAGTAATTTTTAAGCATTACTATCCCTTTAAAAGCAGGTGTGGTAATAAGAAATATTCAAAACATTGGACACGGACAGAATTTTTACTAGCCAGTTAAACTTTTGAGTGCCAGAGGGGTAGCCAACGCAATGCAAAGCAATGTGCTGATACCCACCTGGAACTCAAAGGGTTAAAGGTAGTGTATGTAAGAGGCACTTGGATTCCAAGAGCCTTGGATTTTTCTACCTCTGGAAGTAGAAAATTGGAATTTCTGAAATGTTTGCACCCTATGGTGCAATTTGGTTTACTCCAGAATTGTTCCATTTTTACAAAGTACATTGGCCTCGCTGGTTTTCCATACTTATTTAAGTATATGTCATTTTTGGAGATAAAATATGATTAGATAAATGTACTTACCACCAGCTTCATTTTCCACATTGCACCTTTTTCAGGTGTCTGTAGACAGAGGTGTCAGAATGAGTCAGAACAGACGCAAGTCCCTAAAGAACCAGCGTGAGTATCAAATGTATTGTTTATCAATGTATAGCACCGACTTGCAGCCTAAGAGTTTAACTCTTGTCTCAGATGTTTTTAATGGATTGAATAGCTAGAGAGGCCCCCAACACATTGTTTCACTGCATTGGAGACTTGTCTAGCGCCTAGAGGTTTACAAAAAAGGGCAGTGCTTTAAAGGGTTAATTGGGAAGGGTACAAAAGTGAAATGTACATAAGTGTCCAAATAAGAAACTTGTCCAAATTGAATGAAACCAAGGGGAAAGCTGTGTTGTGTTTTAGAACTACTTTTTTTTTTCTTCTTTCCCTCCCTGCATTAACATGCTTATTTTTAAAGGGATAGTAATGTTTCACAATAAAAGCAGCTACGCAATCATCATAGTATTTGGGCGAAGGATAGTGTTATTTCAATACTGTCAGAGCTGTAGTTCAAGAGTAATTGAATGATAAAGTATCCCCCTCCCGCCACTTTTACTGCTATAACACTGCTCACCCCAGAGCAGCAAGACTGTCCACCTCTGCAATCTATCTGGACAGTCTTCAGTGATCATAAGGAAAAACCTGTCAAGGGGTGCAGGGTTTTCCTTATGCTCACAGTAAGAAGATTGTACTTTGCTGTGACCTGTCCGGTTCAGAGACCAGATGCCATATCTAAGAGGAGGTGGCTTACACCAGGTAAATGGGACGGGAGGGGGATACTTTATCATTCAATTACTCTTGAACTACTACTCGACAGTAATGAAATAACCCTCTCCATGGCCCAAATAGTTTGAAGATTAATCAGAGCTGCTGTTTTTGTGAAACATTACTATGCCTTTAAGACTACTATCTTCATAGGCAAAGCACACCATAAACCTACTACCCTTTCTATAAGGAACCCCTGTATCTCCCCATCCAGTCTTGATTACCTACTCATCTTTTTGAGTTTACAGTAATGTAATACTGTACAGTGACAGGTGGGATGTTGCTGGTTTCCCAGCACCACTTACAGCTTAGTGGAGAGGCTACCCATTAACTGCCCCATGTAGTGGGTAACACCCAGAAATCTGTGCATTAACTGACTTGGAGACTTTGTGTTCTGTATCCTCTCTTAGCCTGCGTACTCTGTGGCCGGCAGGATGACTGCAATGAAAAGTTTGGTGAGAAAAAGACCTACAGTGAGCATGACATGACCTTGCACTATTACTGTCTGGTAAGTGTATGATTAAAACCTTGGTTCACAAGTACAGTGCTCTGTTCACATACCAGGTTGTTTTTCATTTATATTTGACTGAGCTCTGATTTGTCAATGGCTTTGTCTTCATGGTTTTGTCTTCTTTTAATGGAACATTAACACCTGAAACAACCTTATATTATATATACACTTGAATACCCTGTACTTCATGCTAGTATATGTAATACATTTTGAGGCCTATCCAGTTTAGCATGTGCTCTGAGAGAGCAGCCTTTCCCACGTTTTCCACAGCAGGCTTGAGGTTATAGTCCGTAAATGGGCTGAGATAACAGCCTGCCTTTATGCAAAAAGAATTAATTACAATACATTAGTTGACTTTAGCCCCTCTTTCATTACAAACTACACAAGCAAAACTCTTTGAGTGCCAGATGCATATTCAGTGCATTGTGAAACACTGTTGTGTACCCCTCTAGTGCTCAAAGGGTTTAAGTATGCCAGCATTTCATTTTTGGTGTTCCTTTATCATAACTTTTCTTGAAAAATGTTTCTCTTAACCCTTTGAGTGACAGAGAGGTATCCAATGCATTGCGTTGCAATGTTCTGGATACCATTCACTCACATGGTTAAATGGTAAATCTGATTGGGCTAAGCTATACTGCCCATTGGTGTAAAGCTCCTACCACCAGGATGCTTCAATGGAAAGTAATTATAATGTGTTAATTGTATTTTGAAAAGTGGGACACTAAGGATGGTGCACAAATGTGTGTTGTATGTAGCCTGTTGAGGAACCACCCTTGTGGTTGATTCATCTCTGCACCTCAGTCTGTCACTCTTCCTCTGCTTCCCTCCCACATGGTGTCTGGATCCAGCCTCTTTTGTAAGCTGGAGCACTCTCTGGCCAGTGAGAGTGCTCCAGCTTACAAGAGAGGCTGGATCCAGATGCTACTTGGGAGGGAAGCAGAGGAAGAGTGACAGACTGTGGTGCAGAGCTGTACCCACAGTCTGTCCAGAAGGAAGGCACAGGAACACAGTTAGGAATGTAATTTCAGCAAAACAACACTTTTTTTATTTTCTTTATTTTATTTTTTTTTTTTTTTTAATTACAATTTTATTCCAGCTAGTCTCTCTATCAAGTTAGTTTTTAGCCAAAGATGTATAGGGGTGATAGTTCCCTTTAACACGCTGCGCAACCCTGCCAGCAGCCCAAAAAGAGAGTACAACACAACAATGATGAGTTCCGTGTAGTTCTAGCTTTCACAGAACAGTCGGTTCATGTGTGCCAGAATGGTAGCCATGCTAAGAAAACATCAGCCTGTGAGAAGCAGAGAATGACTTCTTTGTATTGTGCATTGTTTCCCCCCAGCTGCTGTCCAGTGGAATCTGGCAAAGAGGAGAAGAGGATGAAGGAATATACGGCTTTCTGGTTAGCGACATTAAGAAAGAATTAAACAGAGCCCAGAAGCTGGTAAGTTCTGAGTCAGTTCTGCTAGCAAAAAGTGCACCTGATTAATTATATGTGCGGACACAAATGGAGATGTAGACACAGTGAGGATACTGTATTCTTGTTTGGGGAGAAATAAAAATTCAGATTGACTTTTAAAAGGGGCTTTTTCCCCCTTGAAAGCTAGAGAGAAGTCTCCAGTGCATTACTAATAAAGGCATACTGTGCAGTCACTTCCTGTCTTGGCCTTGCATTACCTCCCCCATATCACGGACAACCCTTTAAAGGGATAGTAAGCCTTGAAAATAAGTTTATTTTATATTGTAGCCCTTAAAGAAACATGAAAAAATGATATAAGTCTTCTCTCCCAAACCATTTATGGTTTGGGAGATATTCAGAAGTAAAATAAAGTAAAGTTCCATTTTCCTGGCTGTTTCAGCCAAGTCTGCCATCTAGTGGACAGATTTGGAATTCGGTCCACAGATCAAAAGGGAGCTCTTTAGCAGTGCCGAGATCACGATCTTTAAAAATAACTACGTAACTGGAACTGTGTACAAAGTGTGCCTGGCTTGCAAGCACACTTTGTAGACCATTCCAATTAAGAAAATCCTTTTAAAGATTGTGATCTTGGCACTTCTGGAGAGCCGCAGCCGGGACCGGATTCCAAATCTGAGAGCTAGAACGGTGACGTCACTCAGGGGGAAACTTTGCTCCGGAATATCTCCCAAACCATAAAGGTTTGGGAGGTAAGACTTATATCATTTGTCATGTTTTTTTAAGGGCTACAATATAAAATACGCTTATTTTCAAGGTTTACTATCCCTTTAAGTGCTAGGGTTAAATAAAGCATTGGCTACTACAACATACTGGCAAATTTGAAAGCTCTTTCAAAATCGTCAAAGTTGTTTTTAACCCTGTTTAGATGAATGGGAATTTGTATTTGTTCCCTACCTTGCAGACTGCTTGCCCTGGAACTGGTCCACTTCTGCCATTATTTTAAAAAAATCCAAAAGAGTCGTTAGTTCTTTTCAAATGCATTTTATATGTGTCTAGCGTCTGAGGGGTTACTTATGTATAATGTATGTGTTTAATTTTGAATGTGATTTTGTTTCCACTTTCAGAAATGCAATGTCTGTAAAAATCGAGGAGCATCCATTGGCTGTGTGTACCCCAAATGTAAACGTAGCTATCACTACCCTTGTGGGGTGGAGAGGGAATGCGTCTTTCAGTTTATGGGCGACTTCAGGTAAAATTTTGGCTCCTCTTAAATTACATGGGTCTAACAGAGCTCTTGGGAATGTAGATTAGGGGTAGTCAATTGTTGGCCCTCCAGCTGTTGGAGATGATGGGATATGTAGTTCGCAACAGCTTAATGGCTAACATTTGATGACCCCTGGCATAGGCATTGGTATATCCTATATAATAATTTGCTAGGATGTTTGTCAGAAGCCGTCATGCACAGTAGACTGCCTGAATGCACAGAATGCTGGGAGCATTCTGTGCTTTCGGCCAGTCTCTACAATGTATGACTGCGTCGGCGGCAGGACGCAGAGCAGGAACGGCCTCTTAACATCACCTGGACCTTGGCCCATGTACACGGGCTCTTACACTAGTATTCTATAAAATCTGCATACATAAACGCACAACCCCTGACAAACGCCCACGGTCCATTGGTAAGCTCATTCCTGAGACTTGAGTGAACATAACAGAGAGTTAAGTCTTTGTGCTTCAGATCACACTGCTCCAAAGAAAATGCATCCATTCTGGATCTCTGCTAGAATGATATATTTTCCCACAAAACATGTTTTATACAGTGTTGTTCTGACCTCTGCAGAGAGAGCCAGAAGAGAGCATTTGTCAGCCAGTGTGCTATGGCACTTCAGTGTGCTTTGGGCAGCTACTCGGGGTCTTTCCCACTTTCAGTTAAAAAAGTTAGTTTATAATATACATCTATGTAAAATACTATGTATAGTATTCTGTCATTTTATTGTTAGGCCTCAGAAAAACAATATATTTATGTATTGTACCCTTCATTATATCCTTGAGGAATGTCCTATAAAACGTTATGGGTGCCTTGGGCAAAAAAACACTTCTAGTTCTGATTTGCTGACCTCCGAGCAGAGATGGGTGAAATGCGGCCAACCTGGCACTTTAATCTGGCAGGCTGCACACACAAAGAAACGGTGTGATACAGAGACAATATCACTTCTGGTTCTCCCTGCAGATGGAGAGTAATATTTGGGCCTTACTCCTAAAGCTAAAGAGGTGCAGGCCAGCTACATATGGCGGGGGGGGGGGAGATTACATTTTCCATTGATTTGGGGGCATTTAACCCCTTATGTTGCTTTGCGATGCTTTGAAGACCTCTGTAGCTATCAAAGGGTTGTATAAATACATTTATAAATAATATTGCGGTTGGTTTGCTCCAGAATTGTACCGCTTTATCTTGATGAATATGGCCCCCTTTGTGTCAAACCTGTGCTTTTGTAATAAAATGGCTCATTCTACAGTTGCAGCAGGTGGGTATTCTCTGTGCTACAGCACGACTATCAAGTAGAATGGCAGATAAACATAAAGTCTTGTCATTTTCAGTTTTGGTGATGCCGTACAGCTGCTCAATCATATTTTGGACAGAGATGCGACCCTGGTGGGCCAAAGTTTCCCACCACTACCTTTTTTTTTGTTTTGTTTTTTTGTTTTTTTTTTGTTTTATAGAAGAAACACTTTGTCCTGTTTAAATATTTTAAACACCTAGGTAACTTTCAGAAAAGAGAAGGACTTTTATTAATAAGTTTACTGGATGGGACCATATCCAGTCTGTATGCACAGTGGACAGAGTGTGTAAATATTTGAAGATGCATATAATATATATTTATAATTGCTGGTCTTTATCTTGATGAGATGTGCAGATAGCATGGTTTAATTTGACACTTTGTAGATCGTACTGCTGGGAACATCGGCCAGTTCAGAAAGTTTCCTCGTCACAAGCCAGTGGCTCCGCTCCCTGCACTATATGTCTTGAAAATGTCATCCAGGTCCCTTCATACCGAATCTTGTGTGGCCCCTGCTGTAAAACCTCCTGGTTTCATCGAGAGTGCCTTCAGGTATGTCCTGCTTAAACTCGTTCAGTGCCACAAAATAGGAGCAACATTTTGTAATCATTTGTATAGATGATCTTATCCAGGATTGAAAAAATTAGAAATTCTTTCGCAAGCCAGCTCCATTATATAAGATAAATAAATGTTCCCAGCACATTGAGATGCAAAGGGTTGGAGAGTAGTGTTGTATTCTAAATGTTAAGTCCCATTTAAATCTGCAGGAATGTTTTGTCCCTATGGTGCAGCTGCTTTGCTCAAGGATTGTTAATCTTCAGCTTCTGGGCCTAATCAGTTACACTGGTCTCCTGTCTCCTTGAAAATATATATATTATTATTATTATATATATATATATATTTATTATTATTTATATATATATATATATATATAAATTTTTTTTTTTTTTTTTTTCTTCATATTTTAAAACTTTCAACTTAATTTCAAAACTGCATATGTATCATTTGAACCGAAAGAACAGCATTAGAAAGTGTCATTTACATAAACTAACATCTGGTGTAATGCTCTGAATACGGGGATGAATATCTTCTAAACTACAAATCTGCCATTGTTTTGGTAATCTGATACCTAGACAGTTTTTTAATAACCTTTTTAATTACGGAAACTTGAATCGAGATGAGAGGTCAACGTTGATTATTTCTAGAATTAGAAAAGGCCTGGTGCCACCAAAGACCATTTTGTAAGTTCTGTACTGCAAAAGTAAACCCATGTAACTCTTACTTAGAAGTCCCCTCACTCGTTCTTTCCCATCCATAGTACCAAGCCCTGAGTGCTGGTTTATTTTTCTTCCGCTGCACGGTATGTAACAATAAGGAGAAGTTCCAGGCTGAGATGTTGCGTATGGGGATCCATATTCCAGAAAGGTACTTTTCTCTTCTTATTCCATTAATGTCAAATGCCCTCTGAGTGAATTTTTCACAAGAGCACATAGTAGACCAGCACTGTGATTAAATCTGAGACATTCCCTCATGTCATACAGGTTACACTTTTCAACTTTTGTCATGGGCCAGGTATAACACATTGCCATATGGAGAAAACCATTCTGAAGAAATATGGTCTCAACAATAGGAGATAAATGAACCACTTGAATGTTTTGCAGTAAATAGCTGTGGTGTAATCTGGCCTATTTCAATGAGGATGGCAGATTAGGGGTTTACTGAAGGGCACACATTTACACTGCATGTATCAAAAGCCTTGAATACACGTGCATGGTGCCAGGGCTTTTAAAATCTCCAGATGTTTCTAGAATAAAATACAACCAGCTTGTTTTCTTTTGAGTCTTACTGGGGAACACAGGGACCATAGTATAAAGCTCTTCCCAGAACCAGGGCCTTTGACATCACAATTCTAATACAGTGCGAGAAACTTTATTTAAATGGTTCACTTTTAAGATTACCTGATGCATGGATTAAATCATTTTATTTCCTCAGAGATGCGTCTTGGGAGCTGGAGGAGAACGCATTCCAGGAGCTACTGGAACGATATCAGCGCTGCGATGTGGAGAAGTGTATTTGTCGCAATGGCCGGGAATATAATAACCCAGACGGGTTAGTGTACTCGGCATTTCATGGCTAATGGTGTTCAGCTGATATTGCTGAACTGTGCAGTATTTGAACCCCTTACCTAACCATGCATCACACACACCATAAGAAAGTTTAACGCCTTGAGTGCCAGAGAGGTATCTAGGGAGTTGCAGCACAATGCATTGGACTCCTTTCTGGCACACAAAGGGTTAACCTTTAAAGACATTAACCTTTGCTAAAGAAACATGCCTAAAAACGAAATGGGTTTTAGATTTACTTAAATACTCAATTAATACAAGCCACTACCTATGGGTTGTGAACTGTGTGAGTATCCATTTTTAATTTGTGCGGGACTTTTAAGAGCTTTGTGTTCAAAACAAAAGTTATTGGGGGGGGGGCCTGAAAGCATAAATGGTGTTTTTATACCACTGGATGCTAGAGGAATGAAGCAAATTGATTTGCAAAACATTGGTGACCCTCCCTACCATTCAGTGAGGTTAAAAGGTCCATTCAAATCGATAGCGGCTTTTGATTTGCCACACAATTACTTTTCTTTTGAATGTGGCGCCATTACATAACTAGCAAAACACACATGATGTCTTGTGTGTTACCTAAACCTTGTTGTATGTCCTGCAAAAGTAAAAGCTCCCAGTTGCAGAAGCCTCATTCCTAGTACCTGTGCTGGTGGGAGCATCATCACATTAGCCAAAAATAATTATTTGCTGCCTCTGTTGCTCTGAGGAACAGTTACTAATAAAATCCTGAGCTTTAAAAAAAAAAAAAAATATATATATATATATATATATATATATATTATATATTTTTTTTTTTTTTTAATAAATATATTTTTTTGGTGTGTGTATATGTGTATAAATATATGTATATATAATATGTTAAAGAAATGACACATGATCAAATGGGACTTAAAGATAACAAAACTTTATTATAGATTCAATGATTCGATCCTGTAAGTTCTTGGAAAAAGGTCCTTATTGGATCTAAACTTTTGTTATTTTTAAGTCGTGTGAGTGCTTGCCATTCCATATATAATATAGTGAGTGATGTCCTTTTTAAAGCTTGTGCTGCTTCTTTACCTTTAACAAACATTTCCTACTTTTGTGCTGCAGTAAATGGGAGATCGTGCGGTGTCAGTGCTGTGGGTCCCGTGGTACACACAAGGCCTGCACCTCTACGCAACAACTGAACAAGGGCTGGGAGTGTGCAGAGTGCAAGAGTATTGTCTGCACGCCAGGTAACTGCTTCTCCAGCTCTTCTTCCTTTTTCCCTTTCTCCCCGTTCTCTGTCTAAAATAAAATGCTGCAGCTCAGGGAAACTGTGAGCCTTTTGTGTAAAGTCAAAGTGGAGTGTACATATTTCACCATATGGGACAAACAATAACACCCATAGTTTGAAATGGGCCCTTTAACACATTGAACGCTAGAGAGCGGCTCTCAGCAATATAATGAAGACCTCTAGTGTTCAGTAGGTCCTATTTCTATCAATTGATTTATTGTGAAAGTTTGTCTCTTATGTTTTCGTTGGATTGCTTCACTGAAAATTGGCTGAGAACTCCCCGCCCCCCCCCCCCACCACCACCACCACCACACACGATCACTACGTATTTCCATTAAGGAAAGATTATTCCTGCCGCTAAGATGTGACACAGTTCTTATTTGGACAAGTCCATTTCTACTCCAATTTTCAAAAAAGTTAACTGACTAAATGTACTATTTGGTGAAAGTGTTACTAAGCATTTATACTCCTCTTTGTATCTTAACCCCTTAACGACCCTTGAAGGTCATAGTACATTATGGGTCGATCTGTGTTAACGACCCATAATGTATTATGACCGTCATGGAAATCCGGGCTCCCCCAGCGGCTGCAAGCCATTCTGGGAGTCCGGAACCGGAATCTTAAAAAAATGAAAAATGCTCCGTGGTCTTTAAGTGGCCGCGCCGTGCCGATCGACCGGTCGTTAAGGGGTTAAGGACAATTTTGCAAACACTTTATTGTTCCAGTATTATCCCCCCCTGCCCAAAAGTAAGAAGTACAATTCTGTAACAAACCAGCTGCACCACAGCGGACAAATAAACATTTCCTAAATACCTATTTATTTAAATGAGGCTTTAAACACTGTCACTGCCAGCAAGTTCTCCAATGCTTTGCTTAACGATGTGTTGAGTGGCCATTTTTCTATTTTTCCCCATGGCACGTTTGGTTGGTTCCAGAATTGCTTCTCTGTGTGCATGTGTTTCAATTGGTATAATGAAAACTACATTTGTATAAAATGGTGCTAATCATCTGAGGATAGCTCCTCTAAGAGTAGCACATTATAAGTACAAATAATAATAA
Source organism: Rhinophrynus dorsalis (assembly GCA_037306005.1). Lineage (NCBI taxonomy): Eukaryota > Metazoa > Chordata > Amphibia > Anura > Rhinophrynidae > Rhinophrynus > Rhinophrynus dorsalis. Next base: position 23,652,962 of record CM074728.1, read on the forward strand.
GTATATTGTAATTAGGGTCGCCTGCTAGAAACAGGATGTTGTGGCAGAAAAGAGCATATATTCTAAATAGGGTCTGTTGTATACACAAACAATATAAGAGCAAAGCAAGATTACCTTGCAAGAGAGGGGAAAAATCCCCATTCACTTGAATGGTGCTTTTAGCCCCTTGAATGTTTTAGCTCTCAAACTCATTGCTTTTCAGTGTGTTTGCTTCTAGTATCAAAAGGGCTTAAAAGCTCAATTTAAATGACTGGAAAGCTGGGTTATTTTATTGGGCCAGATGATGGTGGTTTCAGAATTAGTCCAATATTTCTGCATGATGCACTTGAACTGGTTACAGCAAGAGAAAATATATTAAATACGTTTAGCCTGACTGTTAAACAATACTCACACACACATTTCTTCTGCTGCGAGCAGGGAAAAGACCTCATCCTTCGTCATTAGGTCAGTCAGAAAAACGTCGCTGTCTGAGCTTTGGAATGGAGCAACCATCGCCTAAGTGTCCAAGACTGAGCAGCACTCCTAGGAGAAAGGTGCTTCTGAAGTAGGTACAATGTGTCCGGCTCTAGCTTGCGTTGTCCTGGATCTCGAGTGTAATTTGATATTTATTTGTGTGTGCCAAGTGTACTAGAGATTTATGTAGATAAACGTGACACACAGCGGTGCACGTTCTATAATTTCACTACGGAGAGAGTTCAGTATGAGGGGCGATCTCCATTAAACAATTATATTCTATTAGTTGCAACTTTTTGCTTTGCATTGGACTGTTTAATCCCTCAGTTTGAGGCCTCTAGCATAAAATAGTTTATCCTGTACTGTTGGATAATCATTTCTGTGTTTCAGGCAGATCCGCCCCCGGGACAGGCCTATTTCTGACATCCTACATGAACTACGGCTTCAGATAAACAGCAAATCCATTTGCACACTGCGGATACCAAAGGAGTCACTCTGGAGCAGCTCTATCAGCTGTTTTCGCCAGAGTGACTTCTCCCCTTCAAGCACTCTGTGGGTGAAGTTCTCGGAGCACAACCTTCGGAAGGCATGCAAGCAGCCAAATGGGTCTATATCTGAATATTTTAGCCTGCTGCTAAATGCAATCCAGAACTCTACACTGATGGAGGGAACTGAACGCAAGAACCTCACCTTGAACCCAGATGGTAAGAGAAATGTATTAATATTTTAATGGATAGAATACACCAGATGTCTGCTACTCCAGAGGTCTATACTAATATATTGATGTCATGATTAAGCATGATTTGTTAAACAGACCCTTTTCATGAAGGTTTCAAACAGGTTAAGAGCAGAGGGGGACTGTACATTGTATTTTAACTTGCTTAACAATCCTAATGAAGAGGTCAGTAGAAGGTGGTATTTGGGCTTTGTTCTTCACCTCCTACCTGCTTGTATGTCTGTCAGTCGTTGCTCAAGTGGTTATGGCTTATGAGCTGTAATAACTTTTTTTTAATTTTTTTTATTTTATTTTAACCCCATCCCGACAATGGACGTACATGTACGTCCTGCAGAATCTGTCACTTTGTGACAGAGGATGTTCGTGTACGTCCAGGAAGTCGTTGAAGGTAATGGGGTAAAAAAAGTTAGGTGGGCGTTAAGTGCTGCTGCGTCCGCACATGGCTGGTCACTAAGGGGTTAAAACACCCAGCTGTGGAAGAACCATTATTTTTGTAATTTTTAATTGATAAGACAGCATATAAAATATGGAAGAGTAGTTTTTTTTTTCTTCAAACAATGACCAGATTACTTCTCTTATCCTCTGTCCTCTCTTCCCCTAATAGCAATGCTGGATAACTTGTATTACGAGGCTGGAAGGATGGTGGCGGCGGCTCTTGTCCACGGTGGACCGGCTCCTGGCTTCTTCTCCAATACACTCTTTGGTTGCCTCGTGCGTGACCCTCAGCACGTGCAGCCGGTTTTAGAGGATGTAGCTGATCCTAATGTGGCACAGGCAATATTAAATGTAAGAAGAGGATAATGGGCACAGATGATATTGTTACCCGTCTGAATTTTGCTTCTGAACTGGAGATGTCTCTAGTATCCAGGGGAATGGCAAATGCATTTATTTTGGTAAAAAATGATGGCACAATATTATAATTTCCCTTTTGTGCTGGTCTCGGGGCCCTTTTTTCCAGAAAGGAAAGGGGGGGAGATTCCTATTGATTTTTGCATCTTATCTTTAACCCTTTCATTGCCAGAGAGGTCAATGAGTTGAAGACATCTCTGGCATTCATGGGGTTAAGACCTACTAAAAGCAATGGCACTTTTTCTTTGCCCCCCTGTGGTGTGGTTTGTGCCAGAATTTACTCCACCTTTCATTTGAACATAAGGCCGTTACACATTGAACAGCCAAGCTGGAGATTAAAAATAATTAAAATCTTAAAGGGATAGTAAAGTCTAGTGATAACAGAAAGCTAATATTGTAGCTATTAAAATAAAAAACTGAACAATGTTAGTCCCATTTCTCAAACCTTTATGGTTTGAGAGATATCGGAAGATAAAGTTCCCCCTCCCTTCCACTTCTGTGATGAGATCAGTAAAGCCGGTTGCAGGATATCCTGGTCCCAGGACCAGACGAGGCTCTTCAGTGGAGCTGAAATAGCGTGATCGTGAAACACATACTTCATTGGAACGGTCTACAAAGTGTGCCTGGTTTGCGGGCATACTTTGTTGACCGTACCAATGAAGTATTTGTTTCATGATCGTGCTGTTTTGGCTCTGTTGTAGAGCCTCATCTTGTCATGCGACCAGAATCTCGGGCTCACAGCTTTACAGGTCATGTCACAGAAAGGAACTTTATCTTCCGATATCTCTCAAATCATAAAGGTTTGAGAAATGGGACTAACATTGTTCAGTTTATTATTTTAATAGCTACAATATTAGCTTTTTATTATCACTAGGCTTTACTATCCCTTTAAGATTTTGTTACAGTGCAAACCAAGCACATGTAATAGACCGATTCAGTGAAATGATTCTTTTTTTACTAACTCTATCTCGGCTCTGCTGCAGAGCCGCATGATGAAACTAAAACCAGATATCCCTGCAGTCAGTACAACGCTGACTTCAGGGAAGGGGGAGTGAGGGGGAAACTTTGCTTACGGTTATCTCTCAAGCCATAAAGGTTTGAGAGATGAACCTGGGGACTATTAAATTCTTTTTTAAATAGCTACACTATGGGAATTAGTAGTATTAAAGTATTACTATCCCTTTTCTCATTGGAAATGGCTTTCTTCCCTGCCATAGATCCAGTCTTGCAGTAGGATCGGAATGCTGAAATCTGTGATCCTCCGTTACTATGACTACTTGCAGAAGACTGGGAGCTTGCGCCTGGTGCAAACCGTGAGTGACAAGGATCTTATCATTAAGGATATTCTGGCTCATCATGTCATCCACCGGGTCCAGGAGCCCCTAGAAAGGTAAGCTTGGAGAAAACCCCTTGGGCTGTAAGGTGGTGATAGATGCACAAATCCCATTAGGAGGAGTGAGCAAAATGTTACTCTCCAGCTGCTGTTGAACTACAGAATTCTTGTTCTAGTCAAGGGCACCTTGAGACTTGATTTAGGTGGTTGCTTTGTTTAATTTATTAAAATAAATGTTCAAGTTGATACTACCCATTTTTAAAGAGTATCTTCTGCTCTACTAAAACCTAAAGTACGAGCTTTGTGATTAGATTGCTTCACAGAATGGCTCCTATCGGCTATTTTAGTGTTAGATCCTGATAAACAGGATTATGACTGGGGATTGGGTGGAATCTGGCTGTGCTCATAAAGTGTGTGCTGCCCATGGTTCTGGAACTTCATCTGCAACAAACTATTTACAGATGCCTTACTGGAGGCAAGAAAACCAGTGTAGACAAACATACAGTCTAGATCAGTGGTGCTAAACCTGTACCCCTAGGACCCGCTAACAGGCCAGGATTTGAGGATTTCATAATTAAAACACAGGTGCGTTAGTCAAATTGATTGAGCCTCTAATCAATACTCCTGTACTGGTATGGAAAATCACACGTCTTGGCCTGTTAGTAAGCCCTGAGGTGCACAGGTTGAGGATCATTGGTCTAATCTATTTGGACTACTGTTGTCAAAATGATTTTGATCACCATTGATTCAGGTTGCCACAGTGCACGACAAACCGCAGGCACCAGGTCACTATGGTGACTGGGAATTGCTTCCTGGCATCTAGGATTTTTTTTTTTTTTTTTTTGAGTCCTCACAGCCGTTGATCTAGCTCTGGGAGATCAATGCAGGCGGCAACAAAGAACAAGACTCACCATGCTTCCATTCCTACCTGAACCCTCTGGGTAGGAGTGGGCGGGATGAGCGAAGCCTCCTTGCATCACCTGGAGAGAAGTTCATAGCATTCTCATCTCCTGGTTTGGCGTGTTCCTCCGGTACCATAACTGCTATCTCAAGGACCCATTCATCTTCGCAACTTACACAATCTGCTTTGACAGCGTGGAACTTGAAACCAAACTCTGGGAGAACAAGGGACTGAGTCAATCATTCAAACAATGTTGAGAGCTCACAAACCTGTCTCAGCCTCATTCTGTAATTGCCATTTGGTTGAACCATTACATTTCCATCTGCCTTCAGATTTACATTTTTGTAAGTCGGTCTTGAAAATAGGGCTTAGAGTAAAATCTCTAAAAGTGCAGGTGTTTTCTCTATCAATTATTTTCCAAAAGAAATTTGCTATTATTCCAGAGATTCAAACATCCATTCAAGAGGAGAATAGTATACAGAAAAGGGCTCCTATTGCCTTTGGGACTAAATCTCTGTTTTTGGAGACTTTCCAATCCTTTCCCTTCAAACCACTATCATAAATCTGACATGAAACACTTTTCTAATTAATATTGTGTCAGTGAGAAGAGTGTATGAACTCTGCACATCTCCACACATTAATCTTTCATTGAGACAAGGTTGTGTTAAAGATTGTCCAGGAATTCCAACCTAAAGTTGTTTCAGCATTCCACATCAATCAAGAATTAATTCTTCTTTCCTTGTGTCCGAATCCGAACAATAAAAAAGAGGAAGTCCTTCATATGTTGTATGTGGTTTGCTGTCTTCACCAGTATGTTCAAGCCACTCAGTCTTTCAGACAGATACCTTGTTTGTTATTCCTGAAGGCCCAAACAAGGGCATACCAGCTTCAAAAACAAATGTTGCCTCTTGGCTTAAAGAGACTATAAGACAAGCCTGCAGACTCAAGTCTTTTCTGGCCCCTCTCAGGGTTACAGCCCATTCTACTAGTTCCATTAGTACGTCCTGTGCTTTGAAAAATCAAGCTACTGTTGCAAAGCTGTAACTTGGTTTTATGTTCACACAGTTTTATAAAGTGAATATTTTTGCATCCCAAGATTCCAGGTTTGGCCACAAAGTTTTGCAGGCTGTTCAACGGCACTATAGAAAAGGGCATTTTTTTTTTTTTTTTTTTTACCTTGCCAATAAATCCTTTCCTTTTAGTGCATTGCAGGGCACCCCGTCCGTGGAAAACTGATATGGGAAGGAATGCCCTGCTGTTTCTTGGTGGATCTTTTCTGGTGTCTAGTCCCTTCCTGACTTTTGCTATATGGAACGTTAACCTCATTGGTGGAGTAAGGGTATAGACTTCTGGCAGTGGGAGGAGTTTCATTCAGAGTGCCCTGCCTCCTAAAGGGAGGAGCTACTGTACCTCCATGGTCCCTGCATCCCTCAGTGGATTAAGAGAAAAGGATTTACTGGCAAGTACAAAAATCCCCTTTTCTCTTAGTCCATTAGGTGACACTGCATCTTTCCCACAGAAAAATCCTTCTGTAAGGGCTGGGGTGCCCTACCATTTCTGGGCTTCTCTGTCCTGGTGACTAACGTGTTGTGCTTTACTATATGTAAACTGAACAGTAGGTGGAATTCTAGGGGTAAAGTAGAGGAGGGGGACTTTTTGGGTTAGTTAACTGTTTGGTGACCTGTCTTCTGCTGGAAGAACTTTTTTTTTTTTTTTTTTTTTTTTTTTAACCTCAGTCTGTGTGCCTCAGTGAACTAGGATTTATCGATGTGTTTCTATAAAAACAAACAAAGAAAAATAATCCTTAAGACAATATGTAAAAGAGAATTGGGTAACTTCTTGGATGTGTATTTATCCCATATTGTATCTGGATGAACAGTTGTTGACATTTTAATAAGATAATCATTTTGAAGCTCTGGAATGTAACTACTCTTGTGTCTTTTTGTGTATTCTTCCAGCTTTAAAGAAGGCTTAAAAACTTTGGGGGTGCTGGAGAAGATCCAGGCTCATCCCAGTGCATTCTGGAGTATCCTTTGCTTGAAACCAGAGAAGCTGACCGCTAAAGTCCTGGCTGAACTATTCACCATTACATATCCAGGAGACTTCACTACCAAACAGCAGAGTGAGGTTCAGGACTTCTGGACAGATTACCTGGATGACACAGAAGGTCAGAAATGCTTTCCTGTGGTTCTCTTCAGGAATACCTGGGACCTTATTCATCAAGCTAAATGGATGCAAATATATCATGGAAATAAATGGAAATTCCCATTGGATTAAAACGGACTTTGAACCCCTTGAATGCTAGATAGGTCTACACTGCATCTCTAACATTCAAGTGGGTTAAAAGCTCTATTTAATTCATTGGAAGTCTGCAGAATTACTGTTTGAACCCTATGATACAGTTTTCTTTATCACTGTGAATGTTATAAAGGACTTTAACCCATTGCAAAGCAAAGTTGGACACATTTCTAGCATACAAGGGCTTAAAAAGCACCAGTTAAATCAATGTGAATTAATAAAAAAAAAGAAATGAAAAAAATTAATTTAAAGCTGAACTATCACCCTAAATAATGTCCCCCCCAATAATTAGATATATAGCGATATGCTTAGAAATGGTGCTGCTATTGAGCATAAGTACCAAGCTATGTAGAAATGCTTCTTCTTTTGAGACTGACAGGAGGCGTCTTGCTTCAGAGCCACTTGTGCCATCAGTCCCTTCTGTTACCTTAAGGTACCATGCAGCGCCTCCTAGGGGAGAACGGGATGAATAGCTCAGATGCAGAGATGTCTCTAAGCTAAGAAGTCTGCGCACAAGCCTAGCCGCCAGTCTCACAAGAAGAAGGATTTCTTCATAACTCTATACTTTATGCTCGATAATAGCACTATTTCTAAGCGTATTGCTATATACATTATTATTGGTGGTGGGAGGACTTTATTTTGGGTGATCTGGTTTAAACCCTTTGGTGCAGTTAGTTTGGTCCAGCATCGCACATTTGTCTCTTGATGAACATGGCTCAAGATACTTTATCCCTGAGTCCCAGGGAGGTATTCTACACAATGTAATGCAACACGTTTGCTAGCTCTCTGGCTCTCAAACGGTTAAAGAACATCCTTCAAGGGAACAAGAAAAAGAGAGCACTTATTAAAACTTCTTTAAAATAGAGAGAGGGAGAGAGAATATAAAACACACTGCCACAATAAATTTTCTGGGAGAAAATAACTTCTCTTGTGATGGTACGACAGTGCAAGGAAGTTGCACATGCCGCACTATTAGAGCACCTCTTTGCTGCCTATTTGTGGTCTGTTTCTGGAATTATATGTGCATCACACACACAGCCAACATCCTAAGAACATCGACAAAAGTAATTGTGACTGTCTGCCCAGAGCTTAACTTGTTTAAAGGGATAGTAATACTTCAGTATTACAAATCCCTATATTAAAGCCCCTGTAAAAAGAAACGTTTTGCCCCCAGTGTCATCTCTCAAACTTTTATGGTTTGAGAGATGAACGCTTCTAAAGTTGCCCTCTCCCTTCCCTTTCCCCGTAGTCAGCATTTTAGCTGACTGCAGGGAAGAGAGTCGTACGACTTTCAGGAGGCTCTCCAGCACAGCCGGATCGCGTTAACTAAAAAAAAAAAAAAACTTTCAATGAAATGGTCTTCTAGCACACGTAGAAGACCGTTTTAGTGAAAGTTTTTTAGTTAAGATCGCGGCTCTGCTGCAGAGCCGCCTGATGATCTCTGACCGGATTTCCCTGAGTCAGCTAAAATGCTTACTACGGGGAAGGGGGAGGGAGAGGGCAACTTTAGAAGCGATCATCTCCCAAACCATAAAGGTCTGAGAGATGACACTGGGGGCAAAACGTTTCTTTTTACAAGGGCTTTAATATAGGGATTTGTAATACTGAAGTATTACTATCCCTTTAATGAGGATGCAAAAAAATGGTAATATCCCTACTGAGAAATAGAAATATCTGCTAGACTTAGAAACATAGAAACATAGAAGATTGACGGCAGAAAAAGACCACCTGGTCCATCTAGTCTGCCCTTTAGTATTCCTTTATTGTTATCTTAGGATAGATACATGTTTATCCCAGGCATGTTTAAACTGTGTTACTGTGGATTTATCAACCACCTCTGCTGGAAGTTTGTTCCAAGTTTCTACTACTCTTTCAGTGAAATAATATTTTCTAATGTTTTTCTTGATTTTTCCTCCAACTAGCCTCAGATTGTGCCCCCTTGTTCTTGTATTCAGATTCTTATTAATCACACTTCCCTCCTGAACCTTGTTCAGTCCTTTAACATATTTAAAGGTTTCAATCATGTCCCCCCTTTCTCTTCTTTCCTCCAGACTATACATATTTAGATCTCTGAGTCGTTCTTGATAAGTTCTATGCTTTAGACCTTCCACCATTTTTGTAGCTCTTCTTTGAACCCGCTCAATTTTAGTTATATCCTTTTGCAGATGAGGCCTCCAGAACTGTACACAGTATTCCAGATGTGGACTATGCGCCTAATACCCCTTTGGCTCTCTGGAGGCTAGCATTACTTCAATGTTTTGCAATGCTGCTAAGTTTATTAATGTGACACATCCACTATAAAGTCTTCTACTCACTTAACATTTTTTTGCAATCCACTATTGTGCAGGAGATGAATGAAAGATGTCAGTATTGCAGATTACTATTTTGATGATTAAAGTGAATGAAGGAGATCAATCTTCTTTAACTGCACACATCTGTAGAACTGTTTAATTCGTGCATATAAAAAACAACTCCTCACAATTTTTATGTATCGTGTAAGGGGATAACGTAACATTATATACCACGCTGCGTCTGGCAGTTTCTTGACACTAGAAGACTTTTTATACATAAGAAATACAAATGTAGATGTTTGCGCAGATATTTATTTGTTTATTTTTGCAGAAGGGAAGACGAGCACTACTCTGGAAGACATTCTGAATTTTGCTACAGGATTGGACTCCATCCCACTAGTAGGATTTGATCCACAACCCAACGTCCACTTCAACCGCAAGGTTCTTCCAAGAGCCCACAAAAATATAAACTGCATGGAGCTCCCAGTGTCTTCCAGCTATGCAGAATTTAGGAAAAGTGTTGACCAGGCCATATGTGTTGCTCTTGGGAAAGCATAGCCCACCCAGCTTTGGATTATTCTCTATGGGCTCTGCTATATGCCCTGCTGGAGTCTCAAGACACTGCTTGGAGAGTGGGCCCTAAATGCTGCTTTGACTAGTTTTGTTTTGTACCTGGCCTGATGTAGGCGTGTAAAAAAAAAAAAATATAAAATATACTCTTACAATATCAACAAGGTTGTGAAACTGTACAGTTGCCCCAACACGTGGCTACATTACTGAGATGGCACAGCTACACCAAGCTCTCCCTTAGGACACATTTTGTAGCTGTCATTTTATTTACTTGGTAGATACCTTTTCTAAGATGGCAACTCTCTACAGCTCTTGGTATTTCCCACCGGAGGGAATGAGGGCCTTCTATGCTAAACGGTCTGCTCCAACCTGGATCCTCTTTCTAGTATCCGCGGCGACAAGATGGTGACATATTAACATTTTCTACAAATGGTGAATTTACTTGACTTTAGGTTTCACATTTTTAGATTTTATCATAAGACTTTGGGAAATGGTGATCTTTATTGGTTATGGATGTAGCAGAAATAAGATGGTTTAAACAAGGGAGTATGGGACTGGGAAATACCCCAATAAACATGTACATATGTGCGTGTGTGTATATATGTGTGTGTTTGTATATATAATGATTGGCACACATGTATACACACAAAAAATGAACATGAAGCTTAAACACTTACTTTGTTTACTTAACACCTTAACTGCCAGCGGCATCTCCAAAGCATTGCTTTACAGTGTATTGATGATGTCCTTAGCACTAATGGGGGTTGCACTCATTGACCACCGAGGATGTGGTCAATGAGGGAATAAGTAAACGATCATTGGAATCCCTGTGACGTGTTGCATGTCCCTCTGTCAAAAAAGGGGTTCAAAAGATATAGTTAGAAGTGTGATATGGATAAGTGGTGTTGCGCAACAGACACTTCTGCAGAGATGGCACGAGCCTCACTAAAGGACTGTGAGAGGTGCTGGGCTGCAGTTCCAAGCTACCAATCTGTAGGAACAGATTGGCTTTGTAATATATTTATATGTTTTGTGTTTCCTGTTAACATGATGCATTTTTGGACACTTTCTTATGGTCGTCTTAGGTGGGTTATTGTATGGATGTGTTTTGAAGATGTTTGCTACATATGACAGTACACTGCTACTGTCTGAGCTGTCACTGCTTTCCATTTCCGTGTGCGCTGTCACTTTAAGAGAAAAGGAAGTGTTAGGAGGAGTTTTACCATGAAACTATTGTTTTTAACAAACATACACATCCTAAGGTTCCCTGGAACAGTAATGCTGTATGATGTAAGGCCTTGTGTATATTAATGAAAAGTGGAGCAAATGAGCTACAACATAAAGGACAAACACATCTTTCCCAAATCCCCACTGGTTTAAATGTTTTCAACTCTTTGAATGCTAGATGCCTTTAACATATTGAAAAGCAATGTATGTGAAGACCTTTAGTTTCAAGGTCAAAATTTATCCCATTGATAAATTTCTCTGTTCCTTATACACTGTAGTTGGTTTGCTCCAGAACTGCTCCACTTGGCCCATAGTGTGAGTTATTCCCAGCACACTGCATTATGAAGAAGTGCTCAGGCCTCCATTTTGTGGCACTGGTGACTGCAGACCACCAATGTTCACATTTCTACTTCTGATGTACGTGCATTTTTAATTTTATTTTACTTTTTATAACTCTGATCCTGTTGCAGGATGAGGAGTGCTTGCCCATGAATGCATCTGTGATGCAAAGGGAGTAGGCTGAGCAACATGTTGTCTTTTATGGTATCCCGGAATGGAACATGTAGTGGCATACTGCATTAGTGTTCCATGGCACCACTGAATTTACAAATTATTATGATATGTAATGGTAAAGTGGAGATCTCCTGGGGCAAACTATCTGCACTATAGGAGACAAAGCTTCCAATTTATTTAAATTGGGCTTTGTAACCCTTGAATACTGGTGAGGTCTAAAAGACATTGCAAAAGCATTCAATGATTAAATCCCAGTTTAATCAATTGGAACGTTTCGTATCATAATTATACTGTTGGTTTGCCCCCAGTTTGTCTTTTTATACATTAGGCTCACTTTAATTACTTCCTTGGGAAAGTTTCCTTTTGCGATGGGATTTGAAAGTCTCATTTGTCATACATTTTGACAGTTTTCATTTGTCTTAAGCGTTTCTTCTGTTATGGTCCAGATTTAACCCTTTGAGTGCCAGGGGGTACTCTACACATTGAAAGCAATGCGTTTGGTTCCTCTCTGGCACTCGGAGGGTTAAAACAGTTGCTTTGTAAATGATGTAGAGATGCTCCTCCTACTGCACCACATTATCATGTACAGATTAGCATCATTAAATAGAACCTGTTTGTTCTGGAAACCCCACCCCTCACTCATTCACTTTCAGGAAATCTCATCATCTTTCAGCCAATCATCCACTCATCTCACTGGCACAGTCCCAGAGTGACTCACTAACACACATGGTTATGTGTGGTATGCAGTAGCCAACCAGGAGAACCTTTTGATATGGTTGACAGAATAGGTCACATGACTACATTGCCTTATAGCCGGCAATGTTAGCTGATCGCTGTTTGTGTCTTGTTGAGTCAGTTGCGGACAACAAAGTATATATATTTGGTAATCTGCTACTTGTATGAGGGAGGCTTTTTTTTTTTTTTTCACTGGGTGAAAAATGAACTGAGTGAGATGTGCAGGGCAGCTGTACCACAGATTTTATATTGGAATGAAAGGTGTCAGAATATAGCCTTTGCATGTCTCCAATAGGCTGGACATATTGTATTCAACCAATTACTGTCAGTACTTGTGTGCCCAAGCCCAAGTCTTCATTTCTGAAATGAACTCTAAATTTTATAGAATATAAAATGCCTTTTGGCCTTCCCTTATCCTCACTGCATGGACACGTGACTTGTAGCAAGTGCTGGGGTTGGAAATTAGGTGTTCAGAGAAGTGGAACAAAACCTACAGAATCAGCATTACATTACAACGAAGAGTAATTACCTAGCTATCCATTGTTTTAACTTTTTTTTAATGGAAAACAGATGTTTAAAGCAAAATAAAACGCTATTTCTGAAAGGGACACCATGTCTTTAACAGTTTATCCTAATCAATAAGGATTTTTTTCTTTTATGTAACATCTCAAAGGTAACTAATTGTGTAGTTTTCTCAGTAACAACTTAAAATTCCTACCACTTTGTAATAAGTAATGTGTGTGGTTTTCTTTCTGGTGCTTGCTTTTAAATACCATTTGATTAGTACACTGAAACAACAATCCAGTATTGAAGTCAATAAATTTGTAAAAAAAGAAAAAAACCCTACAGTATGATTACTAACTAAAGTTTTCAGTCCTGAAACTAGGTAACAGAGGCCTAGTGAAGTCTGTTTAAAGCGATTGTAATGTTGTAAAAAAAACACTAGATGGCAGAGTCTTCTTTATAATATAAGAAACACATTGCGCTATTTCAAACCACTGACATTTTTGTAGTTCATAACAAATTAACTCTAGAAGGATCCCCACCCCACCCCTTCTGGCCACTTCACTGCTGCAGCTCATGCAGGTCTAGACGGATGTGGCAAGGGACAAACTTCAGTATGCAAAGGAAAATTGGGGGGGGGGGCGCAGGGATTTCCTTATACTTGTGTACTGATGTTTGTTCCTCACCGCATCCATCGTCTGACACTATTAGAGATTCAGTGGGAGGAGGCCAGATGGGACGAGGTGGGGGATCCTTAAGTGGCTTGAAATAGTGCAATGTGTTTGTTATATTATAAAGAAGACACGGCAATCTAGTTTTTTTTTTTTTTACAATCCCTTTAATCGTTTGGATGCTAGAGGTCTTAAATGCCAAAGCAGGCTGGTAAATATGTCATCTGCATACAGTCGCATAAACCATGTGTATGGGGGGGTCATGCATAAATGCTCATACAAAAAAAAAGTCATCATATTAAAACAAATGTAAAATTGTTTCAGTCCTAGGGGAGGTGGGCAATACATTACTGAACAATATCGGTGAGTGGTGGGATGTAATGAAGGGCTCACATAGGAAGTGCCTGCATTACATGCATTGATTATTGTAATTTATGCATATAGATTTAAAGGGATAGTAATACTTTGTTTTATCTTTATTTTATTTTGCAGGCATTAAAAAAAACATGAACGATATAAGTCTTATCTCTCAAACCTTTATGGTTTGAGAGATAGTCACAACCAAAGTTTCCCCTCCCGCCCCTTTTACCTAGTGTAAACCATCTCTTCTCAGATGTGGAATGCAGTCCATAGACCAGACAGATAACAGAAGGGGACAATCTTCTTCCTATGAGAACAATGAAATCCCTGCCCCCCTTGAGAAGCTTTTCAGGTTTTTCCCTTATCTTAATTGAAGATTGTCCCTCTCTGCAATCTACCTGGGCACCTCCCTTCTGATCTGGCTGAGCAGTGTTACATCAGTAAAAGGGGAGGGAGGGGGATACTTTGTCA